>JARQOC010000004.1:111112241-111735726 GCA_033576535.1 Allobates femoralis
CCCGACAAATATTTGAGTTCCCCAATGACTTGCAATATGTTCACTATTTGAGACAAATATCTGAATATTAAAAAGTATACCCCTTGAATAATCTGAACCCGAATACCGAACTATTTACACATCATTAGTCTTCACTATTGGAGGTAACATCCTTGTCTTTTCTGTTTTAAGACTAGGAAGGATTCGTGGGATGGTGATGATAATAATAATCTTTATTTATATATCGCCAACATATTCTGCAGCGCTTCACAATTCAGAGGTTCATATTTAAACATTCATAAGAAACAGTTATCAGAAAATACAATACAGAAAACAATACAATACAAAGCAAAATACAATAATGAAAGCAAAATAATGACAGCCCTGCTCATAAGAGCTTACAATCTAACAATTGGTTAGGGGTGTTGGTGAGGGGTGACACAAAGTACAGGTGCTTATTTACAATGATGGTATAGTCAACTTGAGGAGATGCGGGACAGATAGGAGCAGCATAAGTGGCCACCAAACATTATTTGTGATGCATTTGAGACTGGTGGAGCGGATAGGCTATGTCTAAATGACTTTGACTAGTGATCATGATAGGCCGACCTAAAAAGTGTGTTTTTAGAGATTGATCACCTGAAACTATGTAAGTTGTAAATAGACCTAATTTCTTGGGGTAGAGCATTCCAGAGAATTGGTGCAGCTCGGGAGAAGTCTTGGAGCCAGGAGTGGGAGGTTCGGATTAATGTAGAAATGAGTCTAAAGTCACTTCCAGAGTGAAGAGAACGGATGGGATGATAGACAGTAATGAGGGTAAAGAGGTAGGGTGGTGTGCTGCACTGTGAAGAGCTTTGTGGATGAGAACAAGCAATTTGAATTGGATCCTATAGTGCATAGGCAGCCAGTGCAATGACTGGCATAGAGCTGAAGTGTCTGAGTAACAGCTAGATAGGTGATCCTGGCTACTGCATTAAGGATAGACTGGAGAGGGGAAAGTCTACTGTGGGGGAGGCCGCTTAATAAAGAATTACAATAGTCAATAGGCAGGTGTGAATCAGGGCCACAGTGAGGGTTTTTGTGGTTTCCGAGGTGAGAAAGAGGCGAATTCTACAGATGTTTTTCAGATGCAAGCAGCAAGAGCGGATGAGAGATTGTATATATGGGGAGAAGGAAAGATCAGAGTCAAACATAACACCCAGACAGCGAGCCTGCTGACTAGGTGTTATTGTGGTGCCGCACACTGAGAGGGAGAAGTCAGATTTAGGGAAGTAAGTGGAGGGCGGGAGCAGAAGAAGTTCAGTTTTGGAAAGGTTGAGTTTCAGATGGAGAACGGACATGATATTGGAAATTGTGGTTAGACAGTCATTGGCGTTCTTTATTACTGTGGGAGTGAAGTCAGGGGAAGAAGTGTATAGTTGTGTGTCATCAACATAAAGATATAAAATAGGAAGGGGGAACAAGAGGCGCAATAGTGCCCTATCACTCAGACACTAAGGGATGAGAGGTATATTGTCAAAACCACTCACCTATTCCAGTTGTGATGACCCACAACTGGCTTGAAGGCATATAATCAATACCGGCTGCTGCAGGACCTCCACCAACCACTCGCACGTGGGAAGACTCTCAGGAATCTGGGAAAAAGGTGTGTGACAGTCCGCGCCACCGGGTACCAAAGAAATCACCTGGGATGCAGGAAGTTATTTCAAGCTTTGTCTTTATTCTCCAACATGTTTCAGCGCTCCACCTGGCGCCTTCCTCAGGGATATTCAATATCCCTGAGGAAGGCGCCAGGTGGAGCGCTGAAACATGTTGGAGAATAAAGACAAAGCTTGAAATAACTTCCTGCATCCCAGGTGATTTCTTTGGTACCCGGTGGCGCGGACTGTCACACACCTTTTTCCCAGATTCCTGAGAATCAACATAAAGATGGTACTGAAAGCCAAATCTGCTGATTGTCTGTCCAATCAGGGCCGTGTAAAGAGAGAGGAGAAGAGGTCCAAGGACTGAACCCTGAGGGACCCAAATAGTGAGGTGAAGAGGAGACGAAGTGGAGCCAGCAAAAATATGCTGAAAGAGTGGTCAGAAAGATAGGAAGAGAACCAGGAGAGAGCCGTGTCCTTTATACCAATGGAGTGCAACATAGAGAGTAGGAGATGGTGGTCAACAGTATCAAAGGCTGCAGAGAGATCTAGAAGAATAAGCAGAGAGTGGTCAACATTATGTTTTGCTGTCAGAAGGTCATTGGTCACTTTGGTGAGGGCAGTTTCTGTAGAATGTAGGGGGCGGAAACCAGACTGCAATGGGTCTTGAAGAGAGTGAGTGGAGAGGTGGACCAGGCGCTCCAAGAGTTTAGAGATGAAGGGGAGATTGGAGACTGATAAATGTATTTAACCTGTGGATTTTATACAGCTTCAACCTGTGATGGCACTTTGGTTTGAAACATCAACATTTTGCAGTCTTTTATGTTTTTTGGAATGAAAAATCAGCTTAGGTCTTATTGCAGACTGTGCTTCCTGATGAGCTATTTGACATTTGCAGCAGAGATGACTTTGATCTGAAATGTAGTTTATTATGTAGCAGCTATTGAGTTTTACCAGTATCTATTACATACAACTCTGCGCCTATACTTTTCTGTAAGTCTGTCATTGATTCATGCAGGATAAAGCAATGAGGACTTAAGTAGTTTATTCTGTAGCAGACAGTACTTAGTTTCTCATATTGTGCACACACTGATAAATGTGACATTGCAAGTGAGTTGAATAAGTTTCTGGGGTATTTGGTTTATGCCGGCTGGACACCACGGTTTCTTGCTGTCAGGCTGTGTCCGGTGCTTGGCTGGATGCGCCGGACCTAGCCTGACAGCTCCGGAGAAAACAGAACCGGAGGGTTAATATGCCTCTCCAGGTGCTGAATTTCTGCGGAGGCCAACGCTGAACTCTGATTTTCTGTCGGATCCGGCACCCATAGCCTCCCATGTTAGGGGGTGCCAGATCACACCAGATCCGGGAGGAAGCAGGATCTGATTTTTGTCAGATTTTTGCCCGGACACAAAAATCGAATGCAGCCTGATGCTGCCGGACAGGGACAAAACTAGGTGGCAAATAACTGCCATCCGGCACCATAGGCATGCATTAGTACAAAATCGGGTCTGGGGCTGTCCGGTTCACACCGGACAGCCCCGTACACGATTTTGTACTAACACATGGTGTAAATACATGGTGTGAAGCCGACCTTACAGTTTAAACCACGGGTGTCCAAGCTTTTAGCATCTCTGGGTCACATTGGAAGAAGAAGAGGAGTTTTGGGCTGCACATTAAATACACAAACACTAACGAAAGTTACAAAAGGGTCGGTGCATAATTTTCGGTGCAACGTTCCCACATGTGAATGGATTGGATGATCCATCACTGCTCCATTCTTATGCCCCAGGATCTCTGGATCACTAAAACTCTCAGTGGTAAAACCTCCAAGAATAATGAAGTTATCCCCTATCTATGATAACTTCCAAACTTCTGATAATCCTTTTAACAACAAATTGTCCACAATTAATATTTATTTGCCCATAGGCTTGCAGTCATACCCAGCCAAGATAAAGCACACAGCTGCAGGCTGCAGCGGTCTGCTTTATCTACATTGGGGTTCAATATACAGCAGAGCCCACACTATTTTATCTAATTATTTATTTTTAACACCAGTGTATATAGGACAACCAATCACAGATTTTGTCACAGAAGGTGGGGGCACAGTCTGATGGTAATCAATCACAGACGCTGTCACAGAGGGCGAAGCATGGGAATATTCAAAAGGTTTAATGAGTCTACCTAGTGTGTCGAGCCCCAGGCTGTGGGGTACTCGGGTATCAGGTCACAAGGGGTTAACTGTGTCACGGGGAATGGTGGCCGCGCCTGATCCCGTGTCCTGGGGGACTATTCTTTGAAAAAGGGAGAATTTATATACAGGGGATTATATACAGTATACGCCACCTGTAGTTTCTGGTGATTTGCACCAGCGCCGCCACAGTCCGCCGGAGTTGGATGATATCGCGGCTAGGATGGTGTAGTCCTCCACAGGTAGGACTGAACCTCTGGGGCAGCGTTTCTGTAAGGAAATAAGTTAATGTAAAGATTGCAAACTGAGTCCAAAATCACTGTTCCTCCGGGTACTTTACTGGCAATTGTATTGGTTTCATGCAAAAGTTACAGTGCAGTATTCCTGATGGTGTGAGGACAGGTAGCTGAACGGGTGGCTGCAGGCAGATCTTAGGTGGTATGGTGGACCCTTGGTGTGTGCTGCTGTGCTCTACCCTCATCTGTGCTTTTCCCGCTTCCCATTGGTGGTGAAGTCTGGTTCCATAAAGCTAACCTGACCTCCTTCTGTCTCTCACCTTTTCTCCCGTCGGATAACCTTCTGCTGGCTGACTGCTGAACCATCAAGCGGTGCCTGGTACCCTCTTTCGGGCGCTCAGGTGCCCGGGAGAAGTGTAGACTCCACGGGTCTCCGGATTTTCTGTGGTCCTAAAGTATCCCACAGGTGCGGGCTCCAGTGCCCGGTAAGCTTTCGGGGCTAAACCTCCTCAAGTTCTTCCTACTCCCTTCTGGCTGTCTGCTCCTGGGATCTTTCTTAAACTCCTGGTCCCTCAGCCGAGAGACCCTTCTGCCTCCTTTCACTACTCAGCTCCCCGGTCCCAAAACTGGAGGCAAAGACCAAAGACCCGAAAGGCCTACGGTCAAAGACCTCCTTTTTCCCCCTAGAGGTGGTTTTATTCCCTCCCGGGTGACCTCCCACTGTGTGACCTAGTGTGGGGTGCTGGTTACTGGGTTCCACCCACCATCCTATGATCCACCTGCAGCTGGAGTATCTGCACCTCTTTTACAGGTGCAGTACCCCTCTGTGACGCCTGCTTGGTGGGGCGCCACCCTAGAAGCAATGTGACATCAGCACGGAAACATAGTACCGTAAGTATAATTTGTCCTGATTTAATCGCCATTTTATATCGGTTATTTTCTCTATAAGCTTGTGTGAAACCTACAAGAAACGTAGGAAAAAAAACTAATTTTTAATCGCAGACTTAAAGCTTTTCTATAGTATTAAAAATGGCGAGTTACATCTGCACCAAAAACGCATTAAGGCACCTTTCATATCAGCTTTTTTCGCTGATGTGCGGCAGATCCGGCAGATTTACCGCATCTGCCGGATCTGCCGCCTAATGGCCACACTTGCAGCCTGGATCCAGCAAACCCCATGCGTTGTCTATGGGGCTTGCGACAAGTGTGGTTCTGCTGGATGCGGCAGATCCAGCACCTGCGAAAAAAAAAACGCTGCTAACCATGTTTTTTTCGCGGTCGCAATTCCTACAAGTGCCGGATCGCGGCAATACCGCATTTGCCGCACCTGCTGTAAGCCCCAAAGACAATGCATCGGGCTTGCCGCAAGTGTAAAGCAAGTACGGCCGTTTGGCAGCAGATGAGGGAAATCTGCCGGATCTGCCGCAATCAGTGAGAAACCCTGATGTGAAAGGGGCCCAGCACCTGCGAAAAAAAAAACGCTGCTAACCGTGTTTTTTTCGCGGTCGCAATTCCTACAAGTGCCGGATCGCGGCAATACCGCACTTGCTGCACCTGCTGTAAGCCCCAAAGACAATGCATCGGGCTTGCCGCAAGTGTAAAGCAAGTACGGCCGTTTGGCGGCAGATGAGGGAAATCTGCCGGATCTGCCGCAATCAGTGAGAAACCCTGATGTGAAAGGGGCCTAAATAAGGGGGAAAATGCATAAAAGAAATGCAGCAAACATTCAATAATCAGATTATTATGATTAATATTAATTAATATTAAATATTATTAATTATGATTGCTATTGCATTGTGGGGTGTGGACACCTAGAGAAATCATGTGAAATACCACTACTACCGTGTTTCCCCGAAAGTAAGCCCCCCCCGATTGTAAGGCCGCCTAGGGGTAAAGGGGGGGCCTGCTAATGTAAGGCCTCCCCGAATATAAGGCCTTACAACCGGGGGGGGCTAATGTAAGGCCCCTAGCGGGGGGGGGGGGAGAGCGGGAGCGGGTCGCACGTCACGTGCGCCCGCTCATCTGATATGCACTGCATCCCCCTGTCAATCAGCGGCAGGGGGAGCAGTGCATTATATATATGGGCCTCCTCCTGCTGGCACACTACCCCCCTGTTCTGAGGCCCCCCCTGCTGCTGCTGCTCCTCACATCTTACCCTCCAGGGTCTTCTTGCAGCAGCCAGCGCATTGGTACTCCGTCATCGGCTGTCTCCCGGATCATGTGACCCGTCGCAGCGCATGACGTCATCGCGACTGAGACCGGCCGGTCACATGATCCGGGAGACAGCCGAGGACGGAGGACCGACGCGCTGGCTGCTGCAAGAAGACCCTGGAGGGTAAGATGTGAGGAGCAGCAGCAGCAGCAGCAGGGGGGGCCTCAGAACACAGGCTGGGGGGGTAGTGTGCCAGTAGGAGGGGGCCCATATATATAATGCACTGCTCCCCCTGCCGCTGATTGACAGGGGGATGCAGTGCATATCTAATGAGCGGGCGCCGTGACGTGCGACCCGCTCCCGCAGTGTGCCAGCAGGAGGGGGCCTGTAGGCCACACTGCTGGGGCACCCAATATAAGACCGCCCCCGAAAGTAAGACCGGGAGCCACTTTTGGCCCCCAAAAAAATGTAAGACAGGGTCTTACTTTCGGGAAAACACGGTAGGACACAACTAGGTCCACAAAAAGAGTATATATTACAACTCAAATTTTAATACATAATTAAATGACAATTACAAAAATCAATTCACATAATACAAGTGCTGCTAGAGTATCTAGAGACCTAAACTTAACCATACTCAGATAAGGCTAAGTTCACATGTCCAGTAAGTTTTGGTCCATTGTTAAATACGGTAACTGATTTCTGAAGGATTCATTTTTTTTAACTTTAGAGTCTATTGAGAAAGGATCTGATAACTGATTGATATCTATCTTCTATTTCAGTACTTCAGCTGAGTTCATATGTGAAGTATACTGTACATCAGTTAGACTGGATCCTGCAGAGATCATTTGGAAAATAAAGTTGTGCAAGATCTGTTTTTTTTAACCCTGGAGACTATGGAAAATTGATCTGTTAACTGATTGCTATTTATCTTCCATTTGAAATGGATCAAGTAAGCAAAAACAGATCCTTTACTAATGAAAGAAAAACAGATTCTAAATATCATTTAATGTATCTATTTTCCATCGACTCCCATATAAGTAAAACAACAGATCCTCAACAACTTTCTTTTTCCCAATGGATCTCTGCAGGATCCATTGTAACTGACGCACACTAGACATGTGAACTCACTCAGCCTTGGGGTAAAGTCACACTGGCGTCAATCTGGCGCGAGTGTAGTGCAAGAAAATCTCACTCTTATCAATGTTAAACAGTCGGACATGTCATATTGGTTACTTTTTCCTCTGTTGAACACAGACTGCTTGCAATATTGCAGCAGGCTGCGACTGCACACCTATATCACATGACACTTGCCAATGTAAAGTCTATGGGTGCAATAATGGCACTGCGCTCGCATTAGTCGTCTTGCATCAAAATCATTCTGATTATGCATACACCAGTGTGGCTTTACCCTAACAGACATATAATAAAAAGAATATTGATATTGCTTTCAGACTGACACAAATTTTCGGTTTTCAGTACAATTATATTTATAACTTCCAATTTATACTTTTATTTATTCATATTTTGTATCTTATTTATAATTTTACAATTATTTAACATTTCATAATTTTTTTAATTTTTATTGACATACGCAAGGTTATGAGAAGATTCAATATTTAGTGTTAGTCCTAATTTTTCAAGACTTCTGCTCCTGACCTTGACATGTAGGATACTTATTTCTGGGCCCAATCCTGACTGATGAGCGCACATTCTTGTCTAATCAATGTTTGGCGTTTGTCCCAATTTCTGTGTTTTGTTTGCCCATCCATTTTTTTGAGGATTGTCCACAGGATTGTTAATTTTTGTGGCGAGGAATTACTGCACGTTTTTGAAATTCATCTGATTAAGGGCCTCTTCACACTGCGGCGTGATCCGGTCCGGGTCTGTCCGGGAGGACCCTGATAGCCGCGGAACGGATGAGCACACAGGACTGGGGGGCTAATATGCCCTCCGGTCCTGTGTGCAGTGCACGCAGCTGCAGCCGCTGACAGGTCAGGACCGCGGCGCACGCGGTCCTCACTTATCAGCAGCGGGAACTGCGTGCAGCTGCACACAGGACCGGAGGGCATAATAGCCCCCCAGTCCTGTGTGCTGAACTGGTCCGCGGCTGTCAGGGTCCTCACGCCACAGTGCGAAGCGGCCCTTACTCATCAGAATCTCAATCCTTAGTATAGATCATTCATATCTGATTGATACCCAGCCCCCCCCCACGATCAGCTAGTCTAGATGCCAAGGCCAGAAGTGCTCAGTTATACAGTGTCAGGCGTGGGCTACTTTCTGTGGTCAGAAGGTCCCAGCATGTCATTAATCGCAGGTCTGCTGTAGCCCATGTACACCATGGTTTTAATTAGGTAATTTCCCTTCTATTCTGAAGGGGTTAAGAACTTTTTCACTGCTGGTTGGGTATTCTCTTAGCCATCAGTGGTAGACTGTGATTGCCCTCACCTTCTACAATATCCACCCGCCTCTGACCTCACTCCATGTCGATTAAAGAACTTGTGTACTTATCTGTGGAGAAGTACGCTATGGTGTCCAATGCTCTTGTAGTAACAAAGCTTCTATCTGAAAATCTGCTGGAACCCTGCTGTACCTGTTGCATTGCCTGGGTTCTGTGTGTGATTCCTTGCTATTCAGCCCCTTCAATCCTCTGGGGGGAGAGGGGGAGACATCTAGGTAAATCTTATACAGGACTAGTTAATTACTATACTTAGCCATCCCCACTTTCTTGAGGACAGGAATTGGCCTAGGAATCCCTAGCTGGAAGGACAACTAAGATGTACACTGTCCCTGCTACCTCAGTCACAGTCATATTGTCATCCTCTGTATGCTTGCCCTACTGCAGTTCTTGTGATTGACAACCCAAACCTCGGCTCCTTAGGAGGTACATGAAACTCTCAACAGCTGATCAGGAAGCAAGGCACAAGCAGTCATCTTCATGACCTGCAGTTAGAGAAATTCCAATCTGTGCAGGTGCCTTTAAGGGACTGAGCAGTTAGAGTACTAGCCTGTACAGGAACCAGGGAGCCAGTTGAGTGGTTTCCTATTCTAAATGTGCATGACAAAGAGCTGCATACCTTCGTTTACTGAAAATTAGCCCTCAATCAATTCAGGAATAGCGGATTAGCAGGGGTGCCTGGTGTCACAGCCCCACTAATCAGATATGGAGGACTTATCCTAAGGATTGGCCATCAAAGTAAAATGTACTGGACAAATGCTTTAAAGGGGACCTGTCACCTGAATCTAAGGCCCTGATAGTGTAGGGGCTTAGATTCAGGTGACAGGTTCCATTTAATGCACATTGCGGCTGTTGAAACTGAAACAGCAAATATGGTGAAAAAATAAATTTCTGTAAGTTTCAAAACTTTTGGCCATAACTTTTCTGCTCATTGTATTGGATAACGTGATCTTACTTGGATTACTTGGGCAAGAAACATGCTTTTGCATTAGAACCTGTAAACTCCAATTTAAAGCTGACAAGATCCCTAAATCCAGCCAACTTCCTTCTGTTTCACCCAAAGAATGAACATGCTATTTCTTTTAACAGCTTCATGGTTTTCAAAGCTTTGAGCAGTTAAAAACAGAGACTACTGATGAAACCTATGCACATGTCGTTTTTAGGCTACGTTCACACATTTGCATATTTTGTTGCGCTTTTTTGCGCGCACTTTTTGCCGCGTTTTTCGGCCGCGCAAAAAAGTGCAACAAAATACGCAGGGGCTTTCACACACTGCGCTTTCTTTACTCCAGAAAGCGCAGGTGATGTCACAGAGGGGAGGAAGAATCCAGCTTCCTCCTCCCCTCTGTGACAGCTGTGACAGCCCCATTAGATTTTGCAGTGTATTAATATACACTGTGAAATCTAAATTAAACAGAGGCAAATGTATGTAAAATAAAAAAAAGAAACAAATACTTACCCTCCGATGCCTTTTCCCGGTGTCTGGTGCCGACGACAGGCGATGTGTGTCCTGAAAGAGCCTGCCGTGATGTCAGAGGAGGCGTTCCTGGCACTGATTGGACGCTCGTGGAAATTTCACATGACCGTGAGCAGCCAATCAGCGCCGGGAAAGCCCCCTGATATCACGGCAGGTCCTGGCAGCACTACACATCGCCTGGCCTCGGCACCAGACATCGGGAAAAGGCGTCGGAGGGTAAGTATTTCATTCTTTTTTATTTTTCATACATTTGGCTTTGTTTAATTTAGATTTCACAGTGTATATTAACACACTGCGAAATCTAATGGGGGGTCACAGCTGTCACAGAGGGGAGGAGGAAGCAGGATTCTTTCTCCCCTCTGTGACGTCAGAGGGAGAAAACGCAGGAGCAGCTGTGTAAAGAATTGACATCTCAATTCTTTACACAACTGCGCTTTCTGCCATAAAAAGCACTGCGTATTTTTACGTAGTGTCTGCACGACAAAGTGAATTTCCCATTCACTTTGCTGGCAGACACAAAACACATTGCGTATTTTGAAAAGCGCACGTAAAAAAGCGCACAAAAATACGCAATGTGTGAATGTAGCCTTACACTGCTGTGCATTAATTTCATTCTTTGTAGAGGTTTTCCAGTACCGAAACATCTGCAAGGAGTTTGTATGCAAATTGTCACTTTAGTGAGGAAGTGAAAAACTCTAATGCCACCCAATATAGGTACCAATCATAAAAGTCATAATTGACTTTTTAACAAGCCTTTTAATATGACTCAGGATTTGTGCCAGATGAGAACCCCAAACTGCAGACGCTGCGTTTCGGGTTGATTGCCCCTCATCAGTGCAGTGTGTGGGAATTCTGATCTGGCTGTATGAGAGGCTATAGGTGAGGTCTGGAGGAACAGCTATTCTCCTTGTGGAGACTTTTCTGCCAGCCGGCGTTGAGGAGAATAGCTGTTCTCCCAGACCTCGTGTTAGGTTGGAATCACACTGTCCGTATGATATACGACTAAGTCGGACCTGTCACAGATGATTAACTCGGAATTGCTCTACACTGTCAGGACGGGAGCGTGAAGCTGTTTAGAAACACAAGTAGCTGACGCTCCGCCCAGAGAGGGGAGAGCCATTCCGAGTTAATCATCCATGACACATTCAACTTATATATTGCACGGACAGTGTGATTCCAGCTCTAGCTTCTCTCACCACTGGTTTCTTCATCAGGACAAACCTTCCTCACGCCTGCAGCGCAGACCATATCCACTATCTCCTATCCTTCATCTCTCCATACTCTAACTTTGTCTGACTTCTAAAGCCACCTGTTGCACTTTTATATTTTTCCCCATTCACATGTCCATGTTGTGTCAAGTTTTTTTATAGATATGACAAGTACCCCTTATAATCTATGATATTACGCACATGTCTGTATTTTTTTGCAAAATATGAACAACACACAAGACCAATTTTTTTCTGGCAGCACGGATGACAAGGGCCGATACAAATCTATGGATCCATGAAAAACGCCTACAGAACATGGATAGCATCCATGTGCTGTACATGTTTATCACTGCACAGTATTGAAGCTTTGTCATTTATTCTTTTCTATAGCCATCCATGAAAACTGATGACTCTGATGGTAAAAACCAGACACACAGATAACACATTTAAGAGTCACTGATGACATCGGTACATTATTCCTATGAAAGTGTTTAATTACAGATGTGTGGATGAGGCTTATCATTGAGCATTCACAAAGCCTGTCTAGAATATCCTGTTTTCTGTTTTGATTTTTAAGCTTCAGTATAGATATACTGCAGAGCCAACTATCGGTCAGAGTTTTGGGGCATGCTAATATTCGCCACCCTCAGCGCTGTGAGCGGTGATCTTAGCCACAACAGCACTCCTGTATGACTGAGCTGGCGGCTCCTGGGAGAAATAAAGTTCATTTTCTCCAAGGTGTCGCACTTTTAGCACTGCGGCTGGGCACCGCCAGGTAAATTAACCCCATGTCTTCAGATTGCTATCCAATCTGACAGGTTCCCTTTAAAATTTGCTTCTACCTATCCAAAAGGTCTTCAAATTAAATCTCTGCTTGCTACTCTGCCTGCAGGCACAACAGACCTTTCATAAAGCAATGTTGTTAGAACAGTATGAAAGACAGATTAAAAGCTGTTGAAAGAGAAGTCATTTCAATTTATGCCTAAAAGAAAAAGAAATTTTGTCCAGAAGAGGCAAAAACCTTCCAGTCACCACATTGATCACCCAGATGCCTGCGTAAAGACTTACCGTAGATGTTCCCAGATTGGCACGCATTTCTCCTAAATTAAATATTCAATGGTATGACCACTACCTCTAGACCACCCCTCTACCCCAAAAAAATACAAATTAAAAACAAGTATGAATTAAAGGGAGGACATTGAAACAGACAATTTACGTAGTTTTGTACCTGAATCAATGTATATATGAGGCACTGCCTGCAGGATGCCTAAAAGCCTGACATTGATGCTCCACCACCACTGAAGAAGGTTAGATATGTCAATTATATTTACAATCAAAGTAGTGATGTTGTATTCTAGTCTTTTAAAGAGGTTTCACAGTCTTTAATCAATTGCACTAATTAAAGGGACGGCTGTGTGAAAATTGACGAGACCTAGAGTTGTCTTTGTACATATCCAGGCGCAAAGGAATATGGCATTTGATCTTAGATGTAATGCTTTGGACTGGGAGTGATCATTGAGCCGGCTGTGCTGGGAATGTTTTATTTATCTAGTATAATTTATTATTAAATGAAACCAATCATCTGTTCATTCTGTGGGCAGCACACCGTAGAGCAGGAGGAGCTCAGCAGATCAAAGGCCAACATACCACTGGTGCAATCTGTGCAGCCATCAGATAAGGAGCCCAGATCCACCTTCAAAAATGCAAGAATCTACTATCACAAATACATAAAGGTGTGTATAATGATTAACTATTGGACTGCAAACATTCTATATACAGTGTCATAGCTAGACAGCCCGAACATCATAGGCCCCACCTGCATGTTTGTCAGATGTATGGACCCTTATAACGTTTTAAATCCTATAAAGATATGCATGTTGGCTCCCCATTTGGTAATATCCCTCATCCTGGTCCCTTACTGTAAAAATGCCCCTTATCCTAGCCCCTTTATTTAATAATGTTCCCAATCATGGGCCCCTTTCAGTGATATTGTCCGCCATCCCAGCCCATAATAATAATAATTATTATTATTATTATTTATAGAGCACTATTGATTCCATGTGGCTGTACATGTGAAAGGGATACATACAAACAAGCTAAAAATACAATTAACAAACTAACAGTGACAGACTGTTTCAGAGGGGAGAGAGGACCTTGCCCTTGCGGGCTTACATTCTACAGGGCAGTGGGGAGGGCAGTAGGCTGGGTCTGCTGTGGTGGTGGTGGAGCGCCAGCTCCAGTGTTTCTGGAGCACCGGGTCCAGTGGTGATGGAGTGCCAGGTCCACTGGTGGTGAGGTGGCACCGTGGTCATTGCAGGCTGTAGGCTGGTCTGAAGAGATGGGTTTTCAGGTTCCGATTAAAGGTTCTGAATGTAGGGAACAGTAGGATGTTTTGAGGTGCAGAATTGCAGAGGATGGGGGATGCTCGGGCGAAGTCTTGCAGGCGGTTAGATGAGGAACATACAAGTATGGAGGAAAGAAGGAGGTCTTGAGAGGACGAGATAAGAACAGGAGATTAGTTCAGAGATATATGGGGGAGACAGATTGTAGATGGCTTTGTAAGTCAATGTTAGTAGTTTGAATTGGATATGCTAGGGGATTGGGAGCCAGTGGAGGGATTTGCAGATTGGAGAAGTGGATTAGGCAGCGGGGAAGCGGTTGATTAGTCAGGCAGCAGAGTTAAGGACAGATTGGAGAGGTGCAAGAGTGTTAGCAGGAAGGCCACAGAGGAGGAGGTTGCAGTAGTTGAGACGGGAGATGATGAGGGCGTGCACTAGTAATTTAGAAGATTGTGGGTTAAGGCCGGGACAGATTCTGGAAATATTTTTGAGTTAGAGCCAGCAGGTGGTGGCAAAGGCTTGGATGTGTGGTTTGAAGGATAAGGCTGAGTCAAGGGTTACTCCGAGGCAGCGGACTCCAGGTACAGCGCAAAGTGTGATGTCATTCATTGTGATAAATAGATCAGGTAAGGAAGGTGCGCGAGATGGGTGAAAGATGATGAGTTTAGTTTTGTGTACGTTTAGTTTAAGGAAGCGAGAGGAGAAGAAGGCGGATATGGCTGGTAGACACTCCGGGATTCTGGACAGCAGAGAGGTGACGACTGGGTCAGAGAGATAGGTCTGAGTGTCATCAGCATACAGGTGGTACTGGAATCCATAGGACTTTATAAGTTGTCCTAGGCCAAGGGTATAGATGGAAAAAAAAGGGGGGTTGGGGTGAGGCGGTAGTGTGAGTGTGGGAGACACTAAATGTGCGGTGGGAAAGGTAGGAGGAGATCCAGGAGAGGGCAAGGTCAGTAATACCAATGGAAGAGAGGATCTGTAATAGGCAGTGGTCGACTGTGTTGAATGCAGAGGACAGGTCAAGAAAGAGGAGGATGGAGAAGTGTCTGTTAGTTTTGGCGGTAAGTAGGTTGTTAGTAAATTTGGTTAAGGCAGTTTCAGTGGAGCGGTGGGGGCAGAAGCCAGATTGAAGATTGTCAAAGAGAGAGTTGAATAATAGGTGGGAGGAAAGTACAGTGTGGACATGCTTTTCAAGAAGTTTGAAGGCGAATGGGAGCATCGATATGGGGCAGTAGCTGGATGTGGAGATTGGGTTCAAGTACTGACTTCTTTAAGATAGGTGTAATTGTTGCATGTTTGAAAACGGAAGAAAAAGTACTGGAGGTTAGTGATAGGAGAGGTGGGTTAGGGCTGGAATAAGCATGTGGGTGAGGTTGGGGAGGAAGTGGGAAGGGATGGGGTCCAATACACAAGTGGTGAGGTGCGATTTGGAGATGAGGTGTGCAAGGTCTCCTTCAGTGATGGAGGGGAGGAAGGTTAATGGGGGAGGGGAGTGGTCTGGTATTCATGGGGATTGTGGTGGTTGGGCAGCAAAGACTTGTCTGATCTGATCAATCTTGCTAGTGAAGTGTGTTTCAAAGTCTTCTGCTGAGATACCAGAAGTGGGAGGGGGCAGTGGGGGGCGGAGGAGGGAGTTAAATGTGTTGAATAGCTGCCTGGGTTTGTGGGACAAAGAGGATATGAGGGTAATGAAGTAATTCTGTTTAGTAGTGGTGAGTCTGACTTGAATTTGAGAAGTGCTTGTTTGAATGCTGTGTAGTTATCTTGTGTTTTCTTCCAGCACCGTTCAGCAACCCTTGACTCTTGCCACAGCTTTTTAGTGGTGTCTGTGTGCCAGGGTTGTCTGTTGATTCGTCATGCTCTGGCCTGAATAAGAGGGGCAACTTCATCAATCTGTGCTGTGAGTGTAGAATTTTTGAAAGTGGTGGCATTATCTGTGTTTTGGAGTGAGGACATGGAGGATAGTGGTAAAATAGAGTCAGAGAGTAGTTGAGTGTCAACCAGTGTGAAGTTTCTGCAAGGGTGTGCGAGTTGGTGGACATGGGTGACAGGTGAGGAGGACAAGGATGAGAAGGTAAGTAGATGGTCAGATAAGGGGAGAGGGAGGTTGTGGGTTAGGAAGCAGAGGCGAGTGAAGATGGGGTCTAGTATGTCCATCTGTGTGGGTGGCTGTGGATGACCATTGAGAGAGGCCAAAGGATGAAGCAAGTTACAGGAGTTTGGAGACTGTTGACTGGTATCAATGGGGATGTTGAAGTCACCCATGATTATGGTGGGAATGTCAACAGAGAGAAAGTGAAGAAGCCAGGTGGAGAATTGGTCAAAGAAGGCAGTGGCTAGGCCTGGGGGTCGATAAATGACAGCCACTTGGAGGTTGGAAGGAGAGTAGATATGAACAGAGTGCACTTCAAAGGATGAGAGGATAAAGGACGGAAGAGGAGGAATTGGATTGAAGGTGCAGTTGCTAGAAAGGAGAAGACCCACTCCTCCACCATGTTGCAAGTTTGCGGTGTGTGGGTGAAGTGGAGGCCACCATAATGCATCATAGCAGGGGAGGACGTGTCGGAGGTTGTCAGCCATGCTTTTTTGAGGCCCAGGAAGGAGAGTTTGTGAGAGGTCAAGAGGTCGTGAATGCAGTGGAGTTTATTACAGATATGTATCCTACATCCTGGCACCTACTTGTAATAATGGCCTTTTTCTTATTCCCTTTATTTAAAAATGTCCCCATCTTGGGCCACTTCCTATAATAATATCGCACATCCTGGCCCTTTATTTAATGTGCCCCTTCCTGAACTAATGTTCTTTATCCTGCCCTCTATATTTGAGCCCTCCACAACATTGGATGTTCTGGTACATCCTACTTTATAGTGTGTTTCTGCAAATGGACCTACTGATTGCTGCTGGGAACTCTGCTTAATTGATAGTTGCACTCTAGATGTCACAGGCAGGGATGGTGCCTGCGATGCCCCTGGCTATGTAACCTGCTAAATTCTTTGATCAATACTGTTTGCAACATTTAGGATGCTGGGAGAGGGAGTGCGCTCCCTCACCCGCCTGTTTAGGACCCTCAAGACATAACTGGGCCTGGGTGGATCCACCTTCGCTATTTTTGTTATGTTATAAGGTTCGGTCACCTCACCTCCACCAACAGTCACTGGCCTACGTGCACTCAGTAGGATACCTAGTGATTCCGTTTTGCCACTCTCACATAAATACCACACATGTGCCACAGTGCACTATTGAACACGGGCACCAGATGTTTATCATTATCTCTTATGTTCATTACTTACTCTGTTTTGTTGTAAACCTGTTTTTGTATTAGTACCTTGATAAAGGCCTGGATAGGCCGAAACGTCGGTTGAAGGTGTATATACTGTGTGGCATAATAAAAAGAAACACGATTTTTTCACCTGCAAACGTGTGGTCTGGATTTGTCATTACCGGTGTGCTCAGAATAATCTCCTTTCCACAAGTGACCTAAGACTGACATCAGCTACAATCCGAACCTCCCACATCCGTCTTCAAGACTTCTCACGAGCTGCAGCAATTCTCTGGAGCAGATTACCAAAAACAATTTAATTAATTCCCAATACCAATAGTTTTAAGTGAGCCTTAAAAACATCTCTTTAGACTGACCAACACGAAAAACAACGTATAATGCACCTAAATAATTTGGATATGAACACTTGTTTGATTGCAAGTAAAAATGTTCTGTTTATTACACTTAAAAGCAAGCAGACAAATTTCAGTCCATGTAAAAATACATAAAAGAGGAAGGTGCTGACAGTTTGGGAGACAGAAGGCACTGTGTGCTGCAAAATTCAACAATCACCAGGGGTATGGTGTAAATGTGGCACCCTGAGTAGGGCACCACAGGATCTCTTGGGACATGGATGGAAAGTACACAGCAAGCAGACCCCACTAACAGACAACACCTTTCACCCCAGACCTGTAGGGGGAGCTTCACTGGTTGCCTTAAGCCAGTTCCCCTATAAATACGGGTCCTGGAGGGAGAAACACCAGAGTGTGCAGTCACTAAGAGCTGTAAGCAGCTGAGTGAGCTGACTTGGTACTGGAGCCACGCTAGGCCCATACCAGAGACACCTGGAAAGTGGTAGACCCTTAGAATAGGGGTCACAGGAACAGGAGAGAAGCAAGTACTAAGCAGGGGCAGAGAAGTCATCCCGACTCACCCTAACAGAGTTCCGGTCACTGGGTCCGAGCTACAAGGATGCAGTATAGACTTTGTAGAGAAACCAGCACTACAAATAGGGGGTTTAGCTCCCCGGACACCCGAAGCACCACCAAATGAGAGCCCGGAGTCGTCGAGCCTGACAGGAGTCCCATAGAAGTGCCCTCAGTGCAGCAAATCCAGGTGTGAAGAAACACACAAGGAAAAGCAGTAACGGTTTGGCCGGGTTTCATGCCTGCCAACTCCAGCAGAACAACATTTACTAGGAAGCCTACAACACTGCTTGCTGTGGAAAATCCAGAAGTGTTTCCCTCATTTCCGGTCGAGTGTACCCGTCAACATCAGTAAAGGTACCAAAAAACTGTATGTGTGCGTGTCCCTCCTTCCACATACACCACACCGACCACGTTACCCTATTCCCCTCAACTTCAATAACTGCCCGGGGACCCCCCGCTCACCCTGTAGGGAGCGGTTCCATCCAAGGTGCTGCACATCACCCCGGAGGTCTGAGCAGCGCCGGTGCCATCACCGGAGACCTACAGGTGGCGTCACGAAACAAACTCTTATCTTTATTTAACCGTGCATTGACTACGGGCCCCTACAGTCTCAGGCACCGAACTATGACCGCAGCCAGTGCCTGAGACCGGAGAACTCGGCTATGGTGAGTCAATTTAGCACCTACGAACAGGATATGAGCAGACCCGTTTCCCAACAGGTATTATGTGCCATTTAGTGACTGTGATTGTGGAACTGTAAATTTGAATCGCCATTTCTGCGCGGAGAGCGGGAAAAGAAAGGGCGTTACTGTGCAAAGGGCGCGAAGATAGGTCCCGCCCCACGCTCTGACGAGTTCCGCCAAACGCAGCAGGAACCAGAAACTCCCGTGGTGCCTCACTCCCCACCGCTGGGCCGACAACTTCCGTTGATTTGAAAGAGACTGGCCGCGATTAACTAAGGGGGAGCGAGGATGAGTAATCCGGACCCTAGCAACCCAGTAGCCCCATCGGTGAACCCGCCGGTTGCCCCGCTAGCAGCTCAGAACGTACAGCCTCCGGTCGCTAACCCGCCCAATGGCGTCATGCTGCAACCGCCACCCACACAGGCGGCCCCGATAATGCCAATATCTCTGCCATACGTCCCGAATGCAGCCTGGCACATCAGAGGCTTGCCAAACACAACATGATGTCTATCTATTCCATCCAAAATTGCTCTCCAAAAATTCAAATATCGCTGCTTCCTCCCTTCAGAGCCTTGCCGTGTGCCCAAATGGTAGTTTTTTGACCACATTTGGTATATCAGTGTACTCTGGAGAAAATGGATCATACAAAATGTTGCGCAATTCTCCTGTTGCCTTTTGAAAATTAATTATTTGGGGCAGAAACAAGAATACTATGTTTTCTAATTTTCAACGGATCAAAGTTACCGTATATACTCGTGTATAAGCCGAGTGTTTTTCAGCCAAAAATTGGGCTGAAAAGTCCCCCACTCGGCTTTACACGGGTCAACGGTGTATGCTGTGGGGGGGGGCGCTGTGACCAGGGGCTGGAGAGGCAGGAGGGGGCCTCGGTGACCGCAGGCGGTCACGTGGGGCCGCCTCATTAGTGCAATGAATATGCACGGCATCCCCCGTCCATCAGCGGCGGGGGATGCCGTGCATATTGCACTACACAGCCCCCCCTCCTTAATATGGGTCCCCCAGTAGTATTAAACAGCCCCCCCTCCTTATCATGTCCCCCAGCTGCGGCAACTCTCAAAATAACAACACTTTATACATCACCTTCGGCGCAGTCCTCTCGCTCCTCGGTCCTCGCTGTCCCCCGCTCGCCGGCTTCATCTTCCTTGTTGTGCCGGTGTCATGTGACCGAGCGCAGTGGATGACGTCATTTCTGCGCGCGGTCACAGAAGCCGCACAACAAGGAAGAAGAAGCCGGCGAGCGGAGGACCGGAGGAGCGGAGAGCTGCGCCGGAAGGTGATGTATAAAGTGTTTGTTATTTTGAGAGCTGCGCAGCCTGGGGGGACATGATAAGGAGGGGGTGCTGTATACTACCACTGGGGCTTGCTGGATACTACACTGGGCTGTATATACCTCTGGGGCCTGTATAACTACCACTGGGCTGCTGGATACTACACTGGGGCTGTATATACCTCTGGGGCTGCTGTATACTACCACTGGGGCTGTAATACCTGTGGGCTGCTGTATACTACACTGGGCTGTATATACCTCGTGGGGCTGCTGTATACTACCACTGGGGCTGTATATACCTCTGGGGCTGCTGTATACTACACTGGGGCTGTATATACCTCTGGGGCTGCTGTATAATACCACTGGGGCTGTATATACCTGTGGGGCTGCTGTATACTACACTGGGCTGTATATACCTCTGGGGCTGCTGTATACTAACACTGGGGCAGTATAACTCTTGAGTGTGCGGTTATACTACACTGGGGCTGTAATATACCTGTTGGGGTATGCGTGTATACTAACACTGGGGCTTATATATACCTGTGGGGCTGCTGTATACTACACTGGGCTGTATATACCTCTGGGCTGCTGTTAACTACCACTGGGCTGTATTAACCTCTGGGGCTGCTGTATACTACCAATGGGGCTGTATATACCTCTGGGGCTGCTGTATACTACCTCTGGGGCTGTTATACTACCATCTGGGCTGTTATACTACCTCTAGGGATGCTGTTATACTAACCACTGGGGCTGCTGTATATACCTTTGGGGCTGCGTGTTACTACCTATGGGGCTGCTGTATACTACCTCTGGGATGCTGTATAACTACCACTGGGGCATGTATTACTTGGGGCTGCTGTATACTACCACTGGGGCTGTATATACCTCTGGGGCTGCTGGATACTACCACTGGGGCTGTATATACCTCTGGGCTGCTGGATGCTACCACTGGGGCTGTATATACCTCTGGGGCTGCTGTATACTACCAATGGGGCTGTATATACCTCTGGGGCTGCTGTATACTACCTCTGGGGCTGCTGTATACTACCACTGGGGCTGTATACTACCTCTGCGGCTGCTGTATACTACCACTGGGCTGCTGTATATACCTTTGGGGCTGCTGTATACTACTCTGGGGCTGCTGTATACTACCTCTGGGGATGCTGTATACTACCACTGGGGCTGTATATACCTCTGGGGATTCTGTATACTACCACTGGGCTGTATATACCTCTGGGGCTGCTGTATACTAACTACTGGAGCTGCTGCTGTATATACCACTGGAGCTGCTGCTTATACTACCACTGGGGAGGCTGCTATATACTACCATTGGGGGGCCTGTATACCACACTGCTAGGGGCTGTATACCTGTGCTGGAGTCCACCCTCGGCTTATACACGAGTCAATAGGTTTTCCCAGGTTTTGGGGCAAAAGTAGGGGGGTCGGCTTATACACGGGTCGGCTTATACACGAGTATATACGGTAATTAACCACATTCTGTGAAGCATCTATGGGTTCAAGGTGCACATCACACCTCTAAATAAATCATTTGAGTGGTGTAACGTCCAAAATGGGGTCACTTGTGTGGGGTCCCCACTATTTTAGGCACTTCAGAGGCTCTGCAAATGTGACCAGGTGTCTATCGATACCAGACAATTTTGTGCCCAAAAAGTTACATTTTGCTCCTTATCTTTCTAGCCCTACATGGGATATCATCAAATTTGATAGCCTATTTGCTCCTGTTACTCCTATAAAAATGCTAACTTTGGGTGGGGGGGTGGGGACTAAAATTTGTATTTTAATTCCTGTGAAGCAGCTAAACAGTTAGATCACTTCTTGCATGTGGATTTGAGCAGTCTGAGGGGTGCAGTTTTTAGAATGGTGTCACTTTGGGTGTTTTCCGTCATATAGGCCCCTCAAAGTCATTTCAGATATGATGTAATGTCCCTAAAAAAAAAATTGATTTTGTAAATTTTCTTGGAGAAATGAGAAATTGCTAATTATCTTTCCACCCTTCTAACTTCCTGATGAAAAATATTGTTTCATAATATTAACAATTTTGTGTGACCTAACTCTCTGGATTAAGGGGAAAAAATTGAAAGTTTAAAAATTGCGATACTTTCACTAAAAATGTGAATAATTTCACAGATGAGCGTAAAAAAATTACCTAAGTTTAACACTAATATGAAGTACGGTATACTGTGTCAAGAAAACAACAGTTTTAGAAATTCAGAGATCTGTTGAAGTGTTTCAGAGTTATTATCGGACAAAGTGACACTGGTCGGAATTGTAAAATTTGTCTTTATCGGGAAGTTGAAAACAGGCTGGGCGGTAAGGGGTTAATATTGTTCTCAATCCCGGCCTTTCCACTTGTAATGTCCCCATCCTGGCCCTTTATTTGGTAATGTCTTCTATCCTTGTATTAATGTTCCACATCCTGGGTCCCTTCACATAATAATACCCCCCCTCCTGGACCCTTTATTTAATCTTGTCCTCCATACTGGCCTCTTCCTGTAATAGTTTCCCTCATCTGGTACATGTATTTATTAATTGCCTCCAGAAATAGTATAGTTTTTATTAATTAACATGCCTGCTCATTTTGGGCCTAACAGGTCCAGTGGGCCGTGTTACTCAATAATGCCATTTTGCTGAATTTGCACAGATTGAATTACCGAACATCTGTACTCCAGACATGATAGATTTTTGTCAAATGGAGTACAATCCTATTCCACTAGAATAAATTCGCCCAAATCTATTGATAAGATAATTGGAAAGTACTGTATTTTTCAGATAAGACACACTCCCTCCCCTTCGCCCCCAAATCGTGGGGGGGGAAAGGGGGTGCATTATACAATCCGAATCAAAAAAGAGATGGAGATCCGCAGCCATTTTCTTGAAGCTTTAACCTCTGCAACCAGTTACAGCTTATGAACTCCACAGCTTTGGTCTCACTGCTCTGCCCTTTCCTGTGTGGACCTGTGATGCCTGCCTGTATATGTGTATATATATATATATATATATATATATATATATATATATATATATATACACACACACACACCAGGGGGGGGGGACATATATGCTGAATGTAGGTCGGACACTAGCATTATGAGACAGACCCCATTTGACATAAAAATAATTTTTTTGCTCTTTTCCTTCATCAAATTTGGGGTGCGTTTTAACATCCAGTGCGTCTTATAAAGTTAATTACCCACTGGTTCAGATTCATCAAAACTGACACAAAAATAATCTGTCTTTATTGCCCACCGCAACCAATCACAGGACAGATTTAATTTTACTAGAGCTCTTTCAAAGATGAAAACTATGCTCCGATTGGTTGAAATTAGGGATGAGCGAGTACCGTAATATTCGTACTTGCAACGAGTAGGTACCGGTACTCGCTACTCATTGCGAGTATAGCGAGTACGAATACTTTCGCAGTGTATCTATAGATACACTGCGAAAGTAGCCTAAAACTGATTAAAAGTTGTTAAAAATAATAAAATTACATACTCACCTGTCCGACTCCTGCAACGGGACCGGCAAAGAAGACATCTGATCACCGGACAAGGACCTGTGACTTCCAGCCAATAAGATGGCCGGTAGCGATCTGGCCGATCAGATGGCGACACGTCACAACCACGTGATCGCTAGCGGCCACCTGATTGGCCAGATTGCAAAGTCCTATCAGGTGGCCGCAAGCGATCACGTGGTTGTGACCTGTCGCCATCTGATTGGCCAGATCGCTATCGGCCATCTGATTGGCTGGTAGTAACATGTCCTTGTCCGGTGATCAGATTTCTTCTTTGCCGGAGTCGGACAGGTGAGTATGTAATTTTATTATTTTTAACAACTTTTATTCACTTTTAGGCTACTTTCGCAGTGTATCTATAGATACACTGCGAAAGTATTAGGACTACTCACTACTCCCGAGTACACATTAGATACTCGGAGAGTAGCGAGTAGCCGAATACCGCTACTATTTGGCGAGTACTGAATAGTAGCGAGTATACTCGCTCATCCCTAGTTGAAATAAGAAACCAACCCTTTTTTTTTTATAGAGTTGTGATAAATGAAGCCCACTATGTCGTTCTTGAAAATCGTGAATGAATCCTATGTATATACAGCACATCTCTCAATAATGCATGGGTTTATGGTGCCAAAATAATGTCCCTTAAATCTTATCTGGTGCAGTGTTATCCCTCTCAGTAGGCACAACGAAGAATAAATTGTTTCATTCATGATGTGAAAAGAATAAGAATGTCGTAGAAAAATTGCTTGAGGCCATAGGTTCAGTCCTGATGAATATAAATTGGAGGTCATTGCAAATTGCCCTTACTTTAGCAGAAGGAGAAATGGACGGGGTTTAGCATCAATATTGCCATCTAACACAGCCCATGAGCGTCTCATATTTGACGTTATTCTGCCCTAATGAAAGCATTATCTTATCATGGTCTTCTGGTTTGATGCGAAAATACTATTTATTTTGCATATTTTCTGCACGTGTCTGCACGAAAATATTTCAACAAAAATATTTCCTAATTATAGTGTTTTCCTGCATTTCTTAAAGTGTTTCCCCATTATTTAATGTGCTCTTGGTGATGATCTTAAGCAGCATTTTAATGTATTTTTCTATAGTACAGTAAAGTTTTAATTCTGCACTTAAGTGTACAGTCACACTGGTGTGGCACCCCAAGTCTGTATCGCCACAAAATGATTGCTGATGTAATATTGTATTATGCATTGCCAGCTCTCATGGGAGTTTGACTTTTCTGCTGGGAAAGCTGCATCCACACATTTACTCCGACCCCTTACTGGAGCTGTGCACTTTACCTGAGCTAAAGTCTTGTGTACAGTGCCTAACTGGGAAAGGAGGTGCCTAGGGAGTCAGTCTAGTTGTAGTGGAGCAAGAAGGAGAGCGTCCTGGATGAGTGGCCTTTGGGCCCTCTGAAGAGTCATGCTGCAAATAGCGGGTTCTCAGTCCCCGGGACACCTCAACCTTTAAGCTCTGGTGGTAAAGCTGAAGTGCTATGTGAGTCTCTAACACCCAGCAGCAATAGGCAGTTCACAGGAGCTCAGCAGAAGCACAATGGGATCAGGGACCTGCTTCAGGCACATGTGCCCACAGGATCAGAGTTGCCAGCTTGCATACGGAAACATACAAGCACTAGGTGGTATTGGAAGTTTCAAGCTCCAAGAAACCTTTTGTCCCAGGAAGGAATTTGCCACTAGGAAGGCAACACTACAACTTAGCATAGGAGTCAAACCCCCATTGGGTGGGTCAGACTGAAGCCTAGTGAGAGGTGCACTGTGTCCTATGGATCTGCCTAAGTTTTCAGTAAACAGTAAAGCTGATTGAATTGTCTCCTGCTGTCTTATTCTCTCCTGCACTACACTGATTATAACATCCCTGGGAGCCAGCCCTAGTAGGGAAGGGTTAACCATCTATACCGCTCATCACAATTTATCTCTCAGGGTCCTCTGTAGTGCCAGCCATATCCCGGCCAAATATCCCAACTGGCGTCACAAACTTTCTTCTATTTTTCTTTATTTTAATATTGTTACTATAAACTCTGCGCCCCATATGCATTGCCCCAACTTTTTCATGTGATGCCAGGGACAGCTGTGGAGAACAGCCACCACCATGACAAAGCTATCAGGATTGTGCCCTGCTCAGTGGTCTGAGTATCCCGGCCCCTAGCTCTCCACACTGGTGTATAACTTGGACGAGTGCAATCTGATGTTTGATCAGATAGAACTTGGACCAATATGGGGCAGTACAGACCAGCTTTTTCTTTTTCTTTTTGTTTTGGGAAACGAGAGAAAAAAATTACTGCGTGCTACAACTGGCATCAATTAATATTGCATAGCTCACACCCATTCAAGTCAATGAGTGTGTGCAAAACATCAGACTGCACTCGAATGCCTATAGAGAAAAAAAACACAGTTCAACAGCATTTTTAGACGCACATGGACAAAATTTGAGTTCATTGCCTTCCGCCCTAATCCCTCTCCCCCTCTACCTATATTATATAATATTCTATACATTTGTTAATGTGGTAAATGACTATTCTAGCTGAAAACATCTGGTTTTTAATGCAATATCTACATTGGTGTATAGAGGCCCATCTCCAAGAACCACCACTCCAGTGTTTTAATAGTACACTGTGTTTGCTAACTGTGTGAGAAAGCTAATGGATGTTTAGAAAACCCTAGAAAACCCTTGTACAAGTGTGTTAGCACAGCTGAAAACGGTTTGACTGATTAAAGAAGCTATAAAATTGACCTTCCTTTGAGCTAGTTGAGAATCTGGAGCATTACATTTGTTTGTTCTATGAAACTCTCAAAATGTCCAGAAAAAGAAATCTTTCATGTGAAACTCGACAGTCTATTCTTGTTCTTAGAAATGAAGGCTATTCCATGTGAGAAGTTGCCAAGGAACTGAAGATTTTCTACAACAATGTCTACTACTCCCTTCAGAGGAGAGCACAAACAGGCTCTAACCAGAGTAGAAAGAGAAGTGGAAGGCCCCGATGCACAACTGAGCAACAAGACAAGTACATTAGAGTCTCTAGTTTGAGAAATCAATGCTTCACAGCTCCTCAACTGGCAGCTTCATTAAATAGTACCCGCAAAACACCAGTGTCAACGACTACACTGAAGAGGCCACTCCGGGAAGCTTGCCTTCAGCGCAGAGAGGCAAAGAAAAAGCCATATCTGAGACTGGCTAATAAAAGGAAAAGATTAATATGGGCAAAAGAACACAGATATTGGACAGATGAAGATTGGAAAAAAGTTTTATGGACAGATAGATCAAAGTTTGATGTGTTTAGGATCACACAGAAGAACATTTGTGAGACGCAGAACAACTGAAAAAATGCTGGAAGAGGCCTGACACCATCTATCAAGCATGGTGGAGGTAATGTGATGGTCTGGGGTTGCTTTGGTGCTGGTAAAGTGGGAGATTTGTTCAAAGTAAAAGGGATTTTGAATAAGTAAGGCTATCACTTCACTTTGCAACATTATGCCATGCTGTAATTGCTGCAAGGAAGCATTCTTTGATGAAAGCAAAGTTTGAAGGAAAAATAATTATTTCAAATAAAAATCTATTTCTAACCTTGTCGATGTCTGTACTACGTTTTCTGTTCATTTTGCAATCATTTGATAAATAAAAGTATGAGTTTTCATAGAAAGCACAAAATTGTCTGGGTGACCCCAAACTTTTGAACAGTAGTGTATATATCAGGGAGTAGCTAAGGGGTTCAAGCATTTGCCCTGGTACTTTGTTGGCTCCTGACACAAAGCATCCTTTTGACGCAAACTACTTTTCTTGAGTCAGGTAATATAGATACAAAGTTAGGGCCATACTTTGAAACATTTGCTCCAGATCAAGGCATGTTCAAGCTACAACTTTTTATTATTATACAACTAATAGCTAGGGCTTTCCTTTACCTACAGCAAAAGTTTGTGTATGGCTCTGACTTTGTATTAAAATCTGAACTACTGCAGAGACTGAGCTATATATATATACATATAGCTCAGCCTCTGTAGGTGGTCGAATTATTATTCTGTACAGTGTGCGCCACATTTTAAATGACACATTCTACAAAGCTCAATGCATCTGTTCCATTAATATAACATTGACCAACAGAATAAGATATTAAAACATCTTGTTTGATAAATGGAGAGATACAATATACCGTATATACTCGCGTATAAGCCGAGTTTTTCAGCCCAAAAATTGGGCTGAAAAGTCCCACCCTCGGCTTATACGCAAGTCACTGTATACTGTATACACTGTATACAGTGTATACAGTATACAGGCCCCCCCCATCAGTATACAAGCCCCCCCCCTTACTGCCGCAATCCTGTAAAGGAATAGATTATTATACTTATCCCTGCCGCTGTCCCCCGCTGCCGCCATCGCGCTCCTCCGTCTTCATCCAGCTTCTTCCGGCTTCCTTCGGTGGGCGCAGGCAATGACGTCATTGTCTGCGCGCCAGAGGAGGAAGCCGGAAGGCGCTGGATGAAGACGGAGGAGCGCGATGGCGACGGCGGGACAGCGGCAGGGATAAGTATAATAATCTATTCCTTTACAGGATTGCGGCAGTAAGGGGGGGCCCTGTATACTGATGGGGGGGGGCCTGTATATACCACTGGGGCTGCTGCTGTATACTACCACTGGGGCTGCTGCTGTATACTACCACTGGGCTGCTGTATATACCTCTGGGGCTGCTGCTGTATATACCACTGGGGAGGCTGCTGTATACCACACTGCTGGGGGCTGTATACTTGTGCTGGGGTCCACCCTCGGCTTATACAGAGTCAATAGGTTTTCCCAGGTTTTGGGGGCAAAAGTAGGGGGTCGGCTTATACACGGGTCGGCTTATACACGAGTATACACGGTACATAATTCTATAGTCATTTATAAGATGTAAAAAATGTATGATTCCCCGGGGAGCCCTTCCCCAAGCCTATATTTCACATGCTTTATTTATGTTCTGTAGATATATCTAGGAAGGAATCACTTTCTCTTATTTATTTTATACACACGAACACACAGTGGGGGATGAAGTCACGGAGCTTCAAAGATATAATGTCTTACAGGTTTTATAATGTGAGAGTAAGAACGGTCAATTCTCTAGAAAATTAGGATATTACTCATACACAAGGCATGAAGTTCGTAGAAAACGGATGCCCTAAAAGCTACACGGCTCACAAAATATTCACTTTACCGTTACTGATTCATTGTCTTCATACTATTTCCTTCACAATATGATAACATGGTAGCGTTTTCTACAATGCACTTAATTGCAGTTCTTTGCATGTTCTTGCATAATTGAACTGGATTATAAATTACTTTTTGTCATATAGCCAATTTAAAGAGAATCTGTCTGCAGGTTCTTGCTACCTCGTCAGAGAGCAGCATGTTGTAGGCAAAGAGATTCTGAAACTAACGATGTATCACATAGATTACTGGGTGCAGCAGTTCTGCCACAATCAAAGAATTTAGTTTTAGGCATGTAGCAGAGCTGCGAGAGCTGCCCCTGCCCACATCAGGCTCTCAAAGAGATTATGCCTTGAGAGTGAGGTGTCAATCCCAGCAGGGGGTGCATGTGACAAAGCAGTTTCCTAATGGTAATCATCAGGCGATAAAGCCTTCATTTTACAGAAACAATTAATATAATAATAATAAAATAATATTTATTCATTTATATAGCGCTATTGATTCCATAGCACTTTACATACATCAGTAATGCTGTCTCTCTTGGGAGCTCACAATTTAAATATCCTCTCAGTATGTCTTTACAATTGCACACGGACTGATATGAGAAGCATAGTTTCCGTTTTTTTTTTTATTAAATCCTTCACAGCATGCTGTCCTAGCTTACATGAAAATGCCTGCTGACTGATTCCCTTTAATATTACCTCATACCATGTTTACGCATACAGAATTGATGCTTCCCAAATGCTCCAAACAGGGCTGCACTGCTAAAATTTAGGTCACTCTAGGTTTATCCCATGGAAGCTTAGTATTTATAGAAAAATGTTTGTGTGTGTGTACATACAGTGCGTTGTGAAAGTATTCGACCCCCTTGAACTTTTCAACCTTTTGCCACATTTCAGGCTTCAAACATAAAGATATACATTCTAAGTTTTTTGAGAAGAATCAACAACAAGTGGGACACAATCGTGAATGGAAGGAAATTTATTGGATATGTGAAACTTTTTTAACAAATAAAAAACTGAAAAGTGGGGCGTGCAATATTATTCGCCCTTTACTTTCAGTGCAGCAAACTCACTCCAGAAGTTCAGTGAGGATTCTGAATGACCAATGTTGTCCTAAATGACTGGTAATGATAAATAGAATCTACCTGTGTGTAATCAAGTCTCCGTATAAATGCACCTGCTCTGTGATAGTCTCAGGCTTCTGTTTCAAGTGCAGAGAGCATCAGGAAGACCAAGGAACACACCAGGCAGGTCTGAGATATTGTTGTGGCGAAGTTTAAAGCCGGATTTGGATACAAAAAGATTTCCCAAGTTTTAAACATCTCAAGGAGCACTGTGCAAGTGTTCATATGAAATGGAAGGAGTATCAGACCACTGCAAATCTACCAAGACCCGGCCGTCCCTCTAAACTTTCATCTCGAACAAGGAGAAGACTGATCAGAGATGCAGCCAAAAGGCCCATGATCACTCTGGATGAACTGCAGAGATCTACAGCTGAGGTGGGAGAGTCTTTCATAGGACAACAATCAGTCGTGCACTGCACAAATCTGACCTTTATGAAAGAGTGGCAAGAAGAAAGCCATTTCTCAAAGATATGCATAAAACGTCTCGTTTGAAGTTTGCCACAAGCCACCTGGGAGACACAAACATGTGGAATAAGGTGCTCTGGTCAGATGAAACCAAAATCAAACTTTTTGGCCACAATGCAAAACGATGTTTGATGTAAAAGCAACACAGCTCATCACCCTCAAAACACCATCCCCACTGTCAAACATGGTCGTGGCAGCATCGTGGTTTGGGCCTGCTTTTCTTCAGCAGGGACAGGGAAGATGGTTAAAATTGATGGGAAGATGGACGGAGCCAAATACAGGACCATTCTGGAAGAAACCCTGTTGAAGTCTGCAAAAGACCTGAGACTGAGACGGAGATTTATCTTCCAACAAGACAATGATCCCAAACATAAAGCAAAATCTACAATGGAATGGTTCAAAAATAAACATATTCAGATGTTAGAATGGCCAAGTCAAAGTCCAGACCTGTATACAATCAAGAATACAAAGTATTAACTCAAGGGGGCCAAATAATATTGCACACCCCACGTTTCAGTTTTTTATTTGTTAAAAAAGTTTAAAATATCCAATAAATTTGGTTCCACTTCACAATTGTGTCCCACTTGTTGTTGACTCTTCACAAAAAGATTAGAATTTATATCTTTATGTTTGAAGCCTGAATGTGGCAAAAGGTTGAAAAGTTCAAGGGAGCCAAATACTTTAACAAAGCATTGTATATACATAAATATTTTATAGTAAGATCGTAGCATTAAAATGTGTCTTCCCAATAATCGTTTTGGTTTTGGGGTTAGGCTATGAAGTGTGATCGTTTGGCATACAGTGGTGTGTGGTTGATCCCCCTTTCTCCAGATAGTTGTGAGATTGTTGGAAGATGTTTAGTGCAACAGCTCCATTCCTGTATATGAGTGTTTAGTTGCTTGATTTGTATGTTGTAGATAAAGTTTGAACAAGAAAAATAAAAAAAGAAAAACTCCCAGAGGCTCACACAGGAAGAACATTTGACCGTATCCAGTTTCCTGTGTCGATGTATTAAAGAAGAAACAGCTGCAGATGCTGCACAGAGACTGAGACACACAAGATATATTTTATTCCTGATTTATTAAGCTTATCATATTTGTTCCTGTTTGTTCCAAGTGCAGTTTCACAGGTTAAACCCACAGCTACAGAAGCACTACATATATTTGCAAAGTGTAATACCTCCCTGTGGCGCCTAGCCATAGGGGCGCCACAAGTACTGCAGCTCTATAGTACATTCTAATATCTGGCTCCCCCATTCCTCCCGATGTTTTAGGAAGAGTCAGCATGTGGTAATATATACATGGTCTTTTGCATTTCTATATATACCCTGTTTCTCCGATAGTAAGACCCCCCCAAAAGTAAGACAGGGTAGGGGGAATGGGGGGGTCTGCTAATATAAGGCCCCCCCTGAATGTAAGGCCGCCTGGGGGGGGGGGCGCTGGGGAATATAAGGCCTCCCTTAGTACCGTACCCTTGGGCCGCCGCTGTCCCCCGGTGTGTCCCCCGCTGTGTCCAGCCCCAACGTCACTGCTGTCCCCGACTCGCTGCTGATTGGCCCAGCAGCTCGAGTTGTGATTGGCCGCCCATCCCCGATGTCACTGCAGTCCCGGCTCGTTGCTGATTGGCCCAGCGTCTCCTGCAGCAGAAGCGTCCCACAGCTGCACCGCAGAGGAAAACGAAAGTGACCCAGAGAAAAAAAAAGTATGGAAACGTGTGTACTGTATAACCATAACCATGGGTGTGTGTGTATGGGGCTGTCTGTCTGTGTGTGTACTGTATGTGTACCTATGGGTATGGGTGTGTATGGGTACCGCATGGGTGTGTGTGTATGGAGCTGTGTGTGTCTGTGTGTACACGGTACACTGCAGTACTGTTATGGGAGGCTGCAGTGGGATACGGCACTGTTATGGGAGGCTGCAGTGGGATATGGCACTGTTATGGGAGGCTGCAGTGGGATACTGTTCAACATGTTAATAAATGTTAATTTTTTTGTTAAAAAAAAAATTGTCATTTTTTTTGGGCAAATGTAAGACCCCCCCCCAAAAGTAAGACGGGGTGCGACTTTCGGAGGTAAAATTAATGTAAGACAGGGTCTTACTTTCGGGGAAACATGGTAGGTAGAGAATAAAGAGTTCACTTTAGAGAGGAAGGATGAAGGTATGGGTAACATCTGAAATAGATAATTGAACTTAGGTAGGATTAGACTTTTTAATATGTTCTTCCTCCCCATCCATGAGAGATAGGTGTCCTTCCATTTCTTTATAAGAGCCGATGTGGATTCAAGCAGAGGAAAAACATTTAATTTGAACAGATCAGTGTAGCTCCTACCCAATTTCACTCCTAGGTATGTAATATAGTGTTTGGCCCAGGCAAAGGAGTATAGATTTTTCAATTTCTTAAGAGTGAATGGGGAATTTGTATATCTAAAGCTTCCGATTTGGACGAGTTGATTTTAAAATTAGATAGGCTGCCATATTGATCCATGAGGTTTATGAGAAGCAGGGAACCCCCTTAAAGGATTAGTCAGGAGGATCAAGAGGTCACCTGCAAACGCTGCAGTCTTAAAATGAGATTTGTTTATTTTGATGCCCTCTATGTCCTGGTTTTGCTGGATCGCTAACAAAAGGGGCTCCACTGCCATCACAAACAGTAATGGGGACAATGAGCAGCCTTGTCTGGTTCCATTTTTAATAGCAAAAGTGTCCATTAGGAAGTCATTTATTTTAATACGTGCTGTGGGTTCATGATACATTGCCATGATAGCTGTGATTATCGTAGGTGGCAGTTTAAATCTGCTATGCGTTTCTTCTAGATAAATCCAGTCTACCCTGTCAAAGGCTTTTCAGCATCTGTACCTAGGAGGACCAGTTGGATTTTGCGGGTTTTGGCATATTGAATAAGATGTAATATTTTGTGAGCATTGTCCTTCCCCTCTCTTCCACCCACAAAGCCTGTTTGGTTCAATGAGATCAAGTTCGGCAAACGTTCTGCTAATCTGCGCGCTATCATACTTGCCAGAAGCTTCAGGTTTACATTCAGTAAGGAGATAGGCCTATAGCTACTGCATAGAGTTGGATCTTTACCCTCTTTATGAATTAGCGAGATTTTGACCTCTAGCATTGGGTGAGGGAGTAGTTGGCCTTCAAGCGTGGCATTGCACAGTGTTAAGAGATGTGGCAGTAGGAGAGAGGAGAAGGTCTTATAGTATAAAGCTGAGAACCCGTCAGGTCCAGGGGCCTTTCCCTTAGGGCACTTTGACAGGGCAGACTGGAGCTCCTGAAGTGTAAAGGGTCTGAGTATTTTTTGTTGGTAGTCCTTTGTCAAGGTTGGGAGGTGCAGATCTTGTAGAAAACGTTATATGTCTAAGCGCCTTTTGAGGTTATCGCTCTTTGTGGTATCTGGTCGCAGGTTGTAAAGCTGTTTATAGTACTCTAGAAATGCTTTTTCAATGTGTGTTGGATTTTGTGAGGTCACTCCACGGCTATTTCTGATTGAGTGTATTTGGGTGCGGGCGTGTCGCTTGCGGAGGTGGGAGAGTAAAAATGTGGAGGTCTTTTCTCCATGTGCGTATATTTTGTTCTTCCATGTCGCATAGTATCTTGTGGAGGTAGAGTTAAAGAGATCTTTAAGTTGTCTCTTACTAAAGAGGGATATGAGGGTAGCTTGGTCTATTGTTTTTTTTTGTGGTGAAGCTTCAACTCTATTTCATCATATCATTTTTGGGTTTCTGTATGTCTTTTTATTGAAAAAGGACGTGATAGAGATCAATTCCCCTCTAATCACAGACTTGTGAGCTTCCCACAAAGTTTGAGTCAACATTCCCTCAGTTTGGTTTTGTGAGAAATATTGTTGCAGTTTCTTGAAGAGGTGCGTTTTACTGTCGGGGAGATCTAATATTGATTCATTCATTTGCCAAGATCTGTGGTGTGAGTGTTGTTTGGAGATGGAAATTGTTGTTAGTACTATAGAGTGATCCGAGTAGATGTTAAGTAAACAATAGAACAGGTTGCGCCAAACTGCTTGATAATTATGTTACAATCAATTAATATGTCCAAGTGCTCACCTGGTACAGTTGTGCCTCGGTCGCACAACTGACTGACGATCGGGGATGCAGCTTAGCGTGGCCTCCGGGACGGACGAACCTGGCATGTAGAGACGAGGTGTAATCCTTGTTAATGCAGGTCGGGATGTGAATCGCTGGCTGGCGTGCAGTAAGAAGGCTGGCAAGGTCTTTTGAGCCGAAGGGGTCCGATACTTAGGCTGTGCTGTGCTCCCCAGTCGTGCGAGTCGGTCGGTCACGATGCACAAGGATGGGGGTGGCGTGTTGTTGCGAGCAGGGTCCGGGAGCCGAGCTGCTCAAACCCGCGGTTCCCCGAGGGGAAGACATGTGACGTGTGCAAGGAAGTAAGGTGAGTGTTAGCGCTCGGATTACAACCAGGACACTGCTCTCAATATATTTACCTCTAGGTTTTATTGAATAAGTGTTGAATTCCAATTCTCCACAACGCGTTTCTGCGCTTATTGAGAAAGGCGCAATAAGCGCAGAAACGCGTTGTGGAGAATTGGAATTCAACACTTATTCAATAAAACCTAGAGGTAAATATATTGAGAGCAGTGTCCTGGTTGTAATCCGAGCGCTAACACTCACCTTACTTCCGAGTAGATGTTAGGTATTATAGTGGATGATACCAGGTTGGGGAGTGCTCTCCTTGAGACCAATATGTAATCCAAATGGTGATACGATTTATGTGGGTTGGACTAATAGGTGTCGTCTCGATCAGAGGGATTCGCAAGCATGTCTGAATCCTAGACAAATCTCTGGGGAGACGGCACTTTTTTGTTTGGTGGTGTTAAGGAGAGGTTCCATAGCCATGTTCAAATCCCCTCCAATTAAAACCGAACCCTCTCCAAACCCTTCTATTTTTTCAGAGTAGCGGTAAGCCATTTCATTAATTTTTTATTTGGAGCATATATGCTGCAGAGCGTCATCAGAGAGCTATTTATTAAGCCCTTGACGCAAATATATCTCCCCAATGGATCCGTCATAGTTTCACGGAGCTGAAAATTTACATTTCTAGCAAGGGCTATTGAGACACCTCTCGAGCCTGATTGGGTTGTGGTGGCATGGTACCATTTATCGTATATCGAGCTATCAAAATTAGGGATCCTATCTGGTTTAAAATGGGTCTCTTGTATGAAGAAGACGTCAGCCCTTTGTTTTTTAAGTATGTGTAGTGTTGGATATCTGGAGCGTGGTGAATAAAGGCTATGTGTGTTTATTAAAGCTAATGTGAGTCCAGGTTTGTGGAAAGTGTCATGAAAGCTTGTCATTTTGATTGAAGAGCTGTTTTTTGTGCCTATAGGGGATGGGAAGGGGAGGAAAGTAGTCTGGGAGAGAAGAGAGGTAGTGAGTAGGGGGGTGATGGAAAGAGAGACAGATGTGGTTAATAAAACCATTAACAAATAATTATATATAACATTTCCAAATTTAGGAAATAACATCAGAATTGACATTTAACATTGGTTGCCAGCTCAGGGCCAATAGGCTTCTAAAAAAAAAGAGAAGAAGTAAACAGCCAAAATATCTGAATTCAAAGCTCAGGGTTTAAAGTTCTGAGAGCAGGCAAGAAAAACTGGGTGGGTAAAGGGTATTGGGTGGGGAAAGGGAGTGGGGTAGGGGGTATGAGAAAGGGAGGGGTGGGAAGGGAGGGGAGGGCAGAGTAGTAGGACTGGGGTGGGGCGGTGAGAGGAATTTGGTTCTCTTAATTCGGTTTTGCCTTCTCAAAAGTAAAACAGTCAGGTGATTTGCTGTACACTATCCAAGTGGTGATAGTTAAGAATCCTTTGGGTACAATAACCAAGAATTAGATAATGGGTCTAAAATTATGTAATAGTAGTGATTGGCGTGCACACCTGTTGGACGTAGTAGAGGTGCTAGTGTAGGGGGCCCTTGGGTCCCGTTGTCAATAAAGTTTTCCCAAAAACTTCCCTTGGCTGGACGCGCTGGTAGACCCCGGAACAGGAGGGACATATCCTGTATACAGTGCCAGATCTGAGGAAGTGCATTACTTGGGGCACAGACCAGAATAAGACATTCCCCATTGAACCGTATCTGATATATATATCTCTAAAGACAACCACTACCACCAGAGATCAACAAAAAGCACCGACTAGCCAATACAGGACCTATAAGTTCCCTAGGTGCAATATATCCTTATTCATAAGACTAGACAGCGATATTTTGATAAAGACCACGGGACGTGGTCGAAACGTCAAGTTCTATCGCACAAAATGTCAATATGCACCATAAATAAACACACAATTTCACTTTGAAAAATCTTTTGGAGTGTGCAGTGTTTTTGGGAAAACTTTTTTTTTTTTAAATTATGTAAGTCATCTAGTGTGCCCATAGCAATAGGAATATCTAATAACAAGTAAAAACAATGATGAGGTAAACGGACAATAAACCCAGCCGATATGTACGGCTCTCCTCAGGTTGTAGGATAGTGCAAACAAGACTAAATATTGCTTTCAACAGGTAAGAAATGAAAAAAAATGAAGTAAACGTTGTACAGTTTCGACAGGTGTAGTAAATCCCCTATTAGTATGGGGGTATTGGTGAACAATTTTTAAAAACCTAATTAAGGCAATGTTCAAGTGGCGTCTTCTGGCCCTTCAGGGGTCAGGGATTTAGCTGCTTTTCTTTTAGAGCGTTGTGATCTCTGGGTCAGCGCTTGTTGCCATGGGGCCGGGTTCGGAAGCGAGTGAAGTAGTGATGCTGAGTGGAATGTTTCAAGGTCTGGGTAAGATTCCAGAGTGATGTCCAGGGAAGTGCAGGCTGTTTTGATATCAGTAGAGGTCCTGGCGATGATCTTTTTGTCTCCGACTGTTATATGTATGCCGAAGGAAAAAAGCCAACGGAACTTATGACCCTTTTTAAGAACTGCATCTGTGAAGGGCTTCAATAACCTTTGTTTTCTCAAAGTGATGGCTGAGAGGTCTTGAAAAAGCAGTATTGTTGTGCCTCCCTATGTGATTTCTTGTTGCTCCCTAGCCCTGCACAAAATTAAGTCTTTCGTGCAATAGTCTAGGAAGCGACAAAGCACGTTACGGGGGGCGTCTCCTTGTGCTGGTTTGGTACGGAGTGATCTGTGTACTCGAGTTAGCTTTATCTGTTGAGGATCATCGTCTCTTAGTAGGGCTGTAAATATCTCGAGCGCTGCTTTACCCAGAGCTTCAAATGCCACTGATTCAGGGAGCCCCTTAATCTGGATATTATTGCGGCGCTCCCTGTTTTGTGGGTCTTCTAGAGTGGCATGGATCGTATGGAGCTGCTGTTCGTAGGGATGTTAGGCAGTCTAGTAGAGAATTGGTTTGTTGTATCATTGTTGTCTGGGTATTTTCTAGCGACTCGACCCTATGACCCTGTATAATAAGGTCTTGTTTAATTTCAACCAGCTCTCTCCCTATGAGTTCCAAGGCTTTAGCTAGAATATGCTTTATAAAAGATTTGGTAACAATGGAGTCTCTTGTCGTGCAGCCAACGTCGGAATCGCTCTCCATGCCTGAGTCTGAGTCTACTAGATATGTCAAGTGGGGTTGTTTGGTGGGTTTTGGGGGCTCCGAGGAGGCACACTGCTTTTCAAAAACTGGTCTACATCAGCTTGGGTATAGATTTGGAGGGTTTTGGAGGCACTCTTTGGGGCCTTAACACTTGTTTTCCCATAGCTTATTGGGATTCTTAACTGTTGTTTGTATGATTTATAGTGCAATTGCTCCCCCTGCTGGCATTGGGGTGGTTCAGCATGTCACAGTTAGAGGAATGGATTAAAGGGTTAATCTGGAAATAGTAGTGTGGAGATCCTACTGGTGCTATGAATGTTGTGCACCAGGGTTAGGGAGATGAGAATGTAACAGGTCACCAATATAGGCATGTGTTGTGCCCAGTGAAATGATTCTGTTTGCTCAGTGCACAGTCACTAAATTAATTTATTATATGCTGGTGCCACTAATCCCTGCACAAGTGCAAGCTGCACTGGGAGATAAGCAGTTAGCCGGTGGCCTGGGTGTTTAAGAGTCCAGCACTGTGCCCAGTTGTAATCCAGCTGCCTTGCAGCGCTCCCTTCCGCTGCTATGAGCACTGCCCGCCCCGTTCTCCAATTACAGCGGGACCGGAAGTGAGTGCTACTCCCTGCTTGCCCCGCGCTCCCATGCTCCCCGCTCTCCGCTGGGTGACTGGCAGCTCCAGGCTCCCGCGGATAGTGCAGACGCTAATGCCGGTTATCAAGGTATTAGGGGCTGTGAGCAGTGTCAGGCGTAGGGAATCGGGGCCTGGAGGTGTTAGGCTAGTGTGCAGGGGAGGGGGCACAGGGTCACCAACCTGGCTGGAACATCCAGTAATGTTACAGGCTCAAATATCCACTCTCCAGAGTCTAGATGGTGCAGGCTTTGGCAGGTGCAAATATGTTGGCAGAGATGGTGTTCTCCATGGCGGGATGGCTTAGATTATATATGGTGACAAGGAACTGCTTCAAATGCTGTCTCCCTGCTCTGCGGCCATCTTGGATCTTGGAATTACTACATTTCCAATGCATATGAATAAGACTTCCAAAACACTGGTACAGATGCAATAGAACATTTTCACATGAAAAAAATGAGAATAAATGACATGAGACTTTCACATGGAAATTGGAATAATGTTTTAGAGCTTTGCACATTGCATGGGGCTATTCCTCAAGTGGAGTCCCAGCACTTGACACTGGATGTCCTCAACAGGAATCTATATTATTTCTTTTATGAATTATGTTCAAAAATACTTGATAGAGTTCCATTATGCAAACAGTTGGCTGACGCTCTACTCAGAATGATGGGAAAGATTTCTTGCCATTGGCAAAATCTTACACCCACTACAATTTGATGTAATTACTTGTGATGATGAGTAGAAGTCATTGCACTAATTATGTGCCCCATTGGGGCTCACAATCTATGTTGCCCATCAGTATGTCTTTTGGAGTGTGGCAGGAAACCAGAGAACTCAGAGGAAACTCACATTAAACACATAGAGATGATACAAACTCCTTGTAGATGTCATCATTGGTGGGATTTGATCCCAGGACCCTAGTGATGTAAGATTGCAGTGCTAACCACTGAACTACTGTGCTGCCCAATACACTCATTTCATTCTACAACCTGTTCTTTCTTATACCAGGACCCGTGTTTCTCTTTCATCTGGCAAATCCTTTGACCCGACTACCTAGATCTCTCTAACTCAGTCAACTCCTCCTTTTTTCTGCTGTTCTCTCTTCTTGGTCCCACTATCTTCTGTAATGGTCTACCCCACTTTAGGGAACATGCACATCATGCAGCTCTACAGACTGTGAGGCTGGTCACAAGTAATAACTAGTCTCAGAGAAGCAGAAGACAAACAGAAATAAATGGAAAGAAAATATAACAATAATACTACTTACTGGTAGTAAAGAGAGGTCAACACAATCCAAGGTCAGGTCCAGGAAATGGCACATTACAACAAGGGGTGGTCAGAAACGAAATCCTATTGAAGCCGAAGGCAGGAAACCAGAGAGACAAAAACACAATGCAAAGGTACAATCGGAAAGAGTAATCAGGTCACAAGCAGAGCGTCAAGTCCAGGCAAGATAACCAAGTCAGGCAGTGTCTGTTTCAGAGGATAGGGAGATCAAGTACCACACAGGCCAGACGCAAGTGTACAATTGACACTGAGCATAGCTGCAAGTTTGATTATATAGGGGCCTAATTAATTGAGCTGAATTCAGGCGATTGAGGCACAGAGCCAGCCCAGGAGGACAGTCTCCACAAACCTAGAACAAACACAGGCAATGTGGAGATCATGACACTGACAGAATCAGACCTCAGGTCTGAATAGTCTCAGGTTGGGCCCTATCTGAGCTTTTAGTAGGAAGCTGTCTCTGTCCCTAGACCTTAGTCCTTCACAATCTGGACTATACTAGAGAAATCCTGAAAACAGATCTGTTTGCGACTCCTGAGGAGGACTGAAGCTGGGGACAACTGACATAAAGATGTGTTACATTCCCCTTTGTCCAAAGCCATCAGTTATGCCATCTCATGTGATACATGTCTCAATACTTGGGAAAGCAAGGTGTGTTACAGTCCGCACTGCCAAATCCCCACAAATCACCAGGAATCCAATTTGGATAGCAAAAGATCTTCTTTATTTCCTTTCCTACGCGTTTCGATGCCTCTCCTGGCACCTTCCTCAGGGATACCCCTGAGGAAGGTGCCAGGAGAGGCATCGAAACACGTAGGAAAGGAAATAAAGAAGATCTTTTGCTATCCAGATTGGATTCCTGGTGATTTGTGTGGATTTGGCAGCGCGGACTGTAACACACCTTGCTTTCCCAATCCTTTGATGGTCGTTCCACGTGTGAGTGGTCGGTGGAGGTCCTGCAGCAGCCAAATAAAATCCTTTGCCTTCAAACCAGTTGTGGGTCTCACAACTGGGCTAGGTGAGTGAACCATGTTTTACCACCCACGTTTTGAGTGTCTTGAGTGATAGGGCACTATTGCGCCTCTTGTTCCCCCACCTCTTGTCTTTTTGATGTCTCAACACTTGCCTTACACAAACATTTTGGAATCTTAGATCACTAATATTGTGCCCACCCTTCATGATATAAGTCTTGATATGATTGTTACTATAATTATCTTGTTTCATATAGTATAATACAGCTATAAATTATTAGTATTCTCTACGTTGTCAAAACACAGTGATTTATTTACAGATGCCATCTGCCTTTCAATTCGCTTTGGGTCGTGCACAGAAAATTGCATTTGCTTTTTGTTGTAAGCTGCATTACAGAAATGTCACAGTGCACAGCAATTGATGATATTCCTAAAGTATAATCCAAACAGACTCGATGTTTGGCGTTTAGGTGAATTCTAAGTAGCATCCATCATCGTATCCAGGATAATTCAAGTAAAAACCTTGGAAATATAAGATCTTATATGGTTAAAAATATATGAGCATTTACTTTTATTTGAAACTTGAATTGCTGTATATTGCAAAGTGCAAAGTGTGTAAAAATGTAACTGACGGAAGGAAATCTGTTGCCAATTACTTGCACAATAATCCATTGATTGACATTCAATTATTAATAATTCTTTAACCCCCATTAGCAAATAATAATAATATACTGTTGGAAATATTAGGATATTTTTCTTCATCATTGATAATGATTACCTTCCTTGGTTAATTTCTGGTAATTACATTCCCTTCACATGCAGTGACCTCATGACATAGAGATAGTCTTTGCTGTTTGTCTTGTCACATATGTCCTTTCTGCTATTTGTCTTGTCACATATGTCCTTTACTGACCTGTAATATAGATTGGAGGTCACTTCCATTTGCTGTAGCAGAGTATGAGACTTCACGCTTTACACAGTAGTGTGTTCGCTGAAATTGAATTGTATGGAAATCCTAATTTAATATATTTTTATAGGTTTTTATGCAAATAAGATGGTAACATCAGCACCTTGGCGTAAACTACGGTAATTGGAAGTAAATCATGTTTGTTCGGGTTTATACATAATGTAGTTATTTGCAGAGATTACATCTGGTTTTGTGAAATTGACATTCAGAGGCTGATAGGGATTTGCTAATCTTGTGTGTACTGTACCGTAAATCTATGTAAAAGATGTTATCCACCTTTTGGACAACTTGCATAAAATGAAGATGATTCTTCAAGGTAAAGACTTGTGGTTTCCTTAAAGGGAACCTGTCACCTACCAAAAGCCTCTAAACCTATCACTACCAGTCCCTGCATCTTCCTATTACTGCTTTAACTGTCCCTTTGTGCTCTAAATTTGACCTTTGAGGGTTTAATAAAAGGCTTTTTATACTCACTAATTAGTATGGTAATGATCCGGGGGGCTACCGTTGCTAGCCCCACTAGGCGGCGTCCTAATGTCTCCTTGACCCCCTCCTTTGTTTTGTATCATGCCCCGAGTTCCGGCAATGACGCTGAACGCGTCATTTCCGGTACTCTATAGCGCGACTTCATGCTCAGCAGTACGCATGCTCTGCGGAGCACCGTACGTCAGCTGATCACAGCTCAGCTGACGTACGGTGCTCCACAGAGCATGCGTACTGCTGAGCCCAAAGTCGTGCTATGGAGTACCGGAAATGTCACGTTCAGCGTCATTCCCGGAACTCAGCTGACGGACGAGCCAGGCAGGGGAGCACGCATTCACATGTAAATATCACGCCCATTGGTGCATGATGCAAAACAAAGGAGGCGGCGAAGGAGACCTTAGGATGCTGCCCAGAGGGGCTAGCAACGGTAGCCCCCTGGATCATTAACATACTAATTAGTGAGTATAAAAACCTTTTATTAAACCATGAAAGGTCAGATTTAGGGCACAAAGAGATAGTTAGAGCAGTAATAGGAAGATGCAGGGACTGGTAGTGATAGGCTGGGAGGCTTTAGGTAGGTGACAGGTTCCCTTTAGCATTGAACTTACTGCATAACACTGAATGAAGCAGCTATAAAAAGGGGCAGCTGCACTGGAAAGTCACTGTGCCCCCTGTAAAGTATACTCTGCATACACTCCATCCCCGACAAAAAGCTAAACTATGGAAATAGCTCAATATCGCTTTATTTGCAATCATCCAAAATGTAGGCATTTGTACTTGAACGTTCCACAACAGTATCATTTTTCTAAAAATATGTACAGCCTTCACTAGCTACATTTTTCTGGCGCCCTGGACTGGCATTGAGGCTTTAACACCACTGAATATACAATCATACCGTTAATCCATCCTTCTTGCACTGTGATACTCTTAGAACCACTTCCCCAGTTCTTCTCCATAAGGCTCACACTAGTATTTGCCATTGCTCTCCAAATTAGCTGTTATTTGCACTCCAGACCCTGACCCTCATAATAGCCAATTGCACAACTGACTGGTATCCTCCCACCTGAATGTGCATTCCAAGTTCTTGTCCATACACCAGAAGGTAGAGTACCCTCCTGCATCACTAGTTATTTCCATCATTTTTTGACCCGCTGTGTTCTTCAAGTGATGCTACCTGTTCCTTTGCTGCTCAACTTGCTTTGACTACACAAGCTATTTCAGGTTTCACATACTTGCACTCTTTCTCAGCTTTGAGAGTGGCTTGGGACAGTAGTCGCAACTGGGACTCGTTCCTCGAATGCCCTGGCCAAAGGGTGGGGTATAATTTTTGGGGTAGTGTGCTGCATGGTACTCACACGTGACCCAGAAGCCTTCGCCGTTCCCAATCTCTCTGACCACTTGTAGGCCACCGGCTGTAGCTGGCTTCCATTCCTCAGCTACATTTGCCATTGCGTATAATTCAGCGGACACCAGACACTTCTTTTCAACTATAATTTACTCAACATTCCTGTTTAATCGTATATCTTCACAATATATGCGGCATAATCTCTTCCAGTAGCTGTGTTCATTACACAGTGTATATTCATATGGTTCCTGCTTGCTACCTAGGACTATTATTGCTTGCTACCTGTCTAATTCCAAGCCCAAACTCTTGCAGGTTCGGGCACCATGACTTTTTTTTATCTAGGCGACTCCCTGTCTCATATTCCCTAAACGAGAGGGGAGCTTTCTGGTGCTTTCCTAACACCAGCCCCGAGACTTAAGCTCCAAACGTCCAGACGTTTTCACTTCTGGGATTTTCAGGGTCCTGCCCACCAGAAGAGGACATGTCTGGCCTCTCTCAGACCCTATTTCTCATACACTCTTAAGGTACTGTCACACGCCGCCATATGGTTTCCATATCGCCGTCGATTTGATGTGAGCGCGCATGTTTCGGGCACTTTTTTCAGAACGCTGTGGAGCTGTCACATGTAGCGATCTCGAGTGCGATCTTCGGCGATCCTGCATTCTGGAAATCGCCTGCAGAAGACCGGAACCGATCTTCCCTTCACACATCACCGCGTCACACGCCACAATCGTAGCAGCAATGTGGGTGTGTTAGAGTGTGTTTCACCACGCCCCTATCACTGTGATTGGTGGACGGAACTGCGTTCCCATTGGTCAGCCTTGCGTGAATGCATGGGTCATAAAATAAGGCGCCTCGGACACGGCCAGCCAATCGGAACGCAGTATCACCCACCAATCGCTGCAGATGCGGTGCAAAAAAACACCTTCCAAGCACGCCTACGGGATTGATTTCAGGATCGCGGTGTACGTCGCTATCTCCCTGTGACATGCCAGGATGCGCTGATATTGCCTGGTGGATATTGCCTGATTTCACTGCAGCGCAGGGCAATCAGGCGACGCTCCACCAGCGATTTCTCACTGTAGAATCGCCCAGTCACACACCACTACGCACATGCGATGTGGTTTCCACATCACCGAATTCAGGAATTGCCAGCCATCTCGCCTGCGACATGGTGGCGTGTGACAGTACCTTTTCTCTACTCCCATTCCACACTCTTGACGTGAATTGAAACTGAAACTCACTTTTTTTTTCCCTACAAACTCCCACTATGGGCTGGCTTTAACTGTTATATATATAATGAAATTGCCGCTACACTGAACACAACATGCTAGGGAACAAGCTAAATGGCTGATACATGAAATGCAGGATTTGTCTGTGCAGCTAAAAAATGCATATGTGATAAATGAACACAGTAAATACTGTACTGGAATCAATGAATTGAGAGACTTAGCTTCATCACTGACGTCACTGCAAAGAGCCCGGTAACTACGCCAAAGTGCTCTCAAGCTTACCGGGTCCTACTCTGACACTATGTGTGTTCTATATTGCTGGGAAGTGGTTTATATGCCAGTGTAATGCAATTAAAAAACCAGCTGGTAGTGGTCTGAACCAGGACCAGGGCTACAGTAAGATGGAGGTGTAGGTGTAGCTACTGGGCGGGGAAGGGAGCACAGTCAAAAAAAGTCATATTGAATACATAAGGACTGGCTTCACCTTTTTAAATGTGCAGGTGCAGGCAAAAAATACGTGTATGCACTATATATAATGAAATTGCCGCTACACTGAACACAACATGCTAGGGAACAAGCTAAATGGCTGATACATGAAATGCTTTAACTGTAAACCCCTGCCATCTCTGCCATGTTTCTCATAGTATGTTCCTACACTATGTGTGTGATTGGACAGGGAACAGTGGCACCTAGTAAAGGCAAGAGTTACTGCAGTGAATTGCACATTCTACATAACAAACTGCAACATATTCCAAAAGATTATATAAATGTTCTTTTTCTCTGATTTTCCTAAATGGTCGGTGTAAATGACAGTCAGTGTAATAAAAGTCATCACCCATTAGAGTATACATTGAATTTTATTGAAGAAACCTCTCTATGATAACAATATAATCTTCAAAATTTAAAAAAAAACTCTAAATGCACTGTCCCAAATTATTAGACACAGTAGAGTTTCTAAACATTTGATATGTTTGAAAGAACTGAAAATGCTCATTTGTTGAATTTGCAGCATTAGGAGGTCACATTCACTGAAATAAAAAGCTATTTAACTCCAAAACATCCTAACAGGCCAAGTTACATGTTAACATAGGAACCCTTCTTTGATATAACCTTCACAATTCTTGTATCAATAAACTTGTGAGTTTCTGGAGAGTTTCTGCTTGTATTTCTTTGCTTGATGTCAGAATAGCCTCAAGAGCTGCTGTTTTGATGTGAACTGCCTCCCACCCTCATAGATCTTTTGCTTGATTATACTCCAAAGGTTCTCTATAGGGTTGAGGTCAGGGGAAGATGGTGGCCACACCATGAGTTTATCTCCTTTTATGCCCATAGCAGCCAATGACAGAGGTATTCTTTGCAGCATGAGATGGAGCATTGTCATGCATGAAGATGATTTTGCTCCTGAACGCACATTTTTTGCTTTTTGTACCATGGGAGAAAGTTCTCAGTCAGAAACTCTATATACTTTGCAGAGGTCATTTTCACACCTTCAGGAACCTTAAAGGGCCTACCAGCTGTTTCCCAATGATTCAGGCCTAAAACATGACACCTCCACCTCCTTGCTGATGTCGCAGCCTTGTTGGGACAGGGTGGCCATCCACCAACCATCCACTACGCCATCCATCTAGACCATCCAGGGTTGCTCGGCACTCATCAGTAAACAGGACTGTTTGAAAATTAGTCTTCATGTATGTCTGGGTCCACTGCAACCATCTTCTTGTGAGCACTGTTTAGGGGTGGCCGAATAGTAGGCTTATGCACCACAGCAAGCCTTTGAAGGATCCTGCACCTTGAGGTTCGAGAGACTCCAGAAGCACCAGCAGCTTCAAATATCTGTTTGTTGGTTTGTAAGGCCTTCTTAGCAGCTGCTCCCTTAATCCAATGAACTTGCTTGGCAGAAACCTTCCTCATTCTGCCTTTATCTGCACGAACACGTCTGTGCTCAGAATCAGCCACAAATCTCTTCACAATACGATGATCACACTTAAGTTATCGTGCAATATCTAATATTTTCATCCCTTGTCCAAGGCATTGCACTATTTGTTGCTTTTCGGAAGCAGAGAGATCCTTTTTCTTTCCCATGTTACTTGAAAACTGTGACCTGCTTAATATTGTGGAACACCCAGTTTAACTTTTATTGGGCTCACCTGCCAAACTAATTATCACAGGTATCGGAGATTGATTTCAGAGATCCAAAGAACCCTGAGACACAATACCATCAATGCGATTTATTGAAAAAAAAAAACTATGACACTTAATAGCAAATTGCATAATAATTTGGAACAAGGTGTAAAACGGCAGATACACGTTAAAACGATGATGTCTTCAGGTGGGGCAAAGGACACCCTCTTACACACCTCTGCTCAGTCAATTTTTGGCTTCCACAGCTATTTCAGACAGCATGTACTGTATTTACTTTCTTTTCACAAGCTCTTACCTCCTCTCAGGGGAACGCACTCTGCTTGGGTGGTCTCTTACTTTGCCTCCCATGGAAAATTGCAGAGGCAATAACCTTAGTGATTACATTATTCCACTTCTTCCTATGACTCATGCATTAGGGACAGCTTTACTGCTCATTATTTCAACTTTGGAAACACATTGCATGTGGTGGCAATTGCTCTGTATCTATATTTATGGATTCCGGCACCCAAATCAGTGGTACATGATGACTAGACAGAGCCCCGCAAATGTGCTACCTTCCAGTGTCCTTGATACAACTTATTTTTAGCAAGGGCTGGCGTAACTTCATCTGTGTATCACATTGCATAGATGACGTTTCAACAACTATATGAGAACTAATGCTGTGCCGGGTTCACCAGAAAGTTAGTGATTCATGAGCCTTCCCTCTAGCTACCATATACCACTGATCTGAATGGTGGAGCCGAGTCATGTAAAATGATCCGCTCATCTTTAGGAATAGCACATGTGTGCACCCTTCCATACCTGTTGTGATACTACATTAAAATGAAGTTGTGCCCCAGAAACTCAAGTTGGTCCAGGGCGCCATTGTCTGATATACATTAAAAAAAACCTGAAATAAAACTGCTAAATGCGAAAGTGCAGAAAATAAATTAGGGTACTTGGTGACATAGATATGATCATATGAATGCGTAAGCTGTCCAAGTAGAGACAAGATGGTCACTTTAGCATTATTACTTTTATCATTTTAGGGTATTTTGCTCATTTGTTGTTTTTTTTGTTGTTGTGTTTTCCATTATGTGGCCAATGTGAGCATGCACCACTGCAGAGTTTCATTTTAGTTCCAGCCTTGTTTTTTTTTCATGTTTTTTTGCAGTCCTGCAAACATAGGTGTGGCCTACCTTTGAGCTGGACATGATATAGTGTGTGGCGTCCCATGGTTTGGTGTGCTCTGTTGGGGCCCAATTCTGCTTAATCCTGTCCTTGTCACTGCACTGACGGATAGCAAGGTATTAGTACTATTGTCGGGCAGGTACTGTCCAGATAGGGTCACCTTGTCGCTGGTGGGACAGCTTACACATTCATATGATGATATCTATGTCAAAAAAAGTACCCTAATTTATTTTTCTGCACTTTAGCATTTTTACTTTTATCATTTTAGGGTATTTGCTCATTTGTTGATTTTTTTGTTGTTTTTTTCGATTAAAGAAAACCTGTCAGATGGCTCGGGCTTCCCACAATCTGTCAGATGGCTCGGGCTTCCCACAACCAGGGGCCGCCTGAATCAGACCCTGGCTGCTTTATTGCAGCTATACATGTTTTATTCTGAAATGCAGTGACATTTCAGAGAAGAAACTGTGAAAAGTCTGAGGCAAATCCTTCACGGCTTCTCCACAAACTGCTCCCCATGATTGAAGGTCTCTCTGTGTGTGCACCTGTCATGGCGGGTTTACACGTTGCGATATCGTAGTACAATTTCAATCAAAAGTCACGTGGTTCAATCGTTGGACCCGACATCGTGCCTGCATTGTATGGTGTGAACGTCCAATACGATGCAGGAACGATGTCAATGCGATATCGGGGATTGAATAAGCGTGCTATTCAATGCCCCGATATTGAAGGAAGATTGAAGTCGGATCGTGCTGTGTAAACGCACAACTACGATGCGATTTGAAACGTCACCCATTGACTCCCATGTTAAGTGTGCGATCCTGGGTTGGGGGGCGTAGACATCGCACGGACGTTGTATTCCGATATCGCAGCGTGTAAACATCCAATGCGATGCGGAAGAAACGTGCACTAATTGCGCGCTCCCGCGCCATTGAGTTGCGGTATCTCAACGATATTGAAGCGTGTAACCCACCATCAGTCAAATGTAGCGGGAAGAAGCTTCCAAGGAGCTTATTCAGACTTGTCATATTAGAGCTCGCACACACGGCCGTAGATTTTCTCATGCAAAAAAATAGGATGATTATTTTAATGGCAATAATATATGAAAAAGGCACACCACTCAATGTATTTCTCCAATGCCGTATATCCAAGTGGGTGCCGGAGCAACTGGTGGATCCAATTCACTCGTATAACATAAGTACGAAGAAAAGCTTAAAAGGTCTGGAAAAAAAAAAGTCCTGGACTGAACTTCCTATGAGTAATGGAGTTCTTTTTAACGTCAGAAACGCGTTGATCAGCACCTTATGTATTTTAATATAGATTAATAAAGACTTTCTATATTTTATCCTATGTATTGGACATACCATTCAAAGCTTTTGTTCGTTATTTTAATGACACTCGGCTCCAACTCTGTTCTGTGTTTGACCCAAGCGTCAATTTACTGTTCTCTGATTCTCTCACATGTGAAAATACATAGAACATAAGTTTTTCATCTTCTCCGTTGTCTGTGATGGCGTATATCGGGCTGAATCAGCATGAGAAAAAAAACAACGTAGGTCAGCATTGCTCTAGAGCAGGAGCGGAGAACTCCAGGCCTAAAGAGCCACCAATAGTGCATGTTTTTAGGATTTCCTTAGCATTGCACAGGGGATGGACTCATCACCTGTTCAGGCGATTCATTTGTAACCTGTAAGAAATGCTACAGTATTATAGTAATCTTCTATATTATGTCCAGGAAGTGTCCTTCAACAGAGAAGATCAATTACTGCTGCACAATATGAACAGCTCCTGTAAGAGAATATGATTGTGATTATTAGCCGATGTCCTATAAAACGGAACCTAGCAGGCGATTAACACAGCATGAGCAGCAACGATCAGACATTAATTTTGCTATTGCGTCCATGTGCAATCTACACTGAAATGATGTAGCATTTTAGAGAAAACATTTTGAAAAGCCAGGCGAGGCTCACTTGCACAAGCGTATAATACGGATAAAGCTGTCCAATCTTTTATTGGATAGCCCTCGATCCAATGTTGTAAGGCAGGGGTGGGGAACTCCAGGCGTTTTGGAGGTGACAGGATCCCTCTAATAACAAACGTTCATTTGAATACGTTGTTATATATCCTTTGTTGGCAATGACATCGGTCAAACGTTCTCTGTACGTCTTCACAATGTTGACACACACTGTTGCTGGAATGTTGGCCCATTCCTCCATGCTGATCTCCTCTAGAGCAGTGATGTTTTGGGGCTGTCGTTGGGCAACATAGACTTTCAACTCCTTCTAAAGGTTTTCTATAGGGTTTAAATCTGGAGACTGTCTAGGCGACTCCAGGACCTTACAAAGCCATTCCTTCATTGCCCTGGCAGTGTACTTGGGATCATTGTCATGCTGAAAGACTCAGCCACATTTCATCTTCAATGCCCTTGCTGATGGAAGTGTGCACTCAAAATCTCACGATGGCCCCATTCATTCTTTCATGTGGATGGATCAGTTGTCCTGGTCCCTTGGCAGAGAAACAGCCTCAAAGCATGATGTTGCCACCCCCATGCTTCACAGTAGGTATAATGTTCTTTGGATGCACCTAAGCATTCCTTTTCTTCCAAACACGACGAGTTGTGTTTCTACCAAACAGTTCTACTTTGGTTTCATCTGTCTATATGACATTCTCCCAATATTCTTCTCGATCATCCAAATGCTTTCTAGCAAACTTCAGATGGGCTTGTGTGGCGACCCTACTGGTCGGGACGCCATGGAGGGGTATTGCGCTCAAATAAGAGTGTGTGGTATTCCTTTGACTAAAGGAACTGGGATGGTAAACAATGGACTTTCACAACACCCATTCATACACACCCTAGAGTAGAGGACCGTGGGTGAACCCACCTCAGGGAAGACCCATTCCTGTTGGAGGAGTCAGGTGGGTAGAAAAAGTGTATGAGTGGGATGACAGTAAAGGTGCTGGCACACGCTGCGTATTTGCTGCGTATTTTTATTCGAGTGCTGTCACAGTTTTTGTAGCCAAAACCAGGAGTGGAGCAATCAGAGGAAAAGTCTAAAAGTAACAAGTGCTCCACTTCTGTATTTAATCACCCACTGCTGGTTTTAATCAGCCACTCCTGGTTTTGGCTACAAAAACTGCAAGTACACTTGCGTAAAAATATGCAGCAAATACGCAGCGTGTGAACGCACCCTTAGACAGTCGTAGTGAGAAGTGGAGGACAACGCAGGAAGGACGTCGTGACAGAGGGAGACCCTAGGGGCACCAGGCAATACGGTGCGCCTGAATCTGGACACGGGTAATGCTGACCAGAGGGGTCTGGTCCCGGACAGAGGACTGGCTCTGAACACGGTGCAGGAGTTCAACCCGAGCCGTTAAACAGGAGGCCCAGAGCTTCTGTATGAAGTCGCGGCCAAAGACCCGGTATACACCTCGAAAAGGCACACCAAACTAGGGTTAGGGGGACCTGAAGGGGAGTCCCCCACCGAAGATCCGTGGGAGCTGGCTCGAGGCTCTGCGCGCTGAGGCGCTGCACAGTAGAAAGTAGAAGATAGCGCAGTGAAGGGAATGGCAGGCATAACACCAGGAGTCCAGAGTGAATCATCCCGATTCCCTGGTGACTACCCAGGCCAGGAAGACCCGAGTGACTGTACCATCTGTTAATTTTCCTGAAGTATTGCAAGTAAACTCGATCAGAGTTAAAGACTGGTGTGACTTACTTTATTTTCCTCACATGAAGAATCGCACACTGCTGCATGGTGTGACGAGTGACTGAACTGTGTGGTAAGCTGCCTCCCTGTGTAAAAACAACTACTACAACTGCCCCGGGAGTGTAACCATCCGGCTGCCCTACCTTCACTCTGGAGGTCCGACCCGCAGCTCCGATAACATTACTGGAACCGTAGGTGGTGTCACAAACCTACTTTTATTTTTATCATTCTCCCTGACTTTTTAGCGACCACCAGAGCCACGGGATGGGGCACAGGCCCCAGTGACATTCCCCTGTGAAACAACACCCATAACAGAGTACCCCACGGCCCTTGAGCGGGTCACCTGGACATGTGTAGGCTTAAGCAGGGGGACACGTCTGGCACTGCAGGATCTGAGTCCCTGGCGGCATAGTGTGTTACTGATGGTAGCCTGTGTAACGTTGGTCCCACCTCTCTGCAGGTCATTCATTAGGTCCCCCCTGTGGTTTGGGGATTTTTGCTCACCATTATTGAGATTATTTTGGCCCCACGGGGTGAGATCTTGCGTGGAGCCCCAGATCGAGGGAAATTATCAGTGATCTTGTATGTCTTCCATTGTCTAATTATGCTCCCACAGTTGATTTCTTCACAGCAAGCTGCTTGCCTATTGCAGATTCAGTCTTCGGCTGGTTTCACTCTGCAGTTTTTTCCCTGATCAGGTTCCATCCTGTTTGTGTGCCAAAACCAGGAGAGGAACTTGCAGAGAAACTGTAATTGAAAGATTGACACCTGTTCTGAGTTTTGGAGACACTCCTGGTTTTGGCACACAAACGGGATGGAACCTGATCAGGGAAAAAACTGCAGTGTGAAACCAGCCGTCCCAGCCTGGTGCAGGGCTACAATTTTGTTTCTGGTGCCCTTTAACAGCTCTTTGGTCTTCACCATAGTGGAGTTTGGAGTGTGACTGTTTGAGGTTGTGGACAGGTGTCTATTATACTGATAACAAGTTCAAACAGGTGCCAGTACTACAGGTAATGAGTGGAGGACAGAGGAGCCTCTTAAAGAAGAAGTTGCAGGTCTGTGAGAGCCAGAAATCTTGCTAGTTTATAGGTGACCAAATACTTATTTTTCACAAAAATTTAAAAAAAATTTCTTTCCAAATCAGACAGTGTGATTTTTCAGGATTTGTTTGCTTATTTTATCTCATGGTATCTTTACACGCCGCTACCGAAAGGTAGAAACCGGCAGGTTTTGGAGACAATTGTATCTTTTACCTTCAAAACACTGCGAAGTGGCGGCGTGTAATTCAGGTTGTACCTTCCTGTCTCTTTGGATACCTGTCTTTCAACCGTGCTGAAAAACAAGCAGGTATAATCCCTATGGTAGCGGCGTGTAATCGGGGCACAGGCAAGGTATTTGAGTTACCTGGGGCATGCTACAGCGTCATCTATACCACGCCCCATCAGCTATCATTGGTGGGGACTACTGTGTACCCATTGGCTGTCCCTGCACAGGGCGGCATATTTAACGAGCAGACCAGTCACAATACACATTTGCTATAGCGTCATGTATTAGGCAGCCTTCCTGCGCTGGCTGGCCAATCATGATGTTATTGCATTGTCCAATCATCGTAAGAGTGCTGCGTAATACACAACTCTGTCACGCCTATGTAGTTACGGCGCACAATATGTACGCCCAGATTCCCTTGTGGTAGTGGCGTGTAAATGAGGGAAAGTACTCCACAGAAGGTAACCCGAGGCACTCGTCGGCACTTCCAGGGAATGAAAATACCTTCTGTGGAGCACCTTGTGGCGGCGTGTAAATGCGGCATCAGGTACCGTTAGGAACCGTTGAAATCGCGCGCGTGCACGTGCGGTGCCTACCTGTTGCTACCCTTGGTAGCGGCGTGTAAAGGTACCATCACAGTTCAGGTCTACCTATGATGTCAATTATAGGACGACCTCATCTTTTTAAGTGGCAGACTTTGAACAATTGGTGGCTGACAAATACTTTTTCCCCACTGTATTGTAGTTACATCCCTGTCTATAGGGGGTAGTAGTGCAAGAAACGGGATATTACAAACTCTACTTTTTGATATATTCCTCCTTGTTGCACAATATGTAATCACAAAATATGACACTTACGGCATCAAAAATAAACTTTTCTTACAGTACCATACAGCTAATTTTACATGATGTGTTATCCTCACTTACATTGTACCTTCTTTGTATCCCAACAAATAATTGCTACTTACAGATTTATCCAAGTTTACTGCATTAACAGATTTCCTGAGACTTAAGTTACCATATCTACCTGCCAATACCATAATCAATGACTCAACCCCCACAGGGGCTCACAATCATTTATTTTCTGCCATCTGGAAATATTTGTTATCTAACTTTTAAGAAATGTTTATTTTCCTGCCTAAGGAAAATGACTGATGGTTTCTGCACATTAAATTATTTCTTTAACTGTGCCCTCAAGTCCTTCGCACTTATAGGAAGAAAAGTGTTTCCTGGATGTCATTTGGAAAACCAATTCCCCATGTGACACAAAAGAGAAATTATTGCATTTCTCTAAGCTGCCTCTATTTTAAGTCACATTCAGTCCTTACTGAAAGAACAACGTCATCAATGACAAATATGAAGCAATTTACATTTCAGTGCTCTGCTATGGGCGATGGTACCTGTCACCATGGACGGCCAGTTATCTCTAGGTATTACAGAAGCAGTGCTTGAGCAGATCACCCATTTTTACTATTATATATATGACAGAAATAGATCTCTGTGCTTGCTTATGAGATTGCAGGCATATCACATTATTGAGCTCCAAATGTGCATACGCCAGTCCCAATTTGGAGAAGCTCCAGGCCTCAAAGATAAAACCGACACTTCAGAGATGACTGCTCACACTTAATTTACAGCATAAAATGTTTTAAAACTTTAAATTGTAAATGTGCAGCACTATTGAGGACACACATGCATAGTGTCATGGGCGGGGCATACAGACACCTGACTTGTGGCGCAATACAGAGGAGACAACAGGGATGGAATATAAGGAAGGCCCTGGGGATAGGAAGAGGGGAGAGGGGGTCACCTCCTGGCACTCACATAAATCTGTACCCTGCTCTCCCTAACATCCCTATACAGGTCTTTCCTGCACATCGCCATCATGTGTTTAAAGTGTAAATGTAATTTAGTTAAAAACAAACCCAATAACTGCACTGATTGTTAATGATTGGTCACATATCAGCTACGATAATGCTTTTTAGTGCCATATGACTTATTTTCTTACATTTTTCTTTGTCCTTTTAAAAACTGCATTTTATAGCTGCCAGCACTCTGTGTGTATTTCCATAGCTTCTGAGATCAGGTTGATAGTGAGCAGTGCAATATGACAGCAGAGAAAGGGTTAACAGATATCCTGATTTAGCCTGAAGGTTTACACTGATCCTGACACCCTGACATTGCTTAGCAACTGTGCTGTAATCTGAGCTAATCTGACAACAATGTTTCCTCACCAGCAGCAGTCAGCAGTGTAGGCCACACCCCCTTTCCCTTATATGGTTACATGCCCCGTATATTTAAAGTGAAAATCCGCTGCAACACTAGACAGTATATATATAGGGAATAGCTAATGGCTGACTGTGAATAGCAGGGCTGTCTGCACAGCTAAAAAAGACATAGGGAAAAAATACATTGCAGAAACTGCTTATGAATCTAAAGAAAATGGAAAAATGGCAGCCATGTCTTTTTTCCCTATGTCTTTTTTAGCTGTGCAGACAGCCCTGCTATTCACAGTCAGCCATTAGCTATTCCCTATACATATACTGTCTAGTGTTGCAGCGGATTTTCATTTTAAATGTCAGTCTTTTTCTTGCTCGCACCTAGACATAAGGTGATGCCAGTCCTTTACTATGTATTTGTGTTACATGCCCCATATTCACTGTGAAGACGGATCTGACTGAAAATGAACATATGTCTGCCTCACACACGGTGTATTAGATACACCTTGTGAATAGTTTCACACCAGAATTTTCTTATGAAGTATCATTGAAAGTTTATTATAATCACTTGCTCTACATTTTTATTTAATAAAAATGTAAACGGCAGTTATGCTTTAAGCCTTCATTCACCCAGAAATTACATTGGGTAATGAGAAGGCCAGCAAGTTCTCTAGACTCACCTCTGCAAATAATTCAATACAGGGGCAAAGTGGAACGGACAGATAGAGACAGAAAAGCACTCCAACACCTCCAATGCAGAGATTGATGCACCTGAGAAAAGATAATAGTAAGTTAGATAAAGGCAGACTCCTAATGACCCATGATTTGCAGTGATTTTTTTATGTGAATGAGTCAAAATTATTATATTAATTGATTTGCAGTTCTTCTATGTAGCACATTCTCTATCTAATTAGATCAAGATCGCTTAGATTTTAAATACTGATCGAAACGTTTTACCAAACGAGCTTGAAACTGTTGGGCATAAAAATTGTAATAGAGCTTTAATTCTAAATAACTTCCATGTGCCGCAGGTTATTCCTAATGAGCCGACTGTGGATGAATAAAAGAAAGCATGGCTAAACTCCTGAATGTGAAAATGTAATTTACACACCGCTACTTTCTAATATTGCCGGTCACAGTTACTTCAACTTTCTCCATCCTGCCACAATGAGTGAGTCGATGGCGGCGTGTGATTGATACATAACTCGCTTATGTTTCATTCTTCTCAATGTGCTACGATAACATTTATTACACGGAGTAAAGTAATTGATTTTTTTTTGGGGGGGGGGGCGGAAGCTGAAAGATGAGAGAATTAAATCTATTCCCTAATGAAACAGGTAATTGCTTTGTCTGTTGTGTATTTCTAATAAAGCGCACTCAATACCATTTCTGATTCAGAGCAAGCACTAGAATATTAAATACCCAGAGAGGAATTTAATAAAATCTGTATTACTCCAGCCGATGAAACGTCAGCCGACATCCAAGAAATCACAATTTACACCGCGGAGTTTAGAAAGTTGTTAATCTGTTTTTCATTTGTTATTTTAATCCCACTGATTACCTACATGCCGATGTGCATTGAACGGCAGTGTGCTCTGTGCCCTCGATGATTGGTAACCTTTATGCCGTGACAGCTTTGCCAAGGACCCTGACAGCGCTAGCAGTTAATAGGTCTGGAAAACATTCTCTAGCAGCATGTAGAAAATTACAGACAACCCCAAACATTAAAATGATTAATTAAAAAATTGACTTTTTAAGGGCAAGTCCAGCAAAGTTGGCCCAGTCTTTAGAAATGTTGTCATTATTGCTTAGGAAACATGAAAGTGATTCATAAAATAGTACTAACAATATAGAAGTGTGAAAAATTACTCTTACGCGATCATAGTGTGCTACATAGCCCTACTTATTCTCATTTTCAAGGAGTCATATCTTCATCTTAAATGGATAAAATACCATGGCCTATAAAAACGGGAACCTTTGCAATTTACCACTTATTGCAAAGAAATGTTTAATTTACTGCACGTTCCTAGGCTGCCGACTGTTTCTGTAGTTTACCAATAGTGGTTGCTATCCTAGGCAAGAACTGCAGTGCTTACAAGCTTTTGGCTATAGAGCTTGTAAGCACTGTTCTAAAACTGGCTATATTGCTAGGTGCAGACAGCATCAGTGTCCCTGCACTCTGCGTATCCTGCAAAGGCAAGGCTACTTTGTATAGTAGCATCAGAGAGCACAGTACTGGCCAGGAGCACAACAATAAATGTAACAAAAGACTGCTGGGGACACCAATAAATGTGAACAGGTGTCTGCTGAAAATATAAATCCACGACTACAAATCGATATACAACTGCACACTAGGGGGGATGATTATCTCCTAATTGAAAGTTTGAATCAGTGTCCATTATGCTCCTGACTACAAAAAGATATGCAGATGCACAGTAGAACACTTAGCATTCAATAAATAAAGAGGCGATGGCCTTGCATTACTGCAGTAGCAACATTAAAAAAAGGAGAAAAATGCACTTTGCTTACTGTAAAATTGCATAGAGAAAATGACATAGCATTACTGCTGTAGGTATGTTTAATAAAGGGATGCCTAGCTCATGTATTGGTCAGTGCATATAAGCCTGATGACTAACGACAGGGTGCAGCTCGTATTTCGGGACCCTAACCCAGAATGCCTCTACGTTTGATTAGAAATCTGCATGTGTGTGGAGATAGGATCCTAGCTATTTAGGAAAGTGAATACATGAAGGCTAAAGAGCGGAGGTGCTCAGCCAGAAAATAATACTACAAATTTAACAAAAGACTGACTGGCTTCTCCTTTATTCAAATATATATTATATTATAAATATATATATGCAGCAGCCAGGATCACCTATCTAGCAAACTGTTACTCAGATGTTTCAGCTCTGTGCCATTCACTGCAAAGGCTGCCCCTACACTATAGAATCCTATTCAAATTGCTTATTGTCACCCATAAAGCTATTCATGGTGCGGCACCTCCCTACCTCTCTACCCTCATCTCTGTCTACCACCCCACCCGTCCCCTTCGCTCTGAATGCGACCTCAGACTAACATTGGCATTAATCCGAACCTCCCATTCCCGACTCTCAAGGTTTCTCTCGAGCTGCACCAAACCTCTGGAATGCTCTACCCCAAGAAATTAGGACCATCCACAACTTGCATAGCTTCAGACGCTCCCTAAAAACACACCTCTTCAGGGTCATTTAGACATAAGATATTCATTGTTATAAGCCCCTGTTCTTTGTGTTCCCATCCCGTATTAGATTGTAAGCACCTTCGAGCAGGGTCAACTTAACTTTTTATTGCATTTCCTACATTGATTTTATATTTATTGTATGTAACTACTGTTCAGTATTACCTACCATTCTGTATTGTATATTTTTGTTATACGTACCATTGTACTGTAAAGAGCTGCGGAATATGTTGGAGCTATACATATAAAGTTTTATTATTATTAAATATACCTACAGTAGTAATTCTATGTTATATTTTCTCTATTCAATTTTGCAATCAGCAAACTGTGTTTTTCTATTTTTCTAAGGTATCTATATCACAGTAATGCATGGCCATAGCCTCTTTATTTCATTTTTAGTGTTCTAGTGTGCAGCTGTATATCTTTTTGTAGTCATGGCTTATTTTTTTCAGCTGGTACCGGTTCACATTTATTGGTGTTGCGGGTCAGTCTTTTGTTAACTTTGTAGTATTTTTTTTCTGTCCGAGCACCCCTGCTTTAGCCATGGTGCTAGATTCACCTTCCTAATGTTCCTACTGTTTTAATGCATAGCCATAGCTTTAAATACATAAAAAGGATAAGTGTTCTAGTGAGAGCTGTATATCTTCTTGTAGTCAAGAGAATAAGTGACACTGGTTCAAATTTTAATTAGGAGATCATCATCCCCCCACAAGCAGGAAGGTAGGAGGGAGAGTGACTGTACGATCGTGTTTAATGACCTTTAAAAGGTGCTGTTTCATGCTCTCTCCTGAATAAGTGTACATTGGTTAGTGAAGAAATTTGGAAACATTTGGTGGGGCTTATCCCTAATGTTTGTGTTCTATGTTGTGGCATGCGCAGATTGCATGCTGAAGTCTGCCTGTGTGTGACCGGAAGTGATGTGGCGATCCCGGCGTCACATGACCGCGTCGCAGCAGTGACGTTGCGGGCGCGATATTGAAATCGTGCCCGAGCTCTGCATTGTATAATGACGCCCATTAGGGCATATTAGAGTGGTGAGGCAGGGGTAGCGCGGCACAGGGGACCCGCCTACCGGTCAAAATGGCTTGGAGGAACGCCCCTGTGACAGAAATTTTGTATGTTTGCTAACTACATTATTGTACTCGTAGATTAGTAAAAAAGGTGAGACAGGGATGTGTTAGAATGTATTGTAAGGCTGCAGGGACAGGTATTAATAGGTTAGAAAGGTAATTTGGGGTGACAGGTTCCTTTTAAAGTGAGAGGGCTCTTGCTACTAACCAGAGCAGGAAACCACTGTAATAAACTGTAGTGCTTTATCTTCTTGTTTCTGTATGGAAATGTCTAAGTGTTGGTATCTTCCACAGGAAATATGCCTTTTTTGGTGGGTTATCCAGCAATCGGGTTGGAGTGGGGGAAGGCGTCAGAAGGAATAGATTTGCGCTAATGTCAAAAGAGAAAACAATGCATTTTTATTATATGTGCTGTTAATAAATTTAAATGATCCTTGATTTGAAAATAGCACTGTATTAATCACTGAATCTAACATAGTGTCTCCTGTCAGTCAGTGCTGTAGCTTTCTTTCCTACTGAATTAAATTACGGTAGGTAAAAATATCTATAAATGCAAATCATCAAGATCCACTGCTTGCAGCTGCCTTTGCAATTGATGGCCAATAGAGTCTGAGATAGATTCATTAGGAGCCAGAGACGTTGCAGGCACAATCATTTTATCCCCTTTCCATGCTGATAGTACTGCTTCAAATCACTTGTCTTATTTACTGTCCTATCCAAAGTCCTGTGGTGAATAATTTATGGCTCTTCAAATGTGTTATACTTGCCTGATCAATATCTGAGTAGTCTTGAAAGCTGCTATGTGTGATCATCTTTTCAAGCTAGCCATTAAAGGTATAAACTGCAGAAGACTCTCAATTTTGATTATTTTTGGTTGCACAAACAAATCTACGGTATATAATACTGAGTTGACAGTGTACCTTAGATACAGACTAGAGAGGTTTAGCTACCGTACATTAATGTACTTTAGCCATACCTCTCTTACTTTCTACTTTCTTAACTTTAATACATATTGATTAGGTTGTGTCCCAGTAGCCATTTTTCAACACAACAACACCAAGATGTGCATGTTGGTCATACTTTCACAAGCAGATTGTGTAGCTTAAATATGCTAACATTGCGAGTAGTGTCTGAACACATCTTGGAGGTTGTTGGTCTCCAAATTGGAAATGAAGCTGCCAGCAGTGAATCTATATATTTGGGCGTTGCCCTCATACCAGATATTAAGTAAATTGAGATGTTTGAAATTTTTTTACATTTGCATATCATTAACACGCTTATCGATGCTGTGATTTTTATACCGCCATGAGTTTTCCTTCTTGGTGTTGCAATTTCAATGTCTTGGAATGTATGTCCAAAAATTGTGCATCAGTGTTGCTAAAGGGAACCTGTCACCTCGATCTATCTCCCTAACCTATCACTAGCTTTCCCTGCACCTTCCTAGCTGATCCCTAACCATCCCTGTTTCACCTATAAGTGCCCTATAAAGATTAAGACAAAAGAGTTATATACTTACATGTAGTCTGAGTCCATAGTCTGCAGTAGGCAGGCTCCGGGTCTCCATTCCTCCTCCTCGCTTGCTTGCAGCACTACCCGCTGGTCGTCATCGATCCATCCCTTGATCTCCTCATTTCAAAATTCCCGCCTCTTCTTATGTATATACACCAGCCGGAACGTCATATCCGGCCTGGGGCATTGTGGGGGCTGATCACATGGTACGCCTCGGCTTCAATATCTGCACTGCGCAGGAGCCGGGCCGTGCCACGTGATCAGCCCCCACAATACACCAGGCCGGATATGACGTTCCGGCTGGTGTATATACATCAGAAGAGGCTGGAATTTTCAAATGAGAAGATCAAGGGATGGAACGATGACTCCAAGCGGGGCATGCTGCAAGCAAGCGAGGTGGAGGAATGTAGCCACGGAGACCACCCACCGCAGACTATGGACCCAGGCAACATGACAGTATATAACTCTCTTTTTCTTAATCTTTATAGAGCCCTTTTAGGTGAGACAAGGATGGTTAGGGATCAGCTAGGAAGGTGCAGGGACAGCTAGTGATAGGTTAGGGAGGTAGATCGAGGTGACAGGTTCCCTTTAACTTCTCCTTTTTGTATTTACTCTAACTTTCAAATTCTTGGACTTTTGGCCTGAAACCTACATCAAAATGTGTAAATTCATTCTATTGGCACTCTGCAAGAATAAAAATTTTATACTGGTATTAAAGTTGTTAATTCTACAGATGAATGAAGATTCATTATAAGAAATAATAGAATCACAGCACACATATAGGGTTTGCTTTGCTTCAAAGTGAAAAAGTTTTTTTATTGTGATACAGTCAGTAGGTGAAAAAGCTTAGCAGATGTTTTGACATTTCAGCCAACTAGTGGCCTTGATCAGAGAGTCGCGCTACTAGTAAGAACATCATGGATGGTGTGCTGTCATCCTTGTGTAATGTTTCAACTTGTAAGATGGTGTGATATTGACCTTGAGGGTAAATACCAGTGTGGAGACGTAGAGCTGTTGGTCTCTTTTGGCAACAATATAAACCTGTGTCCAGTGGCTATAGATGGGGCTTGACATACTGCTAGTAGTTCCCCAGGGTTTAGCTGAGGGTAAGTCTTAAGTTAGTAGATCGGAGCAGGATGTGTGGTTTTCCAGAGAAAGTATTCAGGTCTACTGGGCCTGTTGTTCTGGTCTCAAGGTAATGTGTTTAGTGTAAGGTCGGCGGTCAGCACAATCTGTGCCTTGCCAGGTAATGGCCAAGGGACACGTTTTGAGGTGCTGAATTCCAGAGGACGGGGGATGTTCGGGCGAAGTCTTGCAGGCGGTTAGATGAGGAACGTACAAGTGTAGAGGACAGGAGGAGGTCTTGGGTGGATTGAAGATTACGAGTTGGATGATATCGGGATATTAGTTCAGAAATATATGGGGGGACAGATTGTTGATGGCTTTGTAAGTCAATGTTAGTAGTTTGAATTGGATATGCTGGGGAATTGGGAGCCAGTGGATGGATTTGCAAAGTGTAGACGTGGAGGAGCAGCAAGGAGAGAGGTGGATTAGTCGGTCAGCAGAGTTGAGGACAGATTGGAGATGTGCAAGGGTGTTAGCAGGGAGGCCACAGAGGAGGAGGTTGCAGTAGTCGAGACAGGAGATAATGAGGATATGCACTAGTAGTTTAGTAGATTGAGGGTTCAGAAAGGGATGGATTCTGGAAACATTTTTGAGATAAAAGTGGCAGGAGGTGGTGAGAGCTTGAATGTGTGGTCTGAAGGACACGGCAGAGTCAAGGTTACTCCGAGGCAGCAGAAATTAGGTACAGGGCAAAGTGTGATATCATTTATTGTGATAGATAGATCAGATAAGGGAGGTGTGCGAGATGAGGGGAAAGATGATGAGTTCAGTTTTGTCCACATTTAGTTTAAGGAAGCGAGAGGAGAAGGAGGATATGGCTGATAGACATTCTGGAATTCTGGACAGCAGAGAGGTGACATCTGGGCAAGAGAGATAGATCTGAGTGTCATTAGCGTAGATGTAGTACTGGAATCCATGGGACTTTGAGTTGTCCTAGGCCAAGAGTATAGATGGAAAAAAGAAGGGTTCCCAGGACAGAGCCTTGAGGGACCCCAACAGAGAGGGGATGGGGTGAGGAGGTAGTGTTGGAGTGGGAGTCGCTAAATGTACGGTTGGAATATGGGATCCCAGCATCCATTCACTAAGCACCGTAACAACAGAGTTGAGTGCTAGCCATCCATTTTTGCATCATGATTCATTGTTAAGAGTAGGGGTGTTGTTGGAGTCCAAAAAGATCCGGGGCTCTAGCCCTTAAGTGCATTTCACCAAATACAACCTCCCTGACGCTTAAAAGAAGATCTATACACATATAATTACAGTACACCACTGTTGCTAACACTAAAACACACTATATAAAAACAATATTGCCAAAATTACTACTATACAATGCTAAAATAATACTGTAGCACAATGCCCACTACCATTACCACTCGATGGTGAGTACATAATATTATAATTTGATCATAAAACTTAAAAACAACTTACATAAGAGCTCTGGACGCTATCTTAGGAGTCATACATATAATTGTGTATTTATGTATATTCTTCAGTAAATCAAACAATTGCTTATTTAAGCAATAACTCAGTAATATCAGGTAATTGCCCTGACAACCTCAAGAAATCCCACCATATGCCGACAACTAGATATTGACTTAGCTAAAAAATAAATTCAAAAAGGGCGATTAAAAAGACTGATATTACCACCATTTGGTGACCATATCATGGTAGACACCAATGCTGCCAACCATATTGCAGAGATAACAGTGCAGATATACATAGTAATTTACAGCTGACGTTCACTCTTTTTCATCTAGTCTGATACGACATACTCTTTCAGCCAGGGGTCCTCTGCAGAGATCACAATACACACATCTGACTTCTCACATATCCAGCCCCATCCCCATCTATTCCCAGTCTTCATAATCTCCCATTCTGCCTGCTCCTTCGGCGTGGAACAGTGACCCCGACACTTGTCAATGTCATTACTATGATTACCTCTTCACCAATTAATGTTACAAAGAGTGCGCCAGATAGAAAGGGCCCCTAAAAATAATTGTGTACTCCTGCCACTTCTAACTAACAAAGTCCTTTTGGGGAAGGGACTTTTAACAGCTCCGTGATACTATCCCGGAGCCATGGTTGGAGCAAGAAGCAGTAATGCTGATTTGACAAAGTTTAGGCATGGAATGGCAAATAACCCTCTTCAGCAGCTCTTAAATCAGGTTCACCAACTCCACAGCCATCTATCTTCCCTGCCTTTAAGCAGAGCATGCTTTACTTTTCAAAAGTCACCAGCTCATGACCTAATTGCAGCGTAGACCTTCAGCACCCAGGTCCAGCACAAAGTACACTTAGACTACAATTTACCATATTGGCACCAAACTTTAACTTGTTCATATAGGGTTTAGACTTCTCCACCTTATACAGTGGTGATGCAGCATATCAAAGTCAACATCATTTATCACAAGCCAACAGCAAGTACAGGAGCCAGGCAATTATCTGCTATACGTAGACCCTACGAGAGTGTAGGAGAAATAGAGGAGGACTATTGCTTTGGCACTCCTCTTTTAGCCAAAGCAGAGAACGTTCACTGCTAATAACTCTGTATCTGTAGAAACCAGCTTGTCTGGTTTATTTATGGACCGCCTATTGCTTTTAATGGGTGCTTTGTAATGCTTGTTTTCCAGCACCAATGAAAATTCCCAGCTGGTGACCCCCTGATAACGATAGCTGAATGCAGAAGTCACAGTAGCAGGGCCTTCTTCTAATCAACTTGTTGCTTAAAAACCTTGTGAAATATATAAGGATTGCATAAAGTATGCTACATCTTTCTACATGGGGTATTAGGCCTCTGAAGGTGTTTTCTGAGTGTCTTGTGATTTGTCCTTCGTATTGCTGGCACTGCTCAATCCTTATTCACTTCACACTACTGACCTGCAGTACCTGAGAATGACCACTACACAGTGAACGGTGCTGTGCTCTTCCGCTTTATTCATCCGGCCGCTGTAGCAGAGGTGAACACATCTAACCGGTGGAGGTGCTGGCTGTTGGACCCCCAATATTAAGGTATTGATATTGGTAATCTGTTACGGTATAAAGATGAGTAAATGAAGAGTGGGCCACGTCCCTGTTAGGTAAAAACAACAGAATCAACTACTTTATTCCTCCATAGAAGCAATGTTTTAACCCCTTACAGGTCTTTTCAAGCGTTCTCATGCAAAATGTTTCTTCTATGGTGGAATAAAGATGATTCTGATGTTTTCACTCTTCTTTTACCTTTGTTTTATTCCGAGTGGGCTCCTTAGACTTGACATGTGGCCCTTCTTGGATATGTTGCCTCATTTTTAAAGAATCCTGATTAAAGTACCGTGACCCTTTTCTGCTCCTTTTTCTAAAGATTGGTCATCGATATCTTAAGCTCAGTTAAAACCCTTTAAATATCCAGCTATATTTTCAATATTAGGAGCAGTAGATTCAGTCATTTTGTCATAGCTTTTATCAACAGCTATTATGAGGACGTAATTACCGTCTATTCATAATTATCTGGACTGATTGTTCTCAAAAATGTATTATGCAAAGTGCATTTTATTTTAACCTTTATTAAAACCAACTGTATATGCCGTTCTTTAGATTTTATTACTCAGCTGTCCCAACATAATGTGTGGGAGTGAAGTGTTTAGAGAGACGGGAAGGAGACCTGAATACAGAGAATAAAGCCTGAAGTTGAATTTGATATAATATTATGTAGTATGGAAATACTGCCTCAAACAATGAGCAGCACACGCCAATAAAAGTAATGTGATAATAACGCATAGTCCCCCCGGAGCCGCTAATACTTAGTTTTACCACTTTATTAAGGGGAAAGCTATTGTGTCCCACGTTGGAAGCGCATGCTGGTCATTGAAGCTATCATATGATCCTAGGCAATAATAATATCACATTTATTTAATCAGCGTCATTGATCTGTATATGATTACAATAATTAGGGCACATGAAATCATCTGTATTTGTGGCTGAAATTGACTGTAAAAGCAATTATTTTAGTAGCACCCTCAGTGACCCCCATTTGCAATGGAATATTTGAACATAGATTATAGTACCTGGACTACAACATCAGTAGTTGTTCATACATTCTTTCTGGAAATCCATACTTATTGATTTCTTATCTTTATATTGGCTAAAGCCCTGGCTAGCTTATACAGATGTCTGGGTCGGCCAGATGTCCAGACTTCATGTCCTACACAATAAGACTCCAGTTTACTGGGCAGTTTATGATGGTGGTGATAATATGGCTTTCATACAGATTCGCAGCCTCTGATGGTATGATGAATCCAGCCCTCTTTCCAGCAGTGTGTCTCAGCTCTCATCACTCCTGTTGATTATGGCTCTATACTATGCCCTTATGTGGAGCCCACTGGGACGGGGTACTCGGTACCGGACCGGGGTATCAGGGGGTTATCACGGTGGTCTTAGTCCGGACCGTGTCCGGGGCCCACAAGTAATGGGTTTGGGGGTTATTTACAGGGGATATAGTCGTGACGCCACCCGTGGTATGTGTTCAGGGTGACCACCGCTGCTGCAGAACCTCCGGGGATGATGTTTAGCAGCCGGTGATGTAACTGCTCTCCACAGGCAGACCCTGATTCCCCGGGGAAGTGATGATGATAGTCTATGGATGATGCAGGACAGGGGTAGTGGTAGAGATGATAACAGTTTGTGAGGGAGAGTAGGGCTCGAGCTCAAGGATTACACAGACTCACAGTTTTGTACTTTTCCAAGTCGTTACTGCAGATGGTATTCAGTAGATATTGTCCACGGAGTCTGTACCGGGGCCGGGTTGCTCCCACCCTGGTCGGGTCCTTGGCTTCCTAATCCTGCGCTGCCGCTTTAGCTAGGCTGCCCGCCCTGTCTCTCCTCACTGTTACCAAACTTGCTAGGCAACTTTAATCTTATCTTTGTGTACCCCGCCGTGTTGCTTCACTGTGGTGCAGTGAAGATATATAATCTTCACTTATCTGATGTTTTCTGTGCTGCTTGTGTCAGGCACAATTGCGGATCCAGTATCCGGTCTTTGCGCTTCTCCGGGGTGAGGTTAGGGTAACTCCGTGTCCCGGGTGTGTTCCTCTGCTTCTCCTATTCCTCAGACCCTGGCTGGCCTGCAGTGGACAGTGGACTGTGGGGTGAGCCTAATGAAGCCCTTTTACACGCAGGTCCTTTTCCTCAGTCCTCTCAGGAACTGAACTAACTGCACTTCCTCTCCTTCCAGAATATATAGGGAAGCAGCTTTAGCACCCCCTTCTGGCCTGGAGGTGCTAGTGTAGTGTTGTGGGTTGTGTGGGGAATTAACCCTCTGTGGTGTTACTGTGGCACATTAATCCTGGGGTGCCACATTTACACTTCTCCTTTTAGCCTGGACAATTGCTTCCACCGTACCTCAGGCTTACAGGAAAGTACTTCAGCTTTTATTCCACTGCTGACAACTCAGGATTCCATCAAGGCAGCTCTCCTCACTGCCAAACACTAACTGCTGTTGTCTGGCGATTGGGCACTACTGGGACTGCACAGGACACTATGTCCCATGTAGATGCACAGATTCTGGTGTGTCCTGAGATCAACCACAGCAAAGGCTATGGCTGGCCTCCTTTCTCTCAACACCGCTGAATCCAAGGAGAGCACTATTGCTCCTTCTGGGCTCTGTAGTTCTCCTGCAGGGATGCTAACCACCATACTTCACAATAGCCCTTTGCACTGATCACATCTGTACAGATTAAAATGGCTAAAGATGTGAATTTCCACATCAGCAGAGTTTCCAGATATCTAATATATAATTGTCTAGCAGCCACTTCCGTCTGAGGCCGAAATCGCGTGCCAGCGCTCATTGGTTGCTGACAAATGCGGCGGCCAATGAGCGCAGCCTATGCAGATTGGCCGCACGCGCTTGTGCAGAGGTACGCGTGAGCCAGGCAGGAGATGACCGGCGTCAGCCGGCCATCTCCCGGCTGGCGAGACGCTGACCTCTGTTCAGCAGTAGCTAAGCTGCGGCCACCTGCCGCACAGAGGTCCGTGGCGAAGCTGCTGCCCCATCACTTCCCCCCCGCCTATCACTGCTGCTCCCCCGCTACCCGATCACTCCCCCCTGCCTCTCACCACTGCTACCCCGCTGCCCCATCACTCCCCCCGTCTGTCACTGCTGCTGCCCTATTAATCCCCACCTGTTACCGCTGCTCCCCTGCTGCCTGATCACTGCCCCCGCCTGTCACCGCTGCTCTCTCGCTGCCCGATCACTCCTCCCGCCTGTCACTGCTGCTCCCCAATGCCCCATCACTCCCCACCACCTGTCACCGCTGCTCCCCGCTGCCCCATCACTTCCTCCGACTGTCACCGCTGTCCCCCGCCATTACCACTCTTCCTGTTGGTCCTCGCGGCACCTGCAAGCACAAATGACTGCTTCAGGACCTTTGATGATGTCACAATGATGGGTGGAGTTACAGATCATATGATCGTGATGTCATCAAAGGTCTTCTGCCTATCTACCCTGCTCTATCCACTGACCCCCTGCTGTGCCCACTGACCCCCTGCTGTGCCCACTGACCCCCGGTGTGCCCACTCACACCCACTCTGCCCACTGACTGTGCCCACTGACCCCTGCTGTGCCCACTGACCCCCTGTTGTGCCCACTGACCCCCTGTTGTGCCCACTGACCCCCACTGTGCCCACTGACCCTACTCTGCCACTGACCCTTGCTCTGCCCACTGACCATGCCCACTGACCCACTGCTCTGCCCACTTACCCTGCTGTGCCCACTGACCCCCTGCTCTGCCCACTGATCATGCCCTCTGACCCCCTGCTGTGCCCTCTGACCCCTGCTGTGCCCTCTGACCCCCTGCTGTGCCCACTGACCCCTGCTGTGATCACTGACTCCTGCTGTGATCACTGATTTCCCGCTGTGCCTACTGACCCCCTGCTCTGCCCACTCATTCTCGCTCAGCCCACTGACTGTGCCCACTGACCCACTGCTCTACCCACTAACCATGCCCACTGACCCCCTGCTGTGCCCACTGACTCCCTGCTGTGCCAAGTGACCCTGCTCTGCCCAATGACCCCTGCTCTGCCCACTGACCATGCCCACTGACCCACTGCTCTATCCACCGACCCCCTGCTGTGCCCACTAACCCCCTGCTGTGCCCACTAACAATGTCCACTGACTCCCTGCTGTGCAAAGTGACCCCCTGCTATGCCCACTGACCCGTGCTCTGCCCACTGACCCTCACTCTGCCCATTGACTGTGCCCACTGACCCCCCCTGTGCCCACTGACCCCCCGATTTGCCCACTGACCCCCCCCACTGTGCCCACTGACCCCCCGCTGTGCCCACTGACCCCCCCCGCTGTGCCCACTGACCCCCAGCTGTGCCCACTGACCCCCCGCTGTGCCAACTGACCCTGCTTTGCCCACTGACCCAATGCTGTCCCCACTGACCCCCCCCAGCCCCCCACTGACCCCCCCCACTGTCCCCACTGACCCCCCCGCCTTCCCCACTGACCTCCCACGTTCCCCACTGACCCCCCGCTGTCCAAACTGACCCCCCGCTGCGCCCACTGACCCTCGCTCTGCCCACTGACACTGCTTTGCCCACTGACCCCCTGCTTTGTCCACTGACCCTTGCTGTGCCCACTGACTGTGCCCACTGACCCCTGCTCTTCCCACCTACCCCTGCTGACCCCCTGCTTTGGCCACCATATACAGTGCTAATCACTGAGCCACTATATACAGTGCTAACCACTGAGCCACTACATACGGTGCTAACCACTGAGCCACCATAGAGTGCTAACCACTGAGCCACCATAGAGTGCTAACCACTGAGCCACCATACAGTGGTAACCACTGAGCCACCATACAGTGCTAACCACTGAGCCACCATACAGTGCTAACCACTGAGCCACCATACAGTGCTAACCACTGAGCCACCATACAGTGGTAACCACTGAGCCACCATACAGTGCTAACCACTGAGCCACCATACAGTGCTAACCACTGAGCCACCATACAGTGCTAACCACTGAGCCACCATACAGTGCTAACCACTGAGCCACCATATACAGTGCTAACCACTGAGCCACCATACAGTGCTAACCACTGAGGCACCATACAGTGCTAACCACTGAGCCACTGTATACAGTGCTAACCACTGAGCCACAGTATACAGTGCTAACCACTGAGCCACCGTATACAGTGCTAACCATTGAACCACAGTATACAGTGCAGGCCCGCCCTGTCACATGACCGTTCCACTGAACGCCAGGCACAGGTGAAAATAGAGGGGGGCGACGGGGGATCTGGCCAAGGGTGAGAATAGAGGGGGGCGCCTGCACTCTATTCTGCTCCACTCTATTCTGCTCCACTCTATTATGCTCCACTCCAACCTGCCCCCACTGTTTTGTCGCGCAGCCACTGAACACCGACACCACCGCACACCAACACCGCCACACAACACTGATACTACTGTACACTGACACTGCTATACACCAACACTGCTGAACTCTGACACCGCCGCACACCGACACCGCCGCACACCGACGCCACTGCACAACACTGATACTGCTGCACACAGACACTGCTGCACACAGACACTGCTGCACACTGACACTGCTGCACACTGACACTGCTGCACACTTACACTGCTGCACACCAGCACTGCTGAACACTAAGGGTATGTGCACACTGGAAGTCGGCTTTGTGACGGAGGCGGCTGGGCGGACCCGACAGGAAGCTCTGCAGCCGTCCACCGGCTTCCTGTCGGGTATGTGCGGCGGGTGACGGGCGGGTGCACAGCGGGTTAGCGGCGGCGGTTATGCAGCGGCTGGAAGCAGCACATGATTCTGCTTGCAGCCGCTGCATAACCGGCCAGTTTATAGAACATGCACATTCGTTGCTAACCCGCTGGGAATCCAGCGGTTTAGCAACAGATGAGCATGTGTAAACCGCCGGTGTGTGCACAGCGGGCGTCGGTTTCCATAGGTTTTAATGTTAACCCAAAAGCCGCTTTTGGATTAACATAAATTTACATAAAACTCATGGAAACCAACCGGCGGTTTCCGTTGCTAAACCTGCACTAAACCTACCAGTGTGCACATACCCTAACACTGCTGTAGGTATCTACGATATAATCATCTAATTCTGTCTGTCTGTAATGGAAATCCCGCGTCGCTGATTGGTCGCGCCAGCCACCCACGTCCAATCAGCGATATTGGCGTGGGATTTAAATCCAGCTTCACATCGTATTATTCTTAAATCTTCATAAATAAACTACATACATATTCTAAAATACCTGATGCGTTAGAATTGGGCCACCATCTAGTTTATAGATATTTGTGATGCCTAAATCTGCAGGGCAACACACAGAGCAACTTAATCTCGTATTAAAGGGAACATGTCAGCTGATACATGATGCCCAAAGGGCATGTATCAGCAACTGACTGTATGATCAAAGCCAGGTATGTTTTACTCTGAAACACTGGAACATTTCTGAGAAAGACATGCTTTTAATAGCCACCAGGGACTGGGCCGCGGTATGCACTACCCATATAGGCAGTTCGCTGGTGGTTTCTCCCCACCCTCTGACAGTGATTTGATAAGTCTGTGCCTATGTGGGAGTATAGCCAGTGGATGATACATGCTGCACACGGTTTGAGCAGCATGTATCAGTTGAGAGGTTACCTTTAAGAATAATATGCTTAATAACCTGAAAATCACTTTATTTATAAAATATGCTGCCTTACACAATCATGCTAAAGTGACAGCCCCTTTAGTGTCTCCCTTCTATCTAACTTGCAGTCTTTTGCCTGTTGTTAAGTACAATCGGTCTTAAACTGCATTCAGACATAATAAACTTTTCAGTTTCAGAGTTTCAGTTCAAGGCTGGCCAGCATTGGAAAGGACCATGAGTAATGCATACTAGGAAATAAGTCAGCTCTTATAGTGCTGACAGACTGCTAATAAATCAATATACAATGAATAAAGTCTATAGACCCCTGTTTAAAATACTAAATTTTTGTTCTGTTAAAAAAAAGTAAGCATTTTTGTCATATTTAATGTCACCCATAATCTATACAATTCAACTGCAAAACATGTCTTTGCAAAATGGGAGATAACCTTGCAAAGATATATCTTGTGTACAGCGCCCTCTTCAGGTCACCCACAGATTTTCAATCAGACTGGGGCCTAGGCTCGTTCTCTACAATTACAAAACTTTGATAGTGGACTATACCCTGGCATACCAAACAAAGAGGAGTACAGAATAAAGTTGTAGGTTGATCCATTTTATTGAATACTCACACATCAGTTGGCCGAGCAACCCAACGTTTTAACGTTTCAACCACAGACAAGGGGGTTTTCATCAGGAGACGGGTCCAATATTGGTAGATGCAAGAGACAAGAAGAGGTCAACGCCCCATCCAGGTAACAGAGGATAACGTAGTGATAATATCTGCGTCAACAAGTTAAGACCTCCTGCATATGGATTAGTGAGTCGTGTACAACTGGGAGCTACATTAGTACGTCACCTCGATATAGGTTCTATGCTGGACTTGGTATTTCCAGTGAATCATATAACCTGTAGACTTGCTATTGCTGTAGACAAACCATGGTATTTGTCATATGAAGAGGGCAGTCTGTTGGAGTACTAATATAATAGTCAATAGAAGAAAGCTGCTATAGGTATGTAGAACAAGAAGTGGAGTGCCCAACTGGCAGTAGATGCAGCCTCCAAGCGGAATAGCCTGATAATGAGGAGATCTGGGACGGAGTGATGCACTTTTCTTAGGACTCTGTATATGGAGTTCACAAATTATTCTAAGTGCCAAAAAAGCAGAATCACCCACCAAGTGACCCCAATTTATAAATGACACCCCTCTGGGAATTTATCTACAGATGTGGTGAAGTTTTTGACTCCATCAGTGTTTTCCAGAAACAAGCAGCAATGGATATTGCTGAGTGAAAATTGAAAATTTGTCATTGTAGTGCCAAGTATGTTGTGGAGCCCATACAATGTGCCCAGCTCATGCATCTGGACATTGTAAATTAAGTGGGATCCACTAACTACATAAATGCTAAACATGTGGATGCTTTATGTGGTGTAAGCATACTTTAGGACTGAGAAAGGAGGAGGACATTTGGATTTGGGAGCACAGATTTTGCTGGATTTCTTTTTGGTGGGGAGCCCTAGCGCTTTTCTAGAGCCCTTGTGTTACCAGTGTTGTATGTTATGGACATGTTTTTGGCACTAAATTTTTCTTCACAGGCTGTTAGTATGCCACTGCGGTATACTAAACGCTGTGAGCACATGGGCACGCACACACACACTGAGGGGCACATGCCAGTGGCCATACAGCAAGAGATGCCAGTCCACTGTGTAAATAACCGTTGTAGCCCAGTGACCATTTGCCCGCTAGGGCAGATAGCCAGTCCCAGCTTGGTGTCAGCTATAAAATATAGATGCCACCCGATGATGATTACATGCACCTAAGTTTTCAGGAATGCTCCTCCCGCTGCACTGTATATGTAGGAATAATGGCGTGAAGGGGTTAAATTTAAGTCCCCTGACCCCCTGTCTTATACTCTCCTTCTGTTGCTGCTGCACCAATAGGTGACCTGTGACCTGCTGATTGTTCCAGTATTTGCTGGAGCGTGCCAAAGGTCACAATTCAATAGATGTCTATGAGAGCTTCGTTCTGGCTCTCAAAGTGATGCATTGGGAGCTTATGACGTAACTTTGGATTTACGGCTAGTCAGAAGTTACAGTCACAGTATGGTGCTGCGGACCCAAGGTAAAAGGTGAAGCAGCTGGAAGGAGCCTTTAAATCAAAGCTTTGGCTTCTATAAAGATATAAAGAACTTACCGGTAATCAGCACAGAATTTTGGATCAGGGTGCTAAAAGGTGGAAATTCACTTTAAGGTGTAATACAATTTTTGCTGTCTGCATAATCAGAGCATAATTATAGTTTTAATAAAGCTATGTTTTTTACAACCACTTACTCAATTCCCATGGGATTTCATGCAGAGATGGACTAAAGTTTTGTCGCCGCAACAGCTCTGTAATAATACTGAGTGATATTGCTTCCTATTGAATTCAAAACAATATGTTTTTATAAGTATGTACACAGAGCAGCTGTAATGTGCAAGAATAGGATTCATGTTGTGCACAATTTTCAGCTACGGTGCCTTTACATCAGTAATTATAATCTCGCCATGAACTCATGAAACATGGTAAAGTGGTGAATATTCAAAACCTCTAATTGGATTGAGCAGACATAGCTTAACGAGTTAAAGCTGCAGACAAATACCATTTTAAAAATCAGAACATCTGTAATATACAATTGTGTAATGAATAAGCAATATTTGTGGGGATTGAGCAATATTCCCCAGCTGCCATTTTGTCTCAGATGCTGCCATGTCTCACTGCTAGGATAGGGAGCCCCCACCTTTGCCCCGAGGGCTAGTCAAGTTTCCTAGAAGAGAAACATGTTAATTAATTAGGAACACCAAAGTGCTTATTCCTCTCCTGAAATATGTTAATCAACCTGAGGATGCTAATTCCTAGCCAAATGGTCCCACACTAAACTCCTATGAAATGGAGATTTGGTGACAAGAATTTCCCTACCATTATCCAAAAGGATGACTACCTGGGACTTCTCAGGCAAGTGTAACAATGAATTTACTTCTATTGCAGACTCAATGGAGTCTCTGTCTAGGTAGTAATTAACCCTTCCAAGAGTTTAATCTCATATTTAATAAGCCATCGCTCATTTAAAAATGTCAAGAATAAAACTCGATCCAGAGATTCAGATGATCCTAGCCATGTTTATGTAAGTGTGGGACCTTTGTAAGTCCCCTAAATAGATATTGGCCAGTAGGATACCAGAAAGGGGTCATGCTTCATATCAAGAATAAAGGATAGTCTGGGCACACCAATCTTACAAAAAGGTTACACCACACATTCGTTAGGTGAAAAATGTTTTTCTTTTCATTTTAGCCACACAGTGTCCAGGCACCTTAAAAACAAACCGACTTTCGTCCGACTAAGGCCTTTACATCAAGGGTTCTTTTAAGAAATACGCAAACAGGTAATAACCATCTGCGATTACGCATAACCCCAGACATACAAAACTTTGGGTTATCATTGCAGTAACAGGTCTATTCTTGTTGCGATGGTATGTCCTTCAGTGTTGATACCTCTGTGGAACATGGTACTTTGCCGAGCTCAAACATTTTATATGCGCTTTGGCAATTGTGACTCAAATGTCCAGTATGATGTAAACTCCAATGGATTCTATACACTGGGAAAAATATTGGAGATACATTACGAGTTTGCTGTTAATATTGTTTCTGGTTTTCATATTGTTATTGCTGCTGCAATCGCTGTTACCCACAACCCGCCCCACCAGCACTTATAAACAGCCGCCACTCGTACCCTTTGAGCGCGATACCAGGATTACTGATGCAGCAGGGCAGTGGTGCGAGGTGGTGCCTGTGGCATGCGGTTGCCGCGGCAACGCAGCAATCGTGGTCACGTGACCCCTGTAACGCGTATGGCCCGCCCCGCGTCACACGCGGCGGGACAGGTGCATCACTTCTGGTCACATGATCGTGTACGTCGCGTCACTTCCGGTCCACGATTACGCAGGCTGGCAGCGCTATAAGAGATTGGGGCTCAGATAGCCTAATGACACCTCCCCTGATGAAGTGGTCATAGGTGCAACCTAGGCCACGAAACATCGATGGGGCTGCCACCCCTACTTTCCCCTGTCCCAGGTGTCTCCCACCGGTGTTCTTGGTAACTATATGGATAGCTATCCAACGGGTGTTTTTTGAATACTTACAGTTGTGGCCAAAAGTATTGACACCTCTGCAATTCTGTAAGATAATACTCAGTTTCTTCCTGAAAATCATTGTAATCACAAATTCTTTGGTATTATTATCTTCATTTAATTTGTATTAAATGAAAAAACACAAAAGAGAATGAAGCAAAAAGCAAAACATTGATCATTTCACACAAAACTCCAAAAATGGGCCGGACAAAAGTATTGGCACCCTCAACCTAATACTTGGTTGCACAACCTTTAGCCAAAATAACTGCGATCAACCGCTTCCGGTAACCATCAATGAGTTTCTTACAATGCTCTGCTGGAATTTTAGACCATTCTTCTTTGGCAAGCTGCGCCAGGTCCCTGATACTTGAAGGGTGCCATCTCCAAACTGCCATTTTTAGATCTCTCCAAGGTGTTCTATGGGATTCAGGTCTGGACTCATTGCTGGCCACCTTAAAAGTCTCCTTTGCTTTCTCTCAAACCATTTTCTAGTGCTTTTTGAAGTGTGTTTTGGGTCATTGTCCTGCTGGAAGGCCCATGAACTCTGAGGGAGGCCCAGCTTTCTCACACTGGGCCCTACATTATGCAGCAAAATTTGTTGGTAGTCTTCAGACTTCATAATGCCATGCACACGGTCAAGCAGTCCAGTGCCAGAGGCAGCAAAGCAACCCAAAACATCAGGGAACCTCCACCATGTTTGACTGTAGGGACCGTGTTCTTTTCTTTGAATGCCTCTTTTTTTCTCCTGTAAACTCTATGTTGATGCCTTTGCCCAAAAAGCTCTACTTTTGTCTCATCTGACCACACACCTGGCAGCTTCATCAGGGGAAGTGGTATTTCCTGCCGTCATGTGCGCTTTATAAGCATATCTATCCCTCTGATAGAGCATTCCCACGTTCACAGCTGTGAGGCAGGAGGGCCCGGGTGGCCAGCCCGTCTCATCCTGTCGGCGTAGGCGGAAGTGATATTGATTCAACCAGAGCTAGGGTGGGTGAGGGACTCGGACACCGGGGCTACTGTGTGGGGAGTCATGGATGGTCGGGACCCCGGTGCCGTGCCCTGGCGATCAATTATACCAGATGTTGATGGTAAACGGTGGGGGTTAAAGGGGTTATTACAGGGGAACGTGACGCCACCTGTAGAGTCGGGTAAGATGGTACTGGCACTGCCAGCCGGCCACTGAGGTGATGGTTGAGGCAGCTTGAGTGTGGTACAGCTCCCCACAGGTGGCGTCACGTTCCCCTGTAAATAACCCCTTTAACCCCCACCGTTTACCATCAACATCTGGTATAATTTATCACCGGGGTCCCGACCATCCGTGACTCCCCACAGGTGGAGCTTTACCTCAGGGCAGCTTTTGTGGTGAGACGGTGAGGGAGGACAGTGATGGTAATGGTGGTGCAGTGCTTACCCCTTCTGCTGATGATGTTGATGATGTTAAGCCCTCTGGGCTGCGGCAGGAAGAATAACAGAAACAGTTCCAGTTTAAATCTGCTTTACTTGGTACCGACTGATGGCATAATAAGACACGGTACAGTTTGGTTTTAGGGTGTTGCTGCCAACTCAGGGTTTCTCTTATGGAGTCTTTAGATGTTATCTCTCTGTCTTTCAGGGTTGCTACTTTCTTTCTCTAGATCTTTCAGTCTTTACCACCTTTGAAGAGCTCCCCCGCCAGTCCTACGGTCTGTATCTAGAAGATAAGGTCTGTCCACTACTCAGCCCGGATAAGGCAACCCGAACAAAAAGCAAAGAGGCTCCTTTCCAGTACCGCAGTATATGTCTGTCCCTTTTCATTTCTCCTAGTGTCCTGAACCGGTTTTCATTCCTGAGGGGAGAGGTACCTTGTGGCGCTGTCAGCAACGCGTTTCTGTTGGGCCTGCAGTTCGTCGGCTTTGCAGTCAGGGATAAACTCCTGGCTGCCTCTGTTGTCCGTGTCACCGGTGTCCCCTCAACATGACCAGCTGGCTCCTACCAGCCCTGGCCCGTTGCCTTCTGTCCTGGGCCCCCACATAAAGATGGGGTAACCTCCACTCAGCTGGGCTGCCAGGCCTGACCACTCTGTCTGTCTTCCCAGCACCGACTGAGGTAAAACTGTCAACTGTCACTCTACTCAGTCCTAAGCTCCTCCCCCACCTGTGGAACCTACTATATTACCAGTTCCCCCTACTCTAAGTGGTGCGGTCCTAAGTGAGTGCTAAAAATAGACTCCATAAGATTGAAATCCTAAACTAGCAACTTACAATAATATTACACATAAATAATAAATGCAATACCATTCTGTGGCGCCTAGTCACAGGGGCGCTACACACCCCCTTGGTGAAACACACCCGTCCGCGGGTGTTAAACCAAACCTGGAATAAAAATACATTTTACATATAACAGTGAACATTTAGGGCGTATCTGCTTAAGAGGCCTGACTCTACTTAAACCACCCCCAGGCACTTTCTTTTCCTAACTTAATGTACATGGGGGTAAGTCCAGTTCCTCCACCCTTAGTTCAGAACTATTTATAACGTATTTAACTTTTAACTGGTATTAACAATAAGATTGCTTCTTTTCTTCCCTTGCGGGAGGCTCACTACTTATAACGTTGCATTTAACTTGACTATATTCTAGTCCTTATTGGCCCAACTGGGACCAGGTAACAAGTTCCTTGATTACTGTCCATCAAATGCTGAAAAAGGAAAAGAAACAGTGCAATGCCAGGAAAATATGCATTTTAAACGATTCTGCTCACACTTTAAACAGTAATACCGGGTTAACTCTTTACTGCTCAACTTACTGACCCGGATTGCAAACCTCCCACTGAGACCTGCGTGGCGTTTATTTATCCCCACGATACAGGTCCCGGTCCAGGTGGCCCTGGGGAACTGCAGATAGATGCACTCTCCTCTCTCCAACCGCTGCTGCTGATGCTGGTACCGCGACCCTCCATAGCTCGCGGGGCCCGGCCTCCTCCGTACCACCGACGGCTCCTTCCTCCTCCAGATTCTCCTCTTCCTCCCCGACACTGACCTGGCCGCTTTCACTTGCAATCGGCTCCTCCTCCGTCAGCTCGGGCTCCTTCAGGAACTGGATGAAGTCCTCCGCCTCGGTGATATCCTCCTCTCCGGGCTCCACAAGGGGTGCATAAACCGGTCCCAGGGAATCAGCAGCTGGGACTGCCATTGCCTCACAGCCGGTTACAGGTAACGGGTTTGGAACCTGACCAGGTATATTGAGTCTGCTCCCGGCCGCATCCTGCTTAGTTCGTGTAGTCCAGAACCAGTGTGGGCTGGCGCTCGACCCGCCCCCTTGGTTGATTGAGAGCAATGGGGGCGGGGAGACTTTTTGGCGCCTCTTGAATGGCCTATGTCTGCTGAGGGGCCGAGGCACGCCCCTGGACCGGCACATATTGTTTTTGCACTTTTAAGCCCGCCCACCACAAAGTTACTATGGGCAAGTCTTTCGGGCTTTTCCGGAGCCCGCCACTACATTCCTTGTCACTCCTCAGCAGAGCGGAGGGGCGGGGCTTATCTTCCCACTCTTTCTCCTGCTCTAGTGACGCAGTTTAATTTTGTAAGGCAGTGTAATGGCGGCTCGGCTCAGTTTTTGTAATCCACACAGATAGTCAATAATAAAGTCCCTTAGGAACACTTCACCTGGTAGATACCAGGCTGGTTCGTCCTATTCGTGACACCAATTTGATTCAACCAGAGCTAGGGTGGATGAGGGACTCGGACACCGGGGCTACTGTGTGGGGAGTCACGGATGGTCGGGACCCCGATGCCGTGCCCTGGCGATCAATTATACCAGATGTTGATGGTAAACGGTGGGGGTTAAAAAGGGTTATTTACAGGGAACGTGACGCCACCTGTAGAGTCCGATAACATGATACCGGCACTGCCAGCCGGCCACTGAGGTGATGGAGGGGGCAGCTAAGTGTGGTGCAGCTCCCCACAGGTGAAGCTTTACCTCAGGGCAGCTTTTGTGGTGAGACGGTGAGGGAGGACAGTGATGGTAATGGTGGTGCAGTTCTTACCCCTCTGCTTTGAAGATGTTGATGATTATGTTGAGCCCTCCGGGCTGCGGCAGGAAGAATAACATTACCAGTTCCAGTTTAACTCTGCTTTACTTGGTACCGGCTGATGGCATAACAAAACACGGTACAGTTTGGTTTTAGGGTGTTGTTACCAACTCAGGGTTTCTCTTATGGAGTCTCTAGATGTCATCTCTTTGTCTTTCAGGGTCTACTACTTTCTTTCTCTAGATCTTTCAGTCTTTTACCACCCTTGCAGAGCTCCCCTGCCAGTCCTACGGTCTGTATCTAGAAGATAAGGTCAGTACCGCAGTATATGTCTGTCCCTTTTAGTTTCTTCTAGTGTCCTGAACCGGTTTTCAGTCCTGAGGAGAGAGGTAACTTGTGGCGCTGTCAGCAACCTGGTTCTGTTGGGCCTGCAGCTCGTCGGCTTTGCAGTCAGGGATAAACTCCTGGCTGCCTCGGTTGTTCGTGTCACCGGTGTCCCCTCAACATGACCAGCTGGCTCCTACCAGCCCTGGCCCGTTGCCTTCTGTCCTGGGCCCCCACATAAAGATGGGGTACCCTCCACTCAGCTGGGCTGCCAGGCCTGACCACTCTGTCTGTCTTCCCAGCACCGACTGAGGTAAAACTGTCAACTGTCACTCTACTCAGTCCTAAGCTCCGCCCCCACCTGTGGAACCTACTATATTACCAGTTCCCCCTACTCTAAGTGGTGCGGTCCTAAGTGAGTGCTAAAAATAGACTCCATAAGATTGAAATCCTAAACTAGCAACTTACAATAATATTACACATAAATAATAAATGCAATACCATTCTGTGGCGCCTAGTCACAGGGGCACTACAATATCAGCATGTGTATGCCGCCTACTGAGCATGTGCAGATCCAAAAAGATGGCCGCCCCCATGGACAGTGACATGTATTATAAATTACATTGTAATAAGTCGGTTTTCCGCATTATACAGGGATATTAGAGCCCTGTCATTAAGAATAATCACACAGAATACATCGCACACTGCCTCAATAAATGCTTTAGGGGGCAAGCTCATAAAATGGAGTGAAGAGGAGAGAGGAGAGGGGAACAACAAATGTAAAACTCCCCATGAACAGGTTTAATTTCTATGTACACCTAGTGTAATACAAATATAAGGTTAAGTTTATTGAGATCACAATATTGGATATTACCATTAGGTCGACGGTGCATATTAAACAACGGCGCATATAATACCACTGGGTCAAAGACCCTATATGTGTGGATTTACTCATTGCCCCTCAGGGATATATTGGGGTGGAGAACACTCCTCATCCTAATATAGTATAGCCCTTAGTGATCAGGATTTCATATAATGATACTAAATTGTCCATACGGACATTATGGCGATACAAGGTGTAGTAATAGAATATAATATATGGTGGTTACAACTCAGCATAAAAACCGGTAGTACATATAAAGCAGACAGATGTCACAAGTCATATCCCAAAGTCTTTTGAGAAAGGTGCCCTACTGGGGTACGTCCTTAATGGTAAGCTATATGGGCAATCGATGGCTGCTGGTTGAAAGACTTGAGTCACTTGTAAAATCCTGTATACAACAGTTCCTCATTTATTCCTCCTGGGACAAGGCTTTTAGTCTATATATCCAGGTCATCAGATAGGTGTTAGTCGGGAGCTCCAAGTTCTCCAAATGAACAATCAAATCTGTCGAATCTCTGATGTAGGATCTCTGTTGAAAAGCAATAGGTTGTAGGTAAAAGTCTACATAGGAACAGGGTCTCTCCAATAGACCCCTATTCCAGCGACAATTGGCCTACCTGGCGGTTGGGTCAGGGACTTATGCACCTTAGGCAGCATATAGAATGTTGAATGACTGGATGTTGAGTTGTCAGGAACTGTAGTTCTTTTTTGGAAATAATACCCTTGAAAAGGGCCTGGTTCAGAAGGCGGTCCAGTTTGGCTTTAAAAACAGATGTTGGATCCGAGGGGAGGGGCTGGTAATGTGGCAAAAGCTGCGAAGTCCAGGAAACTTACAATGTCCTTAAAACTTCAATTTATGGAATTTTTTTTAATATTTATTTTTTATGTTACTTGTATTTTTTATCTTTGTTTTTTTTTGAGGGGGAGAGCAAACCTATAACACTGCAGAGGGTCGAGGCTCAGCAGCATGTGAGGCTATGTCTTCTACACTTATGTGAAAGCAATGCATATAAAAATAGCATATAGCCATTATATGCTTCATGCACATTATCTTGTAGGTCTATTTACCCACATAAAACACCATACTATGGAATATTGCTTCTTGAAAATATGCATTACTATTTCATGTCATTTTATATGTTTACTATACAGATTTTTGGCAAACAAACAACTGTGTTATTGTATGTACCTGAATAAAGTTTTGTTTTCATCATTATGCCTCCTACAAACATGTCAGTTTTTCATAATCACTGCACCTGGCACCCTCGTAAGCCAGTTTTTATCCTGTGGCATGGGGAATTAGATATGTGAGTGATTTTACTTCTGCAGCCCACCATATTGAAGGGTTAATGAGGGAAGCTAGGCAATAAGGTTTTGCAAACAGTAATGGTACCTTTACACGCCGCCACAGGAAGGTAGAAACCGGCCGGCATCGGACACAATTGTGCCTGTTGCCATGAAATCACTACGAAATGGCGGCGTGTAATTCAGGGAGTTCCTTCCCGTGTCTAGCAGTTCCTTCAGATACCTGTTTCTGAGCCATGCTCAAAAACAGGAAAGAACAATTCCTATGGTGGCGGCGTGTACTCGGGGCACAGGAAGGTATTTGCGTGGCCTAGCGAATTCCCAGGGGCGTGCCACAGCGTCATGGATACCACGCCCCATCAGTGATCATTGGTGGAAGCTCCTGCATTACGATTGGTTGTCCCTTCACAGGGCGCCATATTTAAAGAGCTATCCATTCACAGTCCTTAATTGCAATGGCGTCATGTATTAGCCAGCCTTCCTGCGCTGGTTGGCCAATCATGATGTTATTGCATTGTCCAATCACCGTACGAGCGTCACTTAATACACAACTCTGTCACGCCTATGTACTTACGGCGCGCAATATGTATGCCCATATTCCTTTGTGGTAGTGGAGTGTAAACCAGGGAAGGTACTCCACAGGAGGTAAGCTGCGGCACCCGTCGGCACTTCCGGGGAACGCAAATACCTTCTGTGAAGCATGTTGTGGTGGCGTGTATATTCGGCATCAGCGACCGGTATCCACCGTTAAAAACGCGCGTGTGCACGTGCAGTGGCTACCAGTTACTGCACTCTGTGGCGGCATGTATAGGTACCATAAGATCTACTAGTGATTAATTGTGTCTGACTCAACCCTGGCAATGGAAGAGATGGGCACATAGGAAAACTAAACAAGTGGAGTTGAGAGTGTCAGCACCATATTACTGCAGGCCAAAACTGTGGGCTACTCTTAGTGCTACACCGCGATTCACCTGCTACCGAATGCCGACATTACGCAGTTTTGCAATGGATCCCCCCGCAAGAGATGCCTGATCTGGAGGCGGTAATCTACCTCACCACTCCAGGGGCAGATGGTGTATCAGAACAAGACCCAGAGCAGCATCTACCAGAGGACAACAACATGGACACATATGTGACCTGGAGCACCAACGCGATACCCACATTGGGCCTCCTGTGCAGCAAGGTGCGGATACAATGCCGAACTCGGATACCAGAGGAGGACCTGAGGTCACAGAAGGTGACATGTTCCCCATGCCATCCAGGAGCACCACGTGTAACATTGCAGAAGACCTTGCAGCATGCCTGGTTGTATTCAGTCTGCAGCCAATGACACAGCTACTGGATCACCAATACCGGCAGGTAAAAAAAATGAGAGAAAATAAAATAATAAAACTTTTATAAATTCAAATCAGCTCCTTAATTCCCTTAAATCTAAAGACACTAAAAAATTAACACATTTGTTAACCCACATCCATAAAAGTCTGATCTATAAAAATATAAAATTACTTGACTTGTTCAGTAAACATCATAAGCGGAAAAAAGAATTGGAAGCTAGAATTGTCATTTTTTTGGTCACTGTACATCTCCCCCCTCTCAAATACTCCATATCTTTTTGGAGAAATGATCTTTTATTGCGTGTGATGGTTTAACCTGATCCTAGCCATGTAAGGTCGCCTTTCCAAGTATTTTCCAGAATCGCATTATTATTTGTCGACTTTGGGGAATGGTCTGTTTCAGTCTTTATTTATTCAGCAGAGTTTGCAGGTCGCACTGGGAGCTTGGGCTTGGTGTAGTTATTCAATACCAGCGTGCTAAAGAGAATGTGATAGGATTTATGAAGCCCCGGTATGTGTTTTCTATCTGTAGACAGGAGGATAAGCGCGCCGACACTGAACACTGAGCAGGTACATGCTACTTGTAATGTTTTTCCTTATAGTGGAGCATAGCCCTGGTTTGTGGCGGCTCTTTTATAGCACTTTATCTTTATTAATGTGTCAGGGATAATGGTGACATTAAAGCATGTTACAGCTCCCTCAATTTTGCTGTTTAACGTCACATCTGTTCACTGGAATAAAACATCCCCGGGGTATGGGTCATACAGCAGTTTATCAGTCATTTTCCTCTTTAGAAGTGCTGGTTCAATGATAACTTAACCCCTAATCTCCTATTCCGTCTTGAGAACAGCCATAATATCACATGATGTTGGGCTCCACTTTCAGCATTTATAGCTAGTTTATTTAAGTATCTGTATCTCACACAATCAGTTATTAGGAATTTGACCATTTATTTACTTAAAGGGTACCTTTCTACAAAGTCCATATGTAGTGCCCCGCTAGTCAGCGTGCTACAAAAGGGTACTGCACCCCTAACAAAAGGAACAGTAAGCTATGTCTTAGTAGTGGATAATAGAAGCCTGAAGCTCCATAACCACACACATACACCTAGTGATAGGGAACCAATCAGACACCCATTACTAGGGTTACCGGTCCCGGTGGGAGGACAAGCAAGGTTATAATGTGAGTGGGGAAAGAGGGACAGAACGTAGTACAGAAGAGTAGAGCAGAGCAGATTAACAGAAGAACAGGAGAAGAGGAGAAGTGACGGGGAGGGCACCTCAACCTGGTGACCCAGAAGAGAAAGGGGCAGATAGAGGGTAACTGAATCACCCTGGCCCAGTTCGAAGCGGGGTACCGGGTCCGACATGGATCAGAGGTCCACCCCTGAATCGCAAATCACCAGCGTGGTCGATGTCGTCTTAGGGGCACAATGCAACCGCCCTAAACCAAGCGCGGTCCCCACCAGAAGCACTAAACAGGGTTGGGTCCCCTTTGGAGAGATAAAGGGTTCCCATATCACCTAACGGGCCTGGTTCAAGAAGTGGGATTGTGCAGGGCACCACAGAGAAAGTGATAAAGAAGGAACACCAGTGGAGCTTCAGAGAGACATTGCCCACTTCCAGGACCACCTGACTGAAACAATTGTTTACCCTGTAAGACTGCAGATTACTGGAGTAAAGTACACATTCAGAGTGAGCAACGAACCTGTGTTCCTTACGGATCAACTGTGATTTACCTGCCTTTCACCACAGTGCAGCAGCTGCTCAGCCCTATTCCAACAGTGCTGCCCTATTCCACCATTATCAACCTACAGCCCTGGGGAACCTGCTCTTCCTGTAGAGAGCTACAACACCATGCTGCTGCCCATTACCCCGGAGGTCCCAACAGCGCCGGTGCCATCACCGGACCTACAGGTGGTGTCACGATTGACTTTATTTTATTTTCTCTTTTTATTGTCTGCCTAAGGGTACGGGCTTGGGCACCGACCACCTGTGACATCCCTGTACCAGTACGCCCGAGATCCAACTACCCCAAGCCCTTGGCGCAAGACACATGGAAAAGCGTTGTCTCACTGTTCTCATCCTCTATAACAAAGTAAATCTTCTTTTGGTGCACGGAAGAGTTTACTTTTTCCAGGAACTGTCCCAGATCTCATACTGTAAAACTTGCGATTCATTCTTTGACAGTGGACAGTTCCTATTAACAAGGACCTTTCACCAGTTTTCTCCTGTCCATTGCAGAGATATTAGCTTTGTAAACTTTAGATTCTAATTTTTGTTGATAGCAAGGATGCATTAGCAGAGTTTCTTTTCTTAGGGGGCCTGTACTTTTTATCCTATATAACATTGACCAATCATAAGCAGGATATGGCATGTGGGGGAAAAAGCTAATGCCCCAGAAGGTCAGAATAACATGCTTTGAGTATAGTTTGACGTCAGAATTGATAAGTGATATGGGCTTCTAGTTCATGACTAAGTTTGGATCTCCTGTGGGTTTGGGAATAAGGATTATAGTGGCTTGTAACATTTCTTGGGGGAATGTTCCCAATTAGGAAGCTTTGTTGAAGACGTTAACTAAGTGGGGGGCAAGCAAATGAGGAAATAGTTTGAAGTATTCATATGTGTAGCTGTCTGGGCCAGGTTATCTTCTTGTTTTTAATTTATTAATGCTTCACTGATTTCGTCTGGTGAAAGGAGAGTTTAGTAAGTTCAGTTCATCTTTAATGACTACAGGAAGAGTAGCTTCAGATAGAAAGTGTTGGATAGGGTCTTTTGTAGGTTGTTGGATGGAGGGGGCAGTTTCGAGGTTATACAATTCACTGAAATAATCTGCAAATGTTTCCACAATTGTTTTGGGGTGCGTACAATTGTCGCAGTTTGAGTTTTTTATGTTATGTATCCTTCTTTTAACTCAGATTTTTTTCAGAGGTTTTCCAAAAATATTAGTAAATAGATTAAATAATATTCTCCCAAGAATCATCTTAGATGATTAATTAGGATTCATCCTAGGGCGACAGACCTCAGACCAACATCACAAAGCTCTCACTGAACTCAGGGACACCAGTGGAGGAAAACACTGCAGGCAGCTGGCTAAAGCGCTCAAACACAGTTAAATACATGGTGCATTGCCCCCTGGGAATTTGAGTATGCAAATGGAGTCCGTGGAGCCTCGTTTAAATGTCTCAAACATGGGACGCAATGCACCATGGTTTTCACTGTGTTTGAGCGCTTTATCCAGCTGCCCGCAGTGTTTTCCTCCACTGGTCTCCCTGAGTGTAGTGAGAGCTTTGTAATGTTGGTCTACCAGGCATTGCTCCCACCTACCCAGAATCCTACTGCACACTGATGAGGGGCAATACCCCGAAACAGCTGTCTGTGGATGGATATCTGACTTTGGTGATTCCCTTGCCATATCCTTAAGCTTGTAACTGAGCGGGATAGTGACCGAAAGGGCCACTTAATATGGTGGTGATGGTGGTCTCCGCAAGTCCACCCCAGGGCTAGGTCTTTCCCTGGAGGGATATCTGGCTAGTCTCGTGTTTGAGACTTTTAAACGAGGCTCCACAGAATCCATTTGCCGGACCTCAGACAGCACACGCAGAGCCCTTAATCTATCTTGCATAATGGAAAATTAGATCAGACCCTCACTGCTTCCTGCTTTAGATGCTGAAAAAGCTTTTGAAAGAGTTAACTGGGACTATCTCTCCTCCACTCTATACAAATTCGGCTTTGATAACCAGTTTATAAAATCCATTATAGCTTTATACTCCTTCACATCAGCAAAAATTTACTCTCTTCAAACCCTTTGAAATTTCTAATGGCACCCGGCAAGGTTGCCCCCTCTTACCTCTCCTATTCGCCATCTTCTTGGAACCACTTGCCCAACACTTTAGGTCATGCCACAATATCAAGGGAATTACTACTAAAAACCGTCACTTTAAAATTGGCCTCTTTGCTGACGATATAATATTATCCCTATCCGACCCGCTTATTTCAATTAAAGAATCCATCCAACTGCAAAATAGATTTGCAGAAATCTCATACTACAAGATCTCTCATACTACAAGATCAACACGTCCAAATCTAAAATACTAGACTTTAATTTCAACAAGGAATTAAAAATGGCCATCAAGGAGTTCTTAACATTCGAATGTGAGCCAGATGCCTTTCAATATTTGGGCATCCAATTAGCTAGGAACAGTAGATCATCTTTCAAAATAAGCATGGATAGCGTCATTAAAAGGATCCCAAGCGACATTAATAGTTTCTCTAAAAAAGAACTTTCCTGGCTTGGCAGGATCTCAGCTTTTAAGATGGGCACACTTCCAAAAATATTATACATGTTTAGAGCAATCCCATTCATCATTCCCTCAAAATTTCTGAATAAGATTCAATCTCTTTTAAACAACTTTGTCTCTAACAAGAAAAAAATCTAGAATCTCCAACTGCATTTTAATGAAAAACAAATCGAGTGGTGGTTTAAAGCTTCCTAATATAAGCAGTTACATTTTCACTAATATAATAAAACATAGCCGAGGCTGGCTAAAAAAAGACCCTATTCCCGCATTGGTAGAATTAGAGTTCTCGCTGAACAACAATAAACCCTTAAGCTCTTTACTGTTAGAACACATCACAAAACCCCAGGGTGGATAAAAATCAATGTTTTTTTTTTAAAAAATCAAAAAAATCAGATTTTTTTTATTTAAATCGGATTTTTTTTATTTAAATCGGATTTTTTTCAATAAACTGCTTTTTGAGGAAAATATTTTACCATCCAAAGGTTCTTCCATCATGAGATAAAGCTGAGTTGTTTAACTCAGTAGAATAAAGGCTGTATATGTGTAACATTCACAATGCCATGCTCTTCCAGAGGTTTCTGTAGGATTAGTGGGCAGTTTCTCTCCTATATTATCACAGACGCTCGCTTTACTTACGCAGTTCTCAAAACTGAATTTAACTCCGCAGAGGTCCCAGCCTCTTCTTCACGGCAAAAATGTTACAACATGAACAGAGTTGAGAAAAAGACCTTAATCCTATTGTTCTACAAACCTAGGAATACAGAATCAACCCCTTCATTGCCAAGTCCAAGAAGTTAGACAATATGTTTCTGATTGTTTGGAGTGGAATAGATCTGCACAACACAAGAAGAATGTGAATCTAAGTGTGAGGAGGAGGAAGGGCAAGCAGACAAGAAAATGAAAGTGAAACTTTGAGCACAATACTGCAGCATAGCCACAGACAGACGAGTCTGGATCTGTTGTGTGTACGATCTGAGGTTTATTACATTCTTTCCTTATAATGGCAGCATGCCGTAAAAGAGACCCAGTTTGGGAATATTTTAATGAAGCTCCTTCGCCTATCGCCTAACGATGCAACAAAGAGATGCAAGGCCTGGTGGCGCGAATGAGGCAACATCATGTGAAGTGCGGTGATGAAGATGACCAAAGAAACACTTCTGAACAGGCAGGATCTTCAGGTTGGTAAACATTTTTATTGAATCCTATTTCTAAAGACTGAACTGTCATGTGTGAGAAAAATTATATTTCTTATTATTACTGCATGTTACTGTCATTTGGTACAGTTATGAAGAAAAACAAATATTCCTTTTGGGGCAGGGGCAGTGATGTGTTGTGTACAATAAGCAAAAATTGTATAATAAACAATAAAATAACAGCATTGACTTTTTTTGTTTAGGGGAATTCATGGATTCTGGAAACTATCCACCTCCAAGATCACCATCCTCCTGTTCTACAGTTTCAGAGTTATCCATCCAGGATAGTGCTTCATTAGCAGCAGCATCATCAGACACCCACAGCCACATATCACCATCACCCAAAAGGAAGAAAAAACCTTTACCTCCTGGAACCACCAATGATAGGTTTGTGATAAGAACTAGCAGATTAGAAAAAGAGTTGATTGATGAAACAATTGCCCAGTTTATTTATGCAACGAACTCTTCTTTCCGTCTGACTGAGAACCCACATTTCATTAATATGGTTCAGTCACTGAGACCAGGATACAGTCCACCCAGCAGAGCTGATGTTGCAGGGAAACTGCTGGATCAAGTGTATGACAGAGAAATGGAGCAATGTGCAACAGCTCTGGAGGGTAAAATTGTTAACCTAAGTATTGATGGTTGGAGTAATGTCCACAATGATCCTATTGTATGTGCTTGTATAACAACAGAAGAAGGTAAAGTCTTCCTTGCACAAACAACTGATATGTCAGGAAATGCAAACACAGCAGAATACAAGAAGTGGCAGTAAAAGCTATAACGACATGTGAACAAAAATTCAAATGTCTAGTACGCAGTTTGGTCACTGACAATGCTGCAAACGTATCCAAGATGAGAAGAGATTTAGAAGAGCAGGGAGGGAATACAAAGCTGCTAATAACATATGGTTGCAGTGCTCATTTGCTGCACCTCTTAGCCAAAGACTTAAGTGTTCCAGAAATAAAGGCTAATGTTGTTGAAATTGCTAAATACTTCCGTAATAGTCATTTTGCTGCAGCAGCTCTGAAAAGGATGGGTGAAACCAAGCTAACGCTCCCACAAGATGTTAGATGGAACTCTGTGGTGGACTGTTTTGAGCAGTATATCAAAAACTGGCCTATTCTGATGAGAGTTTGTGAAGAAAATCGAGATAAAATAGATGGCACTGTCACGGCCAAAATCCTCAACATTGGGCTTAAGAGAAATGTTGAACATATGCTGAGCTTCCTGAAACCCATCTCTCAAGCTTTAAACAAAATACAGAAAAATAGCTGTTTTATTGCGGATGCTGTTGAAATTTGGAAGGAACTGAGTGAACACTTAAAAACAGAACTACAGATGGACAGAATTAAATTACAAGCAGTAAACAAATGAATGGGACAAGCACTGACTCCAGCTCATTTTTTGGCAAATATTGCCAATATCCAATATCAGGGTCAAAACCTAAGTGCTGAGGAAGAGGAGTTAGCTATGACATGAGTATCCAGCAATCATCCATCTTTAATGCCAACTATAATAAACTTCAGAGCTAAGGGGAACCATTCAAGAAATATATGTTTGCTGAAGATATTTTAAGGATGGTCACACCAGTAAACTAGTGGAAGTCACTTAAGCGCTTGGATTTAGAGACTGTTCAAGTAATAATTTCACTTTTAACAGCAGTAGCTTCTTTTGCAGGCGTTGAAAGAATATTCTCTTCCTTTGGACTCATTCATTCTAAATTGAGAAATCGGTTGGGACCCAATAAAGCAGGAAAGCTCGTTTTTCTTTTCCAGATTATGAATAGGAACAAAGAAGAAGATGATGATGAAGATGACGACAAGTGAGCTACAGAGGACAGCAGGGAAAGTAGTATTTAAGTTTTTCATGTGTCGGCTGGGCTGACAGTCTAAGTTTCTTAACCCCTTCCAGACCCTTGGCCCACCCCCTGGGCCATGGAATGATCGGGCTCCTGCAGGTCGAGTGAGGGTGTCACTGACCTGTCACTCGGCCTGCAGGTACATGGGGAGTTGTACAACACCCCAGGGGGGGTCGATTTGCCCCACACCCCACCCCCCCGGCTACAGGCGAGGTGATTGGCACTCAAAAGTGAAAGTGAAAATCACCGCGCCTGTAATGCTTCCCTGCCTGCCGCTGCTATCCCTACCCTCCAATCTTCTCCCCTGTCATCCTCTAACTGCCCCCCTGCCCCCCACCTCTTTCCTGCCCCCTCTTCATCTTTCTTACCCCCCCCACTTCCTTTTCCTGCCGCCTGCTTCCTGTCCCTGCCGCCCGCTTCCTCTTTCTGCCGCCCGCCTCCTCATGCCTGCCCCCACTTCCTCCTGCCTGCCCCCGCTTCCTCCTGCCTGCCCCTGCTTCCTCCTAAGTGCCCCCCTACTTCTCCTGTCACCCCCCCTCTTCCCCCTTCCTGCCCCCCTGATCACCGGAGTGGCGATCGCCTCTACCACTCACCCCTCCGGCGGCCGCTCTGTCTCCACTGCGTCCCGCTCCTCCTCCTCCTCTTCACCGCCTCCGGATCTGACAACTCTGTGCTGGAGCTGCCAGATCACTTTCTACAGCTAGATCCTGAGGATCCCGATCTCCCTGCATGGGCATCGAGCTGCAGAAAGCGATCTGACAGCCCGGACGCAGTGATGCACACAGTGGGTCAATGCGCCTGTGCTGCCAGATCGCTTTCCGCAGCTCGATCCCCATGCATGGGGATCGAGCTGCGGAAAGCGATCTGGCAGCCCAGGTGCAGTGATGCACATAGTGGGTCACTGCGCCCGGGGTGTCAGATCACTTTCTGCAGCTCGATCACCATGCTGGCGGGTTGGGCTCCAGAGTAGCGATCTGAAAGCAAAGGCGATCGAGCGGCGTGGGACCTTCGTTGTGGACTACGTCGGAGCGATCGGGCGTCGTGGGACCTTCGTTGTGGACTACGTCGGATCTTTTTATAATAAAGATGGAGTCCGAATTGTGTCTGTGTTTTTTTTTCAAATAAAAAGATTTTTCTCTGTGTGTATTTATTGACTATTTACCGTACTAGAGATTCCTAATGGCGGGTCTAACATTGGCCCTATATTATGAATCTCGGGCTTAGTGCCAGCTGCCAATAAAAAGCTGGCATTAACCCCTTTATTACCCAGTTAGCCACCGGTACCAGGGCAACTGGAAGAGCGTGGGTACAGCGCCAGAAAATGGTGCTTCAATGAATGCGCCATTTTCTGGGGCGGCTGCGGGCTGCAATTCGCAGCATGGGGGGCCCAGAACGCTTGGGCCTCTCTATGCTGAGGATTCCAGCCCCCAGCTGCCTAGTTGTACCTGGCTGTATTTTTGGTTCCAGCCAGGTATGACGAGGCAGCTGGTGGCTGGTGGCAGTCCGTAGCTGCCAAGTTGTACCTGGCTGGACCAAAAATATGGCGGAGCCCTATGTCATTTTTTTCTAGAAATAATTCTAGAAATAAAAAAAAAATAGGTTTCGCTGTATTTTTGGTTCCAGCCAGGTACAATGAGGCAGCTGGGGGCTGGTGGCAGTCCGTAGCTGCCAAGTTGTACCTGGCTGGACCAAAAATATGGCAGAGCCCCATGTCATTTTTTTTTTTAAATTCTACAAATAAAATTACATGGAGCTTTGCCGTATTTTTGGTTGCCAGCCAGATACAACATGGCAGCTAGGGGGCTGGAATCCTCAGCATGGAGAGACCCAAATGTATTGGGTCCCCTATGCTGCGAATTTTAACTACTAGACTAGTATGTTTTTTCACAAAAAGTTTCTTTATTCATTTATACGTCTCAATTTGTGAAGCACATGGGGGTTCAAAGTGCTCACTGTGCATCTAGATATGTTCCCTGGGGGGTCTAGTTTCCAAAATGGGGTCACTTGTGGGGAGCTCAAATGTTTAGGCACACAGGGGCTCTCCATACGTGACCTGGTGTCCGCTAACCATTCCAATTGTTGGCAAACACCAGGTTGCGTATGGAGAGCCCCTGTGTGCCTAAACATTGGAGCTCCCCCACAAGTGACCCCATTTTGGAAACTAGACCCCCCAAGGAACCTATCTAGATGCATAGTGAGCACATTGAATCCCCAGGTGCTTCACAAACTGATCCGTAATAAGGTAAAAATAATTTTTTTTCACACAAATTTTCCTTTTTAATTTTTACGGATCAATTTGTGAAGCACCTGGGGGTTCAAAGTGCTCACTATGCATCTAGATATGTTCCCTGGGGGTCTAGTTTACAAAATGGGGTCACTTGTGGTGGAGCCCCAATGTTTAGGCACACAGGGGCTCTCCAAATGCGATATGGTGTCCGCTAACAATTTGAGGTGATTTTCCATTCAAATTGTTAGCGGACACCATGTCGCGTTTGGAGAGCCCCTGTGTGCCTAAACTTTGGAGCTCCCCCACAAGTGACCCCATTTTGGAAACTAGACCCCCCAGGGAACTTATCTAGATGAGTGGTGAGCATATTGAACCCGCACATGCTTTACAAATTGATCTGTGAATATGGAAAAAGTACTTTTTTTTTCACAAAAATGTTCTTTTAGCCTCAATTCTTTCATTTTCACATGGGTAACAGGATAAAATTCATCCTAAAATTTGTTGGGCAATTTCTCCTGAGTACACCGATACCTCATATGTGGTCATAAACCACTGTTTTGGCGCGCGGCAGGGCTCAGAAGTGAAGGAGCGCCATTTCACTTTTTGAATGGAAAATTAGCTCCAAAAGTCAAATTGCGCTCTTTCCCTTCAGAGCCCTGCCGTGCGCCCAAACCGTGGTTTATGATCACATATGTGGTATCGATATACTCAAGAGAAATTGCCCAACAAATTTTAGGATCCATTTTATCTTGTTGCCCATGTGAAAATGAAAAAATTGAGGATAAAAGAACATTTTTGTTAGAAGAATTAAAATATCCATTTTTTTGTTTCCAATTTGCTTAGTTCCTGTGAAGCACCTGAAGGGTTAATCATCTTCTTGAATGTAGTTTTGAGTAGCTTGAGGGGTGCAGTTTTTGGAATGGTGTCACTTTTGGGTGTTTTCTGTCATGTAAACCCCTCAAAGGGACTTCAAATGGGATGTGGTCACTAAAAAAAATGGTTTTGTAAATTTTGGTGGAAAAATGAAAAATTGCTCATGAACTTTGAACCCTTATAACTTCCTAACAAAATGTTTGTTTTTTTCCAAAATTGTGCTGATGTAAAGTAGACATGTGGGAAATATTATTTCATAACTATTTTGTGTCACATACCTCTCTGGTTTACCAGAAGAAAAATTCAAAATTTGAAAATTGCAAAATTTTCAAAATTTTTGCCATATTTTGGATTTTTTCACAAATAAACGCAAAAATTATTGACCTAAATTTAATACTAACATGAAGCCCAATATGTCACGAAAAAACAATCTCAGAATCGCTAGGATCCGTTGAAGCGTTCCCGAGTTATAACCTCATAAAGGGACACTGGTCAGAATTGCAAAAAATGGCAAAGTCATGAAGGGGTTAAAATATATATATATTTTGTTTAGCCAAATTAGTTAACAAACATGGATGTTTGTTTAAGCAAATAACTTATGCTGTAATGTTGTTATTGTTTCAGTTGAATAAATCTATTTAAATTGTTATTAAGGTCAGGATTATTTTTCTCCTTCTTAAGTACAACAGAACAGTGGTGTCCAAATATGAATGATTAACCCATTAAACTGGGGAGAAAAAAGTAATATAAAAAGTGATTCTAAAAATTTTCATCTACTTGCATGTTAAAGTAGCAAGAACTAGTTTAGGTAGAAACTTTGATTTAAATCACTGATTTAAATCAAGCCTTACTGACTAGTGATTTAAATTGTGATTTAAATCAGTTAGATTTAAATCAAATCCACCCTGCAAAACCCTACTTACACCTTCCGGAGCCCCAATCGATCTAGGCCATAATCCAAGTGTGGAGAAAACTATTCTCCTCGCACAAGGGTTTCAAAATACGATCAAATAAAAAACCTACAAAATATCCTAATTTCCCAGGATAAAATCCCCCTTTTATGGAAAACCAAAAGTTGTTAAAAATTGCCGACTTCCACAACGGTAAAGAATTCCTCCCCTTTCAAACATTCAAATCCACCCACAACTTACGAGACTCTGATTTTTACCACTACCTACCTTTGAAAAAATCAATTTTGGCTCTGCTATCAAACAAACACTCACTATGCAAAGCAGTGGGCATTCTTCTCTGCAGCATAAATAACAATGTCCTCTGGAAATCTAATTACATCTACGATTACCTTAACAAGGATTTCTTATTTGATAAAAGACCATTCATGATAAAATGAGAAAGGGACCTTAAACTAAATTTTCTCTTGGAAAGTTGCCTGGAAAATGTCCTACTCCTTCAGCGTATGCCTAACACTCCACAAATCCTATTTCAAAATTCTCTCTAGATGGTATCTCACACCTACGAGGCTCTCTAGATTTTCTCCGAATCTTTCCCCCTTGTGTAGGAGAGGCTGGGGCCAGGTGGGTGATCTCTATATAAATTCTTTAATTAGTCGGAACCATCAAAAACATGTAGTTTTATCTCCTCACTTGGCGCTACTGTCATTAGGGTTGGACAATATTGATCCCTGTTTCAGACAGATATCAATACACATATTCTTGTTGGTCAAGAACCTCATAGCGGCTAAATGGAAAAGTGCATGTATCCCTACGATCTTGGAGGTCTCCTGAAATACCCCCCTTAAACCATGTAATCCTGCCATCCTAAAACGGCCCTACATCTTTCTGCTGCTTCTCTTCAGATTAATTCCCATTTTCTACAACCCTGTAGCATATGATGTATTAACTAGTTGTAAAATGAATCTTTTTGTTAAATGTTCCCCTGTACACCTTAATATTGTTCTTACTCAAGTTCTTTGTTCACAGTTATCCCACCCTCTTGCTCCCACCCCTCCCCCCATTTATACTTCCTCTTCTCTTCCCTCCCCAGTTAAACATAGGGAACTAAACTTTTGTAATGTGGATATTATATTTAACCTTGGATGCAATTGTTCAGCTGTATATTCCTCTGTAACTACAATTTTTCCCTATGTATTGCTTAAACTTTAATAAAATGATTTAAACCAGAAAAAAAAAGAAAGAAAAGAAAAACATTCTTTCTCCTTATGTAGTATATAGCAGAGCTAATTGTGAATGCAGACAGCTCCAGCCTTTTTCTAAGAGCAAACTGTATGTGGGGCGGGGATAAAACTGAGCTGACAGGGTGATGGGAGGAGAGCCTCAGAATGTCAAGCGGTGGTTATAACAGACAAGGGGTAAGGTAGCAGAATGGCAGTGATGGGCGAAGGCAATCAGGGGTACTAGTGTGACCTTTAGACTGGGGATTCCTAGCTGACCCTTTTCCCAAAAGTACCTATGAGGGTGACGATGTCTGGGCCGCCACCCTTGCCCTACTCCTCACCAGCCCTAGGCTAACAACCCTTACCTCCACTCAGAGACCAGGAGAAGCACAGCAACTCCAACACAAGATGGCAATATCCAGGAACACTTCAGTAAGAACTGCACATGGCGTCCTAACAGCTCATGGTCTTGCAGACAATGAACTCTATCAGAAACATCAGCTGATGGGTCATGAGACTATTTAAAGGCCGGGGGAGTGGTCAAACCATATCACTTGATACACACAGCAATGGTAACTAATACTACAGAGCCACAGCACTGACATTAACTCTTAGGGTACCGTCACACCTGGAGATATCGCCGGCGATTTCTAAGGCGTGGCCTGTCGCCGGCGACATCACCAAAGTGTCGCCTAATGTAACTGGGCACACCTGAGTGGTCGCCTGGTTTCACATCACAGCTCTTAAACCAGGTGACTATTCTGGGGCGATGTGTGCTGATCGCCGTGTGTAACGTCTCAAGAGCGATGTCAAGAGCGACAGCACACATCGCCTAAACCATTCCGGTAGGTGTTTCTGGGCGTATTTACTACCTCTGCCGGTCTGCGTGGATTGGTGGCTGCTCGAGCGTTCCGATTGGTATTCTTTTTCCTTGGCGCCATATTTGATGATGTGTGCGTCCAAACGTGTATTACCCAGGAGCGTACATACTATAAAGTAGCACATTGATGTGGCCTCTGTGTTTGCGGCTGTGTTCAAAAGTGCAGTGATGTGCGAAGGGCAAAAATGTGTGTTAACATCAACACAATTGTCATTACATGTTAAATAATAACTGCATCAGAGCGCTGTCATGGCAGCCTTCCTGTTTAAAGTATATGACGCCAAAGCATACCGTGTATCCTGTGGCTTTTGCGCCTCTGGGTCCTAGTCAACATGTGACATCTCTCCCGTGCGTTCATACGCCATAATGTTGTCAATCTTTTGGCGCCGCCTTCCTGGTGCTTTCCCATCCCCTGCAGAATACTAAAATGGCGGCACCCAGGTGAGCTGCTGTGTGGGGGGAGCCTAAGCTCCTTATCCTTGTGGATTTATGTGACACCAGGGATTACTGGTGTCACGAACAGCACACCCATCCACGTCTCCACAAGCAGGCTGTCCTGCTAAAGGTGAAGAGGCGGCTGGAGAGGAGGTTGGGTGTTTTGCGCAGCCAAAAGCAGATCTGCAAAAAAATTGCAGATCTGAAATATAAGATGCCTGGACGCATCACCCGACTGCGTGCCAGGATTGCCCAGATAAGTGGTGAGTATTTAGCATGACAGCATACACATACCCTTCTGTGTAAAGAAATACATATGAAGGCCAGTACATGCCACTGTACACCCCAACATATATAGGGCCAATGTATGTGAGAGCTTCTTCATGACTCTGCATTTGCAGGATCATCTTCCTGCCACATCCACATACAGCCTATACTTCTGTGGGTCATCTGTCACCACACACTTGTATGCACACACAATAACCACAGGCCTACAGTATGTGTGTAAATATGCATAGAGCAGCCTCAGCATGTAGGCCATTATGTCACACCACTCATGTCACACACTGTAAACTTGTTTATTTTAGTTGACCTTTCGGATTATGCAGACATCAAACATGCTCATCTTCACATACACAATATGTTGCCTTCACACAACCTGACAACATTGTGCCATATTGGGCAATAAGGCCTGTCACATGTCAGCCATTGTGTAGGCTGATTTTGTAATGTCAGGCGAATAATAGACTATTGGTGCGTTAAATACTGAATTTTTTACATGTGTCCAAAATGACACAATGATAGAAACAACTGGATGCTCACACACACTTATATAATAGCCCATATTTAGGTAACTCCTACAACCTTGCATGTGCAGGAGAAGAAGCCCTTTTTTTCCCATGTAAACTATGTCTCCTTTACCTAGCCACATATTGTCATATGTTTACCCTACCCACATATTACATAATGTTGGCCTATCCTGACCTTCTTGATACTTGGTCAAGGCTCCAATATTATCCAGACCAACAAAGCAAGAGTGAATTTATTAGCCAACGTAGTAGCACAACACACATTACATAAAAGCGCAATACGGCTTCACTATACAATTACTCGACACGCGAGCGCCGTGTTTTGCCTTTTTGCCCATGCCAATGCCTATAGCAATAAGCCGCGACACATCACACGAGAGTTGACTGAGCACCGAGCCAATACGCACATGCATGCTTACATTTTACGATGTGGCGCTGCGAACAAGGACACAGTAATTAGTGTTTGTTTGCAACCAATCACACTTCTTCGAGGCATCACACAACATAATGTTAACGCCTACCTCCGAGATGCAGGACAAAACAACGCTCACATCGTTAATGTGTGGCTCTGTGTGACGCGGAAGTGGCCACCACCGACTTGATCCCCTGTGGGGCTTGGGCGACGCACAGGCAACCTCCGGCCAGGCTCATTGCCTAAGCGTCGCCTGAGTTGTCGCCACGTGTAAATAGGTGACGGTGACGTTTGTCGATGGGCAAAAACGTGCGCGCGCACGTGCGTTGCCATAGAAATCGCCGGCGATATCTCCAGGTGTGACGGTACCCTTAGAGTACAATAAGGATATATCCGATTTAACTAATCGCACTGCAGAACAGCTCCTAGAGACTACAGAGCAGTCTATACATGACAAAGAGGTGTTTCAAATCACGCTGGACTGTTCTTCCACTCTCCCTACACTGACTGCTGTAAAATAAAAAGCTGCATGTGTTTGTAAAGAAACTTAGCTCAGCTATTCGGGACTCCAACTGTCCCCCCAGAAAATAAGCACAACCAAATAACAAGTTTTGCTAATTTCCCTTTGTTTATTGCATGAATTATAATCTAATCTCTGCATCATAAATTAGAAATTAAAAAATATAAATGATGTTTTATTCATCTCTGCAATCCCTATTCCACGATGTTGAAAATTTAAAAAGGTAAAGCTTGTGTAAAGGCCTCTTTAAGTAGAATTCTATAAGAGCTATAGGTTATGAAAATTTCTTCCTTCACCTCTCAGCATGCATTGCTCTTGCCATTGTCTTAATTGCTTGCCTGCACTGAAATGAACATCACATCTCTGTTATGTCTGTATTAAATTTCACAGAAGATCGGGACACAAGATCTTTTCCCAATTCATGCAATAGACAGAATGAAGAAACCTATTGAGCAAAAGAGCATGATATTTTTTGGTGCAAAGGCCACAACCAATCCCAAGGGCTGCAAAAAAAATGTAAAGGGGTACTTGCTTGAATACATCACCTAAGCTAAACTTTGAATATTTGAGAAGGATTTGTAGAATTTTGCTCAAAAAATAATTATTGTGAACGCATGCTAACATTAAACTGACTTATTTGGAGCAGATACTCACCAAATCCTCTTTATAATCTTAAATCTCCAAGTATTGATGATATATAAATTTTAAAATTGTTAGGAAGCATGCAATAATTACTACATGTGTACAAAATCTAAACCACCATCAGCACATGTATGCAGCACCAGAAATACCATCAGTACATGTATATAGCAGCACCAAACCAGCATCATTACATGAATGCAGCACCAGAACCACTGTCAGTATACTTATAAAGAACTAAGCTTAGTACAGGGATCTATTGTAATGTCATGTCAGTTCCATATAGTTGTATTGCTTGAACCTACAATTTGTAGTATGTACTTAGCAATGGTAAGAAGATGTTGGGAGTTGCTGTTACCAGTCATCCTCAGGCTGTGAACAATACAGAAACCATAATACTGGTGACCTTTTCTCTAATTGGAGTCATTCTTGTCACTTTTATCTCTATGTAGTACAGATGCCATGATGAAATGTCATGCCCAGAGCTAATCTCTGCATGCTTCTCTGTCTTCGGCAGCATTTCCACATATGGTGCCTTTAAAAATAAAAACATCATTATACCATTAATATAAATATCATCCATATTGCTTCTCACTGTGTCTCCTGCACAAAATATCCCCCCCACACTGCCTCTCTCCAGAATGACATCCCCACAATGCTCCTCCGTAATATCCCACTACATTGCCCCTCCATAATATCCACCCATACTGCCCCTCTCCAAAATGTCCCCCACATTGTCCCTCTCCATATAGTCTCCCTACACACTGCCCCTCTCTATACTTCTTCAAACTGCCTCTATTAGTAATGTCTCCCTCACTACCCCTCTCTAAACCATGCTTCCTTTTAAAACACTCATCTGGTCTATAATGTCCCCTATAGGTCCATAATGTCCCTCATTGCCCCATAAGGTCCCATGGAAAGTAAAACCAAACCTGAAACATATCTGGATTTCGACTCCTCATGGAAAACTTACCAGTGCCCACAATGTTCTCGCCACCTCTGCAACCCAATGACAGACAGCAACAGTGGAATAAGGCCCATAGCATGCACGTCAGGAACGGGGTGGCTGACGGGCTCTCCTCTGCACCGACAGGCTCTCCTCTGTACTGTCCCTGTCCCAGTGCTACAGTGTTCAAATATATTTGTGTCTTTCAGACGCAAATACAATGGAATATAGGAAGAAGGGAGAGCTATACCTACGTATATATACATACAGTGCGTTGTGAAAGTATTTGGCCCCTTGAACTTTTCAACCTTTTGCCACATTTCAGGTTTCAAACATAAAGATATAAATGCCAAAAGGAGAAATCTACTGGGCACTAGTGAATCAGCGGGGTAATCGCGTCACATCTGTGACTTGTCCTAGTACAGTTACCCACCAGGTGTTGCACGCATATTAGTGTCCTTAGTCCATCATTCAAATCAAGAAAAATAGCGGCACTCACCAGGGTTGAATCTTCAAAATTTTAATGGTTCCAAAGTTAATTCATGGATACATCGATGGGGGAGGGGGGATGTGAGGAGACGGCGGACGACAGCCTGCCGTTTCGCGGTATATTACCGTTTCCACGGGTCCTTGTACAATATGTTTGGCATTATAGCAACACAGCTCATCACCCTCAAAACACCATCCCCTCTGTCAAACATGGTGCTGGCAGCATCATGGTTTGGGCCTACTTTTCTTCAGCAGGGACAGGGAAGATGGTTAAAATTGATGGGAAGATGGACGGAGCCAAATATAGGACCATTCTGGAAGAAAACTTGTTGGAGTCTGCAAAAGACCTGAGACTGGGACGAAGATTTATCTTCCAACAAGACAATGATCCCAAACATAAAGCAAAACCTACAATGGAATGGTTCAAAAATAAAGGTATCCAGGTGACAGAATGGCCAAGTCACATCCAGACCTAAATCCAATCGAGAATCTGTGGAAAGAGCTGAAAACTGCTGTTCACAAACCCTCTCCATCCAACCTCACTGAGCTCCACCTGTTTTGTAAGGAAGAATGGGCAAGAATTTGAGTCTCTCGATGTGCAAAACTGATAGAGACATACCCCAAGCGACTTGCAGCTGTAATCGCAGCAAAAGGTGGCGCTACAAAGTATTAACTCAAGGGGACTGAATAATATTGCACGCCCCACTTTTCAGTTTTGTTAGTTGTTTAAAAAAATTAAAATATCCAATATCTTTCGTTAAACTTCACGATTGTGTCCCACTTGTTGATTTTTCACAAAAAAATTAGAATTTACAGTATATCTTTGTTTGAAGCCTGAAATGTGGCAAAAGGTTGAAACGTTTAAGGGGCCGAATACTTTCACAAGGCACTGTATATACACTGCTTTGTCCCCAATTTGACTCCTCAGGCTAGTATCCTTCTGGCAATAAACCAGTTGTTCCATTTTGTTTTATCAGCTGAACTACATCAAATACCTCAGCCAGCTGAGAGCCAGACCTCAGTCAGCAGGTGGGGAGCCATAACCTTTGCTGTGCTAGTGCAAGAAAATAGGAATAGGATAGCTGGTAGTTAACCAGTTGTTCCATTCTGTTTTACCAGCCAAGATAACGAAGGTACATCTAAACCCTCAGCTAGCGAGAAGTTGGATTTTAGCTGGTGGGGAATACTTCTATTTAGCCCCCATACCCGTTACTGCACACTGTCCCAAACCGCAATAACTTCACACTCGAAGGGCCATCTGATGATCAGCTTCATCATAAGAAGACAGTACCATCGACTTCAAAATTTCTCCAATGAGTGGACTAGCAGCTATAGACTATCCCTCAAGTATATCCTCTACCTGACAGAGTATCCACTTGGTTCCCCCTACTCCTCTCCTAAAAACTAAGGTTTACTCCTCCTATTTAACTCCTTTCCTTTCAATTCTACCCATTGTCCCATCCTACACCTTTTTTGTATTCTTCTTATGATAACCTGCATCTTTAGTTCTTGTCTAGAGTTGGTATAGTTAAGTGGTGGATGAAGGGAAGTGTGTTTGTGTACATTGGGATGTGGGCAGATAAAGGGTTACTGAGCTGGTGAAGGTGAAGATATATACAGTACATGTACTGTAATAATAAATTTGTTACCTGTTTTGTTTATTTTACCTATACCAAGTGTGAATCCAGTGCATAGATTATATAGTGTAAGGGAACAGTGATGTTAAAGGGTTATCAATAGGTTTTTGCTCAATAAACTAGAAACAGTGCCCTAGTGAACCTATAATGCTGATTAAAAGAATACTTATAGATAAGAAATCCAAGGCTGCTTTGCTGAGTAATCTGTGTTCAAACGTTCCAAAATGATGTCATTTGCACAAGGGTTCGAGCATCAGGGTTGGACTTTGTGGGTTAGGTCTTCTGTAATAATTCCTCCCTTCTGCAGGTGCAGGGAAAGGTCAAAGGACACCTGCACATGCACGCTACAGTACTTTGCTCTGCCCTCGGCAGGGCAGACAAAAGCGCACGTGCGCAGGAGGGCGATGGAGGACATCGTGTGGATGACTTAAGATTCAGCTTCCACATGAAGAATAAAGAGAGGACCGTGATCGCAATCAGAGAGGAGGTGCCGGATCAAGATGAGCGACGACCATCTGACCAGACCCGTCCTGTAGAGGAGTATAATAAAAGGTCTTTTCTATCTTCTACAGATTCACTCGGGGACTTATATACAGTATTCTTACACTTAATATAGCAAAAACATGTTGACAGGTTCACTTTAATACAAAGATACTATCTATTCTATAAGAATGGAGCTTCACTTTAATGGAGCTTCACTGTAAGCAATTCTTCTCATGTGACTAATCATGTCTTTATTTTGGAGTATAATGTGGAAAGCATCCGGTTGTTCTACTGATATTTTGCAAATTGAAGTAAACACATGTTTTGTTTGCAATTTTAGCAAATCTCTTTCCAGTCATTAGTCCAAAAATATCTATCATAATTATTATTCAAGTGGAAGGAAGAATTAGTGCAATGAATGGAGGTGCTACGTACTGCTTCATATATCGTTTATAACCGGACGCTGCTTGTGCAAATTTTAGCTGGTCGGTCGAGATGCCAAGTGTCAGATCTCCACTGATGTCCTATTGATCTATTCAGTTATTTTACCTTTGTTTGGGAACCAATCTTTGTGTATCTATGATGGACGTCACAATTTTGGAATCCTTTGCTCTTATCTTGTTTACGAAGATATTAATTCTTCCATGTCATAATTAATAAAATTGTATTTTTATTTGTTTATTACTTAGTAATATTACAATTACTCTTATTACTAATACTTAGATATTTTTTAATACTTTGTATTTTTTATATATTCTTTAAGTCAGAATGTTATTTTATATTTATTATTCTTATCACACCTTTTTCTGCATATGTCACTTTTTGCTTATCACACATTCAAATATGCATCTGTCACTTTATGGCACTTCCACTTTATAATTAGACATGGATACATATTTTTCTTACACCACATATTAATACATCCTTTCTATGGACATTGTCACTTTAAGACACTTATCACCACTATTTATAATGCCCCTGTAATTTGCCCTGTGGATCATGGCTTTATACCAATATCATCCCTCATATCCATTCTCTTCTTTATGTGGTCCACGATGGCGCACACTTGTCACTTCCTTCATATATAGTATTTGCTTTTCACTGTAGAACACTTTAGTCACTTTCCCTATCCATCATCCCTTATGTGTTCCACTACCTGGAACGCATTCCGGCATCGCCTCCTTTTAGTGAACCATGCTTCCAACAAGCGCACTTTGCTGAGACAATGTGACATCGGTCTCTGCATGGCCATGGAGAGCTGATATCATCTCATAGGCACACATACATTGATTAAGCAGTGTTCTGCTTCCAAATCTACTTCCCTTGTAAAAGCATGATGAAACGCGCGTTGGGACCTTGCCCTGGCCTTCATGTTAGTACCATGTTTAGGACTGTTATTAATATAGTGTCCTAATATATTTTTCACCATCAGCAACTTTACATTATTTGGTCCTCCTCTTGCTGCACCTTACTATTAATACCTTTGAACTTACTTGGAAAAAATATTAACTAATGTGATTATGAACTCAATACGTTCCTTCAGTATACAATATGATCATTGGTTCTGCACTTCTCTGAGCTATATACCTATATGTTGATTATAACTCTATTTGTACATGTGACCACCCTTTATTTCACTAGAGGTAATTTGTATTCATATATAACTATATACCGTATATACTCATGTATATTGGGCTGAAAAGTCCCCCCCTCGGCTTGTACACGGGTCAATACGGTATACAGCAGCCCCAGTGGCGTATAGCAGCCCCAGTAGTATATAGCAGCCCCAGTGGTATACAGCAGCCCCAGTGGCCCCCAAATGCTGGCACTCGCCCCCCCTCTGTTGTAAGGGCCCCCCCGCTGCTTAACTTACCATCCCCGGTCTTCAGCACCGCCGGTCTTCTGTGCTCCGTCCTCCATGCTCCTGTTCGGCTGCATCCGGGATCCCCGGCCGTCGCAGTTACGATGACGTCATCGTGCGACGGCCGGGGACCCCGGATGCAGCCAGACGGGAGCATGGAGGACGGAGCACAGAAGACCGGGGATGGTAAGTTAAGCAGCGGGGGGGCCTTACAACAGAGGGGGGCGAGTGCCAGCATTTGGGGGCCACTGGGGCTGCTGTATACCACTGGGGCTGCTATATACTACTGGGGCTGCTATACACCACTGGGGCTGCTGTATACCACTGGGGCTGCTATATACCACTGGGTCTGCTGTATACCACACCACTGGGGCTGCTGTATACCACTGGGGATGCTATATACCACTGGGGCTGCTATATACCACTGGGGCTGCTATATACTACTGGGGCTGCTATGTACCACTGGGGCTGCTATATACCACTGGGGCTGCTGTATACCACTGGGGCTGCTGTATACCACTGGGGCTGCTATATACCACTGGGGCTGCTGTATACCACACCACTGGGGCTGCTTTATACCACTGGGGCTGCTGTATACCACTAGGGCTGCTGCATAACACTGGGGCTGCTATATACCACTGGGGCTGCTATATACTACTGGGGCTGCTATATACCACTGGGGCTGCTATATACCACTGGGGCTGCTATATACCACTGGGGCTGCTGTATACCACACCACTGGGGCTGCTGTATACCACTGGGGCTGCTGTATATACTGCTGGGGCCTGTATATACCACTGGGGAGGCTGCTGTATACTACCACTGGGGAGGCCTGTATACCACTGGGGGGGCCTGTATACCACACTGCTGGGGGCTGTATACCTGTGCTGGGGTCCACCCTCGGCTTATACACGAGTCAATAGGTTTTCACAGGTTTTGGGGGCAAAAGTAGGGGGGGCGGCTTATACACGGGTCGGCTTATACACGAGTATATACGGTATATAAAGAATTTTTGGCCACTTTACCCATTATTTTAATATCTTGCCAGGGTGATGTCACCTATTTCAGTACTTGTCTTGCAATTTTCTCAGTTTATATCTACTATTGCACTAATCGGAAGAAAATGACTGAATAAGGCACATCCAGCACAGGAAATATAATTCTTCAAGAAACTAGTTGTCTTTGACTAAGGATGAGTTTCCATCAGAAACACGTCAGGCTTGTGTCCTTTACATTCTATACGTGTGCTTTTTTTTATGGATAAATAAAGAACATTGAAGAGCTATATTTCCTGGATTTAATGTGTCTTAGGGCCCTTTCACATCAGCGTTTTTTGAAATTCACGGCAGATGCGCTGAAAAAACCGCATCTGCCACGATTACCGCATACCGGCTGCACTTGCGGCACGGTTGCGGCGTGGTTGCGGTAAACGCCATACAAGGTATAGGCGGACTTGCGGCAGGTGCGGCAAGTGCGGTTTTGGCACTTGTGGCAGGTGCGGCCGCGAAAAAAAATGCTGTCAGCCGCGGTTTTTTTCGCGGCCGCACCTGCCGCAAGTGCCAAAACCGCACTTGCCACACCCGCCACAAGCCCGCCTATACCTTGTATGGCGTTTACCGCAACCGTGCCGCAAGTGCAGTCGGTATGCGGTAATCGCGGCAGATGCAGTTTTTTCACCGCATCTGCCGCGAATTTCAAAAAACGCTGATGTGAAAGGGCCCTAAGAGTATTTTCACACCTTCATTTTTGTAAATCAGGCAACATTCTGCCTTTTTTGTAAAATACCGGATTCAGGCAACATTGCGTTACGGATCAATGCATTTTGAATGGAGTTTCGAATATGTGCCGTGACTTGCGGTGTCTGCCGGATCCGGACAATCCGGCATTTTAGGCTTTTTTTTTTAAACCGCAGTTAGCAGCATTTTTCGTCCGGCATCCAGCACTCCAAATGAGCAGTGAAAAGTCGTACAGCAGATGTAAAAGTACTCAAAATGTGGTATTTCAGTTAAAATCAGGATCTGGCAAAAACATGGATGTGAAGGTACGCAGCTATTTTCTTCCTTTTATGGTTTCTGACCCACCAGAGCTGTGGCACCCACCAGGAATAATCAGCATCTCAAAGAAATCAAATGGAATGAACACAATGGAGTGGTGAGCTTTGCTCTATCCTTAATACTTGTATTAATTGTACTAATAACATTTTCTACTTTTACTATCTAATTAGTTATGCGTTCTTTATGTGGGTTATACATATTTCCAAATGCGTCACATATTATCATGCATTTTGGTATCTTTATTCTGCCAGAAATACAATGGAATGGTTTAGATCAAAGCATGTTCATCTGTCACAGTCCAGATCTAAATCCCATTGTGGATCTGTGACAAGACTTGAAAATTGCTGATCACAGATGTCTCCATCCAATCTCATTGACCTACAGCTCTTTTGCAAAGAAGAATGAGCAAACATTTCAGCTTCTAGATGAGTCAAGCTGGTAGTCATACCCCAATAGATTTGAGGCAGTGAAAGGTGTACTGCAAAGTATTGACCCCGGCTGTATACAAAAGAACGTCACAATTTTCAGATTTCCATCTTTAAGAAATTTAGAAAACCATGTATCATTTCCTTTACACTTCACAAATACTTGTTACCTGTTGGTATATCACGTAAGATCCCAATAAAATCCATTTACGTTTGTGGGTGTAACATGAAAAAAATGTGGAAAAGTTCACAGGGTATAAATACTTTTTCAAGGCGCTGTATTTTATTTGCCTGGACTGTTGTGCAAGCGGCGATAATAAATATACTTTACTTTTATTTTCATTTGGGTAAAAGGGAGGTAATTTAACTTTTTATATTTTTAGAAGATGCGTTTATATTTTTTAAAAAATACATTTTGTTTATTTCAATATTAGTACTCTTAAGGCACTTGAGCCTGCAATGTGTTGATAGCTTGTGCTGACTAATACAGTTAGAGATTGGTGGACCTGTGGAAGTTTGGGTTCTGGTGGTTCACCCAGACTTTAGATAAAATTCTGTTCTGGACCAAAACTTGTCCCGATCATTGGAAGTCACTGATTGGGCAGTTCAGCTCTCCGCCCACATACATGCGGCAAAACAAAGCACTTCCACTGGAGGGAGACCGGGGTTCTGTCATTTTTTTTTTGTATACATGCTACATCCAATAATGCTGATTTTACCCCCTGTACAAGCCGATTAAACACTGCAAGCGGCTCACACTGGTCTGAGCACCGAGTGCACCTGAGCACCGCGATGCTCACTTTGGTGGATTGCATAGGTTAAAGGCCCTGTCACACATAAAGAGATCGCTAACGAGATCGCTATTGGGATCACTGTTGCGTCACGAGATCCGTGACGTAACAACGATGTCGTTCTGTGTGACATGCACCAACAATCTGGCCCCTGCTGTGAGATCGTTGATCGTTACACACTGCTCTGGGTCATTCCTGCGTCGTTGTGCTCCCGCTGGGAACGCTACATCGTTGTGTTTGACAGGGACAATTACTAACGATCTCAATGCTACGCTATGGAGTGAAAATTCACAACAACCTCGGTATAATTCTGGATCGCTAGTGCGTCGTTTTTCACCTTGCTGGTGAGATGCCTGTATGACACCTTACCAGCGATGTGTAAGCGACGCACCAGCGATCTCTGCACATCGTTATCGGGATCGCTGATGTATCGTTATGTGAGACTGGGCCTTAAGCAACCAAACTCTGAACCTGAACACTGATTTTCTTTTTTTAGTAAAGTCTGTGATTGGCACAACACTGAAATTTAAAGTTCTGTTTGCTCCTCCCTAATTACAATACTGTGGTAGTTCATGCTGTTGTAAAAGCTCTGTAGGTCAACCACAGACCTACAGTCACACGTGCACAAATATGTCAAACACAGTAACCAGACACAATAGCAGTACCATTGGGACCAAGCATTTATTTGTGGAAGGCCAACAGAATGGACATCTGCCTATTTCCAACTTATTCAACAAAGTCGCTATTAACCATGGGATCTAAGAGGTTAACTGGCATCACTTGATTTCACGCTGTTACCAAATGTCATCTAGAAATCAATTGGGAGACATTAGTTTCTTGGTGACATATGTTGCACATGTACATCAGATATGTACACGATATGTATGCAGCAGAGCTGATCCCACTTCAGACACTGAATAAAAAATGGAGCAAAAATGCATAATTTGTGAAGAACAAATACTATGCTGTAAACCACTTTAAAAAGGGAACGTTACACAACTACTGTTATTCACCTGATTAGTCTAATTATTTGCATCTCTCCAACAGCATGGAATAATAAATTAAATTTATATGTAATTTTTCTCTCAGTTCTAAATATAATAGAAAAACCATACAGTGAGATAGTAAGGGATCATTACTTCAGCCAGAGGAAGCTGTAAAGGCGAAACTAGTGATATGTCAAGATATATAACCCATTAATCACTATGACATAAAGAACAGTAGCTTCAAATTGGAATTGTAAAATATTATTTTTTTCCATTAAATTTCAAGAACAGACATATATATAATTTTGCATGGCAGTGTGATGGTTGGAAGGACCAGGATACTCAGCTAAGGCCCCTTTCACATAGGCGTTTTTGAAAAAATATGGCAAATGCGGCAGATTTACCGCGTCTGCCATATTTGCCGCCTAACGGCCACAGTTGCGGTACACTTGCGGCAAGCCCCATGCATTGTCTGTGGGGCTTGCGATCAAGTGCGGCAAGTGCGGTTTTGCCGGTTGCACCAAATACGGCACTTGCGGCTGTGAGAAAAAACGCGGTTAGCAGCGTTTTTTTTCGCGGCCACACTTCCCACACCTGAATGCAAGCCCCATAGACAATGCATGGATTTAGCCACAAGTGCGGCCGTTAGGCTGCTTTCACATAGACGTTTTTGAAAAAATGCGGCAGATGCGGTAAATCTGCAGCATCTGCCGCATTTTTTCAAAAATACCTGTGAAAGCAGCCTAACTAGGCCAGGAGTTTAATGTTCACTGTGGCGGTGTCCAGCAGCTGTGGCCCTAAGCACAAATGAAAAAGGCTATTTACAGGTGATGAAAGTTTATAAAGTTCATGGACACCAGGCGTCCAGCCAGAGATGGCTGGGGCTGCACATAAGTACTCCTAGGAGATAGGTGTTGTAGCAGCTAGGTGTTGTATCCTCCTCAGCCAGGGCAGGCCCTTGGAGTGTAGTTTGATGGTGGTGATAGTTGTGAAGTAAAAGGTGCAGGGATGAAACAGGAAGAAGGAACAGAGACAGTTTCTTAGTTCTTTACCTTTTATTTTGCAGTTCAGTTCAGAAGTGAGTCCAGGGAACTGGTTCACCATGTCTTTGGGTGTACCCAGTCTGAGAAGAATTAGTAGCCGCTCTGCCAGATGGGTATTTGGCCTACTAGCTGAGTTGCCTGTAGCTATCCTGTTCCTCTTTAGCTCCCTTGTGGCTGACTTCAAGGCAGGGAACGCGGACTGTGGGAAGCCATACCCACTGGCTCTCTAGTTCTTCTTCATTGCTGTGCCCTGGATGGTCCTATGTAGTGTGGCTACTGAGCTTGAAACTCTGCAGCCTCCAGTTTCTGCAGCCTGGATCTGAAATCCCTGGCCACCCAGGACCTGGTGTCCTGCTTGCAGCCTGTCATCTTGTCGGTCTTACAGCCCGACACAGACTCGCTTTCCATCGCTACCCTTCCCTACTACCCACTACAACTAAGCCCTCCCTCTAACCAGAGTTTGTCACAGCCCCAAACGGGCCCCTTGTGCCCAGCCCTCTGGTTAGAGTTTAGGAAATGTTGCGAGTCCAGCTTAGGGCACTTAATTCTCTTCAGACATGGCATTAGTACCGATAACCTTAAATACCACTGTGTTGGCCAGACCACAGGGGTGCCACAGCAGCATTATGAAGATCCCATGCAGAACTGTGTGTGCACAAGTTGTATGGAGAATTCATGTGCTCTGTAATGTGTGTCGCTGTGGGATGTTACATAAGGTGCCACCTTAGGGAGATAGTATCCTGAAGAAGAAGAATGTAAACAATTTGCGCGGGCTTCACTTTATTTTTGATCACCAGCCAAGTAAAACCTAGGCAGCTGGGGGCTGGTATTCTCAGAGTGGTAAGGACCAAGCGTTCTGGGCCCCTCACGGTAAAAACCCCAGCCACCCCTGAAAATGGCACATTCTTTCAGAGCGCCATTTTCAAGCTCTTTACCCAGCTCATCCAGCGGCTCTGGTGGCATTGGCACTCTGGCTAATAATTTGGTCAGTGCCAGCTTTGTATTATCAGCTGGCACTAAGCCTAAAACTCATGATGTCAGGCCAAATTGGACCCAGCCACCAAGAATTTCTAACAAACTTAAAAAAACACAACACAGAGAAAAAAACATTTTAATAAAATAAAAAAAAACACATTTAGGGGCTCCATCTTTATTAACAAAAAACCCTACCTCTGACGTAATCCACTGCCAGAGCATGTTCAGCTCTGCTTCATTGCTCTGAGCAGACACACAGTGGGACAAGCAGGATCAGACTGAGCTGGTGCTGTGAGAAATGTCAATCGAGTTCACAGCTGAGCCGAGAACTCATCTGACCCTCGACTCTAATGTTAACATGAACACTGCCATAAACTGAGTGGTTCTCGGCAGTGATTGAGGTGACTTGAGAGTATGGGTTACCTGAGTGCACAGCTGAGTGACTTCATGAGCCTGTTGTCATTTATGGCATAGCATAACTGTGCCGACAAACTGAGGGCTTCAGGGCATGGGAGGGCGCGTTATGAAGCCACTCCCTATACCCAACAGCTAGCAAGAGTACACATGATCAGATATGACGCAGCCATTGCGTCATACCCAGAAGAAGGGCACAGATTATGAATGCGGGGAGCGCACATGGGAAGCAGGATATAACGCCCACCGGGGCATGATGCAGTCTGTACGACATCATGATAATTACCATTCAAGAATGTAAATGATCAAATCATTTTTCACAGCGATTGCAAGACACATTTAGGTCAGACAGGGATGGTTAGGGATGTACTAGGAAGCTGCAGGCAGGGCCGGCGTCAGCACCCGGTGTACCCGGGCAAGTGCCGGGGCCCGACGGCTTGGAGGGGGCCCACGGGGCCCCTGAGGGCTAGGGTCACACTTGTGTTGTGACCCTAGCCTGTCGCAAGTATTGTCTGCTGCAGCGCAGAGCGTTTAACGCTATGCGCTGCCAGCAACTGAGCCCATAGAAACCCGCAGTTTATATTGACAACCAGTGGTTGTCAAGGTAAACGTCGGGTTTCTATGGGCTGCCTCCAGCGCATAGCAGCGTTGCAACATACAATACTTGCATAAGGCTAGGGTCACAATGCAAGTGTGACCCTAGCCTCAGGGGCCCCTGAGCACTGCCCCCACAGCCAGAGCCATATCCAGGGGGCATCTGGGGGGTCATTTTCAGGCTCCTGCAGGCTGCAGCACCGGAGGTCTCCCTCCTCCCCCTTCCACGGGAGCCGACAGAGCAGCACACTCTGTGCTAGTGTGCTTACAGGACCTGTGATGATGTCAATGGATGGGGAGGAGTCAGGGGTCTCATGATCAGCTCCTCAGTGTATCCAGGACTGTGCTGGCCATCAATGATGCTCAAATAAGGTGAAGTTTGTGTGTGGTCAGGAGGCATTTACAGTGTGAATGTAGCAGAGGTGAGTGTGTACTAGGTGTATGGCAATTAGGTGAAGGTTATGTGTGGGGTCAGGAGGGATTTACAGTGTGAATGTAGCAGAGGCGAGTGTGTACGAGGTGTACGGAGCAGAGCCGTGTGTGTACGAGGTGTACGGAGCAGAGCCGTGTGTGTACGAGGTGTACGGAGCAGAGCCGTGTGTGTACGAGGTGTACGGAGCAGAGCCGTGTGTGTACGAGGTGTACGGAGCAGAGCCGTGTGTGTACGAGGTGTACGGATCAGAGCCGTGTGTGTACGAGGTGTACGGAGCAGAGCCGTGTGTGTACGAGGTGTACGGAGCAGAGCAGTGTGTGTACGAGGTGTACGGAGCAGAGCCGTGTGTGTACGAGGTGTACGGAGCAGAGCCGTGTGTGTACGAGGTGTACGGAGAAGAGCCGTGTGTGTACGAGGTGTACGGAGAAGAGCCGTGTGTGTACGAGGTGTACGGAGAAGAGCCGTGTGTGTACGAGGTGTACGGAGAAAAGCCGTGTGTGTACGAGGTGTACGGAGAAGAGCCGTGTGTGTATGAGGTGTACGGAGAAGAGCCGTGTGTGTACGAGGTGTACGGAGAAGAGCCGTGTGTGTACGAGGTGTACGGAGAAGAGCCGTGTGTGTACGAGGTGTACGGAGAAGAGCCGTGTGTGTACGAGGTGTACGGAGAAGAGCCGTGTGTGTACGAGGTGTACGGAGCAGAGCCGAGTGTGTACGAGGTGTACGGAGCAGAGCCGAGTGTGTACGAGGTGTACGGAGCTGAGCCACGTGTGTACGAGGTGTACGGAGCTGAGCCACGTGTGTACGAGGTGTACGGAGCTGAGCCACGTGTGTACGAGGTGTACGGAGCTGAGCCACGTGTGTACGAGATGTACGGAGCTGAGCCACGTGTGTACGAGGTGTACGGAGCAGAGCCACGTGTGTACGAGGTGTACGGAGCAGAGCCACATGTGTACGGAGCAGAGCCACGTGTGTACGAGGTGTACAGAGCAGAGCCGAGTGTGTACGAGGTGTACAGAGCTGAGCCATGTGTGTACGAGGTGTACGGAGAGGAGCCGTGTGTGTACGAGGTGTACGGAGCGGAGCCGTGTGTGTACGAGGTGTACGGAGAAGAGCCGTGTGTGTACGAGGTGTACGGAGAGGAGCCGTGTGTGTACGAGGTGTACGGAGCGGAGCCGTGTGTGTACGAGGTGTACGGAGCGGAGCCGTGTGTGTACGAGGTGTACGGAGAAGAGCCGTGTGTGTACGAGGTGTACGGAGAAGAGCCGTGTGTGTACGAGGTGTACGGAGAAGAGCCGTGTGTGTACGAGGTGTACGGAGCAGAGCCACGTGTGTATGAGGTGTACGGAGCAGAGCCGTGTGTGTACGAGGTGTACGGAGAAGAGCCGTGTGTGTACGAGGTGTACGGAGAAGAGCCGTGTGTGTATGAGGTGTACGGAGAAGAGCCGTGTGTGTATGAGGTGTACGGAGCAGAGCCAAGTGTGTACGAGGTGTACAGAGCTGAGTCACGTGTGTACGAGGTGTACGGAGCTGAGCCATGTGTGTACGAGGTGTATGGAGCAGAGCCACGTGTGTACGAGGTGTACCGAGCAGAGCCGAGTGTGTACGAGGTGTACGGAGCGGAGCCGCGTCTGTACGAGGTGTACGGAGCGGAGCCGCGTGTGTACGAGGTGTACGGAGCAGAGCCGAGTGTGTACGAGGTATGTGTACCAGTGGTAGCCCCCCGCGGATTCCGCTCCTATAGTCTCAGCCACCTTTGCCAGCAGCATTCTTCTCCATAGTCTCTTCTGCCGCTGTCTGCATTCTGCAGCTCAGCATGGAGTTGTACGATGTCATCACTGTGCTGATATGTGCAGAGCGACCGGAGCGCCAAGAAGAAAGGTGAGGAGAAAGAGAGATCTGGACGGCCAGACACTCCGCTTGGCTGCGGTGCCACCATATGGCAGTGCGGCTGCATTGAGCTGCTTGCATTATTTGTGTGCTTCAGGATGCTTGTGTATATACCAAGCATCCTCAGACGCACAAAAATGCAACATTTTGCATTTGAAGGGTATTTTTAAAAGGCGCAAGGGAATGCAATCGCATTTTAGCCCTAACAACGTGTAATATACTCACTGTCAGAAACAGCTCTTGCTGGATTCGGCAGTCACTGTTCCTGTAAGGCTGCCTTCACATAGGAGTTTTTTTAAAAATGTGACAGTTGCGGTAAAAAAAAAACCTGCATCTGCCGCATTTTCCGTCTAGCAGCTGCACTTGCTGCACGTTTGCGGCAAGCCCCATGCATTGTCTATGGGGCTTGCGGTAAGTGTGCGGCAATATATATATATACATATATATATATATATATATATATATATATATATATATATAAATATATATATATATAGTCCGCGATATGTACTTAAAGGGGGCCCACTGAGACCTTTTCGCCCGGGGCCCACAGAAACCTGGAGCCGGCCCTGGCTGCAGATAACATGATTTTGTAGAGGAAAGATTGCTCTACTGGTGATTGCTCTGCACCCATCATTCTTCATCATCCTGTGTAAAAAGTCCGGAAACAAGCGCTGAATGACTTGAATATTATAACTCGCATTCTTTCACCAGTGTGAATTCGGTGCTTGTACATGTAACCCAAATGTCTGAGTGTGACGGTGCAATATCTGAGCATTTAGGACCCATGTTAACCTTTTGCCCGGGGCCTCACTTTGCCTAAAACCGGCCCTGGCTGCAGGGACAGGTAGTGATAGGTTTGGGGGCAAAAAGTAGGTGGCAGGTTCCCTTTAACCTAAGTCACCATGCAGAGCCTTTATTCCTATGATGAGATGTGTTTGAGGGGCCTTATACATTTTTATGCTTAAAGGATATAGAAAAATTCTTTGGGACTTTTTTTATTTAGATACTTATTCTTATTCTTACACAACCTTAAGATTTCTCAGTACCTAGTTGGCCTGATTCATCCATTCAATCAAGCATTTGGCGTAACTCCACTGTAGCCCCACCCATCCAATATATTTTTGGGTACACTAGAATTTTGCCACAAGTATGCAAAATATGTTACCTGTGTACGGGAGAAAAATAATTGACAAACTCAGTGGCACACTACCATTGCATAGATCAAAAATCATCACTTTTATTAAAGACAAGAACAAACATCTAAAAACAGTTAAAAACAATACAACACCACAAAAACCTGCATTTAGGAAGGGGTCCCCTAATAGTGCAGTTAATCAACAATTATGGGTCCACCATATACCAATAAGCGGAATAGAACTGGGAAAATAGTACAATTCTCCTGTAGGCTTGCATGTATCATACAATTGTCAGAATGATGATAAACTCTGTCACATACATATTAAGAAAGGGTACAACAAATTGTTCTTTACAGGAGGTCACAGAAAATCACAAAGGTTGCCAATATCAATCCCTCGGGGTGGTGCCACAGATCTAACACTTATAGTCCACAGCATGGAAAAATAAGCACAAAATCCCTGCAAGCTCAAATCACATGCACTCACCCGGCCCCATGTGGATCCTACCATAGGAAATGTTTGCGGGACCAATCCCTGGCCAGGGGAGCAAGGCTTGACAAATGGATGCCAGGACAGACAAGTGTCAGGGTATGAACAGGGCGTGGCAGGGTATGAAACCGCTACGTGGCGGCTTCGTCATACGCCAATTTGAAGAAATGTTGCCAAAAATATAATATCCCAAGATAATAAGGAGAAAAAGGAAGAGACTTAAAAAACCCCACAAATAATAAATGGGCCAAAATCTGTCTTAGATTGTTTGGCCATAAATGCCGGACAACCAAGGATTCTGTTGCCAAGACACTGAATTTTTTTTCGGGGAAACAAATATTTACACACATTCTAAGCACTCAGGCGGTTTTACTAATTGCCTCTGTAAATTGCCTGTCTTAGAGTTCATGATTAATAAATAAATAATAGACACAATTGTTCAGCTTGATTTAATTCGGTAAGTCTGTCATGTTGTCTTGCGCTAATAGACTTTATATTTAGCCTACAGCAGAAAAACATAACTTCTTGGGGTTTTCCTATTTCATAAGAGAGAGGGATTAGCTCTAGGATATGCATTCACTTCATGCTCTTTGGGTCTGACCTTAGGTAACCCCTCTAAAGTTTTTCTTACACAGCCATCCAGCTAGTCGGGAAATTGCACTGTTCTGTAGGTTACTTCTCAGCGATGAGTAAATAACTTTGTAGGCTAAGTGGGAGGTCCCATGTCAGATCACCATTATAAAGTGATAGTACGGTATATCTTAGCACTATCATCTTATGAAATGAGGAAAATAAAATGAAATGAGGAATAATAGTTTATTATTCTTAGACCTTATAAAACTTTTATTTATTAATTAAATGCATCAATAACAATGTTCAAGTGGTTGTCAATGTCTAAAAGAGGCAGAAAATGGTAAAAAAAATAATAATTTCCTCCTATTCCAATACTTTGTGTTCTCCGCCTGTTTCTACTCCCTGGTGACTGAACACACAGAAAATGACTGTTCTGCCAATCACTGGTCACAGGAGTGACCGCCTCAGTCAGTAACTGGCTTCAATGGTCAATTGTGCCCATGCGGTGATGTCATTGCTAAGGCAGGAAGAGACTGGATGGGGAGACCGTGCAGCGTAGAAATCATTGGGCGTTACTGGCGAGGGGTGGAAAGTTTCTTTATTTTTTTTTCAATCAATTATGAGCTATCACAAAAAACTTGTGCCACACTTCTATAAACACAACCCAGGAGTCAGGCCAGATCACTTCAATTCAACATCTTAATTAATGAAAATACAGCGGTAAAAGGAGAAATCCTCCTTTTACCGCTATGTTTTGATTAATAAAGATGTTGAATTGAAGTGAAGTGGCCTGACTCCTGGGATGTGTTTATTAAGTGTTGTATATAGGAGGGCTTACATTAACAAGTAGTCTTATAGGAATTGTTAAAAAATTTGTGTAAGTAGACAACCCATTAAACTAATAATAGCTGGCAGGTGCAGAAATAGAGACTATCGTAAACCTCTAAAGGTACTGTCACACGTGGCAATATGGCTTCCATATCGCCGTAAATATGTGTATTTCAGTGATGTGGAAACCACATCGCCTGTGCGTAGTGGCGTGAGACAGGACGATTTTACGGCGAGAAATCGCCGGTGGTGCGTCGCCTGACCGCCCTGCTCTGTGGAGAAATCAGGCGATTTCCACTAGGCGATTTCTGTGCATCATGGCGTGTGACTGGGCGATAGCGATGTAGAAAGCGAGCTCAGGCCATCTGTAAGCAATTCCAGGGGCGTGCCTGAGCGTTCTATTTAGCGCGCCCCATCTGCCGCGATTGGTGGTCGCTCCTACGTTCACATTGGCTGGCCATGGCTAAGGTGCCATATTTGAATCGCAATATAGTAGAAAGGACACACGCGTCATGTAGTGGGCAGACGTCCTGACAAAGCTGACCATTGGCGACGCAGTTGTGTTGGCAAATCGGAGTGGTAGGGGCGCGGTGAGAAACACTGTGGCACACCTGTCTCCTTAGTACGCTCACACTCTACGCCCACATCGCTGATGCGGTGGAGGCGTGTGACGGCGATGTGGTGGCAATGTGGGTATGTGAAATTGCTTTCAGTCTGCGGCAGGGGATCTCCGGAACGCAGGATCGCCAGAGATGGTACGCGAGATCTCTATGTGTGACAGAGCAACGGCGATGTGTAAAAAAGTGCCTGGAACGTGCGTGCTCACGTCAAATTGCCGGCCATATGGCGGCGATATTGCTACGTGTGACGGTACCTTTATGCTTTTTGCAATATATAAGCACATAGAAGTCTGAACCTATCAATGAAGTGTCTGTAGCCAGTCCAGGAATAGTTCATGCTAAAAGGACTTTGCTTCATGCTCTGGTCTTTCCCGTGCTATCACCAGAGTATAACGGTTTACAACAGACTAAACCTCTCGCCCCCCCCCCCCCCACACACACACACCAGCACCACTTTAGGGTACCGTCACACTTGATGACACTCCAGCGATCTCAACAACGATACGACCTGGTAGGGATCGCTGGTCAAACAGTCAAATCTCACCAGCAACGCAGCAACGATACGGAATGATACGGCGAGCGTTAGGAACCTGTCACTCTTGGGATAGTATTGAGATCATTGGTCGTTGTTCCTGTCAAACACAGTGATGCACGCTGCCCAGCGGGAGTGCGACGACCAAAAAATGGTCCAGAACGGTTTGTAATGATCAGTGATCTCACAGCGGGGGCCTGGTCGCTGCTATGTGTCAAACATAGCGAGATCGCTGCTGAGGTCATTGTTGTGTCACAAAACTTGTGACTCAGCAGCGATCTCGCTTAGTGTGATGGGGCTTAAGACTAATGTGGCGCCCCGCAACGAGTGCGTCACAGGAAGTTATTGCATCCCTGACTGAAGATGTAATATCTTCCGTCTCAGTGATGAAATGGTTAAACCCAGAGCTCCATACACCAAATGCACCACTCAGAGGTAGAGGGCCAATCAGGTCCTGGTGGGAGGAGTGTAAGGTGTAGTGTGTGGGGGAAGCTAAAAACGTAGGAGTACTGGTCGGGAGGAGAGAGAAGAGCAGGGACCTGCACAGTGCCGTGCAGCCCTGACACAGTAACTTTGCCGGCAGGGCACCATCAACCGGTGACCCAGACCGGAACACGGGCAGCAAAGCAATAAGCGACGGGTTAAAGACACCCATGCCCAATCTCACCGGACACAGGGTCCGAGGCGAACAGATGTCTACCACTGTTACGCAGAAACCGGAGTGAAGGAGCAGCTTCTTAGGAGCACCTCACTACAGCCGCAACCTAGTCGTCTTACCAGCAGAGTACCTACCAGTGTGATACAGGACCAGCTGTTAGCGTCCCAGCTAAGGATTCCATTAGAAGTTTCCCTAGTACCCTGAACTGGTACACTAAGGCAATAACGGCATCCAGAATAGAACGGTAAGAAAAAGGAGGGACACCGTGGAGCTCTGAGCTAAGACTATTCATCGCTGGGTCCACCCAGTCCGTTACCTAAAGACTGTATACCATGTACCACCAACCGCTACAGTAAAGACTCGTTACAGAGGAGCCTTGTGTCAGTGCCTTTCTTCAGAATTGTTACTTGCTTTGCACCTAAAACAACTGAGCTGCCGTATTCCATCCGGTACAGCTCCTGGCCCCGGGGACTCCTGCTCATCCTGTGGGGAGCATCCCATCTAGCTGCCGCACATCCCCCGGAGGCCCAAGCCTTCACCGGATACCCGCAGGTGGCGTCACGACAATGAAGAAACATCCCCATCCTATTACCCCTTTTTCATCTGACCACCGGGCCCCACAGCTTTAGGCACGGAACTGTGTGACGAGGGAATCATCGCCTGAGACGTGAGCATCCGGCAACGGTGAGTCACTAACTTCAGATGAACTCACTGATATCAGCTGGTTTGGTCAACATTGTAATGTCCTTGGGTGCACCTGGCTTTTCCCTGACATATTATTTCAGGGGAGACAAGGATCAAGCATGATTGATTTTATTCTCTAAGACACAAGTTACCACTAGGGAAGTCTGGCAGCGGACCCCTCATAGAGACTACAGGAGTGATCAGTAACTGTATATGAGAGAGTTAGGCAAGATACCCTCTGTGACTGCATAGGAAATGTACAATGACGTACTCATTCATTGGCCACCAGTCACAGCAAGTCTGCAAGAAGAGTGGTCTTTTTAGCCCTCTCTATTCTGAAAATTACATGTATTGTCCACATGGGCAACCTCTTAAAGCATTAGAGTATTTGACATGTCCTCAAACTTGTCTGGAACTAATTCTGAGCTAGAAATATATAAAATCTGTAATTCCTCACCTTTTAGTGGCTAACTGAAAAGATGGTAATAAATAACAAGCTTTCAAGATAAGGCCTCTTCATTAGGCTAATGGTTAACCTGATGAAGAAGCCTTAGAGTATCAAATGTGCTATTGTTTACCATCTTTCCAGTTGGCCATTAAGGTATCAACCACTGAGGAATTACAGATTTTAATACATTTCTATCTACTGGCTGATATGGTACAAACATTTTTTACCTGAGCTAGACATTTGGCATTAATACTTCATCTATAAATGATTATACCAATTGATTAGCCCTATTTTAGTTTGCAAATCACTCTCCAATACCATAGCTTATTAGTATCTGCCTTCACGCCAATCTTGTTTTTAATTTATGCTACACTATTTTATTTTTTATATGGGTTGTCCATATCTAAATTTATTTTGCTCACTTTTGCTTCTAGTCAGTAAAGGAGATGGAAATATTTCCTGCCATACTTGGTTATCATTAAGTAACAAAAGATCTGGAGAATGTCTACTCCGTTCTTTGACCTCTCCTCCGGGAAGATTTATTCTATACAGCAATACAAACAATATTTTGTTTTTACCAAACAGACATTTGTATTACTTTACTTCATATTATCATTGTCAGGTTTAAGTTGGGGGAATGTTAAACCATTTGTCATTGACCTGGCATCTAAGGTTTTCCTGTATTATATATCCTATGTGATATATAAAAATGAGAAAACTTGGGAGAGTCTTAGTAAGAGATTTTTACAATATCCTCATGAATACATTTGCTTTTTATGTACATGTGTTATGTGTGTGTGTGTATTTACGCATGTGTGTGTATGTATATGCATGTTTGTTACATCCACAAATAAAAATATATTGGAATTTTATGTGACATACCAACACTAAGTAGCAAGTATTTGTGAAGTGTAAGGGTGCCGTCACACCTGGCGATGGCACCGGAGATGTCGGTGGTGACTGGCGGGAGCGCGCACGTTTTTGGCGCCCCGCCAGCGTCGCCATCCCCCATTTACATGGGTTGACACCTCCGGCGGTGCACCGTCGATCTGACAGTCGACATCGCTGCCGGGTGTCTCAAAACCCAGCCGGCAATGCAGTACAATGGGAGCCTATGGCTCCCATCGTCTGTCAGGTCGTCATCGGCCGTATACATAGTGCAATGTGTACACATCGCCCCAGATCGGCCGCCTTGTTTCACATCACTGATGTGAAGTCAGGCGAGCACTCAGAGGCGCCGACATCGCCCCTTTACATTAGGTGATGCAGGGGCGACATCGGCGCCGATAGGCCACGTCCCTACATCGCCTAAGAAATCAGCGGTGCTGTCGCCAGGTGTAACGACACCCTAAGGGAAATGATACATGGTTTTCTAAATATTTAAAAAATATGAGTTCTGAAAATTTTGATGTGCATTTGTATTCAGCCCCCTGAGTCAATACTTTGTAGGACCACCTTTTGCTGCAATTACTTCTGCAAGTCTTTTGGGTGATGTCTCTACCAGCTTTACACATCTAGAGGCTGAAATATTTGCCCATTCGTTCTTGTAAAATAGCTCAGTGATTTCGATGGCTATGTCTGTCAACAGCAATTTTCAAGTCTTGTAACAGATTCTCAGTGGAAGTTAGGTCTGGTCCTGGACTTGAAGATTCTTTAATTGATGTGATTTGTCTTTTTACATCAATTAAAGAATCTTTAAATCCAGGACCAGATCAATAATCAAAGGACAATAAAATTATCACACTTCGTATCTCTTAACCCTGATATTTACTGCCCCAGCTCCTCCTCTCCCCTCCCAACATGGACCATTCTGCTTAATGTCACTGGTGTTATTTACTGAACTATCCTATGTTCTGTTGTGTATAAATATGTGTCTTCAGAATTTGTGTTATGAGTCTGATGAAGAGACTCGAAAGATTGCTATTTGCTACCATCTCTCCAGTTAGCCATTATAGATGAACACATTTTTCATAGAAACCAGGGACTAAAGCATTTAGATTTCTTATTCAATTCCAGATTCATTTTTTGGTTTGGTATTGTTTGGGCAATTTAAAAGGGGGGGTTTTTAAACCCTTTTCCGGGGGAAAAATCAGGAAAAAATGAGCTCAAGGTTTTTTTTTAAACCCGCCACACCTCAAGCTAAAACTAGGAAAACATCCCAGAAAACCAAAAAAACATTTTTAAAATAAAAAAAATCCAAAAACAAAAAATTTTTTTTATTTTTTTTGAGTTATTTTTGGTTAAAAGTTTAAAACGGGTTTTGTTGGGGGGAAAGGTTTCCCCTTTTTTTTTATTCCGGCCCTGAGGAAGAGGGGGGTTTTTAAACCCCCCTTATGGGCAACAAACAGTTTTAAAGACAGCCCTTAAAAATTTATTTCCCCTGAATTTTTGGGGAAACCATAAAAATTTTTAAAAAACCCTTTTCCCCAAAATGGGGCCCCCTTGTCGTTGTGAACAGTTTTTCCCTTCTTTCAAAAAAAAAACCCAAAACCCCTTTTTTTCAAAATTTTTTTACAGACCGAATTTTTTTTTTTTAATAAAAATTTTTTGGGGTTTTTCTGTGGGTTTTTTTGCACTCAGTTTTTTTGGTGGTAAAAAGGAAAACCATTTCCAAAAGGTTTTGTCAGCACCGCTTTAAGGGTTCCTCCCTCGGGAAAGATTTTTGCCCCAAAGCTGGAAAAAAAAAAATTTTTGGGGGAAAAAATTTAATTGGGGGATCTTTGGAAAAAAAATAGTTTTTTTTAAAAAAATTAAAGTTAATCTTTTTACGGCCCTTAAAGCCAAAATTTAATTACTTTCCCCATGGGAAACCCCAACAACTTTTCCTTTTTGGGATTGATTATTGATTTTGTTTTAAAAATTTTTTTTGGTTGGGAATTTTTTCCCCCTCAAGCACTTGCCTAAAAAATTTTTTGGGTTTTTTCCCTTTTAAAACCCCCTTTTTCTTTAAACAGTTGAAACCCAAAATTTAATTACACGGGAATGGGGGTTTTACGGGGGAATCTTTTAAAAAATTTTTCTCTTTTTTTAAAAAAGACCTTGCATTTTAACGAAAAATAAAATAATTTTCCCCCGCAGAAAACCCATAATGTAATTTTGGGGGCCCGGGAAATTAGGATTTAAAAAATTAAAGGTTTTTTTTAAAAAATTTTTGAAAATAAATTTTTTACGCCCAATTTGGGTTTTTTGAATTTTTTAACCAAGAAAAATTTTTTTTCCTTGGGGCCCTTTTAGGATATTTATTTTTGAAAAAAAAAAGGGGTCCTTGGGGAAATAAAAACGAACCCCAAAGTTAAAAAAGTCTTTAGGAGGAAAAGAAAAAATCCAAACAAAATCTTTTTTAAAAATTTTTTAAAAAATTTTTTTTTATTTTATCAAAAAATTCCCCGCAGACATCTTTTTTTAAAAAAATGGGGGGGGGAAAGGGGAAGGGGGTTTTAAAATAATGTTTTAGAGTTTGATTTTCCCAAATAGGGGGAATAAACTTTTCCAAAAGGGAAATTGAAATTATTTTAAAAATCCGCCTTTTCCTTTTCCCTTTTAAAAAATTTTGAACCCTTGGGAATTTTAAAAGGAAAAAAAATAAGAAAACCCAAGGCCCTTTAGGAACCCGGTGGAATTTTTTCATTTCCTAGGGATTAAAAACCCCCCCAAACTCAAGCCAACCCCAAATTAATGGTCCTACTAATATTTCCATTATTTTTGAAAAAATTAAAAATGTTTAAAGGAAAAAAAGTAAAATTTTTTAATTTTCACAAAAGTTAATTTTTGTTTTTAACAATTGATCAGGGCGGGGTTTTTTTTTAAAAAAGCCCCTTAAACATTTGTTTTTTTCCCAAATTTTAAATTTTTAACATCCGTTTGGGGTTTTTAATTGGGAAAACCCTTTTTCCCCTTTTCTGCCCCTTTGGCCCCCGCGGTTTTTCCCTACTGACAAACGCAAAGGAAAACTACACATTTTTTTTTTTGGGTGGGGAATCGTATTATTCGGGAAAATTCATTTTTTAAATTTTTTTTAATTCCAAAAAACTTTCACTCGGGGGGGGGGAAAAAAATTTTTAAATGGTTTAAAAAAAAGGGGAATTTTCCATTTTGTTTTAAAAGGGTTTTCCCCCATAGCCCCAAATGCGGGGGGGATTTTTTGGACCCCCAGTTTCCCTTCCCCCCTTTACACGGGGACTTTTCCGCCCCCCGGGGGGGTTTGGGAACCCCGGGGGGTATTTTTTGGCCCCCCCGGGGGGGGGGGGTTTTTTGGGGAAAATTCCCAACCCCCCAAAAAAATTTTTTTTTTCCCTCTAAAAACCAGGGGAAAACCCCGACCCACCCCCAAAAAGGGTAAAACCCCCCAAAGCCCCCTACCCCCTTTGAAAGGCGGATGTCGCCCGGCGGGGCAAGTTTTTGGACCGCCAGGGGGAAAACTACACCGTAGGGTTTAAAAGGGAAAAACCGGAACCTTCAGGCCAAAAACGATCTAAACTTTTTTCCAATCCCCCCCCCGTTCAGGTTTTGAAAAAAAAAATTTATTTACAACCCTAAAAAAAATTTTTTCGCCTTTCACCATAAATTTTCCTAAGGAAACCAAAAAATTTTTTGGGGGGGAATAGGGACTTTTGGGGGGGCTTTTGGGAACTAAGGGCACAACCAAAGCCTTTTTAAAGTTTGCCGGGAAAAATCCTTTTTTTAAACCGGCTTCTTTTTATTAATTAGACCGCCTTTTTTAAGTTTTGGGAAATATCCCCTTTTTGTTAATTTTTTCAAATTTTATAAAAATTTTTTTTTTTAAATTTATAAAATTTTTTAAAAATTAAAACTATAAAAATTTCCAGTTAAACGGTTTTTTTGAAAAGGGGATTTGCCATTTTTAAAATTACACGCTCTTACGAATTGTTTACTTTAAAAATTAAAATTTTTTTTTTTTTTTTTTTCACTTATTTCCCCTGTCGGTTTTGGGGGCAATTTAGCCCTGACCCGGGCTAAAAAAAGGGGGTTTTTTTTAAAATTTTTTTAAAAGGATTTCCCCAAAAAAAAACCCCTGTTTTTTTTTGGGTCTTTTAAAAAATCACTTGGGGAATTTTTTGGGAACCTATAACCCCCGGGATTGCAAGTTTTGCAATAAAAAATTTCCCAAATTTAATTGCTTTAAAAAAAGAAAGAACCCTGTTTTGTGGTTTGGGGCTTTGGGGGGTTTTTTTAACCCAACCCCCAATTGTTTTTAAAAATTTTGACTTTTTGGGGAAAACCCATTTTAAAATTCCCCCAAAAGGGATTTTTTTAAAAAAGGGGGCCCCCCAAAAGGGGTTTTTAAAAGTAATTTTTGCCTTTTTTATTCCACGGGGTTTTTTTAGGTTTTTTGCTTTTTTTTTTAAACGGGCCTTGCAATTTTTTCACAGGATTTTTGGTTTTCCCCTTTTTTGGGTAAAATTAAAAAAAAAACCCCCCCTTTCGGGTGTTTTAATGAAATGATTTTTTTTTAAAAAACCCATAGGTCTAAATAAAAAAAAAAAACCCCTTTTTTTTGGGAAGCCCCTTTTAAAAACCCCCCTTAAAAATTTTATTTCAATAAATTCTGTGGAATGGTAAAAAATCCCCAATTTTTAAAATAATTGCCTTTTTTTAAAAATTTGGGTTTTTTTCCCCCCCCAAAAGGAACCCCCCCCGCCTCTCCATAGGGTAAAAAATTTAAAAAAAATTTTTTTAAATTAAAGGGAAAAAAGTTTAAAAAAAATTGGGTTTTTTGGCCCCCCGAAATTTACTAAAAAAAAAAAATGAAAAAAATTTTAAAACCCCCAAAAATTTTTAATTAAAAACGTAGTCAAATAAAACAAAACCCAAAAAACCCCCCCACAAAAAAAGCAGGGGATCTCAAAATTTTCCAAAAAACCAATTTTTTTTTTTTATCCAAAAAAAGAAAAAACTTTTTTAGCATCTAAAACCCTATTGACCAAATATAAAAAATTCATTTTCCTAAATAAAAGGTAAAAACCCCCCCCCCAAAAAAAATTTTAAGCCCTTTTTTTGCTTTTTCCCAGGCATTAACCCCCCTTTTTTCCCAAGGTATGTTTTATTAAAAGTAAATTTGCCCAAAAAAAACCCCTCAAGGGGCAATTAGGGAAAAAAAAAAAAAATTTTGTTTCTGGGAAAGGGGGGGAAAAAAAAAAAAAAATAAAAAAAATCCCCCTGGGAAGGGGTTAAAAACCGGGGAAAACCCCCAAATTTTGGGGCCGAACTTTAATTTGCTGTCTTTTCCTTAAACTTTTAACTAAAAGGGGGGTTTTTCCCATTTTTCCCCCCCCTCCCCCTTGATTTTAATTTAAATATCAGGGGGTTGTGCCCCCCCCCGGTCTTTTTATCAAAAAAAAACCCATTTATAGAATAAAATTTAGTTTCAAGCAAAAAAACAAAAAAAAGAAAATCCCCTTTTTTCCCCTTAAAAGAAAAAAGGGAACCCACTTTGGGTATCCTAATTCGGTCAATCTAAGTTTAAAATTTTTACGGGGGGAAAACATGGGTTGGCAAGCGTTGTACGGGGTTTTCCCCTTTGGCTTGCCCCCCAAACGTTGGTATAAATTTAAAAGGGGGGGACAGCCCCATTAATCAAAGAAGGGTTTAAGCTTTTTATTTTCCCCCCCCAAAACTTTTTTTAGTTCAAAAAAGGGCCCCCCGGTATCGGGGAAACCCCCCTAACCCCCCAAATTTAATCCGGGGCTGACCCCTTCCCAGGGGGCTTCACCAGCCGGGGACGGTAAAGGGTTTCCCTGGGCCGGGCAAACCCCTAAAAAAAAAAAAGGAAAAAAAATTTAAGGCATAAAAACAAAAAGTACAGTTTTTGAAAATTTTTTTTTCCCCCCCAAAAAAACCCCCAAAATAATTTTTAATTTTTTGGGGAAATAAAAAAAAAAAGAAGGGGAAAACCGAAAAACCGGTTATGGGGGTTTTTTTTCAGAAAAAGGGGGCGGAAACCCCCCGGGCAAAAACCGGGTTTTAACTGGGGGGGGTTTCCGGGGGGGGGGGGCCTGGGGGAAAAAGGGGGGGGGGGGTCGAAGAGGGGCCCCTAGTGGGGTTTAAAATTTTTCCCCTTTTCCCCCTTAAAACAGGGGAAGCGGGCCATCAAAATTTAACCCCCCCAATTGGGTTTCCCCCCTCTTGTAAGGCCCCCCCCGCAATTTTTTTTCCCCCTCTGTTTCTCCCCCCGGCCCTTTCCCCCCCGGGTGTGGGGCTGGGGGCCCGGGGTCCGGGAGTTTGGACGGGGGGGGCCCGATGCCCGGGGGGGAACCCGGGCCCCCTGCCGCCAAAGCAAGGAAGGTGGAAAGAAGACCCCTTTTAAAACCCCCCAAAATGCCCCCCCCCTCCTTGTAACCAGGGGTCCTTTATACACCTCCCCCGTTTATCCCCGGGGGTTTTTTTTGGGGGGGCTTTGTACCCCCGGGGGCAGGCCTTGTATCCCCCCGGGGGGGGCCCTGTTGGAACCCGGGGCCCGTGCACCTGGGGGGGGGGGGGGAAAAAGGGGGGGTTTTAAAAACCAGGGGCCCCTTGAAAAGGGGGCCCCGTTCCAAACCCACGGGGAACCCCCCCTTGGGCGTTTAACCCCTTGGGGCCCTGTGTTAAAAAACCCGGGGCTCCCTGGTATACACCCGGGGGCCCTTGTTACCCGGGGGGCTGCCTGTGTATACACCCTGGGGGGGAAAAATTTTCCCTGGGGCGGGGTTTAAAACCCCTGGGGCTGGAATCCTGTGATAAACCCGGGGCGGGGGCCCTTTTTAAACCCAATTTGGGGGGGCGGGGGTTAACCCCCGGGGGCCCCCTTTTTAAACCCCCCCCTTTTAAAACCCCGGGGGGCCCTTGAACACCAGGGGGGGAAACTGCCTGTTTAACCCCCTGGGGTGCTGTGTATAACCAGGGGGGGGCGGGCTGTGTGTATACACCACTGGGTGGGCCCTGTGTAAACCCCGGGGGGGGCCTGCCGGGAAACCCAGGGGGGGGCTCCCTGGAACACCACTGGGGCTGGGGCTCCCTGGTTACACCACTGGGCGGAACTGTTTGGGGGTTAACCCGGGGGGGGCTGTTTAACCCCCGGGGGGGTGGGGGTTTTTGGGGGGGCGGGGGGCCCCGGGGGCCCTGGGGGGGGGTTTTTAAAACCCCTGGGGGGGGGGCGGGCCCCCCGGGGGCTGCTTATAACTGGGGGGGGTTACACCACTGGGGGGGGCTGGTATACCGGGGCCCCGGGGAAAAATTGGGGCTGGGGCACCCTCGGCTTAACCGATAGGTTTTGGCTTTGGGGAAAAGGGGGTTTCCGGTCGGCTTATAACCCGAGTGGGTACCTTTTTCTTTTAAGGGCTTGTTTTTTTTGAATCAATAGGAAAAGGGTCTTCCATACTGACCCAAAAATAGGGGGCCCCCTTTAAAAAGATGTGAGGGAAAAAAAAGTTAATTTAAAAGGGGAAAAATTTTTAAAAAATTTCCCGTCAATTTGGGGAAAAACTTTTTGGGGTTTTTTGAATAAGGGGGTTTATTCTTATACTTGAAAAAAATGAAATAACCAAACGAAAAATATAAAAAAACAATGTCCACAGTTTCCAGTCTAAACGATTGAGGGAATTGGAGGATGAAAATTTTTTAATAAATTATTAATAAATTAAAAAATTTAAATCCGCTATCATTTCAGTAAAAGAATCATTCTTTCACTTTATTGGAAGAAATTAACCCCAAAATTTGACCAGTAATGTTTTGGGTTGTTGAGGTTTGATTCTCAGAATATTGATGTTATACTAGAGGACTATAAATCCCTTATGGCTCATATACCAAAGCACATTGTTGTAATCTGTTCAGTCAGATTAAGAAGTCCAATTTTGTTTTGAAGTGAAAAGGGTACAAAGGCAGTATGTTTCCAAGGGACTGATTGGGATCGTTTTGCCCATCCCTCTTAAGAAAACATGGGGTTGTGGTCCTGGCCGTGTGTGGCTTCTATTTCAGGTCATATCTTTGTTGCAGGCACCCTGTCAACTTGTGTTAATGCCCAATGGCCTGTTTCCACAGTTGAAATGGTAACTGAGGCCAAAGTATTCATTGTTATACAGCTGTCTTTTACTTTTAAACAATTTGTGAGTTGACCACACCTGTGAAGTAGCAGGCCACAAATATTTAATATGTTCCTTTGATTATGTTTCATGACATTCTTAAAAATTTTACTGCAAATTACGTATCCAATCAGAGGACATCTCTACATTTCATCTTAAACTTTTCTCAGATTTCGATATTCTCCCAATCTCTGACAATCTATAGGTTAAATAGCTGACCTCAGACGGAGGTTTCAAAACCTGGTGTAATTCCCTTTAACATTAAGTAAACACATTATGCAAAAATAGAATAATTTAAGGAAAAAATACAATCAATTCAGTCCAAATGAATATGCCCCTGATTGCTCTGAAAAATTTTTGGTATGCTGTTTTTTGTTTATTTTTTTTACCCTTTTCCCCTTTCTGAAGCCCAGCTAAATTATTTGTCTTCAAAAGAATCTGAGTTTGGGTTTATTTGCTATGTCTAGTTTTAATAATGCGTAAAAAAAGGGTTGTTTTTTTTTTCTTTTGTTAAAGGTTTTTTTAGAAATGTATCTACTTTTCTGGTCATCATAAGGGGAGACCCAACTTTTGGGGGTTTTTGGGGTCCCCTGGGGGTAAACACTAGGTATTTAAATTTGGGAAAGACCCCGCCCTCCGTTTAAACCCCCATTAGGAAACATCCTCATTTTTTTAATTAGTGTGCTGGAGGATCACGCTTTGCTTGCATTTCCCATGCTTCTCACAGCTTACGTGTTTGGGTAGGGAAGACAAGGAAAATTGGGCCCCCGGGTTTGGGGACCCTCGACAGTCTCCCCCCCCTCACCCTTTTTTGGAACACGCTGGGGGAGGGGCCCCCGGGGGGTTTTTTACCTGGACACTCGTTTTTTCCCCGGTCGCTGTGAGCCTTTTCCCTTTTTCCATCCCCCCATGGGGGCTCGGGAAAGGGGTAGCCTGGAGTTCAAAAATTCCGCCCCCGCCCAGGCCCCCCTAAATGGTGCTTACAGACCGGAGGGAAACCCACCCCCATCCGAGGATCCCAAAATTTGGTGCTTAAAATCCGGGACGGGTTGCCCCCCCTCCGGGGCCCCCAAAAAAAGGTGTTTACAGACCGGCCCGGAAATGAGGAAACCTGGTTGTCTCCTGTATGCCGGGGGGAGTGTCTGGCCTTGGTTCATAAACCTCAAAAAGCGCGGTTCCCCTGGGCCGCGGGTTCTGTGGGTTTGTACCCTTTGGGGGACTCTGGTAAACCGCCCTGTGATGTAAAGGGGGCTGAGGCTGTAACTGTATGTTTGTTTTGTGCTTCCCAGTCTGTTGTGTATTGATTTTTGCACACTTTTTCCCGCGCTGCGGGCTCGGGGCACCTCCATTATGAGGTTTGCCTGGAGGAGGGGGAAGGGCACCCTCTTACTTGACTTTCACCGACGGGGCGTGTTTTGTGTTCTCCGCTGTTTCATGGCCACGGCCTATGCCTTTATTTCGGGGGGGGCCCCTTTTTTCTCCCCTCTTCCGGCGGGTCTGGTTTGCAGCGTGTTCCCTTGCATTTCCCCAGGGGAACGGAACTGGGAAAAGGCACCCAAGAAAAAGCTTCCTCTAGTAATTACCGGTGGTAAGCCCCCGGGTCCCCGGTTTGTTTTTGTTCAACTTGGCTTTTTTTCCCCCTCCTGTGGCGTTTGTCCTCATTTAAGGAAGTTTGCTGTTTAAACGGCAGAATGGCAATTCCCCTGCTTTTTAATGCATGGGTTCACTGGGGGAGGGGTCCTGCAAAAAATTGGGGAAACGAAAGAGACCCGGAAGTTACTGTTGGATCAGAATTGGGGTCTGTCCCCTGGGGTTCGGGTTTTTTTCCCAGGGACATGGGAAGCCCCAAAAAAAAATTTGAAATCTCTGCTTTTCCCAGATGTCCTCCATGTCGAAATCCCTGGGGGCCCATTCAAAAGGGGGGGGGAAAACCCGCCCCTCCTCCCATTCCCCCGGGTGGTCTTACTTCTTCTGTGAGACCCCCTAAGCGAGCCGTGAGGCTCCCCAGAGGCTCCAACCCTTCTCAGGGGGAAACGTTCCTTGAGGTGAGGAAGTGAATGGGGGGTTCACTCTCGGGTCCGTTTTCCGAACCCCCATTTTGGGGGGAAAAGGGTTCTGGTGCCCATCCATACAATGGGGAAATAAGGTCGGGTCACTCCCCCTGAGGGGGTGACTTTTCCCCCAAAAAGGGTCTATCAATGGTTCGGGGGAGGCGAAAACCCAAGTGGATCCTTTATGGACCCCATAATTTTGGAAGGGTGATTAGAGCACCCAGGGTTAAAATTGGGGGGTTTTGTCCCTAAACCCAAGGCCCCTTTGCTTTCCCTTTCCCCAGGGGGTCTTTTAGAATTCACAGTCCCCAAGGGGGACGCTTCCATACAGGGTTCTGCACGCTTCCCTTTTTTTTCTGCCTTGATAGCTCCCCATTGAAAGGTTTTAAAATGATAGACGGGGTCGAGCAACTCCCCGTCTTCCTATGAGGCGGGGGGTCTCAAGCCCCCCAATTTTTGCCCGATCTGGACCCTCAAGCGATTCTCCCTTGGGTGGTACTCGAATTTTAGCTTGGGCCCGCCAGAGGTCCCCGGCACTCTCCGACCAGAGCAAGGGCCTTTTGCGGATTATCAGTGACGGCAACTTTGGAAAATGCCACCTCGCCGGCTGTGGTTCCGGACAATGCTTATAAACGATCGGGAGGTTGGGGTTTTGGGTGCGTCTTGGGGGCTCAAAAAGCCAAGCTAAAAGATTTTGAAAAACTTCCGTTTCCGGGGGACAGGTCTTGGGGACGAGTGGACAAGCTGGATAAAGGATTCTGCTAGTCTAAGATACCGCAGAATTGCCAAAACCACGGTTTTACCCTGAAAAGGAAACCCAAAACAGTGGTCCTTTTTTTCCCCCGCTGCCCGTCCCTCAACCCGGGGTGGTTTCCCCTCGCAGGACCGTGGGGGAAACCCCCACTCGTGGCGCAAACCCAAAAACGCCCAAAAAAGCCGGCAGGGGTTTTCAGTGCCACCCCAAAAACCCCCTTCGGGGGGGTGCTCGCCCCTTTATCCTGTCTCCCCAAGGTGGGGGCTGCCTGTTTCTGTTCCAAAGGGGGTTTGGGTTCTCCCCGCCAAGACCATGGGGCCGAGACCTTTGTCTCAAAAGGCCAAAGGATTTGAGCTGAACCCTACAGAGAACACCGATTCCCTGGTCTGTTCCAAACCCAGACAAAGCTGGCTTTTCATCTGGTGTTGGAGGGGGCTCCGCAGAAGGATATGGTGGTCCAAGTTCCACGGGGTAGAGAGGTTCAGGGGTTTTTACTCAACCCCTTTATTTTTCCCCCAAAGGGAAAAGGCCACTTTGTTTCCCCGGGTTTTGGACCTCAAGTTTTTCAAACCCCAAAGTGTTGGTTCGGGAAGTTTGTTGGTAATTATGGGATCCTGATCGCGGCAGGGGTCACAGGGGGGAACCCTTTCCCGGGTCCAAGATATCCGAGGGGGCCTACCTTCACGTGCCCTTCACCCAGTCATAAGCGTTTGGGTTTAATTCCCCCCAGTGGGGGAAGCACTTCCAATTTTGTGGCAAATTTTTTTCGGGGAGCCTGGCACCGGAGTTTCAAAATGGTGTGGGCCTCAAAAGATGGGCTCCCGGCCCTATGAAAGGGGCCTCGCCCAACATTCCCTTTTGGAAGGCTGTGGGGCGGGACGCCCGGGAAAGCCTTTGTCGGGGGGGCCTGGAGGGAAAATTTAAGGGTTTGGAACAATTGGGGGGCTTTTTAAAATTCCCCCAAAAACCGGGGCCCCTGGTTCCGACCCAAATCTTTGGACTTTTTTGGGCATTTCCCGATCAGCCCTGGGGTCCCAAAACCTTTAAAGCCAAAAAGTTGCATCCAATTTAGGAAATTCCCAAAAGTTCCTCCCGTAAAAATCATTACGGGGTTTATAAACCGGGGGAAAACCTTTGGGAGCGGGGATAGAAGGGGGTTTTTTCCTTTTTTCCAAAAGTTTTTCCAACTTTTCCAAAATTGGAAAATTTTTTAAACCCAAAAGGGACCAAAAGGGCATTTCTCTGAAAGGCCCCGGTGACCTGTCCCTTTTCCAGGGGCCCCCACGGGGATTGGATGGCCCAGGGTGAATCATCGGTACCCCAATACATGGCACGCGGGGGGATCCCAGCCTGGGGCGGATGCCCTGATCCTTTTTGGTAGTTTCCCAGCTGCCATATGTGCCCCGTTCGTCGGGATTCCCAGGGTCTGTGGAAATCAGGACGAATCCCGATAGCCCTTGGCCCAATGGGCCCGGGGGCCTGGCCCCGGCCCTGGCAACGTCGGCGGACACGGTGGGCCCTTAAACGGCAGACTACTCCGCAAGGGCCATTCTTCCCCCTAATTCCAGGGCCCTCAGAGCTGCGGCCTTGGGGGCCTGGCTGCGACATAGGGGCCCTTCCCTAGGGTTTTTGCCCGTGAACCCAAGGAACCTTCTCCAGGAAAAATTTAACCCAGACTGGAAAATCTTTTTCTCCGGGGTCGTTGGGGACGTCATTGGCCCTGTCCACCCCCGATTTTTGGCTTTTCCTACAGTGGGTTTGGAGTTGGGGATTTACCCCTTTGGTCCCTGAAAGGCAAGTAAGCACCCAGTGCCTTTTAAGCCTTGGGTCCCCCCGAATTTCGTAAAATTTTGGGGGTTTTTTGGGGGTTTCCCGCCTTAAGACGATTGGGCCCCTTTGGGAAAATCAAATGGTCCGGCGGCACTGAGAAACCCCTTTTAACACGAAAACCATCTCCTCTCTTCTGCCCCAGAATGGTTTTTTTGGGGAAATTCGTTTTTAAAAGGGTCTGAATTGGCCCCCTTTCTCAAGCCCCTTTCTGGGGGTTCAAAAGAAAGGTTTTGGGTTGCGCCCGCCCTGTTTTTCTTGCCAAGGGTTTGGTTTCAATTTTCCATTAAACCAGGGATTGTTCTCCCATATTTTGCCCCCGGCTCCCGTTTTTTTCAGGGTTGACCACCTATCTTTGGATTCGGAGAGCTGTACGATTTATTTTCCAGAGCCTCCTTTAGGATCGGATTTTTTATTTGCCTCAGAGGGGTCGGAAAGGGGGGTGGGGGCTTCATCACCTGGCCCAAATGGAAAGGCCCTTTCAAAAGCATAATTCTTTTGTTTCCTCTCCCGGTGGTTGAACACACTCTACTAAAGCTGTGGGTTTGCCTCAGGGCCCCTTTCGACATCCCTGTCTACAGGTTGTCCCCCCTGGTCCCTGCAACTTTTTCAAGCACTATTTGGTCTTCCCATGCCCTCAGCAAAATTTGGGCAGGGGGGCCCCACGGGTTCCCCCTTTAAGGGGGACCTTTTATGTTTTTAGAACCCCCCCCGGGTTTGCTTTAGGCCACCCCCCATTCCTGGGTCCCCCCCATTTTGACCAAAAAAAGATTTTTTGTTTTCACCGAAAAATTTTTTTTCTTTAAACCCATCAATGGGAGCCCCGCACCCCCAATTTCGTTTGTTTGCTTGATCGGTTTCTGTTAAAACGGTTTTTTTTTTTCCCCGGGTTGTTAAAAACCGTCTGGATATTTTCCCGGGGGTTTCGGGTTTTTTCTTTTTTTTCCCGCATTTGGACAAAATGGGGATGCCACGGTGGGTTTTAAGGGAAGGCTTTTTTTAAAAAACTTGAGTCCCTAGTTGCCCTCCGGAGGGGGACCCTAAACCCCATTTTTTTGGGTTCCCATTGAATATTAAAGAAAAAAGAATTTACGGACGAAACAAAATTCTTTTTTTTTTAATCCTTGAAAAGTTGGGGTTGGATTTTTTTTTTAGGCATTTTGATAGAATGTTGCACCCCTGTAAATTTTTCCCTTTTTCCCCAAAACGTTGGAAAAACAGGGGTTTCTTACGTTGCCATTAAAATGTTCTGGTCACTGATTAGAGAGGTGTACAACAGTGGTTTGGCTGGATGGTGAAAATGAACGATGGATGGATGGTAGATGGCTGGATGGCTAATTAATGGATGGTAGATGTGGAGGCTACATGGATGGAGGGTTTGGTGGATGGCTAGATGATGGATGCTACATAGGATGATGGATGGATGGCTAGATGGATGGATGGCTACATGGATGGATGGATGGCTAGATGGATGGATGGCTAAATGGATGGATGGATGGCTAGATGATGGATGGCTTACATGGATGGATGGATGGCTAATGGATGGCTACATGCATGGATGGATGGATGGCTGGATGGATGGCTAGATGATAATAATAATAATAAAGCTTTATTTATATAGCGCCAACATATTCCGCAGCGCTTTACAATGTTAGGGTTAGAGTCAGAAAAATTAATACAGTAAGTAATTACAGTAGAGAACAAATACAATTCAAATTCAATGTAAAAAAAAGAAAAATACAATAAATAAAGCAAAGAAATGAAGGTGACCCTGTTCAAAAGAGCTTACAATCTACGAGGGATAGGAGTTGCACAAGGTACAGGGGCTTATTGCACTGATGGTCCCGCATCTTGAGGAAATGGGGCATAGGGCTAAGCTTACTGAATGGTCATCAGACAGTCTGTGTAGACACTTTTTTGGTTTGGTGGAGTTTATAGAAGAGTAATGTCCAGAGGGATAGCCCATTCACTGTCTACAGTACAATTGGACTTCTATTAGGGAATATGATAGGCCGCCTTAAAAAGATGGTTTTTTAGGGATCGTCTGAAGCCATGCAAGTTGTGGATAGTCCTGATTTCTTGGGGTAAGCATTCCAGAGTTTTGGTGCAGCTCTGGAAAGTCTTGGAGCCGGGAGTGGAGGATCGGATTAGTACAGATGTCAGTCGAAGGTCATTTGAGGAACATAGAGAACGGGTGGGGTGATAGACAGAGATGAGGGAGGAGATGGTGGGGGTGCTGCACTGTGAAGTCTTTGTGGGTGAGAAGAAGCAATTGAATTTGATCCTGTATATACGGGCAGCAGTGCAATGACTGGCACAGAGCAGAGGCACTGAGTAACGATTGGCCAGATGGGTGATCCTGGCTATGCTGCATTAAGGATGGACTGGAGAGGAGAAAGTCTGGTGAGGGGGAGGCCGCTTAATAGAGAATTGCAATAGTCAAGGCGGGGAGTGGATTAGGGCCACGGTGAGGGTTTTTGTTGTTTCCAGGGTGAGAAAAGGGCGGACTCTAGAGATATTCTTCAGGTGTAAGCGACAGGAGTGGACGAGACATTGTGTGTGGGAGGAGAAGGAGAGATCGGTGTCAAACATAACACCCAGACAGGGAGCCTGCTGCCTAGGCGTTATCGTGGTGCCACAAACTGAGAGAGAGATGTCCGATTTAGGGAGGTTAGTGGATGGGGGAGCGAAGAAGTTCAGTTTTGGAAAGGTTTAGTTTCAAATAGAGAGTGGACATGATATTGGAAACTGCAGCTAGACAGTCATTGGTATTCTTTAATACCGCAGGGTAAGGTCAGGGGCTGAAGTGCATAGTTGTTGTGTCATCAGCATAAAGTGGTACTGAATGCAAATCTTGCTGGATGGTCTGTCCAATCGGGGCTGTGTAGAGAGAGAGAGGAGAGGACGAGGACTGAGCCCTGAGGGACCCCAATTGTGAGAGGAAGAGGGGAGAAGTGGAGCCAGCAAAAGATACACTGAAAGAGCGGTCAGAAAGATAGGATGAGAGCAGGAGAGAGCAGTGTCCTTTATGCCAATGGAGTGCAGCATAGAGAGTAGGAGCTGATGGTCGACAGTTCAAAGCTGCAGAGAGATCAAGGAGAATAAGCAGAGAGTGGTCACCATTACGTTTTGCTGTCAGAAGGTCATTGGTCACTTTGATGAGGGCAGTTTCTGTAGAGTGAAGGGGGCGGAAACCAGACTGTAATGGGTCTAGAAGAGAGTGAGTGGAGAGGTAAACGGGTGAGTTGGGGAATAGACCAGGCGCTTCCAGGAGTTTAGAGATGAAGGGAGATTGGAGACTGGTCTGTAGTTATTTGTGCATGATGGGTCGAGAGTGGTTTTCTTTAATAATGGAGTAATGATCGAGTGTTTGAAGGAGGAGGGGAAGATGCCAGAAGAGAGGGAGAGATTGAGATTGTGGTTAAGTGAGTGGTGACGGCTGGAGAGAGGGACCTGGAGCAGGTGTGAGGGAATGGGGTCAGTAGTGCATGTGGTGGGACGAGAGGAAAGAAAGGTGATGGATGGCTACATGATGGATGGCTAGATGGATGGATGGCTACATGGATGGAATGGATGGATGGGTACATGGATGGATGGATGACTGCTGGATGGATGGCTAGATGATGGATGACTACATGGATGGATGGATGGTCTAGATGGATGGAATGCTACATGGATGGATGGATGGTTAGATGGATGGATGGCTACATGGATGTATGGATGGCTAAATGGATGGATAGATGGATGGATGGATGGCTACATGGATGGATGGCTAGATGATGGATGGCTACATGGATGAGATGGATGGATGGATGGCTAGATGATGGATGGGTACATGGATGGATGGATGGATGGCTAGATGGATGGATGGCTACATGGATGGATGGATGACTACATGGATGGATGGATGGCTAGATGGATGGAATGCTACATGGATGGATGGTTAGATGGATGGCTACATGGATGTATGGATGGCTAAATGGATGGATAGATGGATGGATGGATGGCTACATGGATGGATGGCTAGATGATGTATGGCTACATGGATAGATGGATGGATGGATGGCTACATGGATGGATGGATGGCTAGATGGATGAATGGCTACATGGATGGATGGATGGATGGCTACATGGATGGATGTCTAGATGCATTGGTGGATTGCTGAGTAGATGGATGGATGCATAGATATTAGATACATATAGATTATACTTAAATAGATTAAGAGATTGATTGAATTGTATAGAAAATTGACGCTAGTAACCACTGGGCACAAGCTGTGGTGTTTTCCATTTTATTGACGTTGCCATGTAATGGCTAGATGGATGGATGGCTAAATGGATGGATGGCTAGATGGATGGCTGGCTGGATGGCTGGCTGGATGGACGGATGGATGGATGGCTAGATGATGGATGGCTACATGGATGGATGGATGGCTGGCTGGCTGGGTGGATGGATGGCTGGATGAATGGCTGGCTGGATGGATGGATGGCTAGATGGATGGATGGATGGCTAGATGGATGGATGGATGGCTAAATGGATAGATGGATGGATAGCTAAATGGATAGATGGATGGATGGCTACATGGATGGCTAGATGGATGGATGGCTACATGGATGGATGGATGGATGGTTGGCTAGATGATGGATGGCCACATGGATGGAAGGATTGATGGATGGATGGCTAGATGGATAGGTGGCTACATGGATGGATGGATACATGGATGGATGGATGACTCGCTGGCTGGATGGATGGCTAGATGCATGGATGGCTACATGGATGGATGGATGGATGGCTAGATGATGGATGGCTACATGGATGGATGGATGGATGGCTAGATGGACGGATGGCTACATGGATGGATGGATGGCTAGATGGATGGAATGCTACATGGATGGATGGTTAGATGGATGGATGGCTACATGGATGTATGGATGGCTAAATGGATGGATAGATGGATGGATGGATGGCTACATGGATGGATGGCTACATGGATAGATGGATGGATGGATGGCTACATGGATGGATGGATGGCTAGATGGATGGATGGCTACATGGATGGATGGCTAGATGGATGAATGGCTACATGGATGGATGGATGGCTACATGGATGGATGTCTAGATGCATTGGTGGATTGCTGAGTAGATGGATGGATGCATAGATATTAGATACATATAGATTATACTTAAATAGATTAAGAGATTGATTGAATTGTATAGAAAATTGACGCTAGTAACCACTGGGCACAAGCTGTGGTGTTTTCCATTTTATTGACGTTGCCATGTAATATCATGGCATACGGCTCTGTGCGCCAATAACAGTACATATGGCACACAGATGGATGGATGGATGGATGGATGGATGGATGGATGGATGGATGGATGGCTAGATGGATGGATGGCTAAATGGATGGATGGCTAGATGGATGGCTGGCTGGATGGCTGGCTGGATGGACGGATGGATGGATGGCTAGATGATGGATGGCTACATAGATGGATGGCTGGCTGGATGGATGGATGGATGGATGGCTGGATGGGTGGATGGATGGCTGGATGAATGGCTGGCTGGATGGATGGCTGGCTGGATGGATGGCTAGATGGATGGATGGATGGCTAAATGGATAGATGGATGGATAGCTAAATGGATAGATGGATGGATGGCTACATGGATGGCTAGATGGATGGATGGCTACATGGATGGATGGATGGCTGGCTGGATGGATGGTTGGCTAGATGATGGATGGCCACATGGATGGAAGGATTGATGGATGGATGGCTAGATGGATAGGTGGCTACATGGATGGATGGATACATGGATGGATGGATGACTGGCTGGCTGGATGGATGGCTAGATGCATGGATGGCTACATGGATGGATGGATGGCTGGCTGGCTGCATGGATGGCTAGATGATGGATGGCTACATGGATGGATGGATGGATGGCTAGATGGACGGATGGCTACATGGATGGATGGATGGATGGATGCATGGATGGCTACATGGATGGATGGCTAGATGATGGATGGATGGTTAGATGGATGGATGGCTACATGGATGGATGGATGGCTAAATGGATGGATGGCTAGATGGATGGATGGATGGCTACATGGATGGATGGCTAGATGATGGATGGATGGCTACATGGATGGATGGATGGCTAAATGGATGGATGGCTAGATGGATGGATGGATGGCTACATGGATGGATGGCTAGATGATGGATGGATGGATGGTTAGATGGATGGATGGCTACATGGATGGATGGATGGCTAAATGGATGGATGGCTACATGGATGGATGGATGGATGGATGGCTAGATGATGGATGGCTACATGGATAGATGGATGGCTACATGGATGGATGGATGGATGGATGGATGGATGGATGGCTAAATTGATAGATGGCTACATGGATGAATGGCTACATGGATGGATGGCTACATGGATGGATGGCTAGATGCATGGATGGATTGCTGGGTGGATGGATGGATGCATAGATATTGGATACATATAGATTATACTTAAATAGATAAAGAGATTGATTAAATTGCATAGAAAATTGACGCTAGTAACCACTGGGCACAAGCTGTGGTGTTTTCCATTTTATTGACGTTGCCATGTAATAACATGGTATACAGCTCTGTGCGCCAATAACAATACATATATCTCAGTGCGTTACATTTTTTATATATATATAAATGTGTAAACCAAACCACTTCTGTATAAAGCTATGGGGACTCTATTTCTATTTGTTCCTGGCTGCATTTTCCATGTGATCGGGATTGAGGTCCGGCAGTGTTCTGCGCTCCTTCTCGTCCCATTTGGCTGTGACATTCTGAATTACCTCAGCGAACGAGAATGAGTTTATTCGTGCACATTTCAGAAGCTGCTGTGAATGATCTCTCTTGAGAACTTCTTATTAATAGTGAAGTCAGGAAAGGTTTGATACTGCCGTGATGCTTTTTTTTTTTCACTGCACAAAAGGACTCCGAGGGTGAAAAAAGGGAAGTGTTGCCTATAATTGCTCAGTATTTCTGCACCTTTTTTAAACCATAAATAATATTCCACAATGGTTTTATATATGAGTGTAAAAGATTCTATTTACACACAGATTCTTGGTTTTGTGGTAACAGATCCAATTGAAAAGAGTGTTGCAAGGAGTCAACAAATGACGGAAAACTTATACTTTTGATAGTTTAATAAATTAATTGTTTGGGAAATGGTGAAACTTGTATCTGGTCTAAGGTACCATTACACGCTTCAATGTCGTTAAGATATCACCAACGATCTCGGACATTAGGACATCGTTTTGAGGACATTGGTGAGATGTCAGACATCTAGAAGCACCAACGTCCAGCGAGCAGGTATTTTTCGCACCACCCAGCGAACGATACTTGTTCACTGATGTGAATAGGGGAAGTCGTTAATGAAATCGTTATCGCGGTGTCACATCCAACGATGCGGCAGGTTGGCTAATCGTGGATCGTCTGATTGGGCATCCCTGCGCTGCGGATTCCAGCCCCCAGCTGCTTAGCTGTACCTGGCTAGACATAGAAATTGCGCGGAGCCCCACGCATATTTTTTTTTTATTATTTAATGAATTTCAGAGTTAGAGGCTCAGAGTCAGAGTCTCGGAGTCGGAGTCTCCTCAGAGTCGGAGTCTCAGAGTCGGAGTCGCCTCAGAGTCGAAGTCGCCTCGGAGTCGGAGTCGTCTCGGAGTCGGAGTCGTCTCGGAGTCGGAGTCGTCTCGGAGTTGGAGTCGTCTCGGAGTCGAGTCGGAGTCGTGTCGGAGTCGTCTCGGAGTCGGAGTCGGAGTCGTCTCGGAGTCGGAGTCGGAGTCGTCTCGGAGTCGGAGTCGTCTCGGAGTCGTCTCGGAGTCGGAGTCGAAGTCGTCTCGGAGTCGGAGTCGTCTCGGAGTCGGAGTCGTCTCGGAGTCGGAGTCGTCTCGGAGTCGGAGTCGTCTCAGAGTCGAGTCGGAGTCGGAGTCGTCTCGGAGTCGGAGTCGTCTCGGAGTCGGAGTCAAAAAAATGCGTGGGGCTCCGCGCAATTTCTATGTCTAGCCAGGTACAGCTAAGCAGCTGGGGGCTGGAATCCGCAGCGCAGGGATGCCCAAGCTTTCTGGGCACCCCCCGCTGCAAATTGCAGCCCGCAGCCACCCCAGAAGATGGCGCGTTCATTGAAGCGCCATCCTCTGGCGCTGAACCCCGCTCTTCCAGCGGCCCTGGTGGCGGTGGCATGCTGGGTAATAGAGGTTAGGGCCAGCTTTGTATTATCAGCTGGCCCTAAGCCCGAAATTTATGGCGGTCACGCCAATATTAGACATGACCGCCATGAATTTCTATTAAATTGTTTTAAAAAAAACACAACACAGAGAAATTTTTTTATTAGAAATAAAAAAAAAAGCCATTAGGGACTCCATCTTTAATTAAAAAAATCCTCTTCCGTCCGACGCAGTCCAAAACGCGATGTCCTCTCTGCTACATCCCCTGTGTATAGATATAGATGTCTATGCACAGGGAATGAGCAGACTGAGAACAATCTCAGCACTGCTACATCATCTCTGTGCACAGACATTCATGTCTGTACACAGGGAATGAGCAGACTGAGAACAATCTCAGCACTGCTACATCAGGCAGCAGGCGGGCTCTAGGACCCTGGAGCTGCACAGAGCAGACAGGACTCTTCTCTTATCTGTGCGAGTTTCCCAGCGATTACTTACAAAGTAAACGAGCAATGCAAATAAATGACAAAACTAGGATTGCTTCAGGCTGAAGCTTCCGAGACACATCTGCGATTTGTAAATCTCACACTACTTGCTATTACTCGCTTCCCCATTCATTAACATTGGACTCGCTAGACTCGCAACGAGTAGCGAGTCCTGGGCTCGGACTCGCTACAGTCAAGCGATTCCGAGTAATTTAGGATTCGCCCATCACTAATTTTTACCCATTTTTATAAGCTCAAAACAAATCCTTTAATACAAATGATGTTAGCATTACTAGGCAGAGAAGTGCCAGTGAGGTTTAGCACTGATAAATATAAAATGTCTTTAGGCTACAAGCACACATTTAGAATTTTCTACTGCAAGTCCTGGTATGTTGGTAGGAAAAAATAAAGTGTAAAATATTCCCGTTTTTGTTGCATTTTTGCCACGTTTTTAACATGTTTGTTGCATATTTTTCCCTACTGATTAGGCTGGCTTCACACCACGATTTAATCCGATCTGGAGCTGTCCGCTGTGGACCGGACAGCCCCGGACCGAATCAGCACACAGAACCGGAGGGCTAATGTGCCCTCCGATCCGGTGTGCACCCAGACGCAGCTGCACGGGGAACTAGCCGCGGTCCTGAAATAACAGTGGCGTGCAGCCGCAGTTGTCCAGTTCCCGAATCCTCCCGGACCAGGTTAGGGAGCACCGGATTCCACCAGATCCGGGAGGATCCGGGAGACGGCAATTTGGGGAGATTTTTCTCCCCAGACACAAAAACGTTGCAAGCAACATTTTTTGTCCGGGAGAAAAATCCGAATTCTCCCGGATTCTTCCGGAAAGATGAAAACCGGATGGCAGATAACAGCCATCCAGCTCCATCCAGCCCCATAGGATGCTATGGTGCCAAAATCCAGTCCGGGGCTGTCTGGTTTACATCGGACAGCCTTGGATCGGATTAAAACGTAGTGTGAAGCCAGCCTTAGTAAAAGGGAAAAACACTGCAAAAATCATACAAGAATTGATATGCTACAGATATGAAGCAGATTGAAATCTGCAGAATGTCAACTAAAGAAAAAAATAACAACATTTGCCTGATTTCAGAAATCTCATGGAGTTTGTAGGTAGTGTAAATGCTGTGAATTTTCCGCACCAAATCTGTGCAGAACAAAATGCAAAGTGATCACATAGTTTACAAGGGATAGGAAATGACAAACCAAGATTACTCATTAACTAAATTGCTAAGTGGAAAACACTTGTTAAAAGTGACATAGGAAAAGACATAATGGCTAGGGTCACATCTGCGTTGTGCATTTGCGCTCACCGCATCCAGATCCGGATGCGGTAATCGCAACTGCCTTCAGACACATTTTGCCTTCAAAATGTGTTTGTAAATCCCCATGCGGTATCCGGATTGCACCTTAATGTTCAATCTGATGGCCGCATGCGGATATTCCCAGGCTTTCCTGCAGGGATTTTGCGGTGGGGAATAAATTTGGCTAAAATCGGATTGTCCCGGATTGACCCGGGTCCGGCTCAATCCGGCGCTCATTGACTCCTATGTTATTGTTTGCCGGATTGTGCCGGATCCGGGTGAATCCGGGACAATCCGATTTTGTCCATGTTTTGTGCTGTGGTTTACAATCGGAGTGCCGCAACCCGGCTGCAGTGACATTTGCGGTTGACATTTCAAAACCGGAATACGGCTGAAAAAAATGAGCGAAAACCGTTGCATGCATGATTTTTAACGCAAGAAGGGCAACCGGAATGCTGTAACCGGGTATCAAGTTGTGCGAGCCTGCTATAGAATGGTTTCCTATGGGCTGCGGATCCGGATCTGGTTTTGAGAATTTTGAAATATCAAAACCGGATCAGGTTCTGCAATCCCGAACGCGGATGTGACCCTAGCCAATGTTGGTGTTAACAGGTATAATCGTACCTTTTGAAATTCAGATTTTCCGGGTTTGTTGAATTTTACCAAGAATCTCAATACTACAAGGCCTATAATTTCCTAGAAAACGCTGAGGTCCCCTTGCACTGTATCTAACCCCTTCTGAGCTCCTCAATGTGAAGACACGCTTAATGCCCCTTACATGTGGCGATATCACTAACAATATCGCCACAAGGTCACAGGTTTTGTGAGGCAGCAGCGACCTCGCCAGTGATATCGCTGTGTGTGACACTTAGCAGCGACCGGCCCCCCACTGTGAGATCGCTGATCGTTAACAAATGGCCTGGACCATTTTTCGATCTGCGATCTCCCGCTGAGCAGGCTGCATCGTGGTGTGTGACAGGGGCAACGATCAGCGCATGCACTCAGCCTAAGAGTAGTGAGACCATGGGACTCTCATGGTTCGTGGCAAATTCACTAAAAGAGCTCAAAATGAGCCTGAACTCTGAAGGGGAAAAAATGACCAGTTCTGATCACTGTAGATGTGTTGATCATCAGGGGTTTATTCTTATCGGCATATATAGATGTGGGAAGGATTTTTTTTTTCTTTAAGATGAAGAAAATAAAATTGTGTTTTGTGTCCTGAGGGTTTTTATGCTTTCTTTTCTTTTGGATCCACGTTGCAGAATAGGCTGAAGTGAATGGACTTACAAACTATGTCATTATGTTACTATGTAATTGTGGATACTAAGTAATGTTATTCAGAGAGCATACATTATAAAAGTAAAAGCATTCTCCCCAGCCACTAAGGGAATTGGATTTATATGGTAATTTTCCTGAGCTGTCTATTCATCAAGCGTCTATCTTTAGCTGCTCACTTATGGGCTTATACAGCCACTTGGCTATCAAGTCATGTACAGGACGTGTGTTCAGCTCCTCTGACCGAGCAACCGGTTCACTTCAGAAGGCCGGGAACACGAGCCAAGAGGCAATGACAGATCTGACTGCGTTTCCCAGCTTTTATGATAATGGACTTTTTTTTTTTTCGAGCATTAACAGGATTGTCAAGTAGGTTTTAACCCGGTTGTTCAGATGTTACATAAAAATGAATAAAATACAGACATGTTTTATCACCTACTTATATGACTTTTCAGTGGATCCCCACGATTGACCTTCATGTAGGAGAAATATCCAAAAGATGATAGTCATTATTGTGTGATCTTGGGAACTGACACCGACGAGGCTCTGTACCTCCATATCAGATCAGGCAGCTAATGGAAATATGCAGAGTTCTGCATCTAGATTCATGTATGCTGCATATCTTCCTGCGCCATACTATACTATTCCTACATGATATTATATATATATATATAATGGACCCACCTAAATAAAATGGGAATGGTTGGTGATATCAACTTTCTGTTTGTGGCAGATTAGTATATGGGAGGGGGAGAACTTTTCCAGATGGGTGATGACCATGGCGGCCATTTTGAAGTCAATCATTTTGGATCCAACTTTATTTTTTTCAATGGAAAGAGGGACATGTGACACATCAAACGTATTGAGAATTTCATAAGAAAAACAATGGTGTGCTTGGTTTTAATGTAACTTTATTCTTTCATGAGTTATTTACAAGTTTATGACCACTTAATAAATGTGTGCTAAGTGCTGCCCATTGTGCAGGATTGTCAATACAACCCTCTTCTCCCACTCTTGACACACTGATAGCCACACCACAGAAGAAATGCAGCACAGGCTTCCAGTATCCATTGTTTCAGATGCTGCACATCTTGTATCTTACAGCATAGACAATTGCCTTCAGATGAGGGATGAGGCAAAGTTTTTTGTGAATGGTGAAGTTAACAAACAAAACCACCGCTATTAGTCTGACACTAACCCACAGTGGATAGATCCTTCCAAGACTGTTGGAACACAAACATTGATGGTATGGTGTGGTATATGGGGTACAAAGATAGTGGGGCCATTCTTCATCAATGGAAACCTCAATGCCACTGGATATGTGAAATTGTTACAAGATTCAGTTCAGTTCAGAATGCTGGTGGTTTGAGGGGTTGAATAATAAATGACCCTCTGAATTAACTTTTAACGCTTTAAAAAAAAAAAAAAAATTAATAAATCTTTTTGGCTGCAGTGCATTTCCCACTTCCAGGCTGATCTACAGTCCAAATGTCACAATGCCAAGTTAATTCCGCATGTGTCAACCAGCTAAATCTGCAGGGGGTTGAATACTACTTGTAGGCACTGTACATGGATGCTTGACTCATGTTTTCTATGGCGAGAGCTTGGTACATTGCTGCCAGATTCCTCTTTCAGCGGCTTATCTGCTTGCAGCACAAAAGGATCAAGCAAAACAAAAAGTCAAACTGTTTGATCTTTATCTTCTCTGACATTTTCTGAATGCAAAACACTGTTGCTAGTCACAGGTTCAAGCCTTCAAGAGATTCTAGTAAACAGGGTAAAAAAAACACCCAAAAAATAAAAGCTTGAATCAACCTCCTCCCATTCTATGAATATAAACAATACACATAACATTATATAACATGGTCAACAGCATAATGAAGAATAAAAACGCCACAAGTAAGAGTTTACTGTCTAAAAAAATGGAAGCAAAACAAGATTGTAAAATTGTATGTACACATAAATGATGAAAGTTAAATGTACATCATATATCCTCACAATAAAAACAATACATACACCTTCACTCGTCTACACATCCCTGTCAAAATGCCAGGTTTTTGTTATGTAAAGAAATAATACCTGGAAGAATCATTCCAAACTTTTTCCACCTACAAGCAGGGAGACCGGCGGTCCTGCGGCGTCTGCTCGGGCTCTGTCTCCTGCTCCCGGGGCCTGTGCACACCGCATAGGTATCCTGAGAGTGCACTTTGGTCAAGAGTGCAGCAAGCCCACTAATTTTAAAGGGCCAGTGCACCCTACCTGGAAGTGTTTGAGTGTATGGCTCAGAAGCATAGAGTATTTAAGACAATTTCCTCCTATGGGAAGTGCCTGAGCAATGTGGTATATATTACTAGAGACAAGCATCAAGGCAAATACATGCTCCAGGTCCTTTGAATTGATAGACCAGGAGGACAAATCCTAGCATATTTTTGAGCCCTTCAAAATGCTCACCGTAGCTCTGTTCAAAGTTGTCACAGATACCACCTGGAAAAATGTTCATAGAATAGACAGACAGGAAGTGTGTTGCAGCGGGGTCATTCCTCTAAGCTGGTTCGTCACGGACAGAAGAAAACAACTCTCCTCATCTCTTGACAATACTGCAGGCCAAGGATGTAATGGACTTTGTTTAGACCTGTCCTTCATGTACCCATAATAAGTTGCCTAAAAAAGCTCAACTACTGCCACCACCATTGCCAGTTGCCCCTTAGGAGCACAACTTGATGGACTTCATCACCGATCTTCCAGTGTCCTTGGGCTGCTTCGTCATCTAGGTAGTTGTGGACAGATTCTCTAAGATGGCTCACTACACCCTATTGATCAGCCTTCCTTCTGCGCCCAAGCTGGTGGAACATTTTATCCAGCACATTTCACATCTGCATGGTATACGTCTCTACATTGTGTTCAACAGAGGTATCCAGTTTACATCCTGATTCGAAAGGGTATCTGTAAGTTACTGGTTACCACCTTAGGCTTCTCATCGGCCTTCCATCTGCAGTCCAATAGCCAAGTAGAGCAGGTTAATCAGATCCTGACAGATTCCATGCATCACTTTGTCAATGAACATCACAGTGACTGGGTCAAAATTCTACCCTGGGTAAAGGTCATATAACAATCACATAAGTGATTCATTCATCCTCATGTAAGTCTCCATTTTTCATACTTTATGATCTACAGCCCTAAATCCCGATTCCTGTAACTGTCATCTCTGGCAACTCTGTAGCCGGTGCTCTCATCAAGACTTTCTTTGAAATTTGGGCGCAGATTGGTCCTGTGTTCAGATGAAAAGGCATGTGCAACGGTCGCAATGGCCTGGAGTACTCGACCATCTGGGATCAGTCAGATGGATGTCACGGTGGCAGTCCCAGTGGTCGTGGCACTGACCAAGCATGAAAAGGGGCAGTTTACAGGGGGTTAAAGTTTATATTGTGATGCCACCTGTGGTGTTTGGTCAAGGATGACCAGCACTGCTTGTGTAGGTTTCCAGGAGATAGATGTTGTGGTAGCTTGGATAAAACATTCTCCAAAGGCAGAGTGGGCCCCTGAGATGCAGTGTGTTGAAATGTGGAGATGATGGGAGTAGTTTGGGTGCAGGAAGTTGCAGAAGAAGCGGATAGACACAGGGGATGCAGTTCTTACCAGGTTCTTTACTTGTAACTTTGTTCAGTGCAGATCCAGCCTAGTACTGTGCTCTTCCAGATTGTAGCTTGGCCGGCTCTCAGACAGTCCAAGAACACTCTGCTGAGACACTCTTTATACACCTTTCTTTACTGCCCTTTCTGCACTGATCTTCTTACCTTCTCCTGTCCTGCGCCTTCATGCTACTAGTCCAAGGCAGGCGACTGAAGGCCCTGTCGAGGGACAGCTAGCAAGTCCTCTTGGCCCTCTGTCGTTACTGTGGCTGGGAGTATACACGGGGTTGGCTAGTGCTCATGCAGACTAGTTGTTCTGTAGCCTGGGCAATATGGACCTTACTCTTGGCCTTCACGTCAGTGTCCTTCAGGGCCCGTCGCCTAGCTTGGGTCTCCCTCTCACTAGCATCCTCTGCTGCTTGGATGAAACACTCCCCACAGGTGGAGCAGGCCCCTGAGATGCAGTGTGGTGAAATGTGGAGATGATGGAAGTAGTTGGGGTGCAGGAAGGCACAGAAGAAGTGGATAGACACAGGGGATGCAGTTCTTACCAGGTTCTTTACTTGTAACTTCGTTCAGTGCAGACCCGCCTGGTACCGTGCTCTTCCAGATTCCAGTTTGGCCGGCTCTCAGATAGTCCAAGAACACTCTGTTGAAACACCCTTTATAAGCTTTTGTTTTCTGCCCTTTCTGCGCTGATCTTCTTGCCATCTCCTGTCCTGCGCCTTCGTGCTACTAGTCCGAGGCAGGCGACTGCAGGCCCTATCGAGTGATAGCTAGCAAGTCCTCTTGGCCCTCTGTTGTTACTGTGCCTGGGAGTGCACACGGGGTTGGCTACCGCTCATGTAGATCAGTAGCCAGTAGCCTCAGGTTTCCTGGCTTGTGTGTGCAGTTTCACACCAGATTGGGTCTGGTCCCCTCATGCAGCAAGTTCCTCCAACAACGACCTACTGGGCGGTTGTGGATTCGGGGTCCTTGCTGGCTAGGATCCGTGGTGACCTACCCACTGGTCCCACTCTGGCCCAGCTCCAATTTTACCCCTGGAACTCCATTCTATCTTGATGTTGCTCCTCACTCTTCCTCTGTTTTCTGCCAACTCTCTAACTGCTCATTAACTGTGTTCCCACCCCCTAAGCTACTCCTCCCTCCAGCCAGTAGGTGGGGACTGCCCTCTAGAGGGGTCTCTTCCGCCCTGCACCTCCTGGCCTGGAGTTAGGAAAGGTGTTGGGTGTAGGGTGTGTGTGTCTCAGGTTTGTATCCCTGTCTTACCTGAGATCGATGATACCACACCTGTGGATTAGGTGCAGCATCACTGTGGCGACCAAGGCGCAGGGGCGCCTCACATGCGGATAAAGGACATCTGGATTCTCCTTCATATTAGCCTGTAAACTAGGTTTGGTGGTCTTCCAGATATATCCGTTTCAAGATGCCTTCCTATAAGTTGGGTTCCCATTTTATTAGTCCATTTGAGGTTCTCTGACAGATCAATGCTATATCCTGCAAGCAATAGCTACCAGCCTCCTTGCGTATTCTCAACTCCTCCCATGTGTCTCTCTCTGTAAATCAGTCATCCTCAGCTGCTACTTCAAGAACCCTGGTACCCTGCCTTCTCTGGTCATTGTCAATGACATCTTTGTGGGTAAAGATCATCCTTGCTATAAAGAAAAGGGGAGGTAGGACTATCTTTCTGATGGATTTGAAGGGTTTTGGCCCTATGGAGAGGTCTTGGGAGCCCTATGCGAACATTAATGGTGCTTTTCTCCTAAAGGGATTTATTTTTGGGCTGGAAAAGAAAGGATATAAGGGGAAGTACTGTAGTAATCGTTATGACTCCGGGGTCTCCACAGCAAGAAGACCAATGCTCTCTACTTTCTCACTCCTCCAGCTGTGCCACAGTGTCTGGCCAGGTCTAGTCTCCTTCCTTCCTGCTTCCTACTCCAGGGCCTTCGCACACCGTACGATTTACTTAGGTGCAAGCAGTCACTTAGGTATGATCTTCCAGGTTGAGATTGGTACCTTGGCTCAGTGGGTCCACTTCCCCACACTTGTCCCTGTGAGTGTTACATGCATTAAGTTCTAGGTAATTTCACAGTTGTGCCAAATTTAAGCCACTTCTTGATAACCATTTTCACAGTGTTCCATGGTTTCTTGTACCTTTCTTTTAGCTGATAACTTTTAACAATGAGATACTTTTGCTGTGTTGTTAACAGTTTCTGGGCAATGTGTTTTTACTGTGAAATAAGTGTCAGATAAATCTTATTAGAACTTTACATGGGGTTTATCAGAATCACTGTAAATGATGACAGCTGTGTACTGAACACAACCACATCCCCAATTAAAAGAGGATGTTCTGGCTTATGCAACCACATTATTTCTTTTGTTTCTGCCACACAATGAATTTGTACAGATTATGGGAACTGTTAAAAGTGGAAAATGACTAGGTAGAATAATTGGCGTGCATGCAGAAGTGTGGATTGTGGAGGTACAAGTGAGGGGATTGGTTCAGGATCCCACCAATTGTAGTCCAATAATAATCAGATACACACTTTCTTTGGATTTTTTTGAATGCAAAGGGTTGGTTTTATTAATAGAAAAAAGCAAGTTTTGTAGTTGGTTGTTTTACTATGAAAGTTGCTTGTTTCTATCGATAAAATCTAACTTTTAGACCACGCTGAGTATTTGAAGAGTTTTTTACCTCAGGATTTGTAGCCAAAACCAGGAGATGTGGATGATTAAATACAGAAATGGTGACGTGTTTCTATTAGGCCACGTGCCCACGCTGAGTATTTGATGAGTTTTTTACCTCAGGATTTTACCAGGAGTGGGTGATAAATACAGAAGTGGTGCAGGTGTTTCTATTAGACTTTTCCTCTGATTGTTCCACTCTGTGTTTTGTCTACAAATCCTGAGGTAAAAAACTCATCAAATACTCAATGTGTGCACAAGGCCTTACGTTCAAAAAGTCCAAAGGAAGCGTGCATCTGATTATTATTGGACTAAAAGTGGAAAATGTTCTGAAATTCTTCTTCCTGGTTTGATTTGTTTACAAAAACCTCTTACCGTACTTTAACAGGGGTGTGTAGATATTTTATTTTATACTCTATGACCCACGGAATAAAAATACCAGTCCATTTTAACCACCCTGTAAATGTGGTTTAGGCTAATCAAAAGCAATTATTTTAGGGGTTTTTTTGGCATCTACCGTATCTATCCTACAAAGATTTATTTTTCTGTTTTGCAGGACATTATATGATGAAATAAGTCATAAAATTCCAAAATACAACTAGAGCCACAAAAATCAAACCTTCATATGGCTAGGTTTGCTGAAAAGTCTACACTTTTGACATTTGGGAGATGAAACTGAATAAACAAAAGCAAAAAAAAAACCTAAAAGGTTTAATTGTCCCCATATTAAACCTATAAAATATAAATAATGGAAATCATGTGTTGGAATATTTTCGATGCATTCTGATGATGAGCCTGATAAAATGTTGAGATCTTGACTAAAAGGTCCAAGCACAGAACTATTAAGAGCAGAGGGAAATATTTAAGAATGCAGGAGGACCTGCTAAGCCCCTCTGTCTGTGTTTGAAAAGGGCAGCTGTCATCTGAAATAGGGATTGGTGCGCTATCCATTTTCCATAAACTCAGCCTGCCTGGTTATTTGTTGTACTCACTTTCATAGGGCAAAGGGTAATAAAAGTCATTTTAGTTGTAGCAGGTCTGAAGTGTTTGTAGGAATCTCCATCAGATTAGTAATACCTCATATAAACTGTTTAACTCGTGGTGACATACCCAGTGAGGGAGCGATCAATCTGAACAAGATATAGGTATGTTATTGTACACATTACCTTACATTTACAGTATGTGCACTGAACGTAGATGAAGATTCATTTGAATTGTGTTAATATCTGTTACATTTATGACTCATTTATCTAATTGTGAAATATTTTATTGCATTAGAATTTATAATAAAAAAAAAATGTACACGTTTCTAGTCCTGGATCGTGTTTGCTCTTCCTTCTGATTTATGGTGGAAAACAATATTCAGTATGATGCCTGTATGTGCTACATTTATGCAACAATTTTAATTTTTTTTTGAATCGTAAAGGCTTTGTCTGGGGTTTTCCTAAAATCTGTTTGTATATCTAGGTTGCAAGATGCTAACAGTTTGTAAATTACACCCTGTTAGCATTTTGCATAGTTACCTAAATATCAGCATTCTGTGTATGGAGGAGATGCTCACCACTGACCAGTTTCCCTGCTTTGGAGTCTGGTCATAATGTCACAACTGAACGTTACACCCAGACTCTAGCAGGCCCGCCCTTTCTTTGCAGGACAACCTCTATCGAGCTATGTAAACGCTGACTGAACCGCATTGCACTATGCTGTGCATCTTCTTCACAGAGGTCAGTGCTGTCACTGATGCGATCATCTTTCTTCATCAATGTGCCAAAGCCACCCCCCTGTGAAGGAGAAAACTGCTCTGTGTCAGTGATGTGGTGTGTGCGTGGTTCATCTAATTCACAGAGGGGCGGCTGTGGCACAGTGATGCAGAGATGATCGCATCAGTGACAGCACTGACCTCTGAAGGAGATGCACAGCGTAGTTCAATGCAGTTCAGTCAGCGTTTACATAGCTCGATGGAGATGGTCCTGCTGGAGATTAAGGCGTGCCTGCTTGAGACTGGGCGTAATGTCCAGTTGTGACGTTACGACTAGTGATGAGCGAGTGTATTCATTACTATTTACTATTCGCACGAATAGTACGGTATTCGCTATAATTGTTACTCGGTGAGTATCGCTTGTGCTCATGAGTGATGTGTTGATCGTTATTGATCTGATACATATTGCCAGCTTCCTTCTGTAAGCAATGGGAGCTGGCACCTCAGGGAGAGCAGATTAAATGTTAGGCTCTCTCTAGGGGCACTGCAAGGTGTTTTATGCTGTGAATATTTGAAAAAGCCCACCCTCCTGCCCTGTCCCTGAAAGACTCATTTTATAGCCGGATGTGTGCAGGCAGAGCTTATCACTCATTGACTTACATTGTACTTGCTATTCGGACGAGTATGCGAGTATTAAAAATTACTTATTATGAGTTTAGCGAGTGCGAATATTAAGGTACTCGCTCATCACTAGTTACAACCAGACTCCAAAGCAAGGAAACTAGTTGGGAATGAGCAGTTCCTCCACACGCATGGTAAGCTGATCTTTAGGTAACCATGCAAAATGCTCACAGAGTGTTATTTACAAACTGTTGGCGTTCTGCAGTCTAGCTATACACACAGATTTTATGAAGAGCCCAGACAACCCCTTTAATAGTGTTTTTGAAATAAGAACATGAGAAACATATTGTATATCAGAAATTATTATCTAAGGCTACCTTCACATTACGATTTGAAGGGAGCCGATGCTGTCCGATATAAATCGGACAGCATCGGCTCCCTTCTGATGCCTGGAATCGGGTGCCAAATAGGCACCCGATTCCGGCATAAAATCGGCGCCGGGCTGCAAAAAAAAAAAAAATAAATAAAGGTTATTCTCACCTCCCCCCGAGCCCCCGCCGTCTTCCGCCATCTTCTGCCATCTTCTTCTAGGCTCCCGGTGGCTCCCGCAGGCTGCCGGTGTCAGCAGAGGTGTACCTCTGCTGTACACAGGACCTGCGGTGATGTCACAGTCATGTGACCGCGGGTTCACCATGGTGAACCCGCGGTCACATGACTGTGACATCACCGCAGGTCCTGAACAGCAGAGGGAGCGCTCTGCTGACACCGGCAGCCTGCGGGAGCCACCGGGAGCCTAGAAGAAGATGGCAGAAGATGGCGGAAGACGGCGGGGGCTCGGGGGGAGGTGAGAATAACCTTTATTTTTTTTTTTTTAACACTTGTGCTCCTAGTTAGGAGCAGTTTTACTGTACTGAGCATGCTCAGTACAGTAAAACGGGGTCCGAGGAGACATAGATGTTTCCTCGGACCCTTCTCCATAGGGCCCCATGTTATAGGGATCGGGTCAGATCGGATGTGCACTAAATGCCATCCGATTTGGTCCGATCCGAATCTGTCAGATTTTATTTTCGGTGCTAAAATCGGAGCATGCTCCGATTTTAGCACCGATAATAAAATCGGACAGAATCGGATCGGACCAAATCGGATGGCATTTAGTGCACATCCGATTCGGTCCGATCCCCATAGGGATACATGGGGTCCGAAAATCGGTCCGATGCTGTCCGATTTTTTTCGGACAGCATCGGAAAGGCAAAAATCGTTATGTGAAAGCAGCCTAAGATTTTGAAAGAAGCTTCAAAGACACCTTGAAGAAATGCCTCTACAAAAATATGCTAATATTTATATGTACCATATTTTTTTACTATAAGTTGCACTTTTTTTCCCCAAATTTTGGAATAAAGTAGGGGGTGCCTCTTAGCCACAACCAGGGACATTCAGACTCTATGTGTGGGGCGCGGCAGCAGTGCGAGGTCACAGGAGGCTGCAGCAGGGTCGAAAGAGGCAGGAGCCGGCGATGGGGTGAACAAGTGTGCTCGCTAATTAAGGAGTTTCATATTCACTGCTCTCCATGCTCATAATCTGCCATCCACTTCTTTGTACTAAAGCTGATGCTGAAAGGTGGGCTCGAGTAGGTCCATGGGGAGCAGTGAATTACGCATTGTACTACTGACTAGCCCCAGCAGGGGCTGTGGGGGTACTCTGAGCCGGGCCTGTCTTGACGTCCTCGAGCATCTTGGGGCTGTTACGGTGGCATGACCCGGTCTGTGGCCACCCGAATGGGCGGTCAACAAAAAAAAGGGTGAAAGAGTTTTTGGAATAAGGGGATTTGGGGGTGGTTGTCGTGACGCCATCCGTGGTATGCGGCCGTTAGTGGCCGCTGCAGCAGACCGGGACCTCTGGGGATGATGGTATTGCAGTAGTGATAGTGTCTCTTCCCATGGGTACAGCGGGTCCCCAGGGCATTCAGAGTAAGGGTTTGCTAGAGTTCTTAGAGATCCAGCGGGGCTGACCTGGCTGCGGGGCGACATCAGGGCATCTCACAGATAGGCTCCTGCTGCCTGCACAGCGTTTCAGTCTACCGCTCCGCAGGTGAAAAAAGAACAGTCTGACGCACAGTTCTGAGTTCCAAACCTGGTTTACTTCCGTTCTCTCTCTGCACGTACCACAGGTCACAATACAAGTACATTGGCGGGCCAGGTAGTCCTTAGCAACCAGCAAGGCTTGTCTAGTACACCCCTTCTATGTTCCTTTCCTTTCAAGCCTTCTTGCCTCAGCGCTGCCTGCTCTCCTCCTTCCTGCACACGCCTCTGTCCACAGAGCTCCAATCCAGCAACCACGGGCCTTGTCGGGCTCTGTCTCCTGGTCCTAGTACAACTGCCTTCTCAGCAGATGTGCCGGGAGTTGACCACAGCTCCTCTGCAACTCGTGGCCACCAATTCCATGGTTGGAGCTTGGAGTCTCCTTGCCACCTTTCAGGGTCAGGCCCCTGGTTCTCGCCCTGCCCCTCCGCTTCACTGCAGACTCGGGCGCACGGGTAGATTGCTCACTGCCCGTGTCCCTAGGGCTCCCTCTGTCTCCTCATGGTCTCTGGCATCGAGACCCGGGACGAGCCTCATCTCTGCTCAAGTCCTCCGGGTCCGTCCTCTCTCGCTGCTCACCCACACAGATAATTGTGCAGAGATTGTTTGCAGATCTCTTGTTGCAATGAAATCATGGACACGTTCCATTTTGTGGCTGTGTACAAATGGAACAATGTGTCCATGATTTCACTGCAACCAGAGATCTGCAAACAATCTCTGCACAATTATCTGTGTGTGTAACTGGGCCTTTTCCCAAATCACTTCCTGTTTACTTTCCCACCCACCACCTTTCTTCCTCCACCGTCCCATAGGCTGCCTGAGCCGTCCCACTACCTGGGTTCACTCACTATCACTGGGACCAGTGTGTTGGGTGTGTTTGTGGGTGACTGGACTTACCAACCCTGGTTGCCGTGGACGGGAATACTACCCCCTGGTGGGGTGCAGTACCCCTCAGTGGCGACCAGACCGCTGGGGCGCCACACATAATGGTGCAAGCATTAATGCATGCATGGTAATGAGGCGGTCGACAGGGTAGGGGGAACTCGGGTACCGGGGCTGATGGCAACTTGGATGGGGGATCACGGCTGGTCGGTCCCCGGTCCCATGCCCTGGACCCTCAGTGGCGGGGATGGTGGGGGCATGATGGTGGTAAAGGGGATAGGTTACGAGACGCCACCTATGGTACCTGGTAACGGGTACACCAGCGCTGCGACCAGCCGCTGAGGTGATGGAAGTGCAGCTCAGTGTAGTACAGCTCCCCACAGGTGGAGCTTTACCTCAGGGCAGAGGGGATGGATGAGGGGAGTCGTAGTAGCGTCTCTGCTGTTAACACTGTGGATGGCGGCGTTTAAACATGCACATGCACACACAGTAGTCTTTGTTTTGGTATCTTTTACTGGTGACAGGGTAACAGGTACAGTCCAGAGAAGTAACCAGGTCCTCGGTGCAATTCCGGACCTTTACCTTGGAGAGTTGTGAGGCCTCCTCTGTTTCTGTGTACTGTGGTTTGGGGTAAGTCCTGCCTGTGACTGAACTCGCCGCTCCTTCTCCTCTCAGGGCTGTGCTCTAAAACTGACAATGAGGTCCTTCTGAGGGGTCCCTATTCTTCCTTTGGCTCCTGGTCCTGTGTTTGGTCAGTTTGAGTGTCTATTTGTCTGTTTACCTCAGGGGATTTGGTCCTCCTGGTCCTCCCAGGCTTTTACTGCTACAATGGATGCTGGCAGCGTCGGACTCCAGTGTCCGGGTGTACTAAAGGGAAACCTGGTATGTTCCCTTCTCTAATTCTCCTGCTCTCCACTGGCCTCCAACCCTCTCCCAAGGGTGCAGCACAGCTGGGTCAGTGTTCTCTGGTCCTGGGCCTGGATCTTTCCCAGCGACCAGCTCCCCACTCCTGCTCTCTCCTCTGACTGGAACTAACTAACTGGACTAACTGACTCCTCCCCTCAGGCCTGGATCTTTTAAAGGGGATCTGGCTTAAGGCAGCCAGTAGAGCTCCCCCTTCAGGTCTGGGGTGGAAGGTGTTGTGTGCTGTGTGTACCAAGGTGTAAATCCCTCCTTGCATCGGTGGATCCTGTGGCAATCCCCTGCAGGGGTGCCACAGTAACATCTTAAAGTCGAATCTTTCTAGACAAGACTATGATGGGACATTCAAATGTCCATATTTTTTAACTGACTATGTGCCCGTGCAAAACTCATGGAGACATGTCCATTTTTGGGTCTACTAGGATTATAACGTGTGTGCTGAGCGCTAATAAAAATAATAAATAATAATAACTCTATTAGATTATGGATTCCAATGAAAAATGTAACCACATACCTACAGTTAACCCTTCTTTTATTGACACAATACATGTATCACAATTTATGAGTATGCATACTATAATCTCTATATGCTAAAAAACAAAGGTTAAAATAAAAATATATATTAAAAAGTTTAAAAATGATATAAAATCCGGACTCTCCTATATAAGTGGTGCTCTGAGGGTAATCTGAGGTTTATTAACATTCATACACAATGGTTATAATGTATCAAGTTCTTTCAAAAAAAAAAATCCTAATAGGATGAAACACACGCGGTGGCACCCAATGCTCACAGCAGCAACTCAATAAGTCTAGATGCTAGCTCCGGTGTGTGCCCTATTGTCTTAATCATGTCCATTTTTTACCAGCAGCAAGGATGACAAGGGCCAATGCAAGTCTATGGATCCATAAAAAACTTGTACAGCACAGATGTCATCCACGTGTTGTCCATATTTGACATTGCAAAGTATAGGAGAAGCTTTGTAGTTTATTACGTCCATGAAAAACACTGATGGTAAAAAAGGGACCATACAGACCAAGCACTCATGGCATAGTGATCCAAAATTTTGATTCTGATACCATTTTTTCACTTCCATTTTTTAAACATGGATGTGTGAATGAAGCCTCTTTAGCAAAACAATGTAGAGTTCATCTACAGGGAAGGCTACTACAGGTGGAACTAAAGAGAATTCTTTTTCTGGAGGACTCACACACTTTTTTCTTACATTCACCCAAAGACTTTCCACCAGTTGAGTCAACTCAAGGAGTATAAGTACCTTTCATGAGCCACTAATCCAATATATAAAGATGAGTGTGTATGTGTATGTATGTATAGCCCCACCCCTCCATAGCTCTGCCCCTCCCACAAAGTCCTGCCCCCTTCATTAATTACCCACCCTGCAAAGATAACCCCTCCCACATACACACCCACTTCAGAGCCCGACCCCCTTCATAGCCCAAATGGATGGGGCAAAATCGAGGGGTGGGTCATATGCATCCATGGAGGGCGGGGCTATGAATGAGGTGGTGCTGTGTGATGGGGGCAGACCTATGAAGGGGGCAGGCTATGTGTAGGCATACATATACACGCATACTCTATATGGAGGCTGCATTATACTATACTACATGGAAGAGAACAAAACAGTGATGTTTAATAGAATGGATCAAACCCAAATCCACAAGTAGAACTCAGGAGACATAAATACCGCACAAATACAGTGACATGACTCAAAATATCATGGGCTAACATTCTACTGTGACATCTCTGTTTGTTTGTTATTTTCCATATATGGTAAGTTATAGGTCACCTGATAAATATGCAGGCTGTCAAAACTGTATTTATTACCTCACACATACAGTGAATAGGCCTTTTTTTGGCGACTAACTGTAAAGCGCAGGATTAAAATCTCCCTTCAAAACAGTCTGACATTCCCTGAGTCAACTGAGGTGGTAATATACAAGATGTTTTTTCTGTCCATTTACTTTGTGAATTTTTTCGTCTATTTTGTTATAACTAAGAACAGTTAGTTACTATCCCGGGCAATGCTGGACTCCACAGCTAGTGTATTATTAATGCTTCTCTGAGCCATTCCTTAGGATTATGAACCGGTGCAAACCATGAAAAATAACATAGAATGACCTACATCGTGTTTATTGTTTGTAGTAAACCATTTATGTGATGATCTTGTTTTTTTTAAGGAAATCAAATTAATTTAGCGTTTATATGTAGTATCGTAATCCATTTCCCCTAATCCGTGAGACAAAACTGCTTTCATCCTATTCTGAGAGACCTCAGCTTTTCATATCCTCCACATGTTAATAATCACATCACAACTCTTCTTTTTTCTTTTCTTAATATTCGGCAGAGGATCCATGGCTTTCTGCCAGTAATTGTTACGCACCACACCTCTCGGTGAATGGTTATTATCTGAATAGTGTGGGTTGTTTAAAGGGATAGGATTTACCCCCTACAGCTGTGTCTTACTTATTTGCTTTTACAAACTGTTTATTCAGAGTGTCTTTGGCTGGAAATAAGAAGTTACAACAACAAAGACTTAAAGGTTTGTTAGATCTATTGCCCAATGCTTATAAAAGTGTGAGATAAAACAGTGCTCATGGGCTTGGGATTTTCTGGATTTTTTTGGTCATCCTCTTTCAGGACAGGCATGCCGCTTACTGAATCGGGAGCTTTTGACAATTGGCATACACTACTGTGAGCTTCAACAAAAATCTTAATCCAGTCACTGCAGTAAAATTTCTGGCATATGGTGTCATGAAGTAGACAAGCTTGTGGCATCACATCCCTTCCCAACCCAACTCCGAACATTTCGCATAGCTGAATAGAGCGGACATGAAAAGGGCAAAAGTCGTAAAATTCTTGTGTAACTGTGCATTGCACAAACAATTTTACAACTTTTCAAAGCGAATTCTGGCATAATTGCTTTACTGAATTGGGGCAACAAACTTTTGGCTGAGCCGAACATTCACTCCACTGAGTTGATAGAGATAGATGTCAGCCGTATGAGAGCTCCGCCATCAGATCATGGTAGGCATCTATCTGGAGTCACACAAGAGTAAGGGTACCTTTACACGTTCGCAACATTGCATGCAATTTCACTTGCAACTTACTGGTTGCAGTGAAATCATGGACACATTGTTACATTTGTACACAGCCACAAAATAGAACAATGTGTCCATGATTTCACTGCAACCAGTAAGTTGCAAGTGAAATTGCATGCAATGTTGTGACATGTAAAAGTACCCTTAGACTCGTACAAGTACAATCTGAGAAAATCTCGCATTGCATTTGGCCCCATGTTAGACAATGGTACAGCTCAGATTTGCAGCATTCTTCGATTGTCAGCGAATCTCTGCTCATTTGCACATATACATGTCTATGGGTGCAAGTGAAACATGGACTGCACTCGGATGACATCAGATATATGTAGAGACTAGTAATAGGTGAACCGAATTGTAAAATTTGGGGTCTGTACCAGACACCTAGTATCTGTGCACATATCCCGAACACGGATTTTCCTGAAAAACCCATGCTACAGTTTGGGTCCAAGGGCTGTGAAATAAAGCATATAACAAACATAATCGTTATTCTGCTAAAGAATACATAGTAAAAGTGAGAATCTTAGCTGATGCAGTGGCCATTGCATGTTGAGTTCGATAACCTGTCTTGGTGTTCTCATGTATATCGGGTCCCTAATCGTATGCCTCTGTTTGCAGTACAAAATGCATGTGAGAATCTATGTGTCTCTTAAATACAATTAAAACCTGTGAGTATGGGTATGGCTGGGAACTTGACTACAGCAGGATGGTGTACTAGATGTTAAACTAGATGGCTATCGGTTGGGGGGAGGGTGCTCAGTCAAAAACTGTATAATATTAATAATAAAAATCAACTAGCACACCTGTATGTGAAGGTGCTAGGTAGAAATTGCATTTACGAGACACACAGATTCTCACATGCATTTTGTACAGAGGCATACAGTTAGGGACCCGATATATATGAGAACACCGTGACGGGGTTATCGGGCTCAACATGCAATGGCCACTGCATCAGCTAAGATTCTCATTTTTCCTATGTATTCTTTAGCAGTTTCAGCAATCTCATTTTTCCTCATCCAAATTTGCATCAGCTTTTGTAGAAGCTAGTCATTCATTCTTTAGCCATTAAGCTATACCTTATTTAATGTTTACTATGCCTTAACAGGGCAGTAAGTGCAATGAAGATGAAGTGAAGGGTTCTGTGAGTGTTTTATTAAATAGGTCATAGGTTCATCTGTAGTTCATTAATTAGGGTCATTAGATGTTGATTGCATAGCAGCTGCATTTACAAGATCTTCAGGAGCGTCTAATTTGTCTGTAAGAGCCAGAACTCCTAATGGTTGGTAGGGGATCAGATACGTATTTCTCTCTTCAAAATGCAAATAAATTTATATAATTTAGAAAATGTGATTTTCTGGATTTTATTTTTGATATTCTCTCACTGTTAAAATTAACTGACCCCTTAAAATTATAGACTGTTCATGTCTTTGTCAGTGGGCAAACATACAAAACCAGTAAGGGATCAAATACTTATTTCCCCCCACTGTATATTGATCGCTTCCAAAGGGGCCGGTTTCACTTCTCTAAAGGGCCTGTCACACGTGTCAATGTCGTCAGCGATCTGATCGCTGACGACATTGACGGCTGATCGCTGGTGAGCTGTCACACAGACAGACTCACCAGCGATCAATTGACCAGAGACATCATGGAAACGATTTAAATATCGTTTCCATGATGTCTTGCTCCCGCTGCCAGCCTGCTGGAAGCGGGAGCAGGCTGGTCTCCAAGGTAAACTGCGGGTATCTAGGCAGCGCGCGCTGCCTAGATACCCGACATGTACCTTAGTTACCAGCCTCCTCCGCTCACCGGCTGGTATCTAAGGTACACAGCGGGTAACTAGGGACCCTAGTTACCCGCTGTGTACCTTAGATACCAGCCGGTGAGCGGAGGAGGCTGGTAACTAAGGTACACGTCGGGTATCTAGGCAGCGCGCGCTGCATAGATACCCGCAGTTTACCTTGGATACCAGCTCCCAGCGCTTGTGACAGGCGCTGGGAGCTGGAATATCGCTACTCCCGGTGTCACACGCAGCGATGCTGCGTGTCCACCGGGCGACAATCGCCAGGTTTTAGAGCAGGTTCTAAAACCTGGCGATCATCAACCAGCGATTTATCGCTGGTTGATTCAGTATGTCACACGCATCAATATCGCTGCAACGTCACGTGCAGCCGAGATCGTGCAGGCGATATTGATGCGTGTGACAGGCCCTTTAGACCTAGGTTCACCCTACAGCTGAGACAGCAAACAGGGCCGGCTCCAGGTTTCTGTGGGCCCTGGGCGAAAAGGTCTCAGTGGGCCCACTTTAGTACATATCGCGGACTATATATATATAAATAAATATATATATATATATATATATATATATTGCCGCACACTTACTGCAAGCCCCATAGACAATGCATGGGGCTTGCCGCAAATGGGCAGCAAGTGCAGCCGATAGGCGGAAAATGCAGCAGATGCTCGGTTTTCTTACCGCAACCGCCACATTTAAAAAAAAAACGCCTATGTGAAGGCAGCCTTGCAGGAACAGTGACTGCCAAAACCAGCAAGAGCTGTTCCTGACAGTGAGTATATTACACGTTGCTAGGAGCGGGCTAAAATGCATTTGCGTTCCCTTGCGCTTTTTAAAAATACCCTTCAAATGCAAAATGTTGCATTTTTGTGCATCTGAGGATGCTTGGTATATACACAAGCGTCCTGAAGCGCACAAATAATGCAAGCAGCTCACTGGAGCCACACTGCCATATGGGTGGCACCACAGCCAAGCGGAGTGTCTGGCCATCTGGATCTCTCTTTCTCCTCACCTTTCTTCTCGCCGCTCCGGTCTCCTCCACTCGCTCTGCACATATCAGCACAGTGATGACAACATCGTGCCCCTCCATGCTGAGCTGCAGAATGCAGACAGCGGCAGAAGAGACTATGGAGAAGAATGCTGCTGGCAAAGGTGGCTGGGACTATAGGAGTGGAATCCGCGGGGAACTACCACTGGTACACATATCTCGTACACACGCGGCTCTGCTCCATACACCTCGTACGCACGCGGCTCCGCTCCATACACCTCGTACGCACGCGGCTCTGCTCTGTACACCTCGTACGCACGCGGCTCTGCTCCGTACACCTCGTACGCACCCGGCTCTGCTCCGTACACCTCGTACGCATGCGGCTCTGCTCCGTACACCTCGTACGCACGCGGCTCTGCTCCGTACACCTCATACGCATGCGGCTCCGCTCCGTACACCTCGTACGCACGCGGCTCCGCTCTACACCCCTCATACACACACGGCTCCGCTCCGTACCCCTCGTACACACACGGCTCCGCTCCGTACACCTAGTACCCACTCGGCTCCGTTCCATACACCTAGTACACACTCGCCTCTGCTACATTCACACTGTAAATCCCTCCTGACCCCACACAAACTTCACCTAATTGAGCATCATGATGGGCAGCACAGCAGAGTCCTGCATACACTGAGGAGCTGATCATGTGACCCCTGACTCAACCCTCCATTGACATCATCACAGGTCCTGTCAGCCCAGAGTGTGCGGCTCTGTCGGCTCCCATGGAGGGGGGAGGAGGAAGACCTCTGGTGCTGCAGGAGGCTGAAAATGACCCCCCAGCTGCCCCTTGATCCCTAGATATGGCCTGGCTGTGGGGGCAGTGCTCAGGGGCCCCTGAGGCTAGGGTCACACTTGCATTGTGACCCTAGCCTGATGCAAGTATTTTCGGCTGCAGCGCATAGCGTTTAATGCTATGCGCTGGAGTCCATAGAAACCCGATGTTTACCTTGCCAACCACTGGTTGGCAATGTAAACATCGGGTTTCTATGGGCTCCGTTGCTGGCAGCGATAGCATTAAACGCTCTGCGCTGCAGCAGACAATACTTGTGTCAGGCTAGGGTCACAGTGCAAGTGTGACCCTAGCCCTCAGGGGCCCGGTGGGCCCCCTCCAAGCAGTCGGGCCCCGGCACTTGCCCGGGTGCGCCAGGTGCTGACGCCGGGCCTGACAGCAAACACTAGTGACACCTAGGGGTGGCTGATAATATCGCCCAATTTCCAGGGAAATAATTCATTATAATAATACATCTGTATATGCATCAAATAAATCTGATATTAAAGGGTATATTAAAACAGTAACAGTCTTCAGGAGCAGGAACCGCACTCTGGCATCAGCCACAGGAGGATGGATCTAATGGTAATGAAGGTTAAAGAGAGCCGTGGGGTCATCATAGGAGGTGGGATGTGATGGAGCCAAATCAGTGTAGATTGAAAAGTAGGTTGTACACATAATTATCCTCTTGGTGTAGAAAACAGACCATATTCTAAAATAAATCAATGTCACCTTTAGATGTAATCTCATTGGTATGGTACCTTTATTCACATAGCTGTATGTATTGCTTTTTCAATCAGTAATATTAAATCATTGACAAAATATTAAAAAAAGGCACCAAGAGTCTAAAGAAAAACTCAATCCGAGAAATCCATAAACCTGTATTATTATTATTATTGAAATGGTGTTTTTTTTTGTTTTTTATAGCTTCTTTAAAATCGTTACATTGACATTTAGAATAACCTTCCTTATCTACACCTCCGACCTTCCAACAAGTGCAGACATCAGAAGCCCTTCAATAAGCGGCTGAAGGAGCAAGGGACGGCTCTAAGTGCATTATTATTCTGCTCTGGGCCCGCAGATCCATAATTGTTTAACAGCGCTACTTCAGGAGATTACATTAAATTCTCAGCTTCATCCGCTTTCATAAAATGTAACGTTGTCACCATATAAATCAGTAAACAGCACAATCCCGCTGTGTCTCGGGAGCTCCGCTCTGTAGTAAAGCCATTTACATTTTATAAAGTCTCATTGATCATATCTTTCTATTCGGATAGGGTTGTATTGGTGTATGTAAGTAGCATATAGTTTCATGTCTTGAAGTATATTTTCAGTTTCTGCTTTTAGAACATAATAAATACTCTGATTTTTCTGAGGGAGCCCTTAAAGGAGTTGTCCCTCAAAGTACTTTTAGCAATAGATTTTGGAGTAATATATATTTTACAATTAAATGTGTTAAAAAATGTTATATATGTGCTATTTCTATATACTGTGTAATGGCTGTGTCCAACCCTATAGAGCTGCTCCAGTTCATGGTAGGCACATACATTAGCTCCTGTCCAGGGGGTCAGAAGCAGAAGTCAATACTGAGTATATGGATGACATCGCAGCAGCTCACGGCTCCTGCTTTCTGAGGTAGTACATTTTCCTGCCTGTATTATCACAGGACTGGGCTCTTCTACTATGTCGTCAGACCTGTGAGCTCATTATAAAGCAAGTCAGTGAAGCAAAAGCCCTAGCGGCCATTGAGGGCTTACATCATTTACTTGAGTTATGGTGAGCTGAATGGGCTGGAGAATTAGCAGAAACACTCACTCCTGTGATGAGAGATGGAGAAGTACCATATGCACCCCAAAATGTAGCAGCTGTGAGCTTCTGGTGTTCCTACCATGTATTCACTTATCATAAGTAATGTCTGCTTCCTCCTCTGGTCAGAAGCTGTGGTATGTGCCAACATGAGAAGATCATGCAAAAAAGGAAAAGACGGGGACGCAATGTAAAGACCTAACTAGGAAATATGGATTTTGGTGGGCAATATTATTCCCTCACCTGAGGTGTTGTGCGCCCTCGCACAACACCGGTGGATAGCTCTGGCGCCCTCCTTCCTTACTGCCGGCGGTCTCCAACCGCTGCTATGCTGGTTCTTCCAGCGGGGACCATCACGTACATGTCCGCGTCACTGATGAAGACGGCTACCTGACCAATGAAACGCGTTGTGTGTTCATTAAGGGACGTAATAAAGGTTTTGGATAATAAGACTCTTCCATCACCTGTCTTTTTCAGCGCTCCTAAAAAGACTGTTCTTTTTTAGTTTCAACATAAGATCTGCATGGTTGGACATGGAAAATAAAATCCCAGCACTGGAAATTTTTTTCTTAATGCATCCAATTGTGGAACTTATCATTCCAAAATGTATTTTTTTTCATGCCACAGTACCTTTAAAGGAAAGGTCAGCTACTTTATGCCACCCAACCTATAACTATCTCTCCCTGCAGCTTCTTAGTTCTATTCTAAGCATTCCTGTCTAACCTAATACTGTACTGTAATAGTTGAGAAAAATAATTTAGTAACTTACATTTTTGTATGGTAATCATGTGGTATCTAGTCTGATGGGGCGTTCTCTCCAGGTCCATGTCCTCCCTGGTGATCGCATCCCGGTGAGCATGATAACCTAATTTACAAGCGCGGTCCTGCCATCTAAATTGTTGTGGCTCCTTCTTGCTATGATACGCCAGCTGCATCATTTCCAGTCCTGTGCATTGTGGGTGAGTGTTGAATGTACCTGTCCGGCTCCAGATCATGCACACTGCGCATTCTGAAGCCGCCGAGTACACCCAATACCTCCATCAATTCACAGGACGGGAAAACTGATGCTGCTGGTGTGTCATAGCTAGAAGGAGCCACAACAATTTAGACACTAGGACCGAGCTTGTAAATTAGGTTATCACGCCCACCGGGATGCGATCACCAGGGAACCAGGGAGGACATGGACCTAGAGAGAATGCCCCATTAGACTAGATACCACATAATTACCATTTAAAAATGTAAGTTGATGTGGATGCGGGCTGGCTGACAAAGGATGATAAGGTTCTGGTCCAGTAGTTACAGACTACCCACAAGATTACTGAGCGAAGGTCTTGTAAATTCATTCTATTATAACAATATGACCACAACCATATCATGAGGCAGCTAAATGAAGCTGAAATTGGAATCACGTATTACCTTTCAGAGAGTCATGCCAGGAGGCACAATTTGTAACTTGTGCCTAGTGCTTTCCATGCAATCCCCAAATAGCAATATCCCTCTGAAGTGCCATGCTGGAAGTTTTATGTTCACCACCCATCCAGGGTACTTGGTGAATGCCAAAGTATCTAGTATTTTGGAGCACAGAATATAAAGATTTTTTTCCACAATATAAACAATATTTCCTTTGTCTTACACAGTAATAGGAAATCAGCTGTAAATCCTAAATAACATAATACACAAACCTTCATAGTTGGCCTTGTCTTACAAAGTAAGGCTATGTGCCCACTGGGCGTATTTTAATTTGTGCTGCATTTGTCAGCTACATAAATGCAGCGGTGTAAAAACAAAAGCAGCACAAACGTATTGTGTTTGTGCACATTCAAATGCAGCGCAAAACGCAGCACACACACAAGGGGATACAGAAAGACAGACAGACGCAGACACCCACACTTTCTCTCCCTCCCTGGCGAGCCCACGGTGATCCCCAGTGATGTCTTCCTCCCGGGCAACAGCAGGACCTGTGGGTATCATCCTACCAGAGCAGGCCCATGTGACAGCCTGAGTCACATGACCAGTCACATGGTGCAAGTCCTGGAAGGATGATAAACTCAACTTCTATTGGTGCACAAAGGAAGAATCATCAAGAATCACCGGGGATCGTCGTGGGTTCACCGGGGAGAGCATTGCAATGTTTGTTTTGAAAATGACTTTTAAGAAGCATCACAAACAGACGGTGAGATTGCCAGTCCGTTTGTGATGCTTTTTGGGGGGGTTAGAATGGAGTCTATGGGGAAAATTTCAGCCAAAAACCGAACATGTTAATTGACAGGAATTTTAAAAACGCAGGAGATTTTTGCAGCAAAAAACACATCACCCAAAAATACACATGTGGGCACAGTTTTTGGAAAATCACATGGATTTTAACAATAAAGCTCTGGGTGACATGTTTTTGCAGCAGAAACACAGCAAAAAAAAATGCATCGCGACTGCACAGTGGGCACATGGGCTTACAGAGCATTGTCTCTCATTCTGCAAGAATGCCACCTCTATTCCTGCTGCCACCGGAGTCCTCATTTCTTCTGGTCTCATTGTACTGTAATCAATTCTAGTCATCGTTTATTTCAGGATACTGTTTAGTGTATCAGATATGGAAAAGACAGAGAAGCACACAGAATAACCAATACCTATGTTGATTTCCGAGAAACTGAATAAAAGGATTTTGACAATGATTTACGGTCATTGAAATCTCAAGTCAGAGGAATTCAGGCGCTTGTTAAAACTCCTTGGAATCCTCATCCAAAATCAGGGACTCGCACCATAACATTTTATGATATACCAGTGACACACAACTATAGATACACAGTATATATGCAATTTTCTACTTTCACAAAACCGCCTGAATGTGAGATAGTGCCAAGTGAATGGATGCAAAAATGGAGAATTGCTATGCGAAATATAAGCACAATTTTGTGCCAAAAACCTATTTCATGTGTCTTGTACCTTATTTTTTGCATGTAATACTGTGGTTCAAAATTCTGTTGAAAATTTCTCGCACAAAGCAAGTCAACAAAAGTGTTATACAATGTGACTCGTCAGTTCCAATTCCAGTCCTCAAGACCCACCAACAGATCATGTGTTCAGGATTTATTTAGTATTGCACAGGTGATAATTCACTCACCTGTACAATGAGAGTGGAAATCCTGAAAATATGACCTGTTGGTGGGTCTTGAGGACTGGAGTTGAGAAACACTGGACTAGACGGTCTAAAAATGCACCAAATTCCTCAACCATTTTCCACGGTGATAAATCTGCAGCAGGGCGTAACTACAATAGGTGCAGGGGTTGCAATCACACCCGGGCCCCAAAAGTCCCATTGGCCTTTAGAAAAAGACTAATACTATTAAAGGTTTGGAATAATTGGGGGCCATGTTGGAGCTTACGCATCAGGCCCCTGGGCCTGTAGTTATGCCACTGTAAATCTGGTATATTTTAAATTAGTCTAGTCTAAGTTTGCACATCTAAAAATTAGATCATCTCAATGATTAAAATATCTCCCTATTGTTTTATACTTGAGAGAGCAGTGTATGGCTCAAAAATAAGATATGTTACAGAATACCCCACTCCATGAGACTGTGTATTACAGTAGATAGAACACAATGTAGATGTTTTTCCAGGAGTGTTCTTTTCTGGTGCGTTTTTTTTCTCTTTTTCTGCTGCAAAACTGGATCAACTGTTCAAAAAAAAAAAAAAAATGCACCAGAAAATGGATCATCCGTGTCTGATCGCTTTTGGGTGCTGCATTTTTTTTTCTCCATTTAGAATGGTTCCTATGAGAAACGTGGATGAGAAAAATGCTACAGAAACTAACATGCACTTTCTTTGGACGGATCAATTTTCAAGGGAAGAAAACGGATCACACCACAGATTCCTATCTGAACAGCAAAAAATTTAAAACCCATTGACTTTGCTGGGATTCCATTTGAGTGATCCTTTCTCTGCATTTCACAGCAAAAGCGGATACAAAAAAAACAATTAAACAGTGTGTGTGAATATAGTCTAATATGATAAACGTTTAGGCCAGTTTACACACACCAACTTATCTGTCCAACTTCTGACCAACTTGCTGGTTGCAGTGAAATCATGGACACATTGCTCCATTTTGTGACTGTGTAGAATGGAACAATGTTTCCATGATTTCACTGCAACCAGCAAGTTGTTCAGAAGTTGGACAGATAAGTTGGTGTGTGTAAACTGGCCTTTAGAATAGGAGTTGGACATGCAGCAGGTTGCCATGTGGATTACCAGGGTGGAAAGTGTACATGAAAAACAGTATCTCATTTACAAGTAGTGGAGGGAATCTCTAAAAATTGATTGGCACTGCAGATTTGTCTGCAGTATTTCCATTTATTCTGTGGATTACCACTCTGAAATTCATGCATTTCAATCCAAATGGTGAAATCTACAACAATAGACTAAAGAACGCTTTACACGTCACAATATCGTTCCGATATTACATACGATTTCACGGGAGCGCGCACGTTTTTGGCACTTGTCCAAGATCGCATAGGAGATGTTACACAGGGAGATATCGCCAGGCAACGCTACTACGATGTGGTACACCCCTCTTGCACACTGCGTCTGAGCAACTCAGGGAACGACCAATTAACATTGTAGTGAATAGGGGAAGTTGCGCTCCAAATCGTAGTTGCGCTGTCACACAGCACGATCATGCCAGATCGTCAAGCCAATATTGCACGGTTGAAGAGCATGCACAATTCTCAAACGATATTGGAAGTTGCATCGTTTTTGAGTTGCGTTGCCTATTTACACGACATAACACACAAACGATATCAACTGCAACGCCCGTACCACGTCACTTTTTATCGTAGTTGCGTTGCGATATCGTGATGTGTACAGCGGCCTTTAAACGTTCCTATACATTTTAGTAAATGCATGTTGATCTGTTTAGTTATATGATGACATGGTCATTCTGACTTGATTTTTGCTTACTTTCCAGGCTCCCTTTACCCTTCGGCCAAGCCATCAGTAACTATTTTTAAAATAACCTTTTGGCTGGGTTATTTTAACAGCTGCATCAACCCAGTTATCTACCCCTGTTCCAGCCGAGAGTTTAGGAAGGCTTTCCAGAACATTCTGCATGGTCGCTGTTCTCATAGGAGACAGGCTTCAAGTAAGTATTCATCCGGATACATCCTGAGCAGCCCAGTGCATCGCAGTCCAGAGGAGCAGAGGGATGTTGTACGAATCCCAGTAGGATCTGGAGAAACGTTCTACAAGATCACAAAAACCGATGGAGTCTGCGAATGGAAATACTTTTCTCCGGTGCCAAGTCCGTCCTCTCCGTGTGGGCCACCGAAGGACTTTTCAAACTGTACAACAGCAAGGACGAGCAGTAAGTCAATTTTACGGACCTGCTGTTGTATCGGCACAGAGCAAATCCGAACGTGTCATAACATTCCTACAATTAAAATACATAAAATCTCCACAGGTGAAAATGGAGAACCTGTTTGAGAATAGGACACATCTATTGTAATAAATTCCAATACTCCTAGACATGCTGCATGTGGATGGAAGTGACCAAGTGTTTTTGTTCAATCAGATTGCGCAAGTTCAATGGTTCGATTCCCGTCAGCAGCCTTTACATTCCATTGTATCTGAGCCTCATTTTAACCATTTACTTTTTTACGCTCAACATTTTGAACCTCGACACATAATGAACAATGCTGCTATAATTGCACCTCGGATGTGGATGCATGGAATAAAATCTTGCTTTAAAAGCTCCATGGTGCTATGTTATTCCAAAATAAAGTCATCTGGAAATGGCAAATGAAACTAATTGGCCAACATGGTACTATTTATGTCCAATTAAGGCTTGTGCCGAATTGATATGTGCTGTGCACTCTGTACAGGTGGAGAATATCCAATTCTAGCTTCGGATGGTTAAGTTTCCATCTGCAATTCACTTGCAATAAACACAATCACAAACAATAGTGTCATTGGTTCTTTCAGCCAAACTTGTGTATCCTCGGTCATACAAAGTTTTCATTATGAGTAGCTGTACGGGGTTGTTGGAGAGTTCATCATCTGGATACTTTCTAAATTTCTTATATGAAAGAACACAAAGTACAAATCTCTGCAATGAGTTTGGTTATTATACTGGAATAGAATTGCAGAATGGCACGTCATTTATTCATCTCTGCATTTAAGAAAATTGTCTTCTTGAAAAGGGCACAGCAGATGATAACATAAGGATAAAATAGGAATGAATTCCAATTTATACCATTACCATTCAGGTGCACTAAAATAGTACGGGCTCATGCACACAGCTATATTACAGCTGCTCTTTGTACTGACTGATGGTGATGTGCTATGGAATTAATAGCGTTATATAAATGAATATATATATATATATATATATATATATATATATATATATATATACATATATATATACATATATGTACATATATATATATATATATATATATACATATACATATATGTACATATATATATATATATATATATATATATATATATATATATATATATATATATATATATATATATATATATAGTGAAGTTCCTATAGAGTTTTATGTGGTCTTTACTGAAATTCCATATTAATCTCATTTTATAAAAGGGAATACAGAAGCATTTTTCACATCTGTATACATGGATCTGATGGACAGGGGGCATTTCCTTCTGTTATATTCGTACTTATAGCACCCAGGAGGTGATGTCTTAAAGGGTCCACTTCATTAAGACTTCCAATGTACATGCCAGCCTAAATGAAGGAGCATGTTAGGGTAAAATGTACCAAAGTAGTATACGCATCTTCTCAGTGAGCTTCACCAGAGATTGCACTCCAGTCAGGGATTGGAGTAAAATTTCTGGCATAAGTGACATAACTTTTGATGAGTTTGGTGAGCGGCCAACAATATGCCCGATCCTGCCCATGCTATGTCCACATTGGCAATTCTGGCCAGGAGTTGAATAAATATATTAAAAGTGGAAAAAAACATTTTGCACAACTTTTTGTTGCCAATAAACTGGGTCAAACACCTTGAATCAGCCCCTACGTTGTTAGTTTGTTTGACTGTCTTTAAAAATTGTCTTTAAAAATTGGCAAATCATTATACAACATGAGATTTGTTGAGTCACCATTTTTTTCCCTGAGACCTCCTGTTAACTAAATGAAATGACCAAATGAGAGATATTTCTTCAAGATAAAGCTCATCATAACCAACATCATTTTTTTTTCTTGCCAACATGTCTTTTCAGCTGGCACATCATCAGGGTAATTATAGAAATTGAAGCTGCACTCCATTCTCTAAATATTCCTTCTTTGCAAAGGTCATTCTCTTTCTCAGCGCCCACCATTGCTATTTGGGTTTGGAGGTTTGGGGAGCTGGCTGGTGGTACTTATTGGAAGGAAATCTCCCATTCAAGACCTGATTTCTTTGTTCAACTGAACTGATTTGACTCAAACCGTGGGCTGTCAGCAGTAAGTCAGTGCGCTTGAGTGTAGCAATATCATAGCAGGAACAATTCTCAGGACTTGTATCTCTAGTTATACTAGAATGGGATTCAAGGAGTAACGTTTCTCCTTATAGAAAGCGATGTGGAGACATGGGGGTCAGTGAGTGCTTAGAATTAGAATATTCATGTCTTCGGGGCTTTTAGGGCCAACTAACCCAATCCAGCAGCAACCCCCTTTTGACGGGTACCTTCAGAGAAAGGAATAGCGAAAAGCTTAGGAAGCTGTCCAAATTGTCCCAACCTGGGTTTCTTCCAGACAAATCCTAGGCTAAACTCCTGCAAAATATAATCCAGTTTTGGTTCTCTAGTTGGAACCGAAGCTCCTAGACTATGGCCATGCAATGTATGAAAACACAATGTGATTCTGGCAGCCGAAACTCAAATTCTTACACCGAAGTCAAGAATACGCGATGTGATCTTCTAGTCAGAACTGAAGTTCCTAGACTGAGGCCACATAGCAAATAAACTGGTGACTGAAGCCTCCACATCAGGGAATATTGTATTTTTACGGGATTGGTGGGATAAGGCTGTCCTCTTATTGGCTGACATTTCAATCCATTTTCATTTAAATGATGTAGACAGAAGGGGGCTGAGCTAAATTACATTTTGTTAGCAATCCACAAAGTAGGACAGTGGGGCTCCGAGCAGACTTGCAAGAATCAATGACTTAACAAACATGAGTTAACAAACAAAAGAACCACATGACTGGTCAAATTAAGAACATTAACCCACAACACGAATTGAAAAAGGCTGTGTCATCACAAGAAACATGCCTGGCATGCCAATGTAAAGAGACTTGTATGCTATGCAACCATAATCTCACTTTGCAAACAGTGTTTCAGGGTGTTGCCCCTTGTCAGTGCAAAGCATGGCGTCTAGTTTTATTGTATGAGAGGACTCTGACTGGAATCTAAGAGGTAATGTTTCTTCATATAGAGCATAACATGCCTGGCCATACAATGGTCCTCTGAGAAAGTGCAGATTGCCTCCTCAGAGAGGAAGAGGGCTAAAACTTTAGTGCCACCTACTGGAAGTAGCAATCCTAAAAGTCAGTATCAACCCTTTAATGAGCCTTTTATACAAAGAGAAAAATAAAGTATTATGCAATTAAAAAGAAATTTATTAAATACAAAACCAGTGACTAGGCAAAAAAGGTAAAAGGCTGGCACTGAAAGTGTCATTGATCAGATCAGATTTACATAGCAATAATTTACACTGGTATACAAGAGTACATTACATATAACAGAACCACATGTGTCCAGGTTACAATTAATCCACATAGTGTACATAAATTCAGGACATATACAGACAGCTATACATTCCAAATGGCTGCCACACAAGTGTAAAGAGCAAGTGCAGAGATAAATCCCTTTAAGAGCTTCATTTGTGGCTGATCACATAGACATCACATACCTTTGCTCTGTAACAACAGCGTGGTGCACAACAGAAAAACAGGCAGGCTGGCCGTCATCTCATTCCCCTACGTACGTTTCACATTGTTTATATAATATTTACCCATAAGCTTCCTCAGGGGGAGGATCACCGTGTGGCTCCATTCTAATCTATCCCATCCCAAATCCAATGACCTTTTTCGCCTAGTCACTGGATTTGTATTTAATAAAAAAATTTTAATTGCATAACACTTCGTTTTTCGCTTGGTATAATTGATTCTTGAAGTATCTCTGTGCATTCAGTTAAGATTGAATCTCCTGAGGGGTGCAAAGATAGCACCAGGAGTTAAACTGTTACAAAATATATTCTCTTGGGTATTTAGTTTATGTCCTTTAATGAGCCTTGCAATATGACTTAGGATAAATACTAGGCTCTCATTTCAAAAGTCAATTGAAAATATTAATGAGGAAAACTTACTGCATCAATAACAGTAAGTGCAAAAATTGCAAGACCTATGAGACCCAAAGTGTAATAAGCAGCAGTTGTAGGATCTTCAACCAGTCATACCTCTAAATTTTCCTTGCCATTCCAGGGAGTTGAGACCCCCCATACACATGAGACTATATTTACCAATATTGACAGGATTGGTCGACAGCCTAACGCTGAGTGAGAGACTAGCACAAGTCTCGCATACATCACCTGGCATGACCGCCGGCTCTCCAGAGAGAAGCGTGGAATTGCATAAAAATACATACAGCTGTTTGCGCCTGTCTGGAGAGCCGGTGATCATGCCATGTGATGCATGCAAGACTTGCACAAGTCTCTCGCATGTCTCTCACCCAGTGTGACTCCAGCCTTGTGAGCATGGAGGCCTCTGAGAAATGAGTTGGACAGTTGGAATTTTAGTTTTCAACCGGTTTTGTTATCCAACAAATAAGCTGCCAATGGATCTAGCTTTATTCACTCTTCCCTTTCAAAACAAATGAATGTTCATCTGAACCGAACATTCATGTGTATGGGGAGTTGGAAGAGATAGCCGATGGACGACTGCTTAGGGTACCGTCACACTTGGCGACGCTCCAGTGATCCCGACAACGATACGACCTGGTAGGGATCGCTGGTGCGTTGCTACGTGGTCCCTGGTGAGATATCAAACAGTCAGATCTACTCAACGACGCAGCAATGATAAGGAATGATACAGCAGTCATTGGAACCCTGTCTCTCAGACCTGTAGTATTGAGGTCGTTGGTCGTTGTCCCTGTCAAACACACCAATGCATGCTTGCCAGCTGGAGCCCGACGATCAAAAAATGGTCCAGGACATTCCTACATGACCAGCGATCTCACAGCAGGGGCCCGGTCGCTGCTATGTGTCAAAAGTAGCGAGATTGCTGCTCAGGTAGTTGTTGCGTTACAAAACATGTGACTCAGCAGCAATCTTACTAGTGATCTCGCTTAGTGTGACGGGGGCTTTAGTGTGACGGGGGCTTTATATGGACATCAGCAGCTATCATATGTGTTTGGTCAGCTTTTGTATTCCAAATAGATCGCCTCAGGACAAATCACCAAGGCACAAGAGTTGGCTTTGTACAAATTTAAACTACTTGCATGTCTCCATTTTATGTCCATAGCAACAAATTACAATAAATCAATATTTACACTAGTCTAAAAGTCGTGCTCCTTGAATTAGTTATCTAAGTAAGCCTATTATAGAGTATTGATGACCCCTTGTCTGTTTCCATCGCATTCATACGTCTAGTGGAACCCCTGGAAGCGATGGAGAACATTTCCGCTTCTTTTTTTTTACCTCGTAATTAACTAGGCAAACTCTAATGGAGCATTGAGTGAAAACGCCTTGTCTGTATTAATAAATCTGAAGCCTTAAGTAGCGCTAAGCCAAAGATTCTGTAGATTTTAATTACTTCACTCATTCTCTATTGATAAGAAATCAATTGACAAACCCTCTTGTCTGGGTTTTTCACAATTAAACTACATGCAGCTGCTAAGTATAAAGCTTCATTGTTCATTTTATAAGGCATGTCGGAAAAAGGGGAATAGGTGAAGAAGAGATGTTTTTTTCGTGACATTGTGTGTACAGGTGCGTTACCAAGAGATACAATGAGAGATATGTCTCACACTGGGTCGAAATATAAAGTCACTGAATCTCATCCCGCGAAGCAGAGCAGATCTGTAGAAAAGGATGATTTAGCTTAGTCATGGTGACTGCATTCCTACAACCTTCTGCATGGTAAATGTCTCTGCTCAGCATGAAATCTGCTCTGGATTTTATGGAAGCTTAAGAGAGAACTGTACATAAACACTTCTGATAATTAAACCTCTATGATGCGCATAGCATGGAAAATAATTACAGGAAGACTCTTGGAGAACAAGAGTCATATATGTCTCTCAGAAGATAATACAATTATCGACACTCTATGAAGCCTAAAGATTTCAAGATGTGTCGAAAAATAGCAGCTGGACTATGGAGATATACTTAAGCCCCCGTCACACTAAGCGAGATTGCTAGCGAGATCGCTGCTGAGTCACAAGTTTTGTGACGCAACAGCAACCTCAAGAGCGATCTCGCTACGTCTGACACGTAGCAGAGATCAGGCCCCTGCTGTGAGATCTCTGATCATTACAAACCGTTTTGAACCATTTTTTGGTTGTTGCGCTCCCGCTGGGCAGCGTGCATCACTGTGTTTGACAGGGACAACGACCAATGACCTCAATACTACGCCCGAGAGTGACAGGTTCCCAACCACCGTATCATTGCTGCGTCACTGATGAGATCTGACTGTTTGACATCTCACCAGCGATCACGTAGCGACGCACCAGCAATCCCTACCAGGTCGTATTGTTGTCAGGATCACTTTAGCGTCGCCAAGTGTGACGGTACCCTTAGAACAGCAGGGAAAATGTGAATAAGAAACCAGAAGAGCCAAGTATTCCAATATTCTGGACTGCTTTATTTTGGACTACTTACCGTAGCAACATAGCAATGCTTCATCCTGCAGTCATTCCTCAAGTTGATATACAGCCTAAAGAATGAATGTGTGCCACAATCACTCTTTTTGCTTTTGTAGCCCAAGATAAAGGAGTGGTGCATTGTTTTAGTGTTGCTTTGCTTTGGACTCCTTTGCATTGCTGATTTTATGACAGTTCTAAGGTGAAGCCCATCCCCAATTCAGCACACATTTTTGGGCCACATACACACGACACCTGCTTCAATACACTATTATATGAAGCCAGTCACCAAGACTATAGATTAGTGCAGTATTAGAGCTATACACTAAGTAAACCCTACAAGTGTTAATCTGGGGGCTGAATATTTACCCTTTCCATCAGCTTCCAGTTTTACGAATGGCGCACAATTTAGGATGTTAAACATGACTTCTTAATATCATATCTAAATTGCCTCAACAACGACTTGAACTCTACCGTCACCTATAGGATTGATACTTTTAACTGGTGGCGCTAGAGTTCAAGTCCTCTTTGAAGAGGCAGATTGCATATTAAAATTCCCAGAGAAGCATGCAAGGCGTTTGTCTCCTCATATTGGCCTGCCAGACCTGACATGCCATTCTCCATAAGAAGAAACGTTATACCTTACATTTTGAATATCATTAACACTTCAAAAATAGGAAGGGCTCTGTATGGAAGGTTGCAAAAGAGGGGTACTTCATATTTGAGAGCACTTACCACCAAGTTTGGACACTTGTGCCCTCGTCTTCAGATTTGATAGAGCATCATACCCACATATTAAACTAGCAGGTATTTAACCTTTAACTTGTCAAACTTCCAGAAGCTGCAGATTAGAAGAGGTCATAGTTCTAAATTAGGGGGGCATCCGCATTTTTAAAAAAACTAGTTAGATTATCGCTTTATATAATCTCTTCTGACATTATCGTTGGAATCACTACCAGAGTTCTTCTATCTAAGATTCTTTTAATGGCACATTAGTTTGATAGATTACTGAGCTAATGGGTCACCATTGTACTATCATCTGTCACGACTCGGTCAAGGGTCAGAATAAGTGAAGTTATGAAGTGTATTAGTGTTTTGTCATTAAGTAGGATAATTTTAGACAATTCTGACTTACCACAAATGTAAAGAAATTGAAGCTATTAGTAGAAACACGTAGTAGCAAAGAAATTCAATTCTTAGCACAGCACTAAATATTAAAAAATCTTAGAATATCAGCAAAATGGTTTCTCCAGTTCTCTTAGGCTGAAAACACACTATCCTACTTACAGTATCTTTTCTCATTCTCCAGGCTCCTAAGAAGGCAAAGGAATCTTCTCCATCAATAAAATGCTGATCTTCAGTGACATAGAATTCTGGCATGTGGCTATATTTCATACATATGCACGTCAATTGTTTTTCTACTTGATTCATCATTTACATGCTCCATTGGATTGTGTATGTATTGAACAAATAAACTGTCTATGGGAGAATATCTCCATACAGACAGCCTGAAGAAGCCTACATGGCTCCTCAGTGCAGAACACTGCAACCTCCGTGCACTGCTATGCTGACCCTATCACACTCCTTTGCTCATTTTAGATGCAATTCTCTTCCATGTACGTGAGACCTAATTGTATGTTGTCAGGAAATTTAGTGAGGGGTAAAAGGGAGAAACTGAATAGTCAGTGTTAGAGATGTGAAAATCAATTTGAGGCTGATCAAATTAGCTTCGAATTTTACAAAAAGAAGTTGGATTCGCCAATATCCATATTTTTGGTATGTGTTATTGGTAAGTCCAGCAAGATGGCTTGCATTGTTTACTAGGCTTTCCAGTGCTGACTAGGCCTTGTGACATCATGACATCGTACTGTATGTCATGACATCGATTGAGTCCTGCACCTCAGGCACCAAAGTCCACTATGAAGACAAAATGGGACTGGAGGCACCTAGAAGTGGACCAGAAAACTGTAATCTGCTTGGAGTGGCAGGTGTGGTACAAGGAGGGGTGACTACAGTTTCTTTTAAGTCCCCTGCTTTTATTATGTTTTGGGATATGGAAAGAGCATAAATAAGCACATTCGATTGTGGTTGAATAAATATGTGAGAATCTAATTTTGCATCTGAATTTGAAAAAAAGGAGACAGCTATGCACATATACCTCTCCCCACCTTTCCACCGGCTCACTCTCCACATTCGACCCAGTCATAGAATAAAAAGTCTTCAGGCTCCTCTCTTCCTCTCGTCCCACCACATGCACTGTTGACCCCATCCCCTCACACCTACTCCAGTCTCTCTCTCCTGTGGGTCACCAATCACCTAACCAAAATCTTCAATCTCTCCCTCTCTTCTGGCATCTTCCCCCTCCTCCTTCAAACACTCGATCATTACTCCATTACTAAAGAAAACTTCTCTTGACCCATCCTGCAAAAATAACTACAGACCAGTCTCCAATCTCCCCTTCATCTCTAATCTCCTGGATCGCCTGGTCTAATCCCGCCTCACTCATTACCTCTCCACTCACTCTCTTATAGACCCATTACAGTCTGGTTACCGCCCCCTACGTTCTACAGAAACTACCCTCACCAAAGTGACCAATGACCTTCTGACAGCAAAACATAATGGTGACCACTCTCTGCTTATACTTCTTGATCTCTCTGCAGCCTTTGACACTGTTGACCACCATCTCCTACTCTCCATGCTGCACTCCATCGGCATCAAGGACACGGCTCTCTCCTGGTTCTCTTCATATGTTTCTGACCGCTCTTTCAGTGTATCATATGCTGGCTCCACTTCTCCCCTCTTCCACTCACTATTGGGGTCCCTCAGGGTTCTGCCCTTGGACCTCTCTTTCTTTTCTCTCTCTACATGGCCCCGATTGGACAGACCATCAGCAAATTTGGCTTTCAGTACCATCTTTATGCTGATGACACACAACTATACATTCTTCCCCTGACTTTACTCCCACTCTAATTAAGAACACCAATGACTGTCTAACCGCAGTTTCCGATATCATGTCTGCTCTCTATCTGAAGTTCAGTTATAGCAGAATAAATATTCTCTTTAGTGGTATAGTCCTACCCCTCTTTCCAGAGAGATTAGTTTCAATCTGTATAGCTAGATTAGTTTTAAGAAGTTAAAACTTAACATTTAATAAAAATTTACTAAAAGGACTAGAATGTCCAACATATACTACACACGTGACAACCCGCCGTGCCCCAAAGTGTCACAACTTAAAAAACTCTATTAGTATACTAAGAGTTCATACATACAGACCACTGAGCTATGCTGGAGACATATGCCATCACAGGGGGCACCTAGGATTAGGACCCCACCAAGAACTGAACCACAAATCCCCTGATGAGGATACTATATCCGAAACGCGTAGGGAGTGGAGTATGGTGGTAATAAATGAATGATATTGAGAGTTCAACACCAGGCTGTCATTAGTAGAAGGACCTCCTGGAATGAAGAAACTCAATCTGTCTCTTGCTTGGATGGAAGGAAGCTGGTGAGACCTTTCCTATATATGGGGAAAGGGGGCTTTTACACTTTTCCACGTGCAGATACATGTGCCAGTAGGATATAAGGTGGTGAAAAACTACACCAGCATATCTAATACTGATATAAGGTTTGAAGGTGGACGGTATCAAGGAGCAGGAGAAGCTCTATAGATAACACCCTCAAATGACTCTTAACTCTTAGTATACTAATAGAGTTTTTTAAGTTGTGACACTTTGGGGCACGGCGGGTTGTCACGTGTGTAGTATATGTTGGACGTTCTAGTCCTTTTAGTAAATTTTTATTAAATGTTAAGTTTTAACTTCTTAAAACTAATCTAGCTATACAGATTGCTCTCTATCTGAAACTCAACCTTTCCAAAACTGAACTTCTTCTGCTTCCGCCCTCCAATAACCTCCCTAAATATGACATCTCTCTCTCAGTGTGCGGCATCACGATAACGCCCCTGCACCAGGCTCGCTGTCTGGGTGTTATGTTTGAGTCTGATCTTTCCTTCACACCAAATATACAATCTCTCGCCCACTCTTGCCGCTTGCACCTAAAGAACATCTCTAGAATTCGCCCATTTCTCACCTTGGAAACCACAAAAACCCTCACTGTGGCCCTGATTCACTCCCGCATTGACTATAGTAATTTGCTTTTAATTGGCCTCCCCCGCACTAGACTCTCCCCTCTCCAGTCCATCCTTAATGCAGCAGCCAGGGTCACCTATCTAGCTAACCGTTACTCAGACGCTTCTGCTCTATGCCAGTCATTGCAATGGCTGCCTATACACTATAGGATTCAATTCAAAATGCTTGTTCTCACCCACAAAGCTCTTCACAGTGCAGCACCCCCCTACATCTCCTCCCTCATCTCTGTCTATCATCCCACCCGTTCTCGTCACTCTGAAAGTGACTTTAGACTCACAGTATTAATCCGAACCTCCCAATCCTGGTTCCAAGACATCTCCCGAGCTGCACCAATTCTCTGGAATGCTCAACCCCAAGATATTAGGTGTATCCACAACTTACATAGTTTTAGGCGATTCTTAAAAACACATCTTTTTAAGGCGGCCTATCATGATCCCTAGTCAAAGTCACTTAGACATAGCCTATCCGCTCCACCAGTCTCAAGTGGATCACAAATAATGGTTGGGGCCACGTATACTGCTCCTATCTGTTCCCCATCTCCTTGAGTTGACTATACTATCATTGTAAATAAGCAACTCTACTTTGTGTCACTCCCATCTCATTGTTAGATTGTAAGCTCTTATGAGCAGGGCTGTCATTATTTTGCTCTAATTATTGTATTGTATTATGCTTTGTATTGTATTGTATTTTTTTTTGTATTGTATTGTATTTTCTGATAATTGTTTCTTATAATTGTTTATATATGAACCTCTGAATTGTGAAGCGCTGCAGAATATGTTGGTGCTATATAAATATAGATTATTATACATAAAAAAGTTATTTATTAATAAATTTCTGATTGTACTACATTTAATATACAGCACATATACACAGCTATCATCTGAATGAGTCACAGGTGTTAATGAACTCTTACATCACAACCACGTATTCCTCAACATGACATCCCATCATTACCGGGTACCAGTGTGGACTTCTTCTACTGTGTAATAAGAGAGAATTAATTGTGCCAACTTCTGACAGTCTGAGATCGTTTGTTAATGCACAGAAACCAGCTCAAAATGAAGTGTGAATTACTGCATAAGATGTGCAAAAATAAAAGTACATTGCTCCAGGAGTTTACCTTCTAGGTACTTTTCATACAGCCAATGTTTTACACAATATATCAAATATGTCATTGACTTTCACCTATGGCAGACAGCAGAATCCTAGAGGCAAAACTAAGCAAAGAGACAGGCCCAAAGGAGCGGCGCCACCAGCACAAGCACCATAAGGCAGGGTAATTTCATACCGTTGGCAGGTTCTTCACAAAAGATGATATCCACAGTCAACCACAACCACGAGTGGTGCTCACTTGGAATCCCAGGGAAGGGGGTAATCCATGTCATCAAAAAATGAATGTAGCAACATTAAAAGCAAACACAGGGTAGCAAGGTGTTGAGGGGAGAGGGCATGCCTGGAAGGGGCGGGACTACAGCTGTTTTACACTAACTGCACTTCTACAGGTCCTGTAGGAGCGCAGTTAGCATTAAACAGCTGTAGTCCCGCTCCTTCCGGGCATGCCCTCTCCCCTCAACACCTTGCTACCCTGTGTTTGCTTTTAATGAAGCTACAATAAATGATCGTATTACTTTGACCTGGACGAGTGCCGCTACCTTCATTGTTTAGAATGCTATAGGCACCCTGCTTTGAGCAGGTGGTTGGACTAGATGACCCAGGAGATCCCTTACAACTTTACCATTCTATGATTCTATATACCTCTGTGGTCCTGTACTGTTTGTGCATCACAATGACAGATAATCTAGATGGTCATGCTATGAGTACAAATCACTAATCTGATTTGAAACAGATCTGCAGTACGTTTTATAGGAATCGTGAAGCTGGATTGTTGAACTGTAGTAGTACAGGCACGGTGGCTCAAGTGGTTAGCATTGCAGCCTTTGCAGCACTGAGGTCCTGGGTTCAATTCCCACCAAAGACAACATCTACAAGGACATGTTTGTGTGGGTTTCCTCCGGGCACTCCAGTTTCCTCCCACATTGCAAAGACATACTGATAGTATGTTTAGATTGTGAGCCTCAAGAGGGACAGCATTACTGATGTATGTAAAGTGCTATGGAATTAATAGTGCTATATAAATGAATTTAATATTATTTCTCCACATTTTAGCATTATGAAGGGTCTGACACATCTTGGCTGTGAGCTATACTTTTTTCCTCATGGCTCTGATATAGTGTACCTACAATTCTATGAGAAATGACAAGCTTTGCTCTACTATATCTGTGAGCTCAGAGTTCGTTACAGGCTATAGTCTCACAAGCGTCACATTGTTTAGCCCATTCCATGTTTTTGGATATGAGATTTGCCTCCCATGGTAACTCTAATCTGATTCTCCTTCTGTGCTATTTTGTTGCTGCCCTACGTTCCAAAATAGGTTGAATTCCAGCCCAGGTCCCTCTCCCACGCCACAGATTCACAGCTAGAATGCCATGCGTCCAGACTAATTCCAGTCATTGAGAAATTCAAGGTCATTTAAGAAATCAGAATTACGGTAGATGGGTTACATCAATATCACAGTCTATCCAGACTACAATACTAAATCTTCCCTATTATACGTAGCCTAGAATATTCCGAGGTCCATTGATGGTTTATTTGTTATGTATTCTTTAATTGTTTTTGCTTATTATTTTTTACTTTTGTTTTCTGAGTGACAATGAGCAGAATAAACGTGAGGGTTTTGTGCTCGCAATCATTCCCTCATTGGGAGAAGTGTTTTCTGTTAAAAGAACAGTACATTCTTTTCTACCATAAACCAGATTTAATTTCTATTTTAAATATGTTTTTTATTATGAAACACTTTTCGCATTATATGCTTATAGGCAGTTCCATAAATCTTGAATAGTACCTGTCATCAGATAGAGCCATTAAAGCGGTTTCCATTCTACAAACATTCTTACCGGTCCAGTTTTGTCCTGCTGCTGACAGGTCGGAGGGGAGGACGGGATCGGCTTCATGAAATGGGTTATAGCAGCACACTGGGGGGACGGGCAGCATTTATGAGCTCCTGTTTTACATTGAGAGCATTTTATTATACTCTGCTCAGAAAAAAACATTAATGGGACACACAGCTCAAATATTGGATCTCAATGAGTTAGTCCAAAGGCAAGGATTTACTACGATCATAATAGAGGGAATCCCAAACTTATTTCCAAAGCTTGATAAGATTACAAAAAACAACACAATAAAAAAACCATAACCCCCAAAAAGCAAGGGGGGTTGTGGGGGTCTTTTGTGTTGTTTTTTGTAACTTTATCAAGATTTTGGAATACATTTGGGGTTCCCTCTATTATTCTCAATAGAAATCCTTGCCTTTGGATATAGCACTGCTTGCCTGAACCGGGTCTCTTTTTCCATGCTGGAGCTTCTACCGGGACGTTTATGAGGATAAGTTACCGTAAATGCTTCATGTTTTCTATAAATGAGTTAATAGTTCAAATTAGAAAAATATTGGAATCTGAGAGTCCTCAGTGGTTGATACATTTTAATGGCTAACTGAAAAGATGGTAAGCATAGCAAGCTTTCAGGACACTATGGCCCCTTCGTTAGGCTGATAATTAAATAGTTCAAATTAAATCTTAAAGCCCCTTTCACATCTGAAATTATTGTAATTCCCAGCAGATGCAGTAGATCAGCCGTGTAACGGCCAACTTGCGGCACCAATGCGGCAAGCCCCATTCATTCTCTATGGGGCTTACAGTCAGGTGGGGCAAGTGCGGTATTGCCGAATCCTGCTATTAGCAGCTTTTTTTTACCGCACTTGCCGGATGAATGGGGCTTGCCGCATCAGTGCCGCAAGTCAGCCATTACACGGCAGATGCGGCGACATCTGCCGGATTTGCCGAGAATTACATATAAACACTGATGTGAAAGGGGCCTTACTAATACAAATTCTGTAATTCTATGAGAACAAAATAATGTTATTAATGAGGAATCAATACTAAAATCATCAACCAATTGAGGTCTGGATGACAGGGCTACCACTAGGAATTTTGGGGCCCCATGACTGACAAAATTTTGGGGCCTCCCTGAGACTCTGCCCAGTCTCCACCCCAACTCCGCCTCCACCCAAACTCTACCTCCATCCAAAAGTACATTATTCATAGGAAAAAATTCCAACAGCACCAAAAATTACCTCGATTTATACGAAAAGCTTTTCCAACCAGCAATCCAGATGGTTCCTGACAATAAAGTAAAAAAACAAAGATCCTGGACAAAAAAAATTGAAAAAAGTGGACTTTATTGCCCAATGCAAGGCCAATAAAGTCCACTTTTTTCTATTTGTTTAGTGTTGCTTTTCCTTCTTTTACTCTCCCTTTTATATATATATATATGTATATATATATATACACACACATATATATATACAGTTGTGGCCAAAAGTATTGACACCCCTGCAATTCTGTCAGATATACTCAGTTTCTTCCTGAAAATGATTGCAATCACAAATTCTTTGGTATTATTATCTCCATTTAATTTGTCTTCAATGACAAAACACAAAAAGAATTGTCCTAAAGCCAAATTGGGTATAATTCCACACCAAACATAAAAAAGGGGGTGGACAAAATATTGACACTGTTAGAAAAATCATGTGATGCTTCTCTAATTTGTGTAATTAACAGCACCTGTAACTTACCTGTGGCATCTAACAGGTGTTGGCAATAACTAAATCACACTTGCAGCCAGTTGACATGGATTAAAGTTGACTAAACCTCTGTCCTGTGTCCTTGTGTGTACCACATTGAGCATGGAGAAAAGAAAGAAGACCAAAGAACTGTCTGAGGAGTTGAGAAACCAAATTGTGAGGAAGCATGAGCAATCTCAAGGCTGCAAGTCCATCTCCAAAGACCTGAATGTTCCTGTGTCTACCGTGCGCAGTGTTATCAAGAAGTTTAAAGCCCATGGCACTGTGGCTAACCTCCCTAGATGCGGACGGAAAAGAAAAATTGACAAGAGATTTCAATGCAAGATTGTGTGGATGGTGGATAAAGAACCTCGACTAACATCCAAACAAGTTCAAACTGCCCTTCAGTCCGAGGGTACAACAGTTTCAGCCCGTACTATCCGTCGGCGTCTGAATGAAAAGGGACTGTATGGTACGAGACCCAGGAAAACCCCACTTCTTACCCTGAGACATAAAAAAGCCAGGCTGGAATTTGCCAGAACTTACCTGAAAAAGCCTACAACGTTTTGGAAGAATGTTCTCTGGTCAGATGAGACAAAAGTAGAGTTTTTTGAGCAAAGGCATCAACATAGAGTTTACAGGAGCTGGGTCTCCCTCAGAGGTCATGGGTCTTCCAGCAGGACAATGACCCAAAACACACTTCAAAAAGCACTAGAAAATGGTTTGCGAGAAAGCACTGGCCAGCAATGAGTCCAGACCTGAATCCCATAGAACACTTGTGGAGAGATCTAAAAATGGCAGTTTGGAGAAGGCCCCTTCAAATATCAGGGACCTGAAGCAGTTTGCCAAAGAAGAATGGTCTAAAATTCCACCAGAGCATTGTAAGAAACTCATTGATGGTTACCGGAAGCGGTTGAACGCAGTTATTTTGGCTAAAGGCTGTGCAACCAAGTATTAGCCTGAGGGTACCAATACTTTTGTCTGGCCCATTTTTGGAGTTTTGTGTGAAATGATCAATTATTTGCTTTTTGCTTCATTCTCTTTTGTGTTTTTTCATTGAAGACAAATTAAATGAAGATAATAATACCAAAGAATTTGTGATTGCAATCATTTTCAGGAAGAAACTGAGTATTATCTGACAGAATTGCAGGGGTGTCAATACTTTTGGCCACAACTGTAGAGTATAGTGCAATGTAGAGATAGACACAGACAGACACTCAAAGAGACAGACAGACAGACTGCTGAGCATACTCACCAGCACCAGTAGAAGCAGCAGCAGCTCCATCCTGACTCCTTTGCATCCTGCCAGTGCCCGCTTGGCTTCTGCTTTGCGGGCTGCAGCAGTGATGGACAGGAGACTGGGCCACTCAAGAGGTGAGGAGATCGAGGCCCGCCTCCTCACCTCTCCTCTGGACCCACAAGACTTTGGGCAGCCCTGCAGACACATAATTACAATAACACACATATTGACACACATACATATATTGACATACAATAACACACACATTGACACACACACATACTGACATACAGTGACACATATTGACACACACACACATACTGACATACACTGACACATACTAACATACACTAACACACACTAACACACACATACTGATACACATACTGACACAAATATACAGCACACACTGACACATATACAACACACACTGACTGGCACACTCAGTAACCAGACAGATCAGCATTTAGTACATGATATAGAATGTGCACCTACAGTGAGAGGAACACAGCGGCAGGGAGCAGTGCACACACAGAGCTTCTCTGTTCTCTGCCCCGTCGAGTCGCAGACTGCGGGGTGACTGTACTGTCTCCCTCCAGACACTGTGTGGAAGTAGGAAGCTCAGGCTGGGGCAGTGGGTAAGTTCTGTTGTGTATAGTATGGTGCTGTCCTAGTGTGGCGCCCCACCCAGTCAGGCTTCATAATTGGCGTACTGCACCCATAAATGAGTGTGCGGTAACCCCTGTCACAGTGGAAGGCAGATGTCTGTGGGAGGCTCCCAGCCTATCACATCCACCTAGAATAGATGGTTTGGGGCCCGTACCCTGGGGGGGGGAGTTAGGGGAGGAGGGAGGACAGACAGTGAGTTCTAGATGGCACTGAGGAAAGACGGAGCACGGGGAGCCTCTGAGAAAAAGGAGACTTCCAGAGAGGGGGCGTGGAGACAGAGAACAGGCAGCCCAGACTGAAGGAGAGGACCCCCGAGCATCCATACTCAGGGAGGGAACCCTGGTCCACATACAGTGGAGTACCGGTGTCAAAGTCGGCCAGGGAGTCTATCTCCTGAGCCAAAAACACCGGAGGTCATGGGTCTGTTTACCGGCCCCGACACCCTGTCTGGCGGGATCAGTCACACCAGGTTAACCCACCAGGGTCGAATCCCAGAGCAGGAGAGGGAGAGAGTGAAAGTCGGGATCGTCACAGCACCTCAACGGGCCTGGTACTAAGCGGGCTGTTCCCGGACAGGTAGTAGCAGCAGGACACGTGTTAGATCCAGGAAGACTTACCACGGGAGACTTCCAGTGACTCTGTAGCCCACTGGGACTAACCGGCCGGAAAAGACTGTTTTGCCACTGTGAACTGTATCATCATCTGAATCGTTCCAGTAAAGTACCCGGGTAGAGTGACTGAGTCTCCGTGTGCTTATTCACTGCTGCGTTGCAACTACTACCTCCATCATCTGCACCTTTATCCCTACAGGTGCATCCCTGCCCCGGAGAGCCAGCTTGACCTGCAGGAAGCTATACCATCATGCTGCTGTACCATCACCCTCTGGAGGACTGAAGCAGCGCTGGTGTTCTTTCACCAGGATCTGCGGGTGGCGTCACGGTAAACTTTATAAACTTTTATCTACATTCCAACACCAACTACCCCCTTTTTTAGTAAGACCCCAGGGCCACGGGTCTGGGCAGGCCACCAGTGACATCCCTACCGAAGCAGAGGGCCCAGATACTCAAATCCCCATACCCTGGGCGAGTCACTAGTGCTGCAGCATACAATACAAAATGATAGGGAGACAATTGCCGATCAGATCATCATCAAGAATTCTTTTTCTGGTGGACTCACCTCCCTCATGGGCCCCCGTACAGCTCCTGGTGATGGACAGGAGACTGGGCCGCTCGAGGTGAAGAGATTGAGGCCCACCCCTCACCTTTCTTCCAGACCCACATGAATTCCAGTTTGTGGGCCTCAGTGGTGGACATCAGACAGGGCCCGCTCAAGTGGTGAGGGGGCGGGCTCAATGGTGATTGGCAGGAGGGGGGCCCATGCAAGATGTGAGGGGCAGGGGCTGGAGGAGATAGGGGTTCGCCTCTTCACATCTTGCACGGGCTTAGCAAAGCAGTGTCAGCGTGCGCCGGCCCTGCTCCCTGCTCCAAATGGCCACGCCCCCTGTGTCACGGTCGGGTCCCCCCGCCCCTGATCCAATGGCCACGCCCCTTGCAATCAGGCCCGGGACCCCTGAATCCATGCATAGCTGTACCCCCCTAGTGGCAGCCCTGCTGGATGATGATCATTCTCCTTTGCTGAGATAATCTTCTATATGTGTCCTGCTATGTGCTGTGCAATGGATGTGTCTGACAGTACAGGGACATGATCTGATCATACCACATCTCCTGGGCTGAGATAATCTTACATATGTGTCCCTGCTATGTACTGTGTAATGACTGTGTCTGACCGTACAGGGACATGATCTGATCATACCACATCTCCTGTGCTGAGATAATCTTATATATGTGGTATGCTATGTGCTGTGTAATGGATGTGTCTGACTGTACAGGAACATGGTCTGATCATACCACATCTCCTGTGCTGAGATAATCTTATATATGTATCCCTGCTATGTACTGTGTAATGGATGTATTTGACCATACAGGGACATGGTTTGATCATACCACATCTCCTGTGCTGAGATAATCTTATATGTGTCCCTGCTATGTATTGTGTAATGGATGTGTCTGACCGTACAGGGACATGGTCTGATCATACCACATCTCCTGTGCTGAGATAATCTTATATATGTGTCCCTGCTATGTAACAGTGTGTGGCAGGGTGTGCGATAGAGCAGGAAGGGACACCCAGACGATGATCAATCCAAGGAGATTTATTAAATAAGAAAGCTGGAACAACACACAGGAAGGTAAATCTGCTGAGTCCACAATGAGTCCAAACAAAGGAAACAGATCCTGGGCACCTCCCGATAATCCTTGTGCCAGATAAACGAAAGCAATAGTCCTTCCAAGAGTCCAATGGATCCAACACAATCCTACGGACGACGAGATCTGACCTCAGCTCAGGTCTCGCTCTGGTCACTTCCACACTCGATTCACATCTGATCCTAAAACATGAATGTATTGTCTGGGATCAGCCAATGCGAAGGGGTGTAGGGGTCACACCCACTACTGAATGGTCTGCTCCATCAGAAGACTCTGGAAACGCATGGCTCCAGTGTGTCTGGTAGTATGTGAATTGGACTAGCAACCTGCTGGGAGGAAGAATGGCTGATCCTTCACTAGCTGTTGACCATGCTTAATTACATTACAGTCCAGGAATGCAATTCTTGGGGGAAGGAGACATGTTAAATTATAGCACCATAAATTGCATAGTATACAGCTAATAGAAAACATAGAAAGGTTACACACATCAAATGGAATAGTATACAGAAATACAGGACAGGGAAAAGGCATATATCATGACACTGTGTAATGGATGTGTCTGACCGTACAGGGACATGGTCTGCTCATACCACATCTCCTGTGCGGAGATAATCTTATATATGTGTCCTGCTTATTGCTGTGTAATGGATGTGTCTGACTGTACAGGAACATGGTCTGATCACACCACATCATCTGGGCTGAGATAATCATATATGTGTCCTGCTATGTAAAATTACTTTAATCTGATAAGAGCACCCTTGACCACTAAGCAACAGTCCAGTTCTTCTTCTCCTTGGCCCAGGTAACACAATTCTTGTGTTGTCCATTAGTCATGAGAGGTTTTGCACAAGTAATGCAACAGTTGTAGCCCTGTGTCCTGGATATGTGTGTGTATATGTGTTTGGGATGGTTCTTGAAGCCCTGACTCCAGTAGCAGCCTTCTCTTTGTGAATCTCCCCCACATTTATGAATGGCCTTTAATTAACAATCCTTTTAAGGCTACGGTTATCCCAGCTGTTTGTGCACCTTTTTCCACCACACATTTTCTTTCCGCTTAACCTTCCATTAATATGCTTGGATACAGCACTCTGTGCTGCCAGCTTCTTTAGCAATGACCTTTTGTGGCTTAGGCTAGGTTCAGACCTGCGTCTGGCCCTAGCCTGAAGGATCCGGCAGAAACTTAGAAATTTTCTGCCTCGGCGCATAGCGTTACCAGCAGGTAACGCTATGTGCCACCAGGCAATAGATCTCTATGGCAATCGGAAGCTTACCGCAGCCTCCAGCTCCACAGAGATCTCCAAGATATGCACTTTTGCAGAGTGCACAGGAAAACACTGCGAACAGCGTTTCCTGTGTGCTCTGCAAAAGCGCATATCCTGTGGAGCCGGTGGATGTAGTAAGTGTCCGGTTGCCATAGTCACTATGCGCTGAGGCAGAAATCTTCTAAGTTTCTGCCGGATTCATGAGGCACAGGGGCAGACGCAATTCTGACCCAGCCTTACCCTCGTTGTGGAGAGTGTCAATGACTGCCTTCTGAACATCTCTCAAGCTAGCAGTCTTCCCCATAATTGTGTAGGCTTCTGAACCAGACTAAAGGATCATTTTAAACGCTTAGTAGATCTTTGCAGGTGTTTTGTGTTAAGTATTCTAGTTTTCTGAGATGACTAGGTTTTCATTGGCTGTAAGCCAAAATCATGAACATTAAGAGAAATAAACAATTGAAATGGATCACTCTTTGTGTAATGTCTCTGTATAATATATGTGTGGCACCCATGCAGAACGGTTGCCACTAGATGGTCACCCCACACACACACACACACACACACCCAACACATCCCTTGATCCCAAATCTAAGTTACTCTATGTCTAGCAACAGGATAGCTGGAGGAGCAAGGTGGAAAGTGGAGAGTTAGGACAGAACCCAGTGAATGGTGGGGACACCAGAACAAAAAGGGACACAACACCAAGTTCGGGTTTGTTAGTCTAGTAGAGAAGGAGAGAGAACAACAAAGACACCCGACAGCCAAGTAGTCAGAGAGGCCAGACTGAAAGAACCTGGACCGGGCAGCCAGTGCCAGCGTATGGCTAGCCCGAGTCCCAGGCTGAGAACCGAGGGAAGACAGAGGGGGTCCAAGGTGTGTCCGAGTCATCGGGAACATCGAGGGACCATGCCGGCTCTGCTGAAGTGGCAGGGAAGTTGCATGCCCCAACCACAAACTAATGCGGGGTCTTTAAGTCCCGAGACCCAACCTTCGGCACAGCGAAAGGAAGGCCTTCGAACTAGGGCTTGGAAACCCAGAAGGGTGGCCACAGAGAGAACCTGTGACCACTGGACCATAGATGGTGTGCGGAATAGAGTGAAGAGGCCCGAAAGGAACATGAAAGGGGGTGTCACAGACAAGCCATTCCAGCTGCTCAAACCAGACCGGAGCCGCCCTTTTACTAAACTGTGTGTGTGTGTTGTAAAACCTGACGAGCAAGAAAGTAAACCCTGTAAAGCTCAGAACTGTGTAAGACTGAGTGTGTGCCTGAGAGGTGACAGACTGACTGTGCGAGCAGGAGGCAGGAAGCTGCCTGAGGGTACGGAGAACTTTACACTAAACCTACACTTTTTACGCGGTAGCCCTGGGGACAAGCCCTACCCGTGGTGGGTGCAAGATCTCTGCTGCAATCCCCATCATCCCCAGAGGTCCCGACTTCAGCGGTGGCCACCTTTAGCCACAAACCACGGATGGCGATAATTCTTTATAAAACCTTTTTTCCTATTTTTATTGACTTGCCCAGGACCACGGAGCTGGGTCACGACACTGTGACATCCTGCAGCTCCAGACGACGATGAAGAGAGGGCCCTGTTCCGAGTACCCCACGTTCCCGGCGGGCGACTCATATGCGTTTCATTTTTTTGTATTGAATTACTGAAATAAATTATCTTTTTGATGATATTCTAATTTATTGAGATGCAGTTGTATATGGCATGGTAACCTCAGCCATATCTGGTGTCATTGGGAGAATGGGGATGTTACACAGAACAAGAGTCTATCTGCACTAATATCATTGGTTTAATTCATAAGTTCTTATGCAGTGTATGAAATCATGATGCTCTCTCATGTTTATAGTAGTAGAAACCCAAAACCAAATGGAGATAACTCCTTCTTTCAAATTACAATAATATACAATATCATTTTGCAATCAAATATGAATAAACCTTAAAAAAAATATTTTAGTTATCAAATTCTAAAATTATAAGTTCAACCTAAATGGAAACAACAACCTCAAGAGAATTCATATCCTCGATTTAGATAATCACAGGATGTTCCACAAACTGACATCCAAAAAAGTTGACCCCGTGGTCATGACTAAGAAAGGAGCACTGTTTTAATGCATTCTCCTGGTGTGAATCTTTCCTCATCTCATAACCTACAGTTACATAATCTTATATCATGAACAAATGGGGGATTTAATAAAAAAAAAAAATTATTGGAAAAAGACCACAGACTATTGGAAAGTGCAGCATCAAACAATAAAGATGGTGTGGATCTGAACAAGTTTGAGGAGTGATAGTGGAATCTGAACATTTAGCCAAACTGTAGATTGTAATTAGAGATGAGTGAACATCTGGATGTTTCGGTTCAGGTGCTGCTCAGGACCTCCACCTAACCCCATACGTCCTCGGAAGTCACAGATTGGATGTTCAGCTCTTCGCCCACATACAGCCAACTAAAAGCAAAAGACTTCCAGGGCGGGAGGGCAGGGTTTTTATCTTTTTTTTTTCTAACCACAATATGGATTTAACCCCAGTGTGAGCCCATCAGACACTGCCAGCAGCTCGCACTCTTCTGACCACCCAGAGTAGATAAATGTCTGTGACTCACAATTGCCGGATGCTCACGTCTCAGACGATGCAGCACTTGTCATGGTTCCGCTCCTGAGGCTGTGGAGCCCTGTGGTCAGATCAAAAGGGTTTAAAGGATGGGGATGATTCTTGTTTGTCGTGACGCCACCTGTGGGTATCCGGTGATGGTACCAGCACTGCTGGGGCCTCCGGGGGATGTGCGGCTGCTTGATGGGATGCTCCCCACAGAATGAGCAGGAGTCCCCGGGGCCAGGTGCTGCACTCGATGGAATACGGCAGCTCAGGTAGTTTGATGAGCAAGGTTAATAACAGTTCTGAAGAAAAGCACGGACACCAGATTCCTCTGTAATAGAGCTTTACTGTAACAGTTGGTGTGGTACACGGTATACAGTCTTTAGGTAACAGTCCGGGTGATCCCAGCGATGACTGGTTTTAGTCCAGAGCTCCACGGTGTTCCAACCTTCATCTAACTGTCCTATTTGGTTGCCTTTGCTGCCTTAGTGTACCAGTTTAGGGTACGAGGGAGACTTCTAGTGGATTCCTTAGCCAGAGCACGAATGGCGGTGAAGGTCCTGTATCCCAGTGGTGGGTACCCTGCTGGCAAGACGGCTGAATCAGGGCTGTAGTGAGGCGCTCCTAAGAAGCTGTTCCTTCACTCCGGTTTCTGCAGAACAGCGGTGGGCGCCTGTTTGCCTCAGAACCGGTGATCCAGTGGGTTGGGCACAGGTATAATTTGACCCGCTCGATAGTTGCCCGTGTCCGGTCTGGGTCACCGCTTGATGGGGCCCTGCCGGTAAAGTTCAGTACCAGGCTGCACGGAACTGTGCAGATCCTGTTCCTTCTCTTTCTCCTCCCGACTCCTTCTCCTAAGTTACTAACTTCCCCCACAATACACCTCTCACTCCTCCCACCAGGACCTGATTGGCCCTCTACCTCTAGTGTGTGGTGTGGTGTATGGAGCTCTGGGTTTAAGCATGTCATCACTGAGACGGAAGATATTACATCTTCAGTCAGGGATGCAATACCTTCCTGTGACGCACTCGTTGCGGGGCGCCGTACTCCCCCTTGGGAAATTACACTTGTCCCCAAGTGTCACGGAACCCGTACATTACAGAGAAATTTTTATATTTTTGCAAACATAAACAAAATAAAACATTTTTATTAATAACAGTTAAGTCAGCTTAATTTTCTTCCCCTAAGGGAGGCTCTTTATCTTTTAACGCTACGGAACAGTTCTTTGCAAAAAGTCCTCATGAAAGTCTATGGGTTTTGCAAAAGAAAAAGCACTTCACATTTTACAACTATCTACAAGACCAGAATGTTGCAATTTACTTATTATACTTATATGCACGCAGGGCACACCATCCAGGGGGCCCCACGTGTCTTTCATAACTCGTACAGTCAGTAAGATACAAGTCCCGGTCCGAGTGCTCTGGAGCTGGTGCACGGATCCACTCACCTGTGATTGCGGTTACACCGACCCGTCTGGCTGGTCCGTGCGGCTGGAGCTCCTTCTGTACCGTGCGGGGCCCGGATGCTCCGACTTCCTCGACGTCGCCTTTCCGGTTATCATCCTCCTCGGAGCTGGGCTGGCTGGACGGCTACTCGGCTTCCTTGGACTCTGCTCTGGTCTGGCTGCCGCTGTCATCAGGTAGGGCCTCAGGGTCATCTCGCTCTGCCCCGGCTTCTGTACTGGTGATGATGGACTACATCTCGACTGGCGGGTTCTCTCTGGTTACCTGACCTCCGTTGCATTCCTCCGTCCCTGCCGCCATTTTCAGTTTCCGGCAGGAGTGGTTTAGTCTTTGGCTCGCCCCCTTGGTTGTTTCCAGCAATCGGGGCAGACAAGGATTTTGGCGCCTCTGGCATGGCCCTCTCACGAAGAGGGGCGGAGGCACGCCCCTGGGCCAGCACATTGTGTTTCACATGGCGGGAACCGCCATTTTGGCCCAGTAGAAAAGGGCGGGAAAAGTTATTTTTGGCCGAATAAAGTTCTGTAGGCACACAATACCCGTTGGGAAACGGGCCTGTTCGTATCCTGCTTGTGACGCCAAATTCTGACTCACCGTTGCCGGATGCTCACGTCTCAGACGATGCAGCACTTGTCACGGTTCCGCGCCTGAGGCTGTGGGGCTCTGTGGTCAGATCAAAAGGGATTAAAGGATGGGGATGGTTCTTGTTTATCGTGACGCCACCTGTGGGTATCCGGTGATGGCACCGGCACTGCTGGGGCCTCCGGGGGATGTGCGGCAGCTTGATGGGATGCTCCCCACAGGATGAGCAGGAGTCCCCGGGGTCAGGAGCTGTACTCGATGGAATACGGCAGCTCAGGTAGTTTGATGAGCAAGTTTAATAACAGCTCTGAAGAAAAGAACGGACACCAGATTCCTCTGTAACAGGTCTTTACTGTAACAGTTGGTGTGGTACACGGTATACAGTATTTAGGTAACGGTCTGGGTGATCCCAGCGATGACTGGTTTTAGTCCAGAGCTCCACGGTGTTCCTCCTTCATCTAACTGTCCTATTTGGTTGCCTTTGCTGCCTTAGTGTACCAGTTCAGGGCACGAGGGAGACTTCTAGTGGATTCCTTAGCCAGAGCACGAACGGCTGTGAAGGTCCTGTATCCCAGTGGTGGGTACCCTGCTGGCAAGACGACTGAATCAGGGCTGTAGTGAGGCGCTCCTAAAAAGCTGTTCCTTCACTCCGGTTTCTGCAGAACAGCGGTGGACGTCTGTTCGCCTCGGAACCGGTGATCCGGTGGATTGGGCACAGGTATAATTTGATCCGCTCGATAGTTGCCCGTGTCCGGTCTGGGTCACCGCTTGATGGGGCCCTGCCGGTAAAGTTCAGTACAAGGCTGCACGGAACTGTGCAGATCCTGTTCCTTCTCTTTCTCCTCCTGACTCCTTCTCCTAAGTTACTAACTTCCCCCACACTACACCTCTCACTCCTCCCACCAGGACCTGATTGGCCCTCTACCTCTAGTGTGTGGTGTGGTGTATGGAGCTCTGGGTTTAACAATGTCATCACTGAGACGGAAGATATTACATCTCAGTCAGGGATGCAATACCTTCCTGTGATGCACTCGTTGCGGGGCGCCACATCTGTAAGGACCTGTTCAGGATAGCCAGGGGACTGCAAGAATGGGCTTGAAAGGCTCTAGCTGCTGTACTCATTGTTAAGTCTTTCACCGGCACTACTACCAAGAATGGGAATAATGATCTACAATGGTGAGGGCGTAGACGTAACCTGACCAGCTCGGGGTCAGTTTCACATGGTCCAAGGCTTACAAGTTCAATTGGCTGCCTGGTGACAATAGACAGTAGGGGAGCTCTCTGGGTCCCTCATGCTTGCTGTTCCTCACTCTCGACTCTACCTGGGAAGAGCTTGGCACTGCTCAAGTCCATAGGTCGTCTTCACAGTCCTCCTAGGAACTGAACTCACAAACACGCCCCCAGGCCAGAATTCTAGGGGAGCTCCCCTGAACTTGGGTTTCAGAGCTCCCCCTTCTGGTCTGGAGTCAGGAAAAGTGTTGCATGCTGTGGACTTACCTGGTGTGGATACCCTTCCTTGCTTCTGAGCATGACATTACCCCCTGAGGGAGACAATGCCATTGTAGCAACTGGACTCTGCGGTGCCACAGATGCATAATAACAGCTTTGCTCAGTAAATGAAGGGTTTATCTCCCTCTAACTTGTACAGTAGCAGGTCATGATACGGTGAGTGTAGGGACCGTCCAGAAGTGACTCACTTTGACGAGATGGAATGGCTCAAATACATTTTTTGCAAAAAAGGTATGTACCAAGTACCCTGCATTTTTAACAGCACTAGTTTTTATTTATTTATTGCCAGGTATTTGGTCATAACATGCACATACTTTTTTTTCTTGTTTCATTTAATTTGCTGTTTAATGTGAACATGTTATACAGGCTTGTTCACACAAGTTTGCTCTGACTCAGGTTTTTCTGTATTTTAATTTATGGACATGTATGGTTTGATTTATGTGACTGAGTGGATGGGATGGGTGGTTAACAGCATTTAGTAAAATATATTTATTAAAAAAATTGGTGACATGTTCACCCACTGTATATCACTCATATGTTTGGATATGAATCTCTATTAATACATTTCTATAGTACATTTGTATACTCACTTACCTATTAATAGTAGCACAGTTCGCTCCATGTATGAATCAGTGAGTTTAAGAACCTTCTTATCAGAAGATCAGACTAGTGACCTCACTTGTCTTAAATAGGGATCAGCGATTAGTGAAATATTCAGACTCACTATGCTCGTAACGAGTAGTTCCTAATACTAGGGAACTCGTTACAAGTAGCGAGTCTGATGTAAGTGAATGGGAAATGCGAGTACTTTCGCAGTGTATCTATATACACTGCGAAAGTGAAATAAAAGTTAATAAAAGGTGTTAAAAATAAAAAAATAACATACTCACCTATCCGACAACTGTCCTGGGACCAGAAAAGAACAATCCGATGGGCTGCCAGGACTTTAAGTCTGATTGCCAATCAGATGGCTGGTAGCGATCAGGTGGTGTGTGACGTCACACACCACCTGATCTCTATTGGCCATCTGATTGGCCATCAGAGTTAAGTTCCTGGCAGCCCATCGGATGTGTTCTTTTCTAGTCCTGGGACAGCTGTCGGATAGGTGAGTATGTTATTTTTTATTTTTAACACCTTTTATTAACTTTTATTTCACTTTTGCAGTGTATATATGACTCACCGTGGCCGGGACTCCGGGGGACAGGCGTTTTCTTCCTCCTCCTTGTCACGGATGGACCGCGCCTGCCGGTAGTGGGGCCCGGTGGTCCAGATCAAAATAAAGACGTCGTTAGTGGAACAGTTTAGGGGTTAAATTGTTTTGTGACGCCACCTATGAGAGTTCCGGTAACTGTACCGGCGCTGCGGGGCCTCCGGGGGATGGAATGCAGCAAGATGGAACGCTCCCCACAGGCTGAGCGGTGATCCCCGGAGCCAGGAGCTGCACAAGATGTTCTGCGGCAGCTGCGGTTACCTTAATGCGCGGAGACAGACAGTTCATAAGAAAGCACGGACACTGGAAGTCTCTGTAACGGGTTCTTTACTGTAACCAGCAGGCAGTACATGGCATACAGTGACGGGTAGTGGACTGGGTGGACTCAGCAATGACCAGTGTTTCTCAGAGATCCGCGGTGTTCCTCCATTCTAACTACTTGTGTTGCTGTTGTCGCCCAGGAATGCCAGATCGGGTACAAGGAGGCTGCTTCAATGCCCTACCCAGGGTATACGTTCTGGGTGTTTTGGGGAGCCTTGGGTCCTTTTGGTGGGTACACTGCTGGCTAGACGACTGTGTGTGGCGGTGGTGGGGTGCTCCTGTAAAGCGGTCCCTCCACTCCTCTGGTTCGCATAGAAGTGATAAACGACTCCTAGCTTCGGTACCAGCAAACCGGCTGTAGATGTGCACGGGATGTTTTTGGACCCGCATGTAGATGCCCGTTGATCGGTTGTTAAGGCACTGGGAGTAATGGCGCTCAACCGTGGTGATGGCCAGGGGGCTGCACAGAACTGTGCAGGCCCCCTCTCCTAGGTTGTAGAGCTTGTTGGTTTAGCTCCTTCTCCTACGTTGCCAAGTCAGTTCTCTCTTCTAGACTAGACTTTGTGCAAACAGTTTTCCACTACACACTACCACTACACTCCGCCCACCAGGACCTTATTGGCCCTCTATACTGATGATGCATGTAGGGTATGGATCTCTGAGTTAACTGTGTGACTGCTGAGTCAGAGAATATTGATGCTACTGTCTTGGCTGCAATACACTCCTGTGACGCACTCGTTGCGGGGCGCCACATATAGATACACTGTGAAAGTGAATGTGCTACTCGCTACTCCTAACAAGTAATCACAAAGAAACTCTCAGAGTAGTGAGTAGCCCGAATACCGTACAATTCGGCGAGTATCGAATAGTAATGAGTATACTCGCTCATCCCTAGTCTTAATGCAAGTTACTGCTCAAGGTCCCACCTAAGGAGTAGGATGTTTAATTAAGGACACAAAGCAAGTATACACATCTGAAAGTACTTTGTTTACTTTGTATTTTAGTACTCAACTGCCCCTGGACAAAGTTTTCCCAGGGAAACGCAGGTCAGGTGTAGTGGGCCCTTGCTGTTCTCCGTTATCACTTTTGATGTTACCAGTGCAGTGACACTTTTTAAGGTTCCTTCATTGTAGCAATTGTTTACTTTGTGATTCTACTTTTTATAAAGTGAAAAAAGGCCTGACACCACAATCTTTATTACTTCATGTATATTTTCCTTCGATGCACATTAATATTTACATGCTATTTTACACCTGTGTTCAAACACTGCCACCTTATACTTGCCTTCATGGGGTATTTTTAATCCAGGTGTTTTCTCATTTCTCCTATTGTATTTCTGTGACCCAAGGTCACTTCTATAATACTTTTATGCATATGCATTTGATTTTAGATGTATTAACAAGGATGACTTTTTCCACTTTTGCTTTTTATATATGTAATAACAATTAACATATTACTTTTAGAATATTATTTATCCCACAAAATGAACTGTGTTTAAAAAAAGAAACAATTTTTGGTTTATCACTCTCCACACTAATATGGATTAAAAAAGTCGTACAGTAGGTTTCCTCACTGAGCAATACTGAGGAAATCCTGAAAACACGATCCGTAAGGCTGGTTTCAGACTACCATTTTTTTGGAATCCGGGGGAATGCTGCAAAAGCTTGCATGCCCCCGGATTCCCCCGCAATGATGAAACTGGATGTGCCCACAATCTGTGTGGAAGCATCCGGCGTTGCATATTTAACAGGGATCCGGTGGGTGGTTCTGCACATGTGCAGTTCAAAGCACATAACACACGGACCGGAAATACAGATTCATCGGGACGTGGAGTCCGGGTGACTCCATGTCTCTTAGACCTCCATTCAGATTTAACCTGTGGTGTCCCGGATCCAGTTCAAGTTATTTTTCACGGAGACCAAATCGCAACAAGATGCAAATTTTGTCTCCGAGAAAAATCTGTGGACACCTGAAAGTCAATGGGCCGAAAACTGATGTAAGTGCATCCAGTTTAGGCCGGATTACATGGATGCCGAAAAATGGCAGTGTGAAACCAGCCATAGCGGATCGGGAGGACCAGAGTTCAGCATCAATACTCTGAAATTACATGCATGAAAACTACAGTTTGTCCTACAATCAGCCAGACCCCAAAAAGTTCCATTACCTCATGCCCAATCCCCAAAAAAAGTTATGGGTTTCAGCATGAAGTGAATTACTTATAAAGTGTGTTTACTATACAAAAATAGTTACATATAAAGGAAATTTGATGGTGCTCTAATCCTTCAATTTGATCATGCCATTCATACTAAACAGTAAGGCTGCATTCACATGTTGATGCTTTGGTGCATTTTTTTCCTTGGCAAACTCACACTGCTTTGCCATGGCTGGACTGGCCATAGACCTATATGAGGCTGCTGAGTTTGCCTAGGAGACCAGCAACCAGTACAGAAATCACAGTCCATTCTCACATCATGAATGATGCTGGGAGGGCGCGGTAGTCATTGCAGGTGTAGTCCTCAGTAACGCGCCCTCACACTCCTACATGAATTCAGGCTGCGGTTCTGTCACATACAAATCAAGCGGCACTCCATTGCAGTAGATAACAATACATCTTTACTTGGCATCAACTTGTTAATAGGTATTTACATGATATGTTACACTTCAGGGGAATCCTTCACTTCCTCCTAGACTGCTGCACTCACTAAACACTACAGCAGCCAGATCCTTCAGTCCTGATACTCTCCGGTATATTCTTTCCACCCCTGCCACAGCTACACACCCGTCCTCTCTTCCAGAGACCGGTATCCCAACTGCCCTTTTCCACACTTCACAAGCATCTGTCTGCTCCCATTCATTGCCCTGGTCCTCAGCTCTAGGAGGGTAATACCTATAGACTCCCTTCTCACTCATACCCCTGATCTGTACTCATCTGTCAGGAGTCAGTTCAGGGGCTGCCTTTGGCCACCCCACTCAAGCTTCGTGCCTCCATAGGTCTCAGGGAAATTGCCCATTAAAACTGGTCCAACTCCACATTACCCAGGATGTAATGCCCTCACCAGCATCACTCAGCCTTCTCTCCCTGCTCTCTCAGGATGCCACCTCTCATGTCACAAGTCACCCATAGCAAGTGGCTCTGCTGCTCCTCAGACTTGAGGTGTCTCGGACTCAGACTGGGTACTAACTTACATTTCCACAGCAACCGTTTCTCTCCCTATGCATTAGCTCCTCCCCTATTGGCTAATCTCAGCTGTCAACTGCTTGTTGCTGGGCAGATTTATCCTTTCAACTGCCTACCTACAACACTTATACTGCCTTATTAAGCATCCTACTTTATATGCCACATAACATTATAACTTATACCAACACACATATATTACATTATCAATACTACCACACCTCTGCACCATTCTCAACTCTGCTACATCTTATACATTACAATACTTTACACTATACAGAAACACTTTACATGCAACATTATATAATAGTGGGTCAACATCTTTAAGGGGAGGGGTATGACCACCCCCTTAAAAAATTGGCAAAAATGCCTTAAAAAAGAAAAACAATGAGAAAACCAATAAAAAAATGATGGATTTGCTGCTTTATTTTCCTTACACCCCTACTCCAAAAACATAATGTCAGCTTTTACGTGTGCCACAAGATGATGCTGATAATAAAGCACCTCCAAAATAAGAGACATCTTTGCCAAGTGTTTTAGGTGTTGAAAGTTCACAAACAAGAAAATGGAAAAGTCATGAAATGATATTCGAGGCACCAGAACGTCCCATGACAGGTGGTCACGAGTGCACAGGTGTCAAACAAAGGGCTTATTTTTTTATCCTCAATGTGACCCCCTCTATGTACACAACTGCTGATGGCCTGGATACTGACAGCAATGCTCTCTGTTGTGCTGATCATCTACACAATCATTACTCCTCAAGGGATCAATAGCTTATTTCAAATGTCCAAGAGAAATGAAATCCGTATTCATTATTTTTCCCTTCATAGCGTCCTCATCTCTAAGTCTCCGGACCATGGAAACTAAATTTTACATGAATGTCAACAAGATTACAGGAGTTGTTGTGAAGCAGACATCGCTCTCCATCACCCGCTGCTCATCCTCCAATATAATAACAGATGGTTCATCTCTTCTTGTTCCCTAAGATTTGCATACACATTCATTTAGAGAGCATTACGTGGCCTCTTTTTATAGATATGTCATGATGGAACACTTGGCGATCCGTGATACATCTCTGCCTTTCCATTTTCTGAGGAGCTGGCAGCACGGAGGATTTAGGATTTATGATCTTTACAAGGATATGAACTTCCTAAAAGACGTGTGAAGCACATAGTATGAAGCATTGTATTAATTTTTTCAATAACAGTGATCATCTCAAATTTTCCTTTGAGAAAGACAATAAAAGCAGTCTACATTTTTTAGGCTTTTCTATCTGTTTGGTAGGGATTGCACATGTGAGTGTAATGGGGCCGTCACACGCATCAATGTCGTCAGCGATCTGATCGCTGACGACATTGACGGATGATCGCTGGTGAGCTGTCACACAGGTAGACTCACCAGCGATCATTTTACCTGCGACATCGTGTAAATGATTTCTATATCGTTTCCACGATGTCTGCAGGCTGGTATCCAGGGTGAACTGTGGGTAACTAGGTAGCGTGCGCTGCCTAGATACCCGATGTATACCTTAGTTACCAGCCTTCTCCGCTCACCGGCTGGTATCTAAAGTACACAGCGGGTATCTAGGCAGTGCGCGCTGCCTAGTTACCAGCAGTTTACCCTGGATACCAGCTCCCAGCGCTTCCTGAGAGGCGCTGGGAGCTGGCTGATCACATCTCCCGGTGTCACACACAGCGATGCTGCGTGACCACCGGGCGACCGTCGCCAGGTTTTAGAACAGATTCTAAAACCTGGCGACCATCAACCAGCGACTTATCGCTGGTTGATGCGCCCTGTCACACGCGTCAATATCGCTGCAACGTCACGTGCAGCAGTGATCGTGCACGCAATATTGACACGTGTGACGGCCCCATAATGCAGGTAGGCTCATACTGGTAGAGGTTGTGACTCTTGCTCACCAGTAGTGGTCACCACATGTTTTCAGCCCCACTTGAGCACCACTTGAATGTAGTTGTGAACTGCATAATCATACAGTGGTTACTGTGTGTACAGTGTCTTTTTTAAGACATGGTGTAGAGAGACAGGTCTGAATGACCTTAGTCTGAAGTGATATCAGTTTTAAGGGATATCTTTTAAAGTGTACAGCTGAAATATTCCAGAATGTAATCCATGAATATATTCCGCCATGCCTTGATCTGACAATCCATCTTTTTCATCTGCAGGTACGTGGCGGTATTCCTGTGTATGATATTCCCTCCTACTGAATGTATATGTCATATCTATATCTCTCTTGTATTAATACGTGGCGGTATTCCTGTGTATGATATTCCCTCCTACTGAATGTATATGTCATATCTATATCTCTCTTGCATTGGTACGTGTCAGCATTCCTGTGTATGATATTCCCTCCTACTGAATGTATATGCCATATCTATATCTCTCTTGCATTGCCTTATCTTCCCATCCTGTTTGTTCCCATTCTTCTGCTTTGAAGCAGTCCAAATGTTCCTTGTAACTTCAATCTGCTAATTTCCCCCTGCTGTGTGGTGTTTTACTGCTCCCTCCTCCCCTCTGCCCACACAAGGACAAATGTTTGGCCATTTCAATGATATAAATGTAGAGAGACAGGTCTGAAGGACCTTGGTCTGAAGTGATATAATTTTTAAGTGATATCTTTTAAAGTGTACAGCTGAAATATTCCAGAATTAGTACAGAAATTGGACAGAAGGTGAGAGATGCTACTTCCTTTGAATTATACCTGTCTTCCTTTTCTCATCCTGCTCTCACTATGCTCACATTTTCCCTCACAGTTTTTGCTCCACTTATCACTCTCCTTCGCTACCCCCAAACCCGTGCACCCTCTAACCAGACAACTATCTCCCCCTCTCTCTTAAACCCCCACCTCACCTCATGCACAGACCTACTCCTTAACCTCGGACCTCTCCTACTGAAATATAAAACAAGCCGGCCACTCTCCTTCTCTCACATGCTTTCCCTTTCTCTACTACTTCTCACTGCTGGTGACATATCTCCAAATCCTGGTCCCCCCCCACCCCATACATCCCACCTATCCTCACCTCCACCAAAGTAAGATAAACTACCGCAAAATCCTTCACATGTAAAACCCGTGCCTCTGACCACACCCCCCTGCTTCCTCTCTCTGGAGCACTTTGGAATGCCCGCTCTGTTTGCAACAAGCTCCACATGATCCATGACCTTTTTACTTACCAGAACCTTTCATTCTTGGGCCTCACTGAGACCTGGCTGACAGCCTCTGACACGGCCTCCCCTGCTGCACTGAGCTATGGCGGCCTTCACTTTACCCACACTGCTCACCCTGGCAACAGACATGGCGTAGGAGTGGGTTTCCTCCTCTCTGCATACTGCTCCTTCAACCCAATCCAACCCCCACCCTCCCTTATCCACCCATCTTTAGAAGTTCACTCTGTCCATATCTACTCTCCCTCCAATCTTCAAATGGACGTCATATACCGACCTCCACCGGGCTCTGCCACTACCTTCTTTGACCAATTCTCCATCTGGCTTCTTAACTTTCTCTCTGCTGACATTCGCACCATCATTATGGGTGACATTAATCTCACTACTGACACCCGCCAACCAGCGGCCTTCAAACTCCTTTCTCTTACCTCATCCTTTGGACTTACTCAGTGGTCCTCCACAGCCACCCACACAGACAGACATACACTAGACCACATCTTCACCCGCCTCTGTTCCCTATCTAATCTCATAACCTCCCCCTTCCTCCTATCTGACCACCATCTACTCATCTTCTCATCCTTGTCCTCCTCACCAGTCCCCCATATCCAACCACTAGCTCATCCTCGCAGAAATCTCGTACACCTAGACATTCACAGACTCTCCGACTCTCTTCTACCCCTGTCCTCTATATCTTCACTCCATGACACAGACAGTGCCACTGCTTTCTACAATGCCACCTTCACATCAGCCATAGACTCAGTCACCCCTCTCGTTCATTGCAAAAGGTCGACGAATCTATAGGCAACCCTGGCACAACAATCTCACCAAAGTATCCAGGGCTGCGGAGTGGCATTGGAAAAACATGTCTGCCAGACTACTTCACAACTTTCAAACAAGTTACACTTGCCTTCAAATCAGCTCACCTCTGCTAAACAGACCTACTTCACAAACCTTATATCTTCCTTATCCTACAACCCCAAACAACTGTTCAGCACTTTTAACTCTCTCCTCCACCCACCACTTCCCCCTCCGACCTCTCTCATCTCTGCTGAGGACTTCGCTACATACTTCAAAAACAAGATTGACCAACCAAGGCAAACCTTTATAGTTCCACCTCAACCACTCCACATACCAGACTTCTGCCCTACCCTCATAACCTCCCACTCCAACATCACTGAAGGAGAGCTTACTCGTCTCCTATCCAAATCACACCTCACCACCTGTGCACTTGACCCCAACCCTTCCCACCTCCTCCCCAACCTCACTAACATGCTCATCCTAGCCCTAACCCACCTCTTCAATCTATCACTTTCTTCTGGGACCATCCCCTCTGCTTTCAAACATGCCACCATCACGCCCATCCTCAAAAAGCCAAACCTATACCCGACTGCTAAGACGAGCTACCACCCCATATAGCTGCTCCCATTTGCTTCCAAACTCCTTGAGCAACACATCCATGCTCAACTTTCCTCCCACCTCTCATCTAACTCTCTCCTTGCCAATCTACAATCTGGTTTCCGGCCCCACCACTCCACCGAAACTGCCCTAACCAAAATTACCCACGACTTGCTCACAGCCAAAGCTAACAGACAATTCTCCATCCTCCTCCTTCTCGACCTGTCCTCTGCCTTTGACACAGTCGACCACTCCCTCCTACTTCAGATTCTTTCTTCCCTTGGCAACAAAGACCTTGCCCTGTCCTGGGTTGCCTCATACCTTGCCAACCGCACATTTTGCGTTTCCCACTCCCACACTTCCTCCTCATGCCGCCCTCTCTCTGTTGGAGTCCCACAAGGCTCTGTCCTGGGGCCTCTACTTTTCTCCGTCTATACCCTTGGCCTAGGACAACTCATACAGTCCCATGGCTTCTAGTATCACCTATACGCTGACGACACTCAAATCTACCTCTCTGGCCCAGGTGTCAACTCTCTGCTGTCCAGAATCCCGGAGTGTCTGTCAGTCATATCCTCCTTCTTCTCCTCTAGCTACCTAAAACTCAACGTAGACAAAACCAAACTCATCATCTTTCCTCCATCCCATCTTTCATCTTCACCACCTGATCTATCTATTTTGGTAAATGACATCATGCTCTCTACCACCCCTCAAATTCACTGCCTTGGAGTAACTCTTGACTCTGCCCTATCCTTCAAACCACACATCGAAAATCTCGCAACCTTCTGTCGCCTCCAGCTCAAGAATATTTCCAGAATCCGTCTGTTTCTCAGCCCTCAATCTACTAAAATTCTTGTACATGCCCTCATCATCTCCCGCCTTGACTACTGCAGCATTCTCCTCTGCGGCCTTCCTGCTAACACTCTTGCACCTCTCCAGTCTGTCCTCAACACTGCTGCCCAACTAATCCACCTCTCTCCTCGCTATCCCCTGTTTCTCCCCTCTGCAAATCCCTCCACTGGCTCCCAATTCCCCAATGAATCCAGTTCAAGCTACTTACACTGACTTACAAAGCCATCCATAAATTGTCTCCTCCCTAGATCTCTGAACTAATCTCCTACTATCTTCCCTCATGTGACCTTCGATCCTCCCAAGACCTCCTCCTTTCCTCCACACTTATCCGTTCCTCACACAACTGCCTCCAAGGTTTCTCCCAAATATCCCCCATCCTCTGGAATTCTGCGCCCAAACACGTCAGATTATCCACCACACTCGGATCCTTCAGACGGAACTTGAAAACCTATCTCTTCAGGAACGTTTGCGCCTGCAAAGACTGAGCCACCGCCCCACCACCTCCGGAGCTGCTGCTCCACCGCCACCGGAGCTACCACCTCTCCACCACCAGATCTGCTGCAACCCAGGCCTACTGTTTCCTCCCCATTCCCTTGTAGAATGTAAGCCCGCAAGGGCAGGGTCCTCTCCCCTCTGTATAAGTCTGTCATTGTTAATTTGTCTACTGTAAACCAGATCTATAGTTTTGTATGTAACCCGTTCTCATGTACAGCACCATGGAACTAATGGTGCTATATAAATAAATAATAATAATAAATCAAAGTTAAACATCAGAAATTCACTGTCTGATACCTGACTCTGATTCCTGACTCTGATTCCTGACTCTGATTCCTGACTCTGATTCCTGACTCTGACACCAGATATCAAAGGCAGGTATCAGAGTCAAGCATCAGAACCATATATCAGAATCATGTATCATATTCAGTTATCATGTATTAGAGTATTTCTGATGTTTGACTTTGATTTATGGCCATCTCCTAAAATGGACACTGTATGTGTGAAGCGGAGGTCAATTTTTTAAGTCTTTTCAATGCATCAATGAAAATTTAGAACAGGGCTCTATAACCTTGTTCTGAATCCCATAGGCTTGTATTGAGAAAAGTCACTTCTGCATTGCACGGCGATCCAGCCGCTTGCAAAAGTCAATACGTGGAGTGTGGTTGAAAGCAGATGAAAACTGTGATTGCTGAGTATGCAACTACATGCATTACACCTACACACATGATTTAACTAAGGGATTGGAAAAAATGCTGGAATAGAGATTTATTATATATAAAATACCACATGAAAACTGTAAATATATGCACTAATGGTCAAAGTTTGAACACACCTTTCTATGCAATAGTTTTTCTTGTTCTTATTAGTATGTGAATATTTTAGATTTAGACTATAGACAGCAGAGCCACAAGGAATCACATATGGAAACAAGAAGTCAAGAAACACTTGTGAAACAAAGCAAAATAGGTATTAATCCTTCATCGCTTCAAAGTAACCTCCTTTTACTCTAATATAAAGAAAAAAGGGGGGATTGCGCCACACTGCTATGTTACGAGAGGGGATCGGTAATATGATCCCCGTGCTCACCTTATTTAGTTGCGCCGACTGCACAACTAGTTCTTGGGCTGAGTTCTGACCCCGTGGGGTCTCCACACCATCCGGAGCCTTGGAGAGGCAAGTTCGCGTGATCCTCAGGTGCACTGACTGCTAATCCAAGTAATCCTCTGGGGGAGTGGTAATTGATGTACGGCAGGTCCTGGAGGTCAAGCTGCTGGATATCACGCTTCCCAGCGGGAGGATGAATGTACGATTTGAACAAAAGTGATATTGTATTAGCGCTACAGACACAGCCAAGGGCACCGCTCTATGTATAATTACCTTGCGGATTTATTGTATCAATATCGAGTACCCGGTCTCCACAACGCGTTTCGGCGCTAATTGCGCCTTTCTCAAGTGATACTTCATCACTTGAGAAAGGCGCAATTAGCGCCGAAACGCGTTGTGGAGACCGGATACTCGATATTGATACAATAAATCCGCAAGGTAATTATACATAGAGCGGTGCCCTTGGCTGTGTCTGTAGCGCTAATACAATATCACTTTTGTTCAAATCCTCCTTTTACTCTAATGACAGCTTTACATTCTCTCAGGCTGGTTTCACACTGTGTATTTTTTTCTGTCCATGGGATCCTACATTTTGTAGGACCCCAAGGACAGGAACAGATCCGATTTGGCCCCCATGTTATCCTATGGGGGTTGGATCGGATCGGATTTGGCCTAATTGCCATCCGATTTTGTGGGATCCGATTTGTGTCTGATTTTTTGCTGGACCCAAAATCGGAGACTGCTTTGATTTTGGGTACAGAAAACAATCGGATGTCACAAAATCGGATGGCAATTAGGCCAAATCCGATCCGCTGCGTGTCCTTTAACATGGGAGCCGGTGATTGTACAAATGCACCCTTTAAGAGGCACATTTATTCATTGAAGCCATACCAGGTGACCACTTGATGAAGCTGCCTGAGGCTGGGTTCACATTGCATATTTTTTCCTGTCTGTAGGATCCTACTTTTTGTAGGATCCCATGGACAGGAACAGACACCACATGGGGTGACCTATTCTGTGTCTGGGACCGTGATTACCACGGATCCGGACACAGTGGGGCAATTTCACTTCTGCAATGTATAATATACATTGCAGAAGTATAATTAAGTAAAATAAAGAGTTAAAAATAAAAAATCACTATGCTCTCCTATCCTCGATCCACCACTGCCTCCCAGCAAGGTCCGGGTGTTTACAGGTCCTGTGGTGACGTCACAACCCGGCAGCGTCATCAGGTCACATGACCACAGTTACCGCGGTAACTGCGGTCATGTGACCCGATCAGCAATAGCCGGGATCAGCAAACTATGCAGTTGCCGGATGGCTCAGGATTACACATCCTGAGCCATCCGGATACTGCAGTGCGGTATTCTGCACACATTTTTGTAAAAAAATGTGTGTGCCCGGCATTGCGTTCACCGTATCCGGATCTGGATGCGGTGAATGCAATTCTAGTTTTAAATGTGACCCTAGCCTATAACAGCTTTTAGTCTTCAATATATTTTTATTATCAACAAGGAAGTTACACCAACATGAACGGTGGTTATGTAGGTATAGTCAATATTAACATAACAGCATAATCAAATAAAGAAGGGATAGAGAGGGGGGGGGAAAGGAAGTGGGGTAGGAAGGGGTGAGTAGGGAGGAATGGAGGGGGTGGGGTGTGAATTCAAATGTTGTCAAACCAGCCACAATAATGAATCTCCTGGAGAGGAAGGTTAAATTGTGGGTTATGTGAAACCACATATTGGAGAGCTAAGTCGCTGCTAAAAGAGAAGTCTTCGATGAATCGGTGTGGAAGCCCCATCTTGGATTGTATATAGGATGTATGAATCAACAGTGGCTGTATTTCTCCAAATACATAGTCGATAAGTGGATCCGTGGCCAAGTTGAGTGCTGGAAGGGGAGGAATAATGACATAGACGGTAGTAAAGAGAAGGGAAAGGGAGCAAACCTTGCAACAATATTTAGGGGGGGAGGGACTAGAAAGAAGGTGTGGGGAGAGGGAAGGGAAGGGCAGGGAGTATAAGGGGTGTTTAGGGAGGGAGGTGTAGAGGGGGTCAGGAGGAAGAAGGTGAGGTGTAGACGTAGTAAAGAGAAGAAGGCAAAAGAAAAGAGTTTGAAAGGGAAAAGGAAAAAGAGGGGGGTGACCTCAAATCCCCATTGGTCTCAAGTGGGAGGTTGTATGGCTGACGGATGTGTTGCCCATAGTGACCAGGCTTCAAAAACGTAACGACGCCTCGGAGCATCCATTGCCAGGTGATATTCGTGAGCAAAGATTATGTTTAGCTTGTTGATGAGGTCACCGACAGATGGAGGGGATAGATTTTTCCATGAAGCTGCAACACATAGTCTCGCAGCAATTAGTATGTAGGTAATTGCATGGCGTGTGACCGGTGGGTAGGTTTCCGCTCCTATATTTAAGACTGCTAGTTGAGGGGACAGAGGAATGCTTGTGTCTGTTACAGTCCCCATCAGGCCAGCCAACAGCACCCAAAATTGGGTGATCTTGGGGCACTGCCACCACATGTGTGCCAGGTCCCCCCTATGGCCACACTGCCTCCAACACAAGGGGGAGACACCCGGTGCAAATTTGGCTAGTCTGGCTGGGGGAGTGTACCAGCGTAAGTGCACCTTTTTTAGGGATTCCAGATGATTAATACATCTTGAGATCTGGGATATACACCTGATTGCTCCCTCCCAGTCATCCAAGTCTGCCTGAAAATTCAGGTCCGTCTCCCACGATTCCATATATGCAAGCTTAGGAGGAGAATTTTGTGTTAATAGGCCGTCATACAAAGAGGACAGACCTTTCGGAATCGCGATTTCTGCAAGTAGAAAACGTTGAAGTGGAGAGGGGGAGGGCTGTTTCAGGTCATGTAGGCATTCTGATGAATTAAGAAAATGGCGTACTTGTGAGTATTGGAGGAAGGAGCGTCTCAGAGCCTGACAGTCCCTACCAAAGCTGTCAAATGTAAGGAGCCTACCGTTTCTCACCAGGTCCCCTAGGGTATAAATTCCCGCGTCCTGCCAGGGAGCAAGGTTTAGAGAAGGGATGTGCACCTGAAAAGCCTCCAGCGGCACCTTCTCTGGAGGTAGTTTAGACCAATGGGCTGGCATTTTTCCCCACGTTGATTGGAGAGCACGAATCGTGGCCAAGGGATGGAACACCTTGACCGGCCCAAGAGCCGCCCCTGCCAGGAGATTCCCAGGCGCAACCCTGGAGCTAGCTCAATCTCCAACTGAGCCCAGCCTAGTGCAGGCTGTTGTCTCCACAATGTTCTGGAGGCCTCCAGGATCGTGGCCCTGTAATAAGACATCACGTCTTGGACCCCCATACCTCCTCCCCCATCTTCAAATACATCGTGCGCCTCTGAACTCTAGGCTTACCGCCCGCCCATATGAATGTGTTAATTTGCCTTTGTAGTTGGGTTAGAAGTTTGCCTGGGTACTCCAGCGGGACACAACGAAATAGGTACAACAGCTTTGGTAGCCAGAGCATCCTGAAGGCCTGAATACGCGCCATCCAGGACAGAAGAGGAAGTGAACTGGAATCTAAAATACTCCTCAAAGATGCCAGTAACTTGTTTAAATTTACCACGGATCCGGACACAGTGGGGCAATTTCACTTCTGCAATGTATAATATACATTGCAGAAGTGAAATATAGTAAAAGAAAGAGTTTAAAAAAAAAATCACTATGCTCACCTATCCTCGATCCACCACTGCCTCCCAGCAAATTTTAAATTTACACGTGCCACATGTTTCGAGGCACACAAAGTTATTCCTAAATAGGAAATGCCCTCTGGGGCCCAGGCAAAGGTAAATTTGGAGGAGAGGACTTTCAGATCCGTCTCCGTCAGGTTAATGGGTAATGCCATAGATTTTCCCATGTTTAATTTATAATATGAAATTCTTGAGAAGTCATCTAATTCCTTAAGTATCACTGGGATAGAGTTATCAGGGTCAGTACATGTAATAATAACATCGTCTGCGTATAGCCCTATAACATGGTGTTTTGCTCCCACGTGAATGCCAGTAATCCCAGGGTTGGACCTAATGGAGGTCGCGAGAGGTTCCATGACTAAGGCAAAGATCAGGGGCGACAAAGGGCACCCCTGTCTTGTGCCGTTGGTAATGTTAAAGTGTCGAGAGACATAACCCGACGTTGAAATCCGAGCCCCGGGCGCAGAGTAAAGACTTAGAATAGTCGACAATATTGGTCCAGAGAAGCCAAACCTCTCAAGGACCATGCGCAGGTATCCCCAGTGCACCCTGTCAAACGCTTTTTCCGCGTCCAGGGACAGGAATGCACTGGGGACTCCCCGTCTTTCCACTATCTCCACCAGGTCCAGCATACGTCTGGTGCCATCTCTGGCTTGTCGTCCCTCCATGAAGCCCACCTGATCTGAGTCCACCAGAAGGGGAATCACCTTCGAGAGTCTAGAGGCAAGCAGTCTGGCAAAAATCTTCACATCCGTGTTTAGTAATGAGATGGGACGATAGCTGCCTGGGCTGTCCGAGGGCTTACCAGGTTTCAGGATGGTAGAAATCGTGGCTTCCAAGGCATCGGCCTGGAGCTTCCCCTCAGTCTGCCACTTTTGGTAATCGAAGGAGGTAGGGTGCCAAGTGGAGGGAGAACACTGTATAATATTCGTTGGCAAAGCCATCTGGGCCCGGAGCGGAGTTACATTTAAGTGTCTTAATAACGTCTGAGACCTCCTTGAGGGTGAAAGGCTTATTTAAGTTAGAGAGAACGTCGGATGAGACAGTCGGGAGGTCCACTATCGCTAGATAGGCACGTATGTCATCTAACGAGGATTGGTGGGTCAGGGGGACTTCTGCCAAGTTATAGAGTTTAGAATAAAAGTCAGCCAATACCTCCACTATTTCTGTCGGGTCTTTAACTCTCTTTCCGTCAGCGGATTTCATGGATGTCACCATTGAGTGAGCTACTCTCTTCTTCAGTCTCCTGGCTAAAAGTTTACCCGCTCTATCTCCTGCAGCGTAGAACTGAGTGTTAAGTTTTCGTAAACCTAGTTCGTGTTGGTAAAGTAGCTGGGCTCTAAGCTTTGTTCTCAGGTCTAGGATCTGATAGGCCAGTTGGGGGGAAGGATTCGCCTTATTTAATTTCTCCAGTGCCCCTATTTGTTCAGTGTAGTCCCTCCAGCGTTTCTCTCTCTCTCTCTTTTGTTGGGAGGCTTTCTGGATAAGGAGTCCCCGCAGGACCACCTTATGCGCAGCCCATAAGGTGTCGTCAGAGATAGCGCCATTATCGTTGAACCGGAAGAACTCCTCCAAGTTCCCACCCAAAGAATCAAGTGCCTGCTGGTCTGATAGGAGGACGACGTTCATCCTCCAACGACGTGGCGACACACCTCTTTGACCCTGTCTGATCCCGAGTGTCACGGGGGTGTGGTCTGACCAGTGATCAGACCTATCGTGGCTGAAATACAGCAGGGCAAAGCTTCCTCTCCGACCAAAAAAAAAATCGATCCTGGAGTAGGAGTTGTGGCAGCTGGAAAGGAAGGTGTAGTCTCTTTCCTCTGCTTGTTGATATCGCCAAACGTCGTGGAGTCTGAACTCTCGGCACAGACCTGCCAATTCCCTTCCCCTTCTCGCGTGTGGGACCGAAGAGTCCAGTCTCACCTCCATGACCTGGTTGAAGTCCCCGCAGATCACCAGGGCCCCCTCTTTTGTTTGGTTGAGTTTTTTAAACAGGAGTCTCAGAAACCTTAGTTGTCCAATATTTGGGGCATATACCGTAACCAAAGTGTACAGTTCCCCGGATATGCGGCACTTCAAGATGAGGTATCTCCCCAATGGGTCCGCCTCTACTGAATTCAGTTGAAACTGGACTCTGCTGCTTACCATCATGCATACCCCAGCTTTTTTCACCTTATTATTTGCAAAGTAAATGTGGGGGAAGGAGGGGTTTTTTACACGAAAATTATCCTCAGCTAATAGGTGGGTTTCCTGGATGCACATCACATCTGCGTGAAGTCTCCTGGTCTCTCTCCATAGGAAAGAGCGTTTTACCGGAGAGTTCAGGCCTTTGACATTGAGCGAGACCACATTTAGCGAGGAGGTAACGTCAGACCGAGCCGAACGCATCTTGTGCGTGCCTTCTTACTCCTATCAACCAAGGGTAGAGGTCACCGTAGACAAGATGAGGTGAAGAAGCTCAGAAGAGAGTTTCGGAAAAAAGGAAAGGAGGATTAGATAAGTTGAAAAAGAGTGAGAAAAGGGGGAAGAGGAGAATGTGGTGGTTCACGGGGAAGGGAACTGGGGGGGAGGGAAGGGTGGGTAGTGGGGGGGAGGAGGAAGGATAGAGGGGGGGTGAGGGGGGGTAGAGGGGGTGGGAGGAGTGGGTGGGGGGGGGAATGGGGAACACTTATGTAAATCTGAACAAAGTCAGGCCTCAAGTGCCTGGACTATCGGGGGCAAGTCAGAAAAACCACGCAGGGATCTCCCTACAGCATGACCAAAGACTGTCCTGGTCACTGGGGCTGTCGGTAGGGAGACCCCTATGCGTCCTAGACCCTCGTTGGAGTGGGGTCTGGCGTGGAAGTTCTGTGGGGATGTCCAAAAGAGGAAAAGGCTGATCCACGCAGACCGGAACTAAATCTGTTTAGTTCTCCTCGTCCTTAATTTTGATCACGGGGATACGGTCTATGAGATCCCCCCGCCGGGGAGCGTGGAGAGTCTGCACCCGATGTTCCTAAATTCCAGGAGTTTAATGCTCTGCGCAGCATAGTGGGAGAAGAGAACGAGTGTCTAGTTCCCTGTAGCGGAAATTCACAGCCACAGGGGTGCCCCAGGCGTAAAAGATCCCCTTTTCTCTCAAAAGGAGACAACTGGGTGCAAACTCGCGTCTTCTAGCTAATGTTCCCGGTGAAAGATCAGGGTACACCGCCGTTTTTTCAAACTGTGCAGGGAGAGTTGGATTCGTTCTCATAGTTTGTAAAAGAATGTCTCTCGTTTTGGGGTGCAGGAAGGAGATTAGAATGTCTCTAGGGACTTCTTTGGGTAGTTTCATAGGCTTTGGCAGCCTGTAAGCTTTTACTACCTCCAGTGACTCAGGTGGCGCGTCCGGGAGTGCTGCCGATAGAAAAGCTGAGACAACCGCAGGGAGATCCTCTCCATCCTGCATCTCAGCTACTCCTCTTAGTTTTACATTATTCTTGCGCAACCCATCCTCCAGGTGGCACAGAGTTGCACGTACAGATCCCATCTCTCTGTCCATCATATCATAGCTGTCGGCTAAGTTATTATGAGCCGAGGCATATTCAGCCATTTTGGACTCCACTTTGGATGTCCTTTCCCCTAGCGCCGCCATTTCAGCCTTCATGTCCGCCATCATGGAGCGCATCTCCCCCATCATTGCGTCCCTCATTGAGCCTAGCATGTCTATCATGCAACGTTTAGTTAGAGGGGACTCCTCTCTACTCACATTTCCTCTGCGCTCCTCCGAGCATCTGGGAGAGCGCGAAGCACGTGTAGAGGTGCTGGAGGGAGACGCTGCGTTCTTCCCGGCCGGCGCCATCTTGGATTCTCTGTGGGGCTCCGGAGTGAAGAAGTACGTGAGCTTGCTCTCCGTCTCCCGACGGCGGGATCCCGTTCTGGGCATGGCCAGTGTACAAGTCGGGTGCTAGGCTGTCACTCAGCGTTCAGGAGGCTCGGGAGGACCGTTCTTATGCCGTTTCTCCGGTCTGTGCAGCGGAGCCTCCTCAGAATGCGTCCGGCGCCATCAGCTGCTGGACACGCCCTCTATAACAGCTTTTAAACAGGGTTCTTTTTTTTCACAACAAATGGTATTTTGGTTTACAAATAACCTAGTAATAGAGAACATAATTGGTGAAGGAGGTTGAACTAGATGGATCTACAGTTCCGCAATTTAGCGAGATGTACTGTTTGGTAGAAGTTATTTTAATTTCTACACTATAAAGAATGCCTATTACAGATTTTATATCAAGCAGTCCTATACTATACTGATTTTTTGTGCCATTCTTAACCACACATAAATGTGAGCTAACAAGGACGACATCACATATGTATCCTATATGTTGCACCAACAGAGAATGGAAATGCAAGATCGGCTTTTGTCAAGGAGACTGAGACTCTTCTGCTAAGTGTAAATCAAAGATAATCAACTTACTATCTACATATTACACTTATTTTTACAGCCTGTACAGTGAACATCCATTCTATTAACACTCATATCAACACAAAGTTTCCCTGCTAGCAAGCTCAGTTTGGTCTCTCCTGCTCAGCATCAATTACACAGATTGAGAGAGAACTACTGTATGTAGCTGCTTAATTATCTCACCAATAGGAGGGCAGTGTGTGTTATTTAAGGAATTAATCAAGGAGGTCTGGAATTACTGAATTTACTGACTGCAGACTATAAGGGCCGCATCACACTGCGGCGTGATCCAGTCTGGTTCTGTCCGTGATGACCCAGACAGCCGCGGACCGGATCTGCACACAGGACTGGGGGGCTATTATGCCCTCCGGTCCGGTGTGCAGTCGAAAGCAGTTCCCGCTGCTTATAAATCAGGACCGCGGGCGCCGCGGTCCTGACTTCTCAGTGGCTGCAGTTGCGTGCGCTGCACACCGGACCGGAGGGCATAATAGCCCCCCAGTCCTGTGTGCAGATCCGGTCCGCGGCTGTCTGGGTCATCCTAGACAGAACCGGACCGGATCACGCCGCAGTGTAAAGCGGCCCTAAGATACACATACATTTTGACAAGACCTCATATTGATATAAAAAAGTGCATCTCATAATCAGTAAAATCTGCTAGTTACTATATATAGTTACATACTTTGAACTCAGCCTGGATGCAGTGTCTCGGGTGAGAACATTTTCTCTTATCAAAATGCTGTTAGTTGACTATTTAGCCATCATCGGACTCAAAGTTGCTTTTGTGGACAACAGGAAGAACCATCTGAAGCAGTATTTCTTAACTCCAGGCCTCAAGACCCACCAACAGGTTGTGTTTCCAGTATTTCCTTAGTATTGCAGAGGTAATAAATGAATGTCAGGAAATCCTGAAAATATGCACTGTTGGTGGCTCCTGAGAACTGGTGTTGAGAAACTCTGATCTAAATAGTGCTGTAGGTTTGTAACCATGAACCAGAACACAGCTCTTTCTTCCATCTTTTGTCAGGTGACCCCTGGATGCCTCTACCACCAATACAGCACTCTCGGAGCTCTAGCATACTCCCTTATAGTAAGCAATATTATAATATATCCCATTGTATGCCATCAGATTCTTCCTATAAAGGAAGGCTGAAATTATGATGATAACAAAGCTTAACATGCATGTGTAGTCATAAATGTGGCAAATTACTGTACATCCTCTAGTGCTTAAAAATCAGACACAAGGCTATATTATATGAGAAAAATCATTTATGGCTTTTTCGTATATATCATTGCTAAACGTTGACTTTTGTCATACATTTTCAGAAAAAAAGCATTCAGTTATAAATGAAAACCTGGTCACTTTGTGTTTTGAAGTAATGTGAAATAATGGAGTGTGAAAAATCAATAAAGGAAGGAATAGAAATAACTAAAGAGACCGAGAGAATCCTAAATACAGATGAAACATCGATAATCCCATAAGGTCATTTTATCTGGAGCTATCATGAATCATAGAGCAAAAGAAAGTTTAATTGTCAGGCAGCCGAAATAAATCAATGCTAAACAAACAGAGCTCCATCCTGGAATAAATAGGGTTATATGAAGGGTCTGAACAAACAATGCACTATATATCAATCTCAATGGCTGTCAGTCACCATTTATAAAAAGAATACAGTAGGACCATAGCAACAATGGAGCCAAATTGAAGGTGAATATTCTGATTACACAAAGGTGGATAGATAGCAAAAGAATAGATGCCACATGATTCAGTAAGCAAAAATGTCATACTTAATTGTACCTCCGGGTGTGCTGCAGGACAATTGAGCACTTGCTGCCAAATTATCCCACAGGTTATAGCTACCTAAGGTTTTATTATAACTATGTACAGTATACCACTGTATTCACAGGAGGCCAGAAAACAGAAAAATTGGCTACTGCCTTCAAGATCCTTAAAAAGGAGATCTGATGTCATTCAGGGGTAAGGGTTTATTCACACTTGGCAGATTAGTTGCAGAAGGTTTTGCAGCTGTTCCATACAGAAAATCATGAGCCTACTCCAGACCACGGTCACACTTTAATTTACAGAAATATTAGCAAATAACCTGCTAGATGCTGATATTCCTTTACAGCTTGGACTATACAGTAGCCTTGGCCACAACACCTGTAGCTGCTACATTGCATTAGTCTTAGTCTAAAGGCCCCATTACACGCTGCGATGTGGCAGCGATCTGACAAACGATGTGGCAACTCACCAGCGATCCAGGACCAGTGAGAGAACGCTGGTAACTATGGTAAACAGCGGGTAACTAAGCTGAGCGTGAGGCTTAGTTAGCCGCTGTTTACCATGGTTACCAGCTCCCAGCGCTTGCTGTGCAGCTCTGGGAGCTCATTCATCGTTTGTCTCTCGCTTTCACATGCTCCAATGCTGGCCGCCCAGCGGGAGACCAACATTAGATTTATGGTCTTGGCCATAAATCAACGTCCTTATCGTTGATCAGTTGATACGTGTCACACACAACTATGTCGTTTCAACATCGCTGCAACGTCACCAAACCGTTCACGTTGCAACAATATCGTTCACGATATCGTTGTGTGTAACGGACCCTTAAGGAGGATCTGTCATCTCTCCTGACATGTGTTTTAGTAAATGGAAGTATAGGAAGTTAATTATTGCATTATTTCTTTCTTTTAGCCCATGCCTACCTGTATGGCAAATACAGATAAAGTAAGGGAAAAGAGCATTTGATACCCTGCTGATTTTGGAAGTTTTCCCACCTACAAAAAATGGAGAGGTCTGTAATTTTTATTGTAGGTACACTTCAACTGTGAGACAGAATATACATATATAAAAATCCAAAATATCATATTGTATAATTTGTAGATTATTAGATTGAATTTTATTGCATGAAAAAAGTATTTGATCATCTACCAACCAGCAAGAACTCTGGCTCTCAAACACCTGTTAGTTTTTTTTAAGGAGCCCTCCTACTTTGCATTACCTGTATTAATTGCATATGTTTGAACCCATTACCTGGATAAAAGACAACTGTCCACACACAATAAATCACACTCCAACCTCTCCAGTATGGTCAAGACCAAGGAGCTGACTAAGACACTAGGCATAAAAATGTAGACCTGCACAAGGCTGAGAAGGGTGAAAGGACAATATGCAAGCAGGTTGGTAAAAAATGCAACTGTTGGTGAAATTATTAGAAAATGGAAGAAACACAAGATGACGGTCAGTCTTCCTCGATCTGAAGCTAAATGCAATATCTAGTTTTGTGGGGTAAGGATGTTTCTGAGAAAGGTTAGGAATCAGCCCAGAACTACACAAAAGGACCTGGTCAATGAAGAGAGTTGGGACCACCAGTCTTAAAGATTACCATTTGTAACACACTATGCATCCTGCAGAGCACACAAGACCCCTGCTTCACCAGCACATGTCCTGGCCCATTTGGCATTTGCCAATGATCATTTGGATGATCAAGAGGAGGCATGAGAGAAGGTCATGCGTTCAGATGAGACAATATAAAACCTTTTGGTATCGACTCGGCGAGTTTCGAGAGTAAAAAAGGTGAATACAACCCCAAGAACACCATCCCAACTGTGAAGCATAGAGGTGGAAACATCATATTTGGGGGTGCTTTTCTGGAAGGAGGACATGGCTACTGCACCATATTGAAGGGACGATGGATGAATGGGGTCATATATCGGGAGATTTTGGCCAAAACCTCCTTTACTCGAGCATTGAAGATGGGTCTTGGCTGAGTCTTCCAGCATGAGAATGACCTGAAAACACACAAGCCAGATCTGTAAGAATCATTTCAAGGTCTTGGAGAGGCCTAGCCAGTCTCCAGACATGAACCCAATAGAAAATCTTGATAGTGAGCTGACACTCAATGTTGCCCAGTGACAGCCCCAAAACCTGAAAGATCTGGAGAAGATTTGCATGGAGGAGTGGGCCAAAATCCCTGCTGCAGTGGTTTCTGTACCAAATATTAAGTTTTACAAGAAATAGAAAATTCCTCCAGCAAACTCAGGAAGGCATATACGTGTAAAAACAAATCTTATTTTCATGATTAAAATTTCATGGTACAGGCAGGGGACACCCAGTGTATCAGAGAAAATCTCATGTGTTTTGACTGTAACAAGTCTTAGTCATGGATTCGTGATCGGAGCACTTCCAATACAATTTAGTCCAACATACTTATCCTGTTCTTGAAAATAAAGGTAAATTGAAATAATTAGAAAAATAAAATTAAAATATCATATTTTATTATTGATAGTTACAAAGGTAGAATAAAAAATACTTCAACAATAGAACTACTAGAAAAGAGGGGATCACAGCCCACCAATAAATATGCAATACAAAATAGAGATTATAGACACAAACAAAACACACTAACGTAAATTAAATAAAGTATATTGAAGAAATAGTTTAGATTCTAAAAATAATAATGACATTTAACTAGGTTCAAATTAATTAATCAGTAAATTTCAATAGGTGGATTATAAACCCTAAATAGATATTATAACATCACATAGGACATTTGAAGCATAAATAAAATATAATACACCTATTAATAGACCTCCAAAGGTTATAAATAAATGAATTGTCAGTACCAGTAATTATAGTACTATTTCCTTAAAAGAGTGTGCCCTGAGTCACCCTAGGTATAATCAAGGTCATTCATTAGTAAGCGTATAGGCAAAGTAAAACAACTAGGCATCAAAGTACCTGCTTACAAGTGCCTAAATGATAACTCTGCCCAGTACCAGGCATGAGCGTATGTATTAATGATAAACTGATGGGCTTAGACAGATGTGTGTCCCCTCAACCCCAACGTGCGTTTCACTCATACTTATTTGTTCTTACTTTGATTATAACTGGAGAGACTTGGGTCACATTTTTTTATGGAAATAGTACTGTAATTCCTGGTAATGAAAATTCATCCATTTATAACTTTTGGAGGTGTATTAGGGTATGTGTGGACAATCTGGAGATGCTGTGTCCTGGGTGCTGTGTCCACAAACCTGAGGGAAACCACAGGTGAATGCAGGGAGAACGCAGCCACCCTGTGCCGACTATGTGCGTTGGGGCTGGGTGGCTTTTCCATGCATTTACCTGCTGCAGATTGCTTCTGACTCCGCAGCAATAAATGAACATGCTGCGGAGAAGTGGAAATGCGCAAACCCGCACCTCAGCTGAAAACATGCTGTGGTGGAGAGAAGCACAGTGAGCATGGGATTTATAGAAATCTCGTCCACTATGCATGTTTTGTTGAACGCTGCTATTACCGATCTGCTGCACATAGTCTTAGTAGGTGTTTTATATTTTACTTATGCTTAAAATTTTCTTTGTGATATGTCTATTTTGGTTATTTATAATACACTCATTGTATATTTATTATTATAATTTATTTATATTTATTAGTTTTGCACCTTTTTAAATTTCATTGTATTTTGAAAATCTAAACTATTTCTTCCATATACTTAACTTTGATCCTAAATGAACGGTGCTCCTTGTTCTGTGCACACTGCAAATAACGAACCAAGCCAGAATTCCTCAAGGTGAAAGTAATGGTGCCTTTATTCACTATGCGTTTCGGAGCGCTTCCACGCTCCTTCCTCAGGAGAACCATCACGTGGAAGCGCTCCGAAATGTGTAGAGAATAAAGGCACCATTACTTTCACCTTGAGGAATTCTGGATTGGTTCGTTATTGGCAGTGTGCGCAGGACAAGGAGCACCGTTCATTTAGGATCATTACTACAGCCACAGCGATTGCGTGGAGTGTGGATCAAGCGGCAGCTGTAACATGTGCATATACCGGTTGTGGGTTTCAAAGCCTTACAAGGTGAGCAGCCATATTAGCTTTCCTTGCTCACCATATCATTGAGACAAGACACCATTTGCGCTTTTCTTCCCCTTGTGTTCTTTAATATACTTAATTTAGGTACTTTATTTGCTATACCTTAGGCGGCCGTCACACGCTTCAATCATGTGAGCGATATTGTTAGCGATCACATGCACGCGCGATCGCTAACAATATCGTTCACATCGCTGGTGAGCTGTCACACAGACAGACTCACCAACGATGTGGACCAGCGAGAACGCTGGTAACCATGGTAAACATCGGGTTACTAGGTGCCGCGCGGCGCTTAGTAACCCGACGTTTACCATAGATACCATCTCCCAGCATAGGCTTGATTGATCAAGCGTTTATCGCTTGATATGAGCTCGGCTCACAAATCTGCGATCAAACAATCAAGCGATTTTACATTGTAAAATCGCTTGATTACACGAAGCGACGCACAAACCATATCGCTTAAGCGATCAAAAAGCAGATCACTTAAACGATATCGTTCAAGAAATTGATGCGTGTGACAGCCGCCTTAGAGTGTTTTTGTGTTTCTAATCTCATTTTGTATTGTATATTTTTGGTGGGCTGTGATCCCCTCTTTTCTAGTAGTTCCATTGTTGAAATACTTTTTATTCTACCTTTGCGATCATCAATAATAAAATATGATATTTTAATTTTATTTTTGGCGTCATTTCAATTTTCCTTTCATACCAAGAATAGAAAGAGTTTTTTGTTCTGGCATGTATTTATGCATACTGTTTATCCACTGCTAGTGCGTATTTTTGTGTGAAGTTTATTCACTGATGGCTTGTTTTTAGGTATACAGATTATTCACTACTTGTATGTATTTACACATATATTTACACAAGGGACATTCAATTTAAAGGGACTCTGTCCATGCACTTGAAGAGTGCATGGGCAGACCTTTTAATAACATGTAAAATCCTTATTGTACCATTTGTAGTTTCCATGCTATACGCATTTTCACACCTTTAAAAAAATTAAAGCTGAGTTCTCTTTCTGCAAGAAACTCACTTTATCCTAGATAAAATTCCGTCATTTGAAAAATCTTTTTATGACAGGTGGTTTCATGCTGTCTCGCCTCAACCAAGGTCTAGGGGAGTGTCGATAGCCATAGCTAGAGACATCCCTTTTTTGACTAAAGGCACGTGAATAGATCCTGATGGTCCCTTTCTTTTAGTCAAAGGATTGTTGGCAGGCAACATTGTAACCATCTACTTACTTGATTTAGAGGCCGGGCATCGCTGCAATCCTGTACCTTATCAGGAGATTTCGCTCTGTGCTGGAGCCTCTCACAGCCGCTGGCTGGCACTGCACCACCGACCTTCTTCATTCACGTGTGGTGCACTTCCGATCATGTGACCCAGACACAGACTCTTTGCTTAATGGAGTAATAGCGTCAGCACTCACCGATCTCCAGAGGAATCCTTTATAAAGCATATTTACAGAATATTTACAGCAGGCACAGCAGATGCATTGTTAGGGGGTGCATGGGGGGAGGATGAGAAACGATGGACCGTTTCCCCCCAGCATCCCCTAACAATGCATCTGCTCTGCCTGCTGTAAATATGCTGTCGCTTTAATAACGGATTCCTCTGGAGATCGGTGAGTGCTGCCGCTATTACTCCATTAAGATTATAACCATCTGCAGCGTGTGCACGCCAAACACTTGACAACTCAAATGGTTGCTCTTGGTTTTAAAGAAAATTAGAGACTTCAGAGAAGGCACTCTCATAATAGAAGAGACCTTAACGTGACCCTAGAACCTCTCCTAGATACCTTCATGGCAAAAAGTCCAATCTCTTCGCAAAGACCTCACCAAAATAAGAAGCGAACTAAACTCTTTGAACTTAGTCGACTTGTGGAGATATTTCAACCCCCAAACACGTGACTACATGTATTATTCAAAACCTCACAACTCATACCACAGTCTAGATTATATCCTAGCACCCAGAGCCTTACAACCAAATACAGTCATATGAAAAAGTTTGGGCACCCCTCTTAATCTTACTCGTTTTTTTTGTTTAAAATTGTTTTTTTGCAACAGCTATTTCAGTGTGATATATGTAATAACTGATGGACACAGTAATATTTCAGGATTGAAATGAGGTTATTGTACTAACCAAAAATGTGAAATATCATTATTTAAAAAATTGACAGGTGCAAAAGTATAGGCACCTCAACAGAAAAGTGACATTAATATTTAGTAGATCCACCTTTTGCAAAAATAACAGCCTCTAGTCGCTTCCTGTAGCTGTTAATGAGTTCCTGGATCCTGGATAAAGGTATTTTTGACCATTCCTCTTTACAAAACAATTCCAGTTCAGTTAAGTTTGATGGTCGCCGAGCATGGACAGCCCGCTTCAAAACATCCCACAGATGTTCAATGATATTCAGGTCTGGGGAATGGGATGGCCATTCCAGAACATTGTAATTGTTCCTCTGCATGAATGCTGAGTAGATTTGGTGCGGTGTTTTGGATCATTGTCTTGCTGAAAGATCATCCCCGGCGTAACTTCAACTTTGACACTGATTCTTGAACATTATTCTCAAGAATCTGCTGATACTGAGTGGAATCCATGCGACCCTCAACTTTAACAAGATTCCCGGTGCTGTCATTGGCCACACAGCCCCAAAGCAAGATGGACCCTCCCCCAAATTTGACACTGGGTAGCAAGTGTTTTTCTTGGAATGCTCTGTTTTTGTGGCGCCATGCATAACGCCTTGTTGTATGACCAAAAACTCAATCTTTGTTTCATCAGTCCACAGGACCTTCTTCAAAATGAAACTGGCTTGTCCAAATGTGCTTTTGCATACCTCAGGCGACTCTGTTTGTGGCGTGCATGCAGAAACGGCTTCTTTCACATCACTCTCCCCTACAGCTTTCCTTGTGCAGTGTGCGCTGTATTGTTGACCGATGCACAGTGACACCATCTGCAGCAAGATGATGCTGCAGGTCTTTGGAGGTGGTCTGTGGATTGTTCTTGACTGTTCTCACCATTCTTCTTCTCTGCCTTTCTGATATTTTTGTTGGCCTGCCATTCTGGCCTTTACAAGAACTGTCCCTGTGGTCTTCCATTTCCTTACTATGTTCCTCACAGTGGAAACTGACAGGTTAAATCGCTGAGACAACTTTTTGTATCCTTCCCCTGAACAACTACGTTGAACAATCTTTTTTTTCAGATCATGTGAGAGCTGTTTTGAGGAGCCATGATGCCTCTCCTCAGAGAAGATGCAACTAGGAGAACAACTTGCAAGTGGACACCTGAATAGCTTTTCTCATGATTGGATACAGCGGGCTATGAAGTACAAAGCTCAATGAGGTTACTAAACCAATTTAGTGCTTCAGTAAGTCAGTAAAAAGTAGTTAGGAGTATTTAAATCACGAAAAGCAGAAGGGTGCCCATACTTTGGCACCTGTCAAATTTTGAAATAATGCATATTTCACATTTTTAGTTAGTACAATAAACCTCATTTCAATCCTGAAATATTACTGTGTCAATCAGTTATTACATATATCACACTGAAATAGCTGTTGCAAAAACAATTTTAAACAAAAAAAAAAAAAAGAGTAAGATTAAGAGGAGTGCCCAAACTTTTTCATATGACTGTATCAAACAGTCAGAAGTGCCCCCTTTCTCTGATCACTCAATAGTTACAGCCAACCTAACAGTAACCAAACCTTTCTCATACACTAGAACTTGGAGGCTGAATAAATGGATTCTTCTGCAAATAAAACACGAATCCTCAAAGCACTCATGTCTTAAGGGCCGCTTTACACACACCAACTTCTGTGTCCAACTTCTGAACAGATCTCTGGTTGCAGTGAAATCATGGACACATTGTTCCATTTTGTGGCTGTGTACAAATGGAGCAATGTGTCCATGATTTCACTGCAACCAGAGATCTGTTCAGAAGTTGGTCACAGAAGTTGGTGTGTGTAAAGCGGCCCTTAGTTTGACCTAAATGATACAGGGGAGGTGTCTAGCCCGCTGCTCTGGGACGTTTATAAAGCAGTTATCCGGGGAGAATTACTCTCCATCGCCTCCTTTCTGAACAAACAAAAAAACAGAAACTAATAATAATATGCCTTATATTCTGAGATAATTTCCCTAGAATCTCTCCACAAGAGGTCTCTAGAATGGCAAACTCTGTTAGATCAGCCAAACGACAACAGCTAAAGGACCTTCTTAACCTGCAAGCTTCCAAACTCTATACTTCCTTTAAGAACTGAATTTTTGTGCATGGCGATAGAGCATCTAAGCTAACGCTCTCCTTGATTTGAAAAAGACAAGCCCACACCTTTGTACACGCAATAACCACTAAATCCGGCACAAAAACCCAAAACTATTCCCAAATTGAAAAAGAATTTCTGCATTATTATAAAATTCATTACCACATACGCTCCAACAACCAACTGACGCTAGACTACACGCCACCATACGATTTTCGAATTTGCTACAACTCCATAAACAATCTGCTCCCAAAAAGAACTGTTACGGTAATTAAACCTGGGGGAGCTCTGGTTGGCCCTGTCGAATTGCCCTAAAGAAAGACTCCAGGTCCCGACGGTCTGTCTGCCCATTATTATAAAACTTTCCCCTCTGTCCTCTTACCCAGATTATTAGATATGTGCAATGCAATATTGATGGGCAGAAAACGTTCAACGCCAGATGCTAGAGACCAGCATCTCCTGATATACAAATAGGGAGCAGTGTGGCAGTTATAAACCGATATCGCTTCTCAATGTAGATTTGAAATTATATGCGAGGATGCTGGCCAACAGGATCTCAGATCTTCTTCCCACAATTATTTCTGAAAGGCAAATTGGATTTGTAAAGGGGAGAGAGGAGAAAGATAATGCTCATAAAGTTTTACATCTACTGCAATATACCATTGGTGCTACTAGGAATGAATGCCAAAAAGGCTTTCGACAGGGTTGACTGGGTATTCCTCAGGGAGATTATGACTAACTTTGATTTTCCCCCAATAATAATTCAAGCCATTAAGGAAATGTATACAGTCCCATAGGCGAAGATCTGGCTAAGAGGCTCCCTCACCAAATCGTTTCAAATATTTAATGGCATGAGACAAGGCTGGCCTCTGTCATCTCTCCTTTTTATACTAGTGATGAAGCCCTCCTTCGGGCCATCCAGAAGGACCCGTAGATTGTGGGCGTACAAATAAATGATACACACTATAAAACTGCAGCCTTCACCGACAACCTCCTGGTCCTGCTGACCCATCCTGATAGAGGAATTCCGGCTCTATTGAAAATTTTAGACAGATATGGCAGCCTCTCCAATTTCAAAATTTACTCCAGTAAATCTGAGGCATTGGGCCTGAGATTCCCTACAGGGGCGGTAGACAGATTCCAATCTTCTTACCCCTTCCTATGGCCCTCTTGACACATAATGAGGGTACTTAGTGACATAGATATCTACTATATAATTGCCTAGTAGCCACTTCTGTCTGAGACTGAAAACGCGTGCCAGCGCTAATTGGCCGGCGCTAGGCGCAGCGACCAATGAGCGCAGCGTATGCAAAAAAGTCAGTGTGGAGGTCGGCGGCGAGCCAGCCGGGAGATGAATGGCGTTAGCCAGTCATCTCCCAGCTGGCAAGTCGCTGACCTCTGTGCAGCAGTAGCTGAGCTGCGGCTACCTGCCTCACGGAGGTCTGCGGCTCGCCAGCCAGGAGATGATCGGCGTCAGCCGGTCATCTCCCGGCTGGCGAGCCGCTGACCCCTGTGCAGCAGTAGCTGAGCCGCGGCTACCTGTCTCACAGAGGTCCGAGGTGAGCCAAACGGGTGCTCTTTGCGATAGTACAAGAGCGAAATTCAAACCGCGCGCCAAGCCGCGCTACTTCTCTGATTGGTTGGCGCGGCCGCAACGACCAATCAGCAACGCGGGATTCATATTTCCTGCCAAGCTGCGCCGCTTCGCTGATCGGTCGCTGCGGCCGCACTGACCAATCAGAGAAGTAGCGCGGCTTGGCCCGCGGTTTGAATGCCATGACTCTCATTGGTCACCGCGGCATTCAAACCGCGCCCAACCCGCGCGCTGCGTCTCTCATTGGTTGGCGCGGCCACAGCAACCTATCAGCGAAGCGGCTCAGCTTGGCGGGACACACGAATCCCGTGCCGCTGATGGGTCGCCGCTCTCAGCAGCGACCAATCAGCGGCGCGGGATTCATATTTACCGCCAAGCCGGCCGCTTTGCTGATTGGTCGCTGCGGCCACGGTGACCAATCAGAGACGCGTTGTGCGGATTGGCGCGCAGTTTGAATGCCGCGTCTACCATTGGTTGCTACAGCAACCAATGAGAGACACGGCGCGCGGCTTGGCGCGCGATTTGAATGCTGCATCATAGTGTGACGCAGTTCACTCCTGTTTACAAGGCTGTCACTCATAGTGTGATGCAGTTCATTCCTGTTTACAAGGTATTCTAGAATACCTGATGCATTAGAACTGGGCCACCAGCTAGTGATCATATAAATGCGTTAGCTGTCCCACCATGACTCGGTGACCCCATCGGGACAGTCCCTGCCTGCAGTAGTACTAATTCCTTGTCACCTGACAGTACCCTAATTATGTTTTTTGCACTATAGCATTTTTACTTTTTATATTTTTAGGGTATTTGCTCATTTGTTGCTTTTTGTTGTGTTCTTCATTATGAGGCCAGTGTGAACTCGCGCCACTGCAGAGTATTACCTTAGTTCCAGCCCTGGTTTTATTTATTTATTCATGTTTTGTTGCAGTCCTGCAATCATAGGTGTGGCCTACCTCTGAGCTGGACATGATATAATGTGTGACGTCTCATGGCATGGTGTGCTCTGTTGGGGCTCGGTTCCTGCTTCATTCTGCCCTTGTCATTCCACGTCGCAGACAGGTGACAAGGTATTAGTACTACTGTAAGCAGGGACTGTCCCAATGAGGTCACGTGTCGTGGTGGGACAGCTAACACATTTATATGATCATATCTATGTCACTAAGTACCCTGATTATGTTTTTTGTACTATAGCATTTTTCCTTTTTTCATTTTTGTGGTATTTACTCATTTGTTGCTTTTTGTTGTACACATCTGAACTAGCGACTGCAGCTAATGACTCTTAACTATCTTTCTAAGGCCGGCTTCACATAGCGGGTTTGATCCGATCCGTGGCTGTCCGTGTAAATCGAACAGCCCCGGACCGGATTTTGGCCCCATAGTATCCTATGGGGCCGGATAGAAGCCGGATGGCAGCTCTCTGCCATCCGGTTTCTGTCTGTCTGGGACAATCAGGGAGAATTCAGAATTTTCTCGTCCGAGAGGAGAATATCTACTCTAATTGCCTACTCCTGGATTCTCCCGGATTCGCCCGGATCCTGGACAATCCGGCGCTCCCTAACATGGGAGCCTATGGGGCCGGATTGTCCGGGAGGATCCGGGAACCGGACACCTGCGGCTGCACGCCGCTGTTGTTTCAGGACTGCGGCTAGCTCCCCGCAAGCCGCGTTCCTGACTCATCTGCAGCGGCAGCTGCGTCCGGTGCAAACCGGACAGGAGGGCATATTAGCCCTCCGATTCTGTGTGCTGATCCGGTCCGGGACTGTCAGGTTCACCCTGACAGTCACGGATTGGATCAGACCCGCTATGTGAAGCCGGCCTTAGAGACTTGGCTACCTTGGACAGAATTTAGATCTCTCCCACTCTTACATACAAAGATTGCTTCTTAACCTGTTTATTTGAGTCCCCTGAGTCGCCTCTTAACGGTTTATTTGAGTTACCTGTTTATTTGAGTCCCCCCAACCCATAAGCCTCCGTATCCACGCAATGATCTAATACACACAAACCTCTTACCCCCTTTCTTCCCTACCTCCCTCCTTCTTTGCTTCTTCTTTGATCTACCGATCCCATATCCTTTTCACTTTCACAGTTTTCTCTTTCCTTTCTTGAATGAAGAATGTCCCTGTTTATGTCACCTGGAGAACAACCTAAATAGATTGGGTTTCTACTTCTCTGGGACCAAAATTTAATCTTGAACAAGATTACCTCTTTCAATGGCCTTTTCGAGTACTCATAAGGGCTATGTATTCCAGAAGGAGAGCCCAGTCTCCTTATACCTGAGCCTTCTATCTTTAGCCTTATTTGCAAACAATGTTTTGTCTCCCACAGGACTTTACACTATTGGGACAACTAACTAACTTCCCTGCTTCCTACTATGCATACCTTTGTAATTAGATTTTTCATGTTTGTATATGTTCATTTTCCTACCAATAAAAAGAACATTGAAAAGAAAAGAAAGGACCGATTGCAGTGTTCTATGCTACAGAATGGATATGTATGTGTAAAAAATGAACAACATATAGATGATCCGTGTGATGTCCGTTTTTTTCCTCCCACCCATAGACTTGTATTGGCGAGTCTTGGCCATTTTACGTGATCATACACAGCATGCTGTGAGTTTTTCTTCAGGCCAAAAACAGCAGAGGAAAAAAATTGCAGATCATCACTGCCTCATTGTTTAACATAGATGCGAGTGCAAAGCTATTCTTATCACATTGAGCTCGGTGTATTTGTACACAGATGTGAGTGAACCCTAAATCTGCCTTCCAAAAGTTTACATTAAAATCTTTGCTCTTGTTGGAGACATTGCATATTTTGCGGTTCTGTTGTGCACTAGTAAAAGCTATTCAGAAATGACTGTGTCTGGTAACTGGTTATGTCTGGACATCTCGCTTTACTGTCATTTTAATACCAGGGAATTATACACTCCATTTAATGCATCTAATTATGTGATTGAGACGATTACATTAATTACACTGGTCAACAGCATTTTTGGTGCCAAAGATATTTCATTGAATTTAGGGTAACTTTGGGGTGCTGATTCTGAATATGTCATCAGTTTTGCCAGATTGGCTCAAGTTTTTGAGATTTTTCGTAAAATGTGTAACAAAAAAGACGTTTTTTGCTACTTTTTTAACGAAGTCTGTTATGTTTCTTCTATGTTTTGTCAGTGTATATTCACCACAAATGTAACAGAATGAGTCTGGATCGTTAAGACAACTTCTTCTTGATGAATTCATGCTTTTCACTGGACAACAGAAAACAACATAAAGTTAGTGCAAAAAATCAAGCTATGAACAAACTTTTAGAACACTAATTAACACAAAACTATATTGAGAACTGCTCAGTTCAAGTACTAATCCAAAGAAATTAATGAGATGATGCGTCGCATTTACGAACAAGTGCTATAAATAAGATACCAAAAATCTCAAAAACTTGAGCCAATCTGGCAAAACTGATAGCATATTCAGAATCAGCACCCCAAAAATACCCCAAATTCATTAAAATATTTTGGGCACCAGAAAAAAAAATTTTTTTTGTTGACCTGTGTTATTCAGTAATGAGATCAGTGATTGCATTCATAATGTAATGTAGGAAACGCATGTAATGTTATTTTGCATATGTAAAATGTAAGTAGAAAGCATTTCTGATGTCCTACAGGTGATTTGCAGGATGACTGATTAAGGTAACACATTAAGGTTAACTGACTCGTTTATAAACATTTAAAAAAAGACTGCAAATTCACTTGATTTCATGTTCTGTCCAAGTTTTGTTTGTGCTCCTTGCCCCCTTATGCCTTTTCACACTTCTCTGCCTCCCTATGCCTCTGCTCAGCAACTTGCTGTCACACACATAGTATAGCGGATGATGGAAAGGAAGCAGGATGGTAATAATGGGCAAGCATATCTAAGTAGCTAGTCTGGCCCTGGACTAGGGTCCCTAGCCTGCCCTGTATCTAGAGGTACCTCAGATGGCAAGGAGGTCTGGGCTATCACTGTTGCCATTTACTCCTCAACCAGCCCTGTGCTACTCCCTCTTACCTCCCACCATGGATGGGAAAAAAGCAACTTTCAAAGGAAAAGCACAAGAAGCTTCAGCAAGTGCAAAGACATCTTCAGCTCACACGGTCAAAGGCAGAGTTAAACTCTATCAGTGACACCAGATGGAGGAAGAGGAAGCTATTTAAAGGCCAGGGGTGTGGTCACCTGACAGACCTCCACCTCCAGAGCAGCACACCACACATACAGCAACAGCAGCTTTAGCATTAACCTCAGAAGAACCAAATGAAATTTACCGTACTCTGAATTAAACTGCAGGAGAGCGATTCACATGAACTGCGGAGCAGTCAGCATATGACATTTGCATTTTTTCATATTGTGGTGGGCACGGACACTGGTAATTCTTCTATTCCCACAATTCATATGATGCATTGCAGTGTCCTCAGAAGCAAGGACAATATTCTTCCAATCTCATGAATCTTTTGTTACAATTGACGCTGAAACCGCATCTTTTTTATCCTGACATCTTTTGAAAATAGTGGTAAAAAGGCATCCTTTACTACAATTTTTGCTATATTTTACCAAGCAAAATATATATTTGCCACAATATAGCAAAAATGTAAGTAAAAATGATGCAATATTATACAATATTCACAAAATTGCTGCAAAAAAATGCAGAGAGAATAGCTTGTTCACAGAGTGGAGAGAGAGTGAAGAGATAATATCATGACATAAATTTACTTTATGCTATAAGGACACAGCAACAAGTATAGACCTAATGTACCATTACACGCCGCCACTGTGCCTAGCAACAGGTATCCACCGTACGTGCACGCGCACGGTTTTAACGGTGGATACAGATCGCTAAAGCCGCATATACATGCCGCTATTGCGTTGTCCACTGAAGGTATCTTTGTTCCCCGGAAGTGCCGACAGATCCTGTGGCTTACTTCCTGTTGAATACCTTCCCTGCTTTACACGCCGCTACCACAAAGGAATATGGGCGTACATCTTTCGCGCCGCAAGTACATAGGCGTGACAGAGTTGTGTATTCCGTGACGCTAATACGCTGATTGGACAATGCAACAGCAACATGATTGGCCAGCCTGCGCAGGAAGGCTGGCTAATACATGATGCCATTGCAATTGTGTAGTGTGAATGGTCATCTCTTTAAATATGGAGCCCAGTGCAGGAACAGCCAATGGTATAACACAGTAGCCCCCACCAATGATCGCTGATGGGGTGTGGTATCCATGACGCTGTGGCACGCCCCTGGGAAATCACTAGGCAACGCAACATCCATGCCTGTGCCCCGTTTAGACGCCACTACCATGGCAATTGTGCCCTTCCGTTGCCTTGGGTTTTTGAGCACGGCTCAGCAACAGGTATCGGAGTCAACTGCAGGACACAGGAAGGAATTTCCCTATTTACACGCCGCCATTTCGTAGCAATTTCATGACAGCAGGCACAAATATCCCCAATGCCATGTAGTTGCTACTTTTCAGTGGTGGCGTGTAAAGGTACCTTTAGCTTTTCACAGGCAGTTGTATGCAGTACAAATAAAGGGTGGGCCATTTATATGGATGCACCTTAATAAAATGGGAATGGTTGGTGATATCAACTTCCTGTTTGTGGCACATTAGTATATGAGAGGGGAAAAACTTTTCCAGATGGGTGGGGTGGTGACCATGGCGGCCATTTTTTTGAAGATGGCCATTTTGGATGCAACTTTATTTTTCTAAATGGGAAGAGGGTCATGTGACACGTCAAACGTATTGAGAATTTCACAAGAAAAACAATGGTGTGCTTGGTTTTAGCGTAACTTTATTCTTTCATTAGTGATTTACAGGTTTTTGACCACTTATAAAATGTGCTCAAAGTGTTGCCCATTATGTTGGATTGTCAATGCAACCCTCTTCTCCCACTCTTGACACACTGATAGCAACACCACAAAAGAAATGCTAGCACAGGCTTCCAGTATCCGTTGTTTCAGATGCTGCACATCTCGTATCTTCACAGCATAGACAATTGCCTTCAGATGAGTGATGAGGCAAACGTTTTTGTGAATGGTGAAATTAACAAACAAAACCAGCGCTATTGGTCTGACACTAACCCACAGTGGTTAGATCCCTCCGAGACTGCTGGAACACAAACATTGATGGTATGATGTGGTATATGGGGTACAAAGATAGTGGAGCCATTCTTCATCAATGGAAACTTCAATGCCACCATACCATCAATGTTTGTGTTTTAACAGTCTTGGAGGGATCTATCCACTGTGGGTTAGTGTCAGACCAATAGCGGTGGTTTTGTTTGTTAACTTCACCATTCACAAAAAGGTTTGCCTCATCACCCATCTGAAGGCAATTGTCTATGCTGTGAAGATACGAGATGTGCAGCATCTGAAACAACGGATATTGGAAACCTGTGCTAGCATTTCTTCTGCGGTGTTTCTATCAGTGTGTCAAGAGTGGGAGAAGAGGGTTGCATTGACAATCCAACATAATAGGCAGCACTTTGAACACATTTTATAAGTGGTCAAAAACTTGTAAATAACTCTTGAAAGAATAAAGTTATGTTAAAATCAAGAACACTATGGTTTTTCTTATGAAATTCTCAATACGTTTGATGTGTCACATGACTCTCTTCCCATTGAAAAAAATAAAGTTGGATCTAAAATGGCTGACTTCAAAATGGCCACCATGGTCACCACCCATTTTCCCCCTCCCATATACTAATGCACCACAAACAGGTAATTGATATCACCAACCATTCCCATTTTATTTAGGTGAATCCATATAAATGGCCCACTCTGTATATCTACTGTAGTACGTGAAGATGGGGACTTGGTGCACAAATCAGAAGCCAGATGGTTGAGTCAACTGGAAATGGAAATAGTTGAAAGATTTGGGTTAACAAGTTTCAGAACATTCAGTATTCTCAGATAAAGAGTTATATTATGTAGGATATGATTGAGGTATCTACTGAGCTATGCAAGTATGAAATAGATGAATTATTGAAGTTAGAGGTGGGGAATTTGAATTTGTCTATATTTGATGTTTTGAAAGATATATCAATATCATCGGGTGAGAAGGGGGATATTTATTACATTGGTGAAACAGCTAGAAGACACAGATATAGGAGGCAAGATCTTACAAGAGTGGAAGGAGGTCAAGCAGAACATAAGAAACGAAAAATGGAGGGAAACCCAGTTTGGAATAATCCGTAGAACAATATATTGTTTCAACAGACCAACAATACGAGACCAAGAAGAGATCAGAGATGCCCAAAGTGTCATATGGCTCTAACAGATTTTTATCATGATTTGAGGAACTGTAATGAAATCTGGAAATTTTGGGTGCATTGTTATGACACACGAGCCCAAGACCATCCAGCATCAGCTTCCATCTCCCCGCATTCAGTTGCAGGAAGTTATTAGAAAGTGAGTGGCAGCTGCAGCGCTCCCTTACTGTTAATTAATTAATCATGTGAAGACAGGGGAGAAGAAAGCTGGCATTCACTGGTTGCAGGTCTCGCATCTCATAACAATGTCACATGGGCCCCGGGAACCTGAGTTCTGACATCTCTGGAACAATGAAGGTGAGTATAGGCTTTTTATTTTTTATGGGGAATAAGAACGGGCTGTCCAAGTAGTGAACAACCCCTTTTATTATATTGAACTGGAAATAGGTTTTAATAAAAGAAAGCATGGCAAGTCCTGTGTATAATATTGATGTCTTTATATGAGGCAAAGGGTCATATTAGTCATCAGTAACTAGAACGAAGATGTTGCTGCTACCACTGACCTCCCCTCTAGGTATAATGTTAGTTTAATTCATTTAGACTTTTGCACTTAGCATTAACAATTGCTTGTTCTGTTGCTGTAAATAAAGAATGGCCACATCGAAGCCAACAATGGTTGTAGTCAAGTTATTTGATGACTAAATGATATGCATAGCCAGGGCCGCACCGTCCATTGACAAGGTGAGCCTGTCATTCAGGCGGCAGCGCAGGGGGAGCGGCAGTTGCAGAAGCGGCGCCTCATGCACGCAGCCTCCCCCTGTCATGGCGCCGGCGCTCACCCGAGCGCACCGCAGGTAAGCGGCGCGACCCGGGGAGAGGGACAGAAGAGCGCCACGGCTCACAGCACCCCCCCCCCCCGGTACTCACGCCGCGGCTCAGGCGGCAGAGGGGGCGGCAGTGCTGGGCTCCAGCAGCACCCCCCCCGTCATCGGTGCGCGGCTCAGGCGGCGGAGGCTTGGTGCACCCTGTGCATAGCCATGCTCACTGGCTAAGGTCTTACTTCTTCCATGTAAAAGTGAAGAAACACAAATTGAAAGATTTAAAGCAATCTGATGTTATTTTAGGGAACGGCAAATATTTAGTCACGGAATAGTAAAAAAAATGAGTCAAGGGGAACTGAAATGAGCCATTGACAACATAGTGAGAAAGTGATGGTTGGTGAGGTACATATACCTAACAAACAAGTTACATCATGTTATTTCCAGGCCATCATGAAACTACTTACTAGAAGAACCGCCATGATTACATGTCTGGTTACATCATTGAATCTATGAATTGTAGACCCTCATCATTTCGGTCCTGGATAAAATCATGACATAAATTAACTTTACTCTATGAGGACACAGTTACACAGTATAGACCTTCGCTTTTCACAGGCAGTTATAGGCAGTACAAATACATCTACTGTAGTTGACTATATTAGTTACTTAGAACCTCACGTGTCATATAGAGACTTCGATATACAGGAAATATTGTGGTTGGACAAGCGCCATCTGATAATTTTTACCAGGGAACACATTGATAAAGTTCTCACATTGCCTGTCATAATTGTCAAGGTTAAGACAAATTGGGTGTTCAGTATTCTGCTTCTTAAAGCACATACTGAATGGAGAGGTGGCCTTGCATATTGTAGATTCTCTCCATTGCAGGGTATGCTGCTTTTTAGTTTTATAACACTACAAAGCTGGGTTCACATCTGCACTGCTCAGTTCTAATGTATGATGTCCTTCAATCTGCTACTTCTTCTAAACATGTCTTACATACAGACAGGAGAGCTTCATTGCCACATATCTGTGTGTTATCTGCATGGGTAACATCGTAAAAGCTAGATCCTGCAAACGTGGTAAAGTGGGGGCAAAATGGAAGATAGGAATCATGCTGTCAGGACTGGTAGCTCTGTACCTGAGTAAGTCCCTCATTTTCTTGGGCATGCTGCAGTGCTCTGGCGGGTCATCCATCACCCTTCACTGGCCATGAGGGGCAGAGAGTCACCTTTGGGGGTCTGAGCTTGTGGGGGGTCTGAGCTCAGGCTGTGGATTGCATTTAGTGTCACTGGGAGGTGAGATGCCACTCTCCCCAATGATTATACTGTTCAGGTGCCCTGGGTCCCATGGTGTTAGCTGTTGCCAGGGGGTATGGGACGCCATGCCTGCTAGGGCAGTCAGGTGTTGGAAGGTTCCCTCTATTTCTCTCTCCTTCCCTCCTCCAGTTTCTCTGTGCTCTGGTGGTGGGGATTGGGCATTGCATCAGCATAGTCAGGTGACTGCTGGGAGGCAGATATAAACCCTGGCAATTCCCTGTTTGTTGCTGGGTATCTCAATTGTGTTGGGTGGTTGATGCCAATGTTTCTGTGATTCATGCTTTGGTCATTATTGCTTCCTTGTTATTGTGATTTGCATTGTGTGTCTGGTACTGGTGTGTGGGACCTGTCTGCTGTTTGTGTGACCGGTCACCAGCCGCTTTGCTACTTGCCACGTGTGAAGGGCTTTGCTAACGCCCCCCCCATACTAGGACCAAGTGGCGGGTGAAGAGTATGCCCAGCACTCAAGGGTGCACAGCAGTGCAATGGCTAGCGCTAAGGCTAGGGTCACATTAACGTTTTTAGCGCTGCCCAGGGGGTAGCGCTGAAAACATAGATTGTGGCAGCATCAACGCAGTGCTACTACCTTGATAGCGCGCGTTGACTCTGCCCACACTAACCTACGGAGGCCCCGGCCCTAATGCGCCTCCAACTCTGTCATCAGATGAAAATCTCGTGGTATTTTGTAACGCAAGAAAAGATGTTGTTATCGTCTTTTCTCGCGTTTGGAAATACCGCAAGATTTCCCTCTGATGACAGAGTTGGAGCCGCATTAAGGCCGGGGCTCCGTAGGTTAGTGTGGGCAGCGTCAACGTGGCGCTACCATGGGGTAGCACCGTATTTATGCTGCAAAACACTAGGTTTTAAGCGCGACCCCCACGGGGTAATGTGACCCTAGCCTAAGTGTGACTTACACACTGCACTTGCTGGTTTGCAGCAGGTCAGTTCACCATCACCCAGCCTTATACATAATGGTCATTATTCTTCTGCATACACAGAACAGATGATTTAGAAAACTTACCTGAAGCAACAGGTACATTTTAAGGACCAGGAGTTATCAGAAGCATACAAATGCATTTTTATGACACTGGATCACCATCATAGCCAGGATGAGTTCACTAGAGCATATTAGTCAAGGATGAAGATTGCCAGATTGAGATGTCAGATGCTGTTGGAACATTTCCTCACATCTGTCGGCTATCTCAAGGGAAACGTTTTAAAATACTTTGACATTATATCATTATGATGGATTTTCCCAGTGGGGCATGTCACTGGCAGAAGTACTGCCAGTCCCTGGACATAGCTGGCATTATCAGCAAGAACACGACTAAATTAAATCCCAGACGTCCTAATGCACGTATCTGCTCAGTGCAAGGACGTCACCTGCAGAAACTGGAAATCGCAAGGTCATAGATGAGGAAAGATAATCAAGTCTACATATGACTCAATAACAATGTTTATGATGAATAAAACAGAGTAAAACAATGTTTATGAAGGTCGTCTACAGAGATCCAACTAAGCAGATTTGGCTTGAAAAAGAGATTCAACATGTATTGAGGATAGATTCTCTCATCAAAAGCTCTTCTGTTACTGGCTATCTTGCTCTGCCATTACCTACATTATATACATTAACAAAATATATTTTGCTCTATTTAAACATGGTTTGATGTTTTTTATACCCATTCAGAGCCAGTGTCCTGCCACTATTCAGAGCCTCTGTGGTTTGAAAACTGCCAATCAGAGGCATTCCCTTTAGACTATATTCACACTGGACGTTTTGGATCCACTTTTGGTGCTGCATTTTTTTTATTTCTTTTAAAAAACTGCACCAAAAATGGATCAAGCACTGCATCTGCCAGCAAAGTGAATGGGATTTTCGATTTGCTGTGCATATGTCAGGGTTTTTGACTGCTGTGTAATGGCCACTTTACACGTCCCAACATCGGTCAGATGTTGGAAACAACGATGCGTGAGCGCGCTTTTTCTGGGCAGAATTCCAAGATCGCATAGGTGAAGTTACACAGCGCGATATCGGCAGGCAACGCAACTGCGATGTGTACGCCCCCTTGTACGGCCGACCCAGGAACGACCATTTAACATGGGAGTGAATAGGGGAAGTTGTGCTCCAAATCGTTGTTGGGCTTTCACACAGCACGATCCTGGCCAGATCGTCCATCCAATATCGGGCCAATGGAGAACCTGCTCATTTCTTCTCGATATCGTTTTGGCATCGTTCTTGCATCGAATTGGACTTTTACACCATACAACACACGAATGATATTGGGGACAAGCACGAACCACGTGACTTTTTATCTGAGTTGGACGCCGATATCGGGACGTGTAAAGTGGCCATTAGTGATGTAGAAAGCACATCCAGACAAAAATAATGAGCATGTCAATTTGTGCTCCATTTTTCAGCTGCGCTTTTGTGGTGTCCCTGCGGCTGGGTGCCACAGAGTGGTATTACACTTATTATCTATATGTAATATTATTGTAAGTTGCTAGTTTGGGATTTAAATCTTATGGAGTCTATTTTTACACTCACTTAGGACCACACCACCTAGAGTAGGGGGAAACAGTACTTGGTAGATCCCAGATAGGTGGGGGTGGAGCTTAGGATAGAGTAAGAGTGACAGTTGACAGTTTTACCTCAGACGGTGCTGGGAAGGCAGACAGAGTGGTCAGGCTTGGCAGCCCAGCTGAGTGGAGGGTACCCCATCTTTATGTGGGGACCCAGGACAGAAGGCAACGGGCCAGGGCTGGTAGGAGCCAGCTGGTCATGTTGAGGGGACACCGGTGACACGGACAACCGAGGCAGCCAGGAGTTCAACCATGACTGTAAAGCCGACGAGCTGCAGGCCCAACAGGATCGGGTTGCTGACAGCGCCACAAAGGTAACTCTCCCCTCAGGACTGAAAACCGGTTCAGGACACTAGAAGAAACTAAAAGGGACAGACATATACTGCGGTACTGGAAAGGAGCCTCTTTACTCTTTGTCCATGTTGCCCTATCCAGACCGGGTAGTGGACAGACCTTGTCTTCTAGATACAGACCGTAGGACTGGCGGGGGAGCTCTTCAATGGTGGTCCATAAGAGAAACCCTGAGTTGGCAACAACACCCTAAAACCAAACTGTACCGTGTTTTGTTATGCCATCACTGTACTGAGTGAAGCAGAGTTAAACTGGAACTGGTTTCTGTTATTCTTCCTGCCGCAGCCCGGAGGGCTTAACATCATCAACATCATCAAAGCAGAAGGGGTAAGAACCGCACCACCATTACCATCACTGTCCTCCCTCATCGTCTCACCACAATAGCTGCCCTGAGGTAAAGCTCCACCTGTGGGGAGCTGTACCACACTTTGCTGCCCCCTCCATCACCTCAGTGGCCGGCTGGCAGTGCCGGTACCATCTTACCGGACACTACAGGTGGCGTCACGTTCCCCTGTAAATAACCCCTTAAAATCCCACCGTTTACCATCAACATCTGGTATAATTGATCGCCAGGGCACGGCACCGGGGTCCCGACCATCCGTGACTCCCCACACAGTAGCCCCAGTGTCCGAGTCCCTCATCCACCCTAGCTCTGGTTGAATCACTTTCCACAACACAAACGCTCCATAACTTACCCTCTCTGTGAGCCCGGGTGATATCTTTCTTCCGGCCCTAAGCAGGACCTGCGGGTACAGTCCTGGCAGCCCCTGCCCAAGTGATGCTGCCTGAGAGTCACATAGGCAGGTCTTGTCAGTAATCATGCTACTCACAGTTCCTCCTGATGTCCGGAAGGAAGACATCACCGGAGCTCACCGTGGGATTGCCAGGGAGGGTAAGAAAGTGTGTGAGTGTCTCTATTTGTCTGTCTGTGTGTCTGTCTGTGTCCCCTGAAAGTGGAGCAAAAAAGCAACACAAATGGATGATGCGTTGTGATCCTTTTTTGCAATTTGCAATTTGTAGTGCACCAATGGATCAGCAAAAAACAGACCGCAAACGCTTTGTGTGAATGAGGCCTTAAAATGCAAAAGTAGTGTACATTTGGAGCACAGATACATCTCTAAGGGCCCCTTTACACGCGGCTACATTTCTTGGGTGGCTACAGGTAACTTACTGGTTGCAGTGAAATCATGGAGAGATTATTCCATTTGTACACAGCAACAAGATAGAACCTTGTCTCCATGATTTCACTGCAACCAGTAAGTTACCTGTAGCCACCCAAGAAATGTAGCCGCGTGTAAAGGGGCCCTAATGGTACCTTTACACGCCGCTACGACAGGATGGATACAATCCGCTACTTCACGTGCACGAGCACGCACAAACGGTTACAAACGGTCAACGCACCCTCTTCACACGCCGCCACAAGATGCGCTACGCTACGCTACATCTGTAACTAGCTACATCGCCGGGTGTCTCAAGTAGCCATCTGTAGCTCATCGTACCTCATTTACACACCGCTACAACAAGCTAATATGGGCGGACCTGGTGCAGCAGGGACAGCACATAGGCGTGCCACAATTGTGGATTACGAGACGTCCGTACGCTGATAGGACAACGCAAGAACATCATGATTGGGCAGGCATCGCAGGAGGCTGATTAATACATGACGCTCGAGCGATTGTGTAGTGTGACTGGTCAGCTCCTTAAATATGACACCCTATGCAGCGACTACCAATCGTAACGCAGCATCTTCCACCAATGATCGCAGATGGGGCGCGGTAACACGGAGCCTGGGTCACGCCTTAGCTACATTGCAGCTACATCGCCGGGTGTCCAGAGTTCCCTTCTGTGGGTTCTTTACACGCCGATACAGGTCGCTACAATCGGCTTTGTAGCCATCTGTTTTCGAGCAGTGCTCGGAAACAGATTTATCTGTTGCCGCCTGTCACGTCCCGTCTTCACACGCCGCTACTACGGGCAATATTGACGCTACAAGCTACATTTGTAGCCTGTAGCGGGTTGTATCCATCCCGTCGTAGCGGCGTGTAAAGGTACCTTTAGAGTTAGCAACCATTTTCACTTATTTTCATTGAGTGTGGTACTGGAGCTACATTCATGAAATATTGACAACATATAAAAATGATTAAGGTCACCTAATGCCCTTATGCTTTGCAGGATTTTGTCAGGAATGGTACAGTATGTCCGCTAGAAAAGGTTAAGCACTGGTGATAAGTAGAAACTTATGAACTGGTGTTCATAAGTAGAAAAGAAAGCGGCACTCACCATGCTTTGCTTAAAAACAGAGCCTTTCATTCTAAGTCCATTTAAATCAGAGCTCCTTTGATAGGACCTGTTGAAGTGCAGGAGAAGCATGAAACAGCTGTTGTCCCAAATACCTTGCTGATACGTCTATCTTTACCTGCTCTGTTTTAAATGGACTTAGAATAAAGGACTCTGTTTTTAGGCAAAGCATGGTGAGTACCACTTTCTTTTCTACTTATAAACATTATGATTATCTGTAGTGAGCACCACTTGCTGCCATTTACAAGCTCATAAAGAGCTATCTGACCCATTGTTATATACGTCTACAGCTGCTCTTTAGTGCAGAACTTCCCTCTGTTTTTGTGCTACTGGTGAAAAATAAGGTCACCTTCTTGTGGCTTGTGGCAATTTTGTCAATGTGTGCACTAAATACAGTATATACTCGCATATAAACCGAGTTTTTCAGCCCAAAAATTGGGCTGAAAAGTCCCCCCCTCGGCTTATACGCGAGTCACTGTATACTGTATACACTGTATACAGTAAATACAGTATACAGCAGCCCCCCCATATCAGTATACAGGCCCCCCCTTATGTAGCAATCCTGAAAAGGAAAACATTATCATACTTATCCGTCCCGCTGTCCCGCTGCCGCCGCCGTCATCGTGCTCCTCCGGCTTCATCCGTCTTCTTCCGGCGGGCACAGGCAATGACGTCATTGTCTGCGCCTGAAGACGGAGGAGCGCGATGATGGTGGCGGCAGCGGGACAGTGGGACAGCAGGACGGATAAGTATGATAATGCTTTCCTTTTCAGGATTGCTACACAAGGGGGGGGGCCTGTATATTTCTCTGGGGCTGCTGTATACCCCCTGGGGCTGCTGTATAGCCCCTGGGGCTGCTGTATACCCCCTGGGGCTGCTGTATAGCCCTTGGGGCTGCTGTATACCCCCTGGGGCTGCTGTATTACCCCTGGGGCTGCTGTATAGCCCCTGGGGCTGCTGTATACCCCCTGGGGCTGCTGTATAGCCCCTGGGGCTGCTGTATTACCCCTGGGGCTGCTGTATAGCCTCTGGGGCTGCTGTATACCCCCTGGGGCTGCTGTATAGCCCCTGGGGCTGCTGTATTACCCCTGGGGCTGCTGTATTACCCTGGGGCTGCTGTATTACCACTGGGGCTGCTATATTACCCCTGGGGTTGCTGTATTACCCCTGGGGCTGTTGTATTACCCCTGGGGCTGCTGTATTACCACTGGGGCTGCTGTATTACCACTGGGGTCTGTATATACCACTGGGGAGGCTGCTGTATACCACACTGCTGGGGGCTGTATACCTGTGCTGAGGTCCACCCTCGGCTTATACACGAGTCAATAGGTTTTCCCAGGTTTTGGGGGCAAAAGTAGGGGGTCGGCTTATACACGGGTCGGCTTATACACGAGTATATACGGTACATGATTTTAAAAGTATAGTCTATATGGCAGTAATGTAATTTTATTTTTTAGGTACCTGGGAATTTTTCATTTTTGCGCTTTTCATTTTTGTCTCCACTTGTTCCAAGAGCCATACCTTTTTTAGTTTTTTTACTACATTAATACATGTAGACATGTTATTTGCAGGACAAGCAATTTTACCTCACAATGTATGGTAAAAGGGTAAAAATATTCCAAATGGGGGGGAAAAAATCACATTTTTTGCCACTGTTTTTGAGTTTTGCATTTACGACATTCATTGTATGATAAAAAAAAATAACCAAATGATTCTCAAGGTCAGTACAATTACAATGATACCAGTTTTATTATTGTAATGGTGAAAATAATAGTGAAATTTGAAAAGGTGTGAATAACATTACCTTTCAGAAAGCCATAGCAATACCTATAAGGAAGGAAGAGGGGTGCACAGCGCTATCATGCTGTTAAATTGCTCGGCGCTAGATCTGGAACCAAACCTATTCTTTCAGAAAGCCATATAAGACCACATTAACAGTTTATTGGGGGATAGTAAATGTGGGGACAGATACCCTTTAAACTTTATATACTGTATTCGATATTTATAAATATCTTAGAGTAGCTCCTCAAAGTCATAATTGCTTTCTAACAAGCTTTTTAATATGACTAGGGATTTGTGCCAGATCAGAACCCCAAACTACAGCCACTGCACTTCGGGGTAACTGCCCCTCATCAGTGTAGTGTGTGGGATATTCTGATCTGGCTGTGTGAGTGGGCTAAGACAAGGTCTGGGAACTTGCTATCTACCTTATGGAGAGAAGTTTTCCTGCAACCATAAGAAGACAGTTAAGTAGGTAAGGAGGTTTAAAACCACATCCCTCCTCTAGGAAATATGAAATTTGCACTTTAGTAAGGAAGTGGATGAACTTCCTTACTGAAGTGCAAATTTGCATATTTCCTAGAGGAGGGATGGGCTACAATCTCTACCTACTTAACTGTCTTCTTATGGTTGCAGGAAAACTCCTCTCCATAAGGTAGATAGCAAGTTCCAGACCTAAATATCTTAGTGCATGCAGACCACTATTGAACTCTTTCGTCATAGGCGTATCCAGGTTTTCTAGCACACGGGGCAAGAATTAAATTTGCCGTCTCTCCCCCCTCATTCCCACTAAAAGGATTTGTGTAGTCGTTATGTGACCGCTAGTGATGAGCGAGGGCGAAATAGTCGCACTTCCTATACTCGTAACAAGTACTTTTAATACTCGCATATTTGTCCAATAGCGAGTCCATTGTTAGTCAATTAGTGATAGGCTCCGCCCACACAAATCTGGCCATAAAACGAGTCTTTCTGGGACAAGGCGGAGGTCAGGCTTTTTTTACATTTCTACTGCATAAAACACCTTGCTGTGCCCCCCAGAGAGACCCTAACATTGAATCTGTCTCCTGAGGTGCAGCTCACTTTGTGTACTTAATGGTGCTGTCAATTTGTGTCATATCGATCACAATCGACACATCACTCACAGCACCAGGATATTCGTCGAGTTACGATACATCATTCTATCGGTGCGCATAGCGAATAGTAACGATTATACTCGCTCATCACTAGTGACCGCTCATATATGATTTGCATATTTCAGTCACGTGCTGATGAACTGCTTTTCCTAATTCTCTCATTGTTCAGAGAAAAACTACAGACCCTGCCTACTGAGAGAAGCAAGAAGAAGAGCTAGTGGTCACAATGAAAGTAGATCCATAAGTAATAATGATCGCAGTAGCCAGCAAGCAGAGCTAAATCCTGACAGTGAGTATTTTACACGCTGTTTGTCCAGGATTTATGATATAAGACTGCAGTCACTTCTAAATTCTCACAACACGCGTACTGCACATTTTCATGATTCACTCTTGCTGACAGCTTGTGGGAAGGTCTTTGGGTTTCATTTTGGAACACAATGCTTTGTGGTTGATGGCAGGTGGTATCTTCAACATGCTGAAAAAGCAATGGGCATCCGGTAGCGTGAACTTTTGCCAATTCTTTCCTAGCTTTCTTTGAGGAGGAGATGATTTTTACAATAAAAAATCCATTTTTGAGTTTTATTCACACATATTTTAGATATGTGGATGATACTTTTCTTGTTTGGGCTGGTACACAACAGGATTTTTCCTTATTCATTGACTACCTGCATGGACACTATATAAATATGAGGTTTACCTCAGTATATGAGGCAATAAATTGATCTATTTGGACGTACTAGTGAAAGTCATAGACAGTGGCGTAACTTCAGGTCTGGGGCCCCGATGCGAAAGCTCCAATGGGGCCCCCAATTGTTGCAAATCTTAGTATTAGTCTTTTTCTATGGGTCAAAGGGACTTTTGGGGCCCCTAGCTTCAGGGCCGGGTGTGATCGCAACCCCTGCACCTATTGTAGTTATGCCCCTGGTCATAGACAGTAACCTGCATACAGAAGTACATAAAAAACCAACGCGACAAACAGCACACTTCATTTTTCCAGTGCACATCCTTTCCATACTAGGAACTTACTACCCTATAGCAAGTTTTGCATCTTAGGAAGGTGAACAGCTGTAGTGAGGGGTTGAAGAACAGGCGCAGCAGCTTTGGCAGGAGTTTAAAGATAGGGACTACCTTGATATTGTTTTAAACAGAGCCTCGAAAAAGCAAGAAGAATCCCACAAGAGGCTTTGCTTAGTGGGAAAGCGAATGGTATGGAAAAAAGATTTATTTTTTGCTTTGAGCATAGCCCATGTATGGCGCAGTTAGAAGGGCAATAGAGAGAAATTGGCATATCATTGAGAGTAACAAGGATTTGAGAGATGTAGCTTAAAGGAGATCCTTGGTTACCAATTAGAGGTGCAGGAACCTAAAGGATTTCGTAGTAAAAAATAGAATTGATTCAATGCACAGTAATTGGTTGAATAATCTAGCCTCTTCGGGGTATTGCGGCAGGTGCGGAAAATTCTCTTTCTGCCATTTGCACATAGTTGGAAACACCTTCAGTATTGGTCACTTGACACATAAGGTTAAAGATTTTATCTACTGTCACACAAAGTATGTAGTGTACTAGATGGGATCCCGACGCTATCGCATCGGGTGGGTGGTGACATCAGAATGGGGACGGACTGTATGGCTCTAGGGGCGGCCATCCCTTTCCCCTGTGCGGTCTATCCTTTGTCTTCTGATTTTTCCCCTCACTCTCTGCCCCCTCATGCTGCTTCGTCTATGCCACCCCCTGTGCTGCCTTGCTCTCTTACACTCCTGTGCATGCTCTCTGCTGCTTACCCCTGTGCTTGCTCTCAGCCCCCCCTGTGCTCGCTCTCTGCCCCCTCCCTTGTGCTCGCTCTCTGCCCCCCTCACTTGTGTTCACTCTCTGTCCCCTCCCTTGTGCTTGCTCTCTGCCCCTCCCTTGTGCTCACTCTCTGTCCCCTTCCTCTGTGCTCGCTCTCTGTCCCCCTCCCCTATCCTTGCTCTCTGCCCCCTCCCTTGTGCTCGCTGTCCTCCGCCCTCTTCTCACTTTCTGCCGCCCTGTGCTTGATCTCTGCCCCCTTTCCCTGTGCTCGCTCTCTGCCCCCCTCCCTGTGTTTCGCTCTCTGTCCCCCTCCCCTGTGCTTGCTCTCTGTCCACCTCCCCTGTGCTTGCTCTCTGTCCCCCTCCCCTGTGCTCACGCTTTGCCCCACTGTGCTGGCTCTCTGCACCCCTCCTCTGTGCTGGCTTCCTGTCCCTCTGCTTGTTGTCTGCCCCTCTGTGCTCATTCTATTCCCCTTGTGCTCACTCTCTGCCCCCCTGGGCTCGAACTATCCCCCTTTCCCTGTGCTCACCCTCTGTCCCCCTCCCTGTACTTGCTCTCTGCCCACCTCACCTGTGCTTGCTCTCTGCCCCTGTCCCGTGCTTGCTCTCTGCCTTTCTGCCCTGTGCTCGCTTTCTGCTCCCCGTGCTCGCTCTTTGCTCCCCCTGTACTCACTCTCTTCCCCCCTTGTGCTCACTCTCTGCTCCCTCCCCTCATTCTTTTCCCTCTCTCCTCACTCTCTGCTCCCCTTCCCTGTGCTCACTCTCTAAAAACCCCATCACTCACTTTTTGCTCCCCTTCCCTGTGCTTGCTCTCTGGCCCCCTCCCCTGTGCTCATTCTCTGTACCCTCCTCTGTGCTCACTGTCTGCCCCCTCCCCAGTGCTCATTCTCTGCCCCCTCCCCTGTGCTCATTCTCTGCCCCTCCCCTGTGCTCGTTCTCTGCCCCTTCCTCTGTGCTCACTGTCTGCCCCCTCCCCTGTGCTCGCTCTTTGCCCCCTCTGTCCTGCGGTCGCTCTCTTAGTGCATGGCTGAGTGCAGGGCTGAGTGCGTGTGTGTGGTGAATGCAGGGCTGTGTGTGTGAAGATTGCGGGGCTGAGCGTGTGTGTGGTGAGTGCGGGGGTGAGTGTTTATGTGGTGAGTGTGTGTGTGTGGTGAGTGCGGGGCTGAGTGTGTGTGGGGGGGGCTGAGTGTGTGTCTGTGTGTGATGAGTGCAGGACTGAGTGTATATGTGTGTGGCGAGTGTGGGGCTGAGTGTGAGTGTGTATGTGTGGTGAGTGCAGGACTGACTGTGTGGGTGTGTGGTGAGTGCAGGACTGAGTGTGTGTGTAGTGAGTTCAGAACTAAGTGTGTCTGTGTGTAGTGACAGCAGGACTGAGTGTGTTTGGTGTGTGGCGAGTGTGGGGCTGAGTGTGTGTCTGTGTGTAGTGAGTGCAGAAGTGAGTGTGTGTGTGTGGTGAGTGCAGGACTGATTGTGTGTGTGTGTCTGTGTGGTGTGTGATGAGTGCAGGACGGAGTGTGTGTGTGGTGAGTGCGAGGCTGAGTGTCTGTGTGTGGTAATGGGCTGAGTGTGGGGAGAGTGCAGGGATGTGTGTACAGTTAGGGCCAGAATTATTTGGACAGTGACACAATTTTCGCGAGTTGGGCTCTGCATGCCGCCACATTGGATTTGAAATGAACCTCTACAACAGAATTCAAGTGCAGATTGTAACGTTTAATTTGAAGGGTTGAACAAAAATATCTGATAGAAAATGTAGGAATTGTACACATTTCTTTACAAACACTCCACATTTTAGGAGGTCAAAAGTAATTGGACAAATAAACATAACCCAAACAAAATGTTTTTATTTTCAATATTTTGTTGCGAATCCTTTGGAGGCAATCACTGCCTTAAGTCTGGAACCCATGGACATCACCAAACGCTGGGTTTCCTCCTTCTTAATGCTTTGCCAGGCCTTTACAGCCACAGCCTTCAGGTCTTGCTTGTTTGTGGGTCTTTCCGTCTTAAGTCTGGATTTGAGCAAGTGAAATGCATGCTCAATTGGGTTAAGATCTGGTGATTGACTTGGCCATTGCAGAAGGTTCCACTTTTTTGCACTCATGAACTCCTGGGTAGCTTTGGCTGTATGCTTGGGATCATTGTCCATCTGTACTATGAAGCGCCGTCCAATCAACTTTGCAACATTTGGCTGAATCTGGGCTGAAAGTATATCCCGGTACACTTCAGAATTCATCCGGCTACTCTTGTCTGCTGTTATGTCATCAATAAACACAAGTGACCCAGTGCCATTGAAAGCCATGCATGCCCATGCCATCACATTGCCTCCACCATGTTTTACAGAGGATGTGGTGTGCCTTGGATCATGTGCCATTCCCTTTCTTCTCCAAACTTTTTTCTTCCCATTATTCTGTACAGGTTGATCTTTGTCTCATCTGTCCATAGAATACTTTTCCAGAACTGAGCTGGCTTCTTGAGGTGTTTTTCAGCAAATTTAACTCTGGCCTGTCTATTTTTGGAATTGATGAATTGTTTGCATCTAGATGTGAACCCTTTGTATTTAGTGTCATGGAGTCTTCTCTTTACTGTTGACTTAGAGACAGATACACCTACTTCACTGAGAGTGTTCTGGACTTCAGTTGATGTTGTGAACGGGTTCTTCTTCACCAAATAAAGTATGCGGCGATCATCCACCACTGTTGTCATCCGTGGACGCCCAGGCCTTTTACAGTTCCCAAGCTCACCAGTCAATTCCTTTTTTCTCAGAATGTACCCAACTGTTGATTTTGCTACTCCAAGCATGTCTGCTATCTCTCTGATGGATTTTTTCTTTTTTTTCAGCCTCAGGATGTTCTGCTTCACCTCAATTGAGAGTTCCTTTGACCGCATGTTGTCTGGTCACAGCAACAGCTTCCAAATGCAAAACCACACACCTGGAATCCACTACTTCATTGATTACAGGTTAACGAGGGAGACGCCTTCAGAGTTAATTGCAGCCCTTAGAGTCCATTGTCCAATTACTTTTGGTCCCTTGAAAAAGAGGCGGCTATGCATTACAGAGCTATGATTCCTAAACCCTTTCTCCGATTTGGATGTGGAAACTCTCATATTGCAGCTGGGAGTGTGCACTTTCAGCCCATATTATATATATAATTGTATTTCTGAACATGTTTTTGTAAACAGCTAAAATAACAAAACTTGTGTCACTGTCCAAATATTTCTGGCCCTAACTGTATGTGTGGCGAGTGCAGGGCTAAGTGTGTGTCTGTGTGTGGTGAGGGCAGGACTGAGTGTGTGGTGTGTTCGGGGCTGATTGTGTTTATTTAGTGAGTGCAGGAATGAGTTTGTGTCTGTATGCAGTGAGTGCAGGACTGAATGTGTATGTGTGTGGTGAGTGCAGGACTGAGTGTGTGTGGTGTGTTCGGTGCTGAGTGTGTGAGTGGTGTGCACAGAACTGAGTGTGTATGTGTGTAGTGAGTGTAGGACTGAATGTATGTGTGTGTGTGTGTGTGTGTGTGTGTGGTGAGTACAGGACTGAGTGTGTGTGGTGAGTGCAGGACTGAGTATATGTGTGGTGAGTGCTGGACTGAGTATGTGTGTGGTGAGTGCAGGACTGAGTGTGTGGTGAGTGCAGGACTGAGTGTGTGTGTGTATGTGTGTGTATGTGAGTGTGTGGTGATTGTGGTCTGGAGTCATTAGGCTGCTGCTGCTTTCTGTTCTCCCCCAATTTATTAAGCTTAAGGACCTGAGGTGATGTCACAGTCATATGCCCTGGCTCCTCCCATGATTCTGACATCACCAGAGGCCCTCTAAGCAAGTTTTAGCTTATGGGGGCGCTGGGCATGGGGGCTGCAGACTGCTGGGAGTGGGCAGGCATAAGAAAGATGTCTTATGGGTGTTCATCACTCACCAAATATTTTCGTGTTATGATGACAGTTCCCGTGATGTTCAGATTAATCTGGATAATGTATTATACTGGTCGATCTTTACTAATTGCTTTTTCTTCATATTGAGTTGAAACTCATGTTTTGTGTTGTTTTTTACAACACAGTCACAAAAAGATGGCGAAGTTGCCGGGACCAGTATAGGCGGGTAAAGGGAAATATGCCACCCAGTGGATCTGAGGCTCCCTGAAAGCGCCCATACATTTATTTTTCCTGGCTGAATTTCCTGGCTCCTGTACTGGAACTAAGACTGTCTGTATTTTTATGCCTTAGTCATCATGTAGCTAAATAAATGGCCTATGTGAAATGTGTTGAAACGTACTTGCCTCATGTTTTCTGGTAGAACCAAGAGCAACCTGCGCCAGCCATCTGCCTCCGAAACAGAGTACCACACTGACCGTGCTACTGAGTCAGCTGACGAGGGCTGTGTAGCATCAGTCTCACAAGAGGATAATGGGGCGTCCTCATCAGCAACATTAGCAGAGACACTGCCATCCATTGTTTAGCTGTTGCCTTGGCCGAGCCAACAAGTGCCAGAGGACTTGGTGAAAAATGTTTGACCAAGTGTGCCAATGGCTAGGTCCCCGCTGTCACCTATTTTGTCCCGACGGACTCAGCGCAAGAGACATTTGTCCGTGAGTAACCAAAGGCGAGACGTGGATTCTGGGGTGCTACAATATCTGGCCCGCACAGTAAGTGATGATGGTGAGGAGGCTTTTGGTCATAGCCTCAGTAATTATTTGCGGGAAATCCCACGCCCTCTGAGGCTACGGGCAAGGGCTGCCGTGCAAATCATCCTTGATGCCTGTGCCCCACCAACAACCGACATCCGGTATTTCTGATGCTAGAACAGTGACAAAATTTGCTGGCCAACACAAGCATAGTGGGTACCCAGGCATCCTAATTATCATCCTTACTCGGCCCTCAAATTGATGTAGCCTCCCAAATTTCCTGTCCACAGGGGCCTGCAAGAAGCAATATGTTACCTTTGCCACCGATACCAACATTTCAACAAGTCAGTCAGCCAGCATCCAATCTGGAGTATGCTGACCAGCCACATCCCTGGCCTAACACTCAGCAAACCTGTGACCCACAACATTTTCAACATGGCACAGGAAATGGCAATTTCCAGAGGCACACTAATTTTGGCCATGCGCACAGCCAACATACCCACATACCAATGGGTAGCAATACCAGCTTTCGTAGAAATGAATACAGTGCTATGGCACACCCAGCAGGTGATAACACACTAACCAACCACCCATTCAGGGCCACACACAACTTACAGTCCCCCTATGCCCATCCCAATCAAGGGCAATTTCCAGAAATGGGAACAAGTCAAAACATAGAACTTTCACAACAAAGCCTGACATGTTCCCCAAACTCTAGTACGGGTCCTAATGCAGGACCAACGCATGACTTACAGACCTATACTAACATATAATTGCTGACAATGTTAAAGGAAAGTGTAATGTTGGCAGACATCTGCCATTATGTTTGTTTCTTGTATTTTTACTATGTATGGAATTTTGACACATATGAGCATAATATGTAAAATATCATTAGGTCCAGTTTATGTATCTGAAAATAATAAGTAAAAAATTGATGTTTCCGAAAATTTTGTCTGGCTTTTACTTCAAAACTAATTGCCTTAGTTAACAATCAGTTTACACACACATAACAATACATATGCTTCGAATTACAAATATAATTCAGAAGGCACAACATAAAACAAAAATCGATGGCACTTGCAACTTGGAACCATGACAAACTCAAGGGGCACGACCATAATTGCCTGCCATGGGACTCATGCCTCTGTTGAAAAGTCATTTAATTTAAAAAGGTCATGCACTCAGAGGGCAGAGGGGTCAGCTTGAGGCATTATGACAAGACCAACAGGGACGAAGGATTGGTTGAAGGATTTTCAGGTGGTGCACCTTCTGTGGGCAGGTCATGAATCCTGGTGAAATTGTGTTGAATTACACAGGCCTTTATGATTGAAACAACATGAATGAAACTTTCAAGGTTTAGGGATATGAGCAGAACGCCATTTGTATGTTAGTAAACCAAACACACACTGTCCCATTTGTCAAACACGTGCCAGTCTAAAGTTGAACACACGGCGTTGATGATATAAGGAGTGTCTTGGATAATGGCCAATCAAGTCACGCTTAAATGTGCAGGCCTCATTTCCTATAATGACAAAAGGCACTGGTGGTCCCATAGAGTATATGCGTATGCCCATGGCTATGACGTGGCTGTAGGAGTGGTTGAACCTTGAAATAGGCTTGCCTCCTCAGAACAACAATTATGGGGTATGGAGGCCCCTTTCATCACATTACAAACCAGTGGATCAAAACACACTCTGTGGTGAACAATGTAAGGTTGGCAGTCATTGCAGTACTCTGATGGAACAATATGGCCTTGACATAATGCCCACAGACAATACACAAGTGGCCAGAATCATGTTCAGGGTACATGACTCCAAATTGAAACCAATTGACAAGATGTATTGAAGTAATAATGCCCACGCAGTGCAGCCAATTCCAAACATAATTATTCTGTGAAATCGCATGAAAAAAATTATCACATACGGACAGCACACAGATGTCACACGGGCAACACTCAGATGTTAGCTGAGAAAACCTCGGACACTCGCATAGCAGTTGCATGCCAAACAGTTTAAAGTCGTCCAACTCTCCTTGATGAGAATCACACCGGATTTTCAAAAGCCAGTGTGGCCGTACCCTAAGAGACCACCTGAACTCTGTTTCCAGCAGAAAAGTTGCTAAGAGGTTAATAGACCCTGTTCGTGAGGTGCATCAGGTAAATGCAAGTTGCCTCAGATTTGCAGGTATTGAATATGTTAATAAAGGACAAGTCAATCAGGGCACTTAGCAGGACCAAAAGTCAAGATCAGATTTCCTTCCAAAATGGCGGTTTCCCACCGGGGTGCACAGCCGAAGCAACAGCAATAACAAGTAAAAAGAGAGAGAGGCGGCAGTCACCGGATGATCCTCATGCCCCCTCCCTGCACCCTGTTTGTTTCCGTAATTTTGGATTAAAAAGACTGTCTTGATCATCCGGTGAGTGCCGCCTCTCTCTTTTTACTTTTTATTGAATATGTTACCTTACCAGCCTGAGGCAAGGAGCTAGATATGCTACTCCTTCAACAATTACCTGTGCATTATTAATTCAGGATAATGAGCCCAATAGGCTTCAACGATAAGAATGACCTCACTATATTCCTATAATGTTAAAGAGGACCTGTCACCAAAGCAGGCATGGTTATCTAATTACAGCACTGGATACAGCATGTCTGCAGCATGCAGACAAGGGGTCCATAAGCACTTGAGCAGCCCTGTACCCCGAGATAATACACTTAGAAAACTTACATGCTTCAGCCACTAAGGAGGTGGCTAGGGGCTGCAGCCAAGGGCAGATTCACACCCCCTGCCTGTGTAATCTGCCCACCGCTGCCAATCATTCTCTCCCCCCCAGGGGGCGGGGCTACACGGGAGAGAAAAAAAAAACTCAGTTTAAATCAAACAGACAGGGAGAGAATGATTGGCAGCGGTGGGCAGATTACACAGGCACGGGGTGTGAATCTGCCCTTGGCTGCAGCCCCTAGCCACCTCCTTAGTGGCTGGAGCATGTAAGTTTTCTAAGTGTATTATCTCGGGGTACAGGGCTGCTCAAGTGCTGGGGGACCCCTTGCCTGCATGCTGCAGGCATGCTGTATCCAGTGCTGTAATTAGATCACCATGCCTGCTTTGGTGACAGGTCCTCTTTAAGCATTTCCATACATCAGTGTGTTTAGCTCTATTGTTAGGTATCTCTGTTAAGCTCAATTGCAGGAAATTTTTGTAAATACTGATATTTGCCTGTTTTTAATATTGTTGTCAGTGGTTGACATGGCAGCCACACTCTTTTTATAGAGGCAGGAAATGATGCCATGATGTAGGTGGGGCGGGTTGAAGCGCCAGCAAGACGTGAAACAGACTGACGCCCCCTCCACCTGGCGCCTCCCTGATGTCATTTTAACCTGAATAAAAGTTTTGCTATGAAGCACGGAGTGCCGCCTTTATCTTACCACTCAGGAAGAAGTCTCCAACCACCCTCTGTCCTTGCCTACTTGCACAATCCACCCTAAGCGGTGGTCCATAATTGAGTGATGGTCCCTGGTTTCCTAAGTGCAGGGAGCTACAGGAAAAGATAAATGGAAATAAACCATGACAAAGCAGACTCAGTATAGGAAATACACCAGTGGGGAAGTAAAAAAAAGCTGTGGCCCAAAAACAGGAGGGGAACCAAATCCAAATTCAGAGATCCAGTAAGCATGAGTCAAGATACACACTGATCACGGGCAAAATAAAAATGAAGGAGCAAACTTAAATTACCCGCACATCAGGTCACAGGATACCCCCAAAACAGGTAATCCAAAGGGTGTGGTGAATGCAAATGTCAGCACCAATACCTCACTCACAAAGACAGGGAAAACCAAATCAGTCAGCCTTACCAAGAGAACTCCTAGTAAGCCACAATGAATGACAAACAGATTCAGACAACCCAAGTGTCTTAATACCATGTCCTTAATTTAAAGACCTTAGGTCTGATCCCTTAATTAAGTCTCCAAATCAGACTCTCTCCACCAATGGGTCTTTTTTAGTAGATATTGTATGTCACTGTGGAGTTCAAAGGGCTAGGGTACTCAGGGATTTAGTTCATGGTGGCAATGCCAGTGCTGTGGCCTTGGATCACATTGAAAAGGGGAATTAAAAATGGAGAAATAAAAGTAATAACTAAAGAAAGAGTTTGTGACGCCAGTTGGAATGTTCAGCCTATATGTGGCTGGCACTGCAGTGGGAACCCTGGGAGATAAGTAGTGTGGCAGCACAGTTGTTGAACCTTTCCCAACCAGGGCTGGCTCCCAGGGATGATGATGAGAGTAGTAATAGTGAGGTGTAAAAAGACACATACCAAGTCAGTCTTTTGCGTTACCGTTTAATGTAGGTTGTTTAAGCAAGTCCAGGAATTACATACACCACCAGGCAGTGGTCCAGACAGTTGGAGAGAACTGTGGTCTGCCCTGATGGGTGAGTATTGTGGTCTTCCTGCTGCCTTCTGCAGTTCTTAGTAGGTTTTAGTGCTCTCTATGCTGTCTTTTTCTCCCTTTTGGTACACATGGGTGACTCCAGCCAGGTACAGTGTGGATCCTGCGGGCATCTGTGCTCTGCTTGGTGCAGTTCCCTAATCCTATATACTGTGACCACCCTGAAAGGTTCCACTTGAGTGGCTAGTGAGCATTAAACTCACTAGCTCCAGTTTTTCTACTAGCTCTGAGCCTGAGTAGCCTAGACACTGTGTCCTGCCTTGCAGCTGGTCCCTTCACAGCAGCTTCCCAGCTCACTCCTCACTGAACCTTCTCCTTTGCCTATTCAGCCTTACTACCCTAAACCCTCACTCCAACCAGAAACTGAGTCACAGCCCAAATAAGGCCTTTCAGTGCTCAGCTTCCTGGTTGAAGTTCAGGCTGTGTTGGATGCTTCAGACTTTCAGCAGAGGGAGCTCCAATTTTTCTCCAGACATTGCATTACAATAGATATGAAAGAAATACCATATGTGGCGGCCAGACTGCAGGGGGGTACATCATCATGTAGGCTTAGAGAGCAAAAAAGTCAGGATTTTAGTTAACTTCACTCAGCAACTCCATAGGATTTGGGTCCTCAGGTACATTGAGGGCATGACCCCAAAATACTTAGTAACTAAATAACTTCATCACCATTTGCACCAGTGTTAATTTTAAGATATCTTAATGTATCTATTTTCTATATATGTCAGGTGTCTAGTTTGACCATTATCAGTCCAATTGCATACAGAAACAATGATTCTTACAATTCTACAGTATGCAAATCAGCGGTCCGGTCTCTGGAGTATACAGCACTAATAGACATGGTGTAATCATTGAGAAACAAAGGACATCCAGCATCATGTAGAGATTTTAAAGCATAATGAACCAAAAGCAAATGATTTCCACTAAATAATAAATTAATGGCTGCACATTCTGCTAAACATGATTTGTAATGAGTTTAACAGCTGAGCAATAGAAGAGAAAAGCAAATGCTGTCTGTGCTTAAGAATGTGATCACCCTATTAATAAATGCCCCGTGTACTTCAAAATGCTAATAATGTGTGTGCTTCAATATAGCGTCCACAATGTTTTTGCAGATTGTTTGGCCTTTACTGGCCAAAGCAGGTAAAGAATTTAGGATGAAAATATGTTTGAAGAGGTTATCTGAGAAACATTTTCACATCCACAGAATAGATAATAAATGTATAACCACTGGGCCCAAATCCCTAGAACGTGCCAATGATGAAAGTTGGGGTTCCCAAATAGCTTGTGCATGGAGCAAGAGTGAACATGTGCAACCACCACCCTTAAGGATTATGAATGGAGCAGTGAGCAGTGTTCAATACCTGGAGCGTATTTGATGCACAACAGTGATGACAGTGTGATGCGTGTTTTTGGGTGTGTGTGATGCGTGTGTGGTGCATGTGATGAGTGTGCCTGCCTGTATTCATGTGAGTGTGCTGTGAGTGTGAGGTGTGAGTGTGTGTGTGGTGCATTTGAGTGTGATGTTGTCCGTGGTCCTGAAGCATACTTCAGGACCGCGGACAGCATTTGTGGTGAATTTAAACTCGCCGGCTGTCAAAGCTGGTGAGTTTGAATTTACCGCTTTCCCAGTACAGTATGAATACAGTAATATCACGCTGGAGTTTCAGCACCAGGTACAGCGGCTGTCATGGTACACTGTTTGCGTACGCAATTGGCGTAAGTACCATGGACAGTTAACGATCATACTGTGCTGATGGTACATTACACCAATTGGTTCAGGACCACGGACAGCTCCATAAGTGGAGGAGCTGAACAGCTTCTGTCTAATGTAAATTTTCCCGACAATTGCCGGGATCAGTATAATAAAAGCATTAACCCCCTGCACTGCCAGGGTGTATTGTCACCATGAGTACACAATCTGTGTACACATGATGGCAGCACACCAACTCCATTTTAACCCTTTACACACCGGCTTTTAATAGCAGCATCTGCGGGCTATGTGCCGATATGCAGCACATAGCCTGCAAAGGGGGTTAACATGATGATTAACTCCTATAACTTTATTATTTTGTTAGCGGCTGAGTGTTTTTAACAATAATGTTTCAGCGCTGCTGTGTAAGCGCTGGTACATTATTCATTACTGTACTGGGAAAGCAGTAAATTCAAACTCGCCAGCTTTGATAGCCAGTGAGTTTGAAGCAATTTTGACAGCACACTCGTGCCAATATCACACAGTGTGCTGTATGGGGGCGAGATTTTCTAGCCCCCATAGACTTGCATTGCCTCTCGCACGTGAGAATCGAGTGTAGTCGCAGCATGCTGTGACTGCACTCGCTTCTAACTCGCAATGCGACTTCAGTGAGGGTGACTCGCCCCAGTCTGCGCTGCCTGATAGGGTAACACTGGTCCAAGTGCAATGTGAGTTTCCCTCGCATTGCACTCGTGCGAGACCCTCACACAGTGTGCCTTCAGCCTCACTGTGTTATCTGTGGTAATACACAGGACTGCAGGTGATGTCTGTAATATCCACGAAAATGAGGAATTCACAAGGGTAAACTCTAATTGTATATAATTCTTTTCTTTCATCTTTCTCCACCATATAGCATAACAGTCTTCATCAGCATGCTCCAAATCAAAACTAAAAACTTAACCTCCCACCTCCTTCCTCTCTCTACTCATAATACACCAGACCTAGTCTTCTTAAAGAGACAGATCTAATTATTGTACATTACATCATCCCCCTTTTTTTTTTTAGAAGAAGAAGTATCCTGAAAATGCAACAATGTGAAAAATGTCCAAGAAACAACATATATCGGTTTTGTCCTATTTGATTGATGCAAATCAAAAAGGAAAAACACGAAAAAAAAACCACAATGTATTTTTTTTCTTTTCTCTTTAACACTTCTTCAATAAGCCACGATGGAGCCCTCCTTTCTCGTGTTGGATAGCATCTGGGCTCAGTGAGTGCGTCCATTATTGATGAATTGTTCACTTCCGGTTAGTCCTCTCCACCATCAAGTATAAAGTCTTCCACCAAAGGAAGATCATTACCATATTTTGAGGTATAATTTTAAAATGTGATGAATTTCGAGTTATGAAGTGCCCATTTTGCTCAGTTGTGACCATGCTGACTTTCTTATCAGTAACATTGTATTGGGCAGGATTATATGTAGCGGAGGGATTGTTGATTGGTCTTTGGCGCACGACGACAACATCCCCTTCTTTGATGGCATTTGACTGTGCCCTTCGCTTTCTGTCTGCACATCGTTTCATAGCTTGTTTACTAGAGGAGTCTGCTGATTGCACAGAGGAGTCACTTGGTAAGGGATGACTGGTCACGTCAGGGATACGTATGCGCAAAGTTCTGCTGAACATTAGATGAGCTGGAGCAGCATTAGTAGTAGAATGTGGCGTATTACGATAATTGCGCATGAATTTGTATAATGACTGTTTCAGCGGGGTGTGCTCCAGACTCGCTGCCTTGACTTTTTCCCCATAGTGCGCATGAAACATTCTACTATACCATTGGATTGCAGCCAGCAAGGTGTGATTTTCCTGTGACTTAACCCCAAGTATTCAGAAAATTGTGTAAAAATTGGTTACATTTTGTTTTAACCACTCTTGGAATGCCATATGCAGAGAATATGTCATCCAGTTCTGGTATGACACTAGTGGCAGATGTTGAAGATATGAAAGAAATGACAGGGTATTTAGAATATTCATCAATTGTTACTAGAATGTACTGGCCATTGGGTAATAGTCCATATATGTCGACTGCCTCTTCCTCCCAGACAGCAGTGGGTAGCAGAGACATTTGCAGTGGTTCTAAGTTTGATGTGGAGTAATGAATTGACAGGTGGAGCAATGTCTAATCTTCTCTTCCACCAATTGATCCATATTTGGGTACCACACTTTTTCTCTGAGTAATTTTTTTGTGCCAACCATTCCCAGATGACCTTCATGTGCGATCTGTATGATAAGTTGTGAAAAGCCTTAGGTATAGCCAGTTTGGTACCTCGAAGAATGAGGTGTTCTTCAGTGACTGATAATTCCTCCCGTACACTTGAGAATAGTTTTAATTCCTTCAGATCAATCTCAGAATCGGGAAATTTTGCCTTTTGGATTTCATGCCACCTTCGATTTTGTATGATTTGTATTAAGGCAGCGTCTTGTCAGTCGTTGTTACATTCACAAACTGATCAATGGAGAGTGCTTTTGGCACTACATGAGCTGTAATGAAGCGTATATATTCTTCAATGGAGGAACGCTCAGGTAGGGTATCAGTCATAGGATGTCTTGAGAGATAGTCAGCTGGATTGCTGAACTTTCCAGGTTTATGAACAATTTTGTAGTTATAGTTCTGTAGACGTAGACTCCATCGTCAATCATGCAGGCATTTTAGCTCTGGGATTTCCAAAGATCGTAAGGAGTGCTTGATGGTCGGTGATGATGGTGAAGGGAGCTCCATAGAGAAATAAGTGAAAATGTTCACATCCCCGCCAAGCTTTCCATTTTCAAGTTGTGAATATTTCTTTTCAGTTTTGCTAAGGTTGTACTTGCATAAGAAATGATGTGAGGATCTTGATTGTTATCTTATATTGTGCTAAGATAGCACCCAGCCCCATGGATTGGTGTCCACAATTAGTTCGGTTCGAAGTGCCAGATCAAAATAAGCCATTGGTAGTGGTAGAGCAAAGTTCATTTTTAATTGTTTCAAATTAGGTCTGACAGTCTTGGGAACATTGAAAAACACAATTTTGCTTTGTAAGTTCTGTTAACCCCTTCTCGACCCTTGACACATCGTTTGTGTCATGAAAACATGTGCGTTCCCGACCCTTGACACACTGAATGTGTCATGCGGGAATCACACTCCTACAGCCCGGGTAGAGGGTAACTCAAATGTCACCCGAGCTGTAGGTACGTGACAACCAGTAGATGACTCCACGGGGGGTGAATTGACCCCCCCCCCCTCCAAAACCGCTCCGATTGGCAGTTAAAAAGTGAAACCGCCAATCAGAGTGCCTGAAATATTTCACCAATGGAAATTGGTAAAATATTTACAATTTGGGCATGGCCTGATGCTCTATAGCATCAGGCATTGGCTGGGGCAGGGTGAACTTTGTGTCACTACCCCCCAGATCTGATTAGGGCTAGCGTCCATGTGACGCTAGCCCTCCAATCAGATGTGGAGGGGGGATGTTTACAATGGCCGACCTCGCTTTTCAGCTTCATCCCGTCCGTGGAAGCTGAAGAGCGAGGTCAGTACCACCGCTGCCACCGACTCAGACCGTGATCCACCGCCACTGCTGCAGAACATCACCCGCTGCCATCCGGTAACCTCTGCTGATTCTCCTCGTCCCTCTCTTTTTTTCCCCCGCTCCCCTCTGCTGTTCTCCAGTCCTCCTCCTCCCCCCTCCCCGATCTCTGCTCCCCCACCCCCAATCTCTGCTCCCCCCTCTGATCTCCACTACGGCCCCACGGTCTCCGCTGCCGCCTTTCCCCCCCCCCCAGATCTCTGGTCACCCCAGTGTTCCTCGTCCGCTCCCTCCTCTGGTTTCCTGCTTCTGCCTGCATCCACCGGCTGGTTTCCTGTTTCTTCCACCGGTGCAAGTCAGAGCAGCCTCACAGTTCAAATCCCCTGCAACTGTTACCACCCCCCAGTAATCCCCACTGGCTCCTGCCCCCCAAACCCCCCAAGTGATCCCCGCACCCCAGTGATCACCCCCCTTCTGCTGGCTCCTGCCACCCCCTGCCTGAGAGCCCCATTCTGCTCCAGTAATCCCCGACCATCCCCTTCCCCTGCTGCTGGCTCCTGCCTAGTGCCCCTGGCCACCCCCTTGAGCACCTGATTGCCCCCTCGTGCCCCTGACCACCCCCTCGTGTGCCTGACCGCTCCCTTGTGCCCCTGACCGCCCCCACACGTGACTGCAGTAGGAAGTTACAGAAACACTCACACATACACACGTACATGCACACTATAATAAAGTTTTAGATTTTTTCACACACACACACAGCACACACCAAAATGTCCCGTGCGGCCCGCTCATTCAGTCTAGGGCGTACTCAGCTGAGGAGGCATATGCCTTTATTGCCTCCAAAGCTGATAGTGAGGGAGAGGACCCCACGTTCTTCTATTCCTCCCACTCTTCCTCCAGTGACACCGACTCACCACCGCGAAGATGGCAAAGGACAAGAGATCGTCCGGAGGCCGTGGAAGAAGAGCCGGATGCCAGGGGAGAAAGCGAGGCCGTGGAAGAGAGCCCGACGCCGGGGGAGAAGAGCCGGACGCCATGGAGGAAGCCCCACAGCCAAGTGTGAGTAACTCCCAACCTAGTGCTAGTCACGCCCAACCTAGGCTAGGGCCCCCGTCTGGACCCCCGTCCCTCAAAATTTCACTCCACGGATTCCTGATTTTCTTCCTCAATCAGGAATCCAGTTCGAGATGGCAAACCTCAGGGAAATAGACTTTTTCAAGTGTATTTCTCTGAGGCAATTGTCTGTCTTATGGTGGAGCAGACCAATCTGTACACCCAGCAGTTTTTGGCCGCCAACCCAAATTCCATATTTTCTACTTGGAGTCCCGTTGACCCGTAGAAATGTTGAAATATTGGACTGGTACTTCACATGGGGATTGTGAAGAAACCAGAAATCCTCCAATACTGGAGTACGGATATTTTATATCAAACTCCAGTGTTCGGCATGGTGATTACCCAAAAACGATTTGAGGTCATTCACAAATTTCTCCATTTCAGAGACAATGCGGACAGCCTTCCCCGCGATGACCCGAATTTTGATAGGCTGTTCAAAATTCGGCCAGTCATCAAACACTTCAGCAACAAGTTTGCTGAAGTGTACGTTCCCCAAAGGAAAATTTGTGTGGTTGAATCCCTCATCCACTTCAAAGGGAGACTTCAATTCCGGCAGTACCTGCCCAGCAAGAGGGCCAGGTACAGCATGAAACTCTGCAAGCTGTGCGAGAGTACCTCAGGGTACACTCACAGCTTTAGAGTGTATGAAGGGAAGGATTTGAGGATCCAACCCCCAGAATGCCCACCTGCTCTGGGGGTGAGTGGGAAAATAGTGTGGGATAAAGGTTACCATCTGTACATTGATAACTTTTATACAAGCGTCCCACTCTTTCATTCCCTCTCTGCCAGAACTACCACCGCTTGCGGTACTGTGCTCAGAGACCAGAGAGGTCTCCCTTTGCCGCTAATTGAACCCAAAAGGTGAGAGCTGAGCCCAATGTAGCGATAACATGGTTGTGGTCAATTCAAAGACAAAAGGGATGTCTTTTTCTTGACCACAATTCATGGTCCCGCCACCATGGCCATCACCATCAAGAGTTACCCCAGCACAGGTCTACAAACTGGACTGTGACCTGGGGTACAACAAGCACATGGGAGGAGTTGATCTTTGTGATCAAGTCTTCCAGCTCTACAGTGCCATGGGAAGGCAAGGTGTGGTACAAAAAGCTGGCTGTGCACATCATTCAAATGGCACTGTAAAACGCATACGTGCTATCACCAACCCCCAGGTGCTGCACAAATTGATTTTTCCACAAAAATTTTCTTTTTTCATTTTTACGGATCAATTTGTGAAGCACATGAGGGTTCAAAGTTCTCACTATGCATCTAGATACATTCCTTGGGGGGTCTAGTTCCAAAATGAGGTCACTTGTGGGGGAGCTCCAATGTGTACACTATACCACACACCAACCGGACGTAGTGCATGTCAGGTTGGTGTGGTGTAGTGTACGTCAGGTTGGTGTGTGTGGTTTAGTGTACATCAGGTTTTGTGGTGTGCGCGTGTGTGGTGTGTGTGTGTGTGTGTGGTGGTGTGTGTGTGTGTGTTTGTGTATGTCAAGCTGGTGTGGGTGAGTTCTGTAGGGAAGGTCAGGATCATTTCGTGGATGTGTGATGAATTCTGAAGCATTCATTCAAAGAAAGTCCCAGTTTGTCAGGACATGTTTCACATTGGAAACACGTGGCCTTTCTGATCCCCCTTTTGTAGCAGATCTGGTACCTTTTCCTTGCTGGCCCCTCACCGGAAAATGCTGCCCTGGTACTACATTACAAAACTCAAGTTCCAGGGGTGCTGAGGCCCACTTCTTCTTCGCCTCCAAACATGAGAGCCTTTATCACCGCCTCCTGGAACTGGAGGAAGGTGTGGTTGGGCTGGCCCCTGTGTGCCTAAACATTTCGAGTTCCCACACAAGTGACCCCATTTTGGAAACTATACCCCCCCAAGGAATGTATTTAGATGAATAGTGAGCACTTTGAACCCCCAGGTGCTTCTCAATTTGATCCACAAAAATGAAAAAAGAAAATTTTTGTGGGAAAACAAAGTACTTTTTCATTTTACAGATCAATTTGTGAAGCACCTTTGGGTTCAAAGTGCTCACTATGCATCTAGATAGGTTACTTGGGGGGTCTAGTTTCCAAGATGGGGTCACTTGTGGGGGAGCTCCAATGTTTAGACACACAGGAACTCTCCAAACGCGACATGGTGTCTGCTAACAATTCGAAAGGAGAGCCCCTGTGTGCCTAAACATTGAAGCTCCTCCACAAGTGACCCCATTTTGGAAACTAGACACCCCCAGGGAACTTATCTAGATGGGTGGTGAGCACTTTGAACCCCCAGATGTTTTACAAATTCATCCGTAAAGATAAAAAAGTATTTTTTTTTTCACCAAAAATTTCTTTTAGCCTAAATGTTTTCATTTTCACATGGGGAACAGGATAAAATGGATCCTAAAATTTGTTGGGCAATTTATCCGAGTACATTGATACCTCATATGTGGTCATAAACCACTGTTTGGGCGCACGGCAGGGCTCAGAAGGGAAGGAGCACCATTTGACTTTTTGAATGGAAAATTAGCTCCAAAAGTCAAATTGTGCTCCTGGTGTCACTTTTGGGTGTTTTCTGTCATGTACACCCCTCAAAGGGACTTCAAATGTGATGTGGTCACTAAAAAAAATGGTTTCGTAAATTTTGCTGGAAAAATGAAAGATTGCTATTGAACTTTGAACCCTTATAACGTCCCACCAGAAAAAAACATTTTTTTCCAAAACTACCCTGATGTGAAGTAGACATGTGGGAAATGTTATTTATTAACTATTTTGTGTCACATAACTCTCTGGTTTAGCAGAATAAAAATTCAAAATTTGCAAGTTGCAAAATTTTCAAAATTTTTGCCAAAATTTTGATTTTTTTCACAAATAAACACAAAAATTATCGACCTAAATTTAATATTATCATGAGGCACAATATGTCACAAAAAAACAATCTCAGAATCGGTAGGATCCGTTGAAGCATTCAAAAGTTATTTCCTCATAAAGGGACACTGGTCAGAATTGCCAAAAATGCCAAGGTCTTTAGGGTCAAAATAGGCTGGGTCCTGAAGGGGTTAATGGACTGCTGATAGTTGAAAAATTTGGAATATATCTAGCGTACTTCACTGCAGATTGGGAATTGAGGCTGTGTGGTGATGTGGATTTCTACTTTCTTAGGATCAGGTTGACCTCCTTTCGTTGAGAAGATGACCATAGAACTCTAATGATAGTAATGAACTTCGATCAAATTCGCATTTTTCTTTGTTTAAAGTGAGTCCAACAGAGAGCAGGCATTCAAAGATGTAGTATAGCGCACGATTATTTTCAGTTTGAATTTTACCAAAAACCAGTATGTCATCACTGTAATTAAAGGCATTTGGAATGCGTTGAAATCCTGAAAGATTTCTGCTGCTGAGCAGACTCCAAAAGTCAATCTTTTATATCTTCTGAGGCCCACATGCATAGACATGCATAGAAAATGTTGTTAAGTATCTGGATTCTGGACTCAGTTCTAATTGGTGATAGCCTTTATTGAGGTTGAGCTTTGAAAAGACAGTTGCTCCATTTAATAAATTAATGATATCATCAATCGTGGGTGAGATATATCTTTCTCTCTGGATAGCGGTGTTGGGTAGGCGCATGTCAACACACAGTCTCACCTGCTCAGGAGTCTTAGGTTTTGGAACTACCACAAGTGGAGAGACCCACGAAGTGGGACCAGTAACAGTTTCAATGACGTCCTCATCCATGAGGAATTGAAGTTCTTTTTCTACCTTCTTTTTCAGGTGAAAAGAAATGCGCCTATGTGGTTGGGTTACTGGACGAACACTGTCATCTACATGAAGATGTACTTGAGAGTCCTTTAGTTCCCCAAACCACTAAATAGGGAGGGAAAACTGTTCACCATGGCCTGTACATCCATGCTGCATACATCATAGACTCCTGTGCCCTGCAATGCAGGATCACGGCTTTCTTTCTTTTCTCTTTCATGTGCACGGCTTCTAGAAAGTTCTAAAATCTGTTTAGCCATTTTCTCCAGTTATGGGAGAGATTTATGACATCAGTCATATCAAACTGTGGGAAGGTGTGCAAGTATTCAGCCATGATGGAGTCTCTCAGTGGTGCAGTCGTGTGCGTGGTAAAAGAGGAATTAGTACTCACAGTAGCCTGTAATTACATCCCATCCTCGTTGCTAGTTGTAATGTCCACGCAAAATGAGGAATTCACAAGGGTAAACTCTGACTGTATTTTAACATTTTAGCATAACAGTCTTCATCAGCATGCTCCAAATCGAAACTAAAAACTTAACCTCCCACCTCCTTCCTCTTTCTACCCATAATACACCACACCTAGTCTTCTTAAAGAGACAGATCTAATTATTGTACATTACAATGTCTACTACATTATCTGTACTCAGGTATCACTGTGTTATCTGTGGTGTTACACAGGACTGCAGGTGACATCTAGAACATTATATGTAGTCAGAGAGTTATATTGTGGTGTTACATTTTTTATTTGGCCGGGGGGGTGGGCTGTAAAATATATGCCTCGGCGCTTGGGCCCTGGATCTATTCTGATCCTAGCAATGTATAACAAAACATGTGTAATTGTAAAAAATTTTTGGGAGAGATACTTCATTTTCTCGAACAATTTCAAAGGTACCAACACCTTTGGTTATGACTGAATTTAAGAAAACCCATTTGCAAAAATAAGTTTTTGTCCAAAATACATGCATTTAAGTAAAGTAAAAAAAAGTCTGCCTCTCTTGTAGTTTATTTTATTTGACAACAAAGGCCTTGATTCATCAAAGCTGCCGTTGTTTTAAGCCAGATTGATAAAGAGGAGTATTGGAGTCAAATGCTCCCTATTCATCAAGTGTCCCCTGTTTCTTAATGAAGCAGCAGTGTCTGACAAGTGGCAAATGCCTCTGTGCGCCTCACCACAAATCTTACTCCAGTCTGGGACTGGAGTAATATTTCTTGAATAATGAATGCCATGGCTCATCATGAATTAGACGAGCCCTCATCCTGTCCAGCCTCTCCCATTTTGGAGAAATTGGAATGAAAAGTCATAAAATATTTGCACAAATCCTTGTTGGGAAAAATGTGCAACTTTTCAAAGCAATTTAATTAATTTGGGGAAAAAGAAAGGGTATTTTGGAATCTGACAAGCTGATGCGCCTTTCCCTGAAACACCCTATGAATATTTGAGCGTCATCTAGTCCTGTTAACAAGAAAATGTTCATCTCACGTTCAGATACCGTGTATGGGGCTTTAAACCTGCTTTATACATGATTAGCAGTTTGTATCCTGTTGTTTTAATAGAGCTGGTAGACCCTGCGGTATCATGGCAGCAAGGCTCCATAAGATAGTCTGTCAATGGCTGCCATAAATCAAGGAACCCTCACTGCAAATAAAGGATTGTGGCTCAGAAAACAGACAGGCTTTAAGGATTTATAGTCACAGAGATCCCAGCATGGTGTGAAGTGAAGCTTTCAGCTCTGATCTATGCTGCCTACTTCACACAAGCAAACGCTGTGCCAACAAGTGTAACTTCTCTTGTGAGGATTACTGCCAAGATACCAGCAGATCTGCTGGTGCTGACTAAAACAGCAGGCTAATAGAGTATAGAGCAGATTTACAGTAATGTCTCTCCACTTTCAAAAATAAGTGCTCGCTAAATGTGCTCCTTCTTCTGTGTAATAGGATTTACTGTTTTATGTGTCTCGCCCCTGATGGGGACCTTAGGGTACTCGGAACTGGGCCCACTCATCATCTGCAGGCAGCAGGGTGTCACAGGCACATGACCCAGTCCATAATCCCCTCATCGGGCGAGCATTAAAAAGGGGAGTTGTAAAAAAGAAAAATAATAAAAAATAAGAAAGATGTTGTGACGCCACATGGGGTCTGTGGCCAATAAGGGCCACCGCTGCTGTCCTGGCCTCTGGGGATTATGGTGATATGAGGCAGAGGGGATGGTAAGTCCTCCATGGGCAGGGCTATTCCACAGAGCTGTGGTATTGATAGTGTTAATACAAGGCTCCCAGCCCCCTCAGGCAGCTTCCACTGCCGGTTTGTAAAAGTCAGTGTGTAGCTCTGCAGACACAGGATGAGCAGTCTTAAAGGGAACCAACCACCTCAGATGACGTGTATAAGCTGTTAATACATGTCCCTGGACCCTACCTACACCATTGCAGCTATCTTTTTGCTAAGAATATTGATAACAGCAAACCGAAATAAACAGTTTATAAACTTACATGGCTTTAGTACATGAGGGCGTCTCCCTTGGGCTCCAGTACGAGAGGGCTGTGTCTCCAGCAGCTTGAGTGGCTTTCCTCCCCTCCCTCTCTGTTTGCAGGACGTCACTGAAGGACGTGATATTATCTTTCTGTGGGCGGGCACGGACGGGAGCTGGCTTGCGTGCCCGCCCACAATAAGATAATATCACGTCCTTCAGTGACGTCCTGCAAACAGAGAGGGAGGGGGAGGAAAGCCACTCAAGCTGCTGGAGACACAGCCCTCTCGTACTGGAGCCCAAGGGAGACGCCCTCATGTACTAAAGCCATGTAAGTTTATAAACTGTTTATTTCGGTTTGCTGTTATCAATATTCTTAGCAAAAAGATAGCTGCAATGGTGTAGGTAGGGTCCAGGGACATGTATTAACAGCTTATACACGTCATCTGAGGTGGTTGGTTCCCTTTAAGGAGCGGTGGTGGGATCACGGGGCTATCAAGCACCTGCAGCCGTGATTAAGAAGCGGGAGGGGGGTGCTGTCTTTCAGCCGGGAGATCTTGTGGGCAGCATGCAGTGCAAATATGAGTACAAAGTTGCACCACTCCTTTTGATGTTTTTGATGCAAGGTTTATTATGAACAGATAATGACCACAGATGTCAACGCGTTTTGGCTTTAACCAAAGCCTTGCGTACGAATATTGGCTATGAAACAAAACAAATAAAAGTGTATAAATATTTACAAATATATGGTGTCTCCTGTACTGTAGGGAGCACAGGAAAAAGGCAATTTACATATTTACATAGGTCAACGATACTGTTGAGGACAGCAAGAATGTATTACTGTCCCAGAGTAAAAAAATGGGAAAGGAAACGGTGTTCACCAGTCCGCGCTGCCAGGATCCACTTATTCCAGGGAAGAAACTCACGATCAGATGTGATGTGATCAAAACTTTTTATTGCATCCAACGCGTTTCAACGCCTTTCCTGGCGTCTTCCTCAGGGATACCTGAGGAAGACGCCAGAAAAGGCGTTGAAACGCGTTGGATGCAATAAAAAGTTTTGATCACATCACATCTGATCGTGAGTTTCTTCCCTGGAATAAGTGGATCCTGGCAGCGCGGACTGGTGAACACCGTTTCCTTTCCCATTTTTTTACTGTGTGATTCCACGTGCAAGTGGTCGGTGGGAGTCCAGCAGCAGCCATCCGGATAAAACACCACATGTCTGCATACCAGTTGTGGGTCGCACAACTGAAATAGGTGAGTGGTTCCTTTATACCACCGGATTGTCAGTGTCTAAGTGATAAGGCACTATTGCGCCTCTTGTTCCCCTTCCCCCTTTTTCTTTTCATTTACTGTCCCAGAGGATGTTATTAGTACATAGTAGGTAGTAGGGGAGCTGAGCAGTTAGTTTAGGGAGTGCCAAAGGGTTGGTCCGTAGCGATTGGAGGAAGGTATAGATAGGTTTAGGAGGAATTAGATACAAATAGATGTATATAGATATACTTACGTAGACATATTTAGTAGGAGAGATAGGGTCGTGATATGTAGAAATTTCCAAATTACCAGGTGTAGGTCATGGAACGTTCTAGGAAAAGATTGGAAAGAGGGGTCTTTCCTTGGTAGCGAACGCTTGATTGTGGTGGTTGATATATCTCAATGATTCCCAAATGGGATAGGCGTTTTTCAGCACGGTCCTATGGGACCAGGAGACACAGCAGATAGAAGCCAGATAGATGTGACGCGGCTGGCCAGAGAGATTATAAAGTCTACTCTGATGGTACCTTTACACGCGGCAACATTTCTAGGGTGTCAACAGGTAACTTACTGGCTGCAGTGAAATCATGGAGACATCGTTCTATCTTGTTGCTGTGTACAAATGGAATCATGTCTCCATGATTTCACTGCAACCAGTAAGTTACCTGTTGACACCCTAGAAATGTTGCCGCGTGTAAAGGTACCATGAGAGATACTGTGGCTGAAGCTGTGGCTGGGCTAAGACAAACCACAGAGCAGCATGGGGAGCGCTTACAAGAGGCAGAGCAACGCCTATCAGAAGCTGAAGATAGAATTCTCACCATGGAAAGGCACATAGCAGCTCTACAAAAACATTCAGCATACACAGAGGAAAAAATGGATGACCTGGAGAACCGCTCCAGGAGAAATAATCTCAGAATGGTAGGCCTACCAGAGGCTTTCATGCCTTGCCAACTTGATTCAATATGGAGATAGATCTGCCGAAAGCTTTGGGCCTGAGGCGTCAATGCCGGGTGGAGAGAGCACACAGGGTGGGTCCCCCAAAAATCCAGAAGAAGGCCCACGACAGGTTATTGCCAGATTTCTGGACTATAAAGACAAAGAAACCTTACTTAGGGAATACAGATCCAAGCGTCTACCACTGATAATACAGGGACATAAGGTCAGATTATACGAGGACTATTCAGCAGAGGTGGCCCGTAAGAGGAAGGCCTTTAGCCCGGAATGTACTGTCCTGTACAAGAGGAACATTAGATTCCAGCTAGCATTCCTGGTGGTATTACGCTTTAGAGATGCCAAGAGAGAGCTGCATTCATTTGTAAACTGCAAGGTGGCAATGAAATTCCTCCAACAGCCACCTATACCCCCTCGGGGAAGCCAATCACCACCAAGCCCGGAGAACGCACAACAGAACCCGCAACAGCAGACGTATGCAGAGAAACTGTCGGCCGATATGGGAAGAAAAACTACAATCAACAATGTTGGCGGAGGTAAAGCAACACGAACGCAAGACAGACGCAGAAAACAAAGAGAGGACACCCATTCGCCAGTAACCGAGACATCCGAGTAAGGCCCACGTCACACACACAGATATTTGTGCAGATATTGTTCGCAGATCTCTGGTTGCAGTGAAATCATGGACACATTGTTCCATTTTGTGGCTGTATATAAATGGATTAATGTGTCCATAATTTCACTGCAACCAGAGATCTGTGAACAATATCTGCACAAATATCTGTGTGTGTGACATGGCCCTAACACCGGTTGAGTAACATCACAGTACACGCTGGAGACTTTTATGGAATATAGGGGTGGATTCTGCCCTTTCCACCCATCCTTTGTGGTTTGTCGCGAAGGAAAGACGCTGTGATACCCGGATTTCAGAATTATATCCCATGCGTCATGCTCACTTGATATTAAGCAGTGATGAACGATACACAGTTCAAAGGTCCTTTATACCGAACGTCACCACTGTTCCTTATTGTCTGGTGATCCATGCAGGAAAATTAATGTGAGAGCAATTTTGCTACTTCTTTCCCCCCTTAATAATTTTTTTTTCTTTTTCTCCTTCGTCGCTCTCTTGTTTCCCCCTCATCGGATGACTGATGGACGTGCTCTTCGGAGGAGGGGGCAGAGGAGCTGATCTGGCTCCAGAAAGGAGGGAGAGAAATTGGAGGTGGGGAGTCGGAGGGGGAGGGGGAGGAAGTTGAGGGGAAATTATTCTTTGGAAATTGTGACATAAACTTTCACCAGCCATTGTGGACGAGATATCTGACGCACTATTAAGAAAGAGGGAGATTGAGCGAGAATTAACTCGTCCCAGGGTGAGCGAGTTTAGGGAGGCCGTTGGATGATGCTTATCCTTACTAAAGACAATAGGCGTGGCAACTAACTGCCATCCGAAGAAATAGGGAAGTCATATGAAGGGTTATAGTTTTTTTTTTCCAAGGAGAGGAAAAGGAGAGAAATGGGACTCCTTGAGAGTTCGGGAATTTGGGGTTAAGGGGCTGGTTAAAAACTTAAATGTTAATTTTCATTATTATTTTTTGATGCTGCTGATGGCTACCTGGCATATGTCTACAGAACCCACCTATGCGTCATATAATGGCGATAAGACAAAGAAGCCAAGGGGATTGTATGGTATGATCAAAAGAAATCATGGGGTGCATGGGGATGGAGTCACATAACTGATGTTAAGAATTGTATCTTGGAATGTTAAGGGACTCAGATCCCCTAACAAACGTTATATGATATTACGTCACCTGAAGAGATTGAAAACTGATATCGCTCTCCTTCAGGAAACACATCTTCAGACCCATGAGTTAAAATATATGCAAAAATTATGGGTGGGTGCGGCCTGGGCATCAGGAGCGCAAGACAGGAAGGGGGGGGTACTGATCCTACTCAATAAACATGTAGCCCACACTTTAATTGCATATAGTACTAAAATTACAAGACCAACAGTTTAGCATATACAACATTTATGCACCGAACACCTCTAGAACCCAATTCTTCGCTGATCTATCCACAGCAATATTAGGTGATGGAGAAACGAACATCTTGGTAGGAGGTGATTTTAATGATGTGGCGCTAGAAGATTTGGATAGAAACAGGAGAGATATTGGAAACACGTTATCTAATACACCAATTAGAAATAGAGGAGCCCTAGCAGATTTGATGGAGTCGTCAAGACTGATTGATGTGTGGAGAGTTCTCCATCCGCAGGAGTTAGAGTACACTCACTTCTCTCACCCACATAGCTCTTGGTCACGTATAGATTATTTTTTGGCGTCTGAGCAGCTATGGCGGAGGACAGAGGATGCAATAATCGAGAGCATGGTGATATCAGACCATAGCCCGATCTGCTTGGATCTGATGGAGACTCACCAGCGAGGAGTGGACTTCCTATGGAGATTCCCTACACATTTGTCAAGAGATGGGGACTTTAAGGTCAAACTTAAGGAGTGGTGGACTAGTTTCGCGTCTGACAACGCCCAGCACAAAGATAATCACCATTTATACTGGGAGACAGGAAAGACAGTACTGAGAGGTCTCATATTGGCTCACATTTCCAGACAAAAGAGAATCTTAAGAGAAAGATACACCGCTGCCAGCGAGAGAGTGTCGACCACTTACAGGTTATACAGACGCTCACATAGTCTGAGTGACAAACAAGCATGGTTGGAAGCCAAGACTGATTTTGAGGTGTGGGCTAATAGGAGAGAAGAAATGACAAGAAGGGCCAACTGGAGACAGACCTCAATAGATTTGAGACAAGGCAGGACAATTATTGGCTATGTTGGCAAAGGGGCGGAGACTACCTAACCCAATCATGGCGTTATAAAAAAAGGGGGAGATGTTACAACAAATCCCAAAGAGATAAACTTTATCCTAGAAGACTATTACAGGAAACTTTATAGTGCCCCGGACGTAACAACACAGGGGGGAATAGATTGGTTAAATGAAATACCCCTCACCTCCATCACAGAGGTAGACCTGGAGGAATTCAATAGACATGTCACAGAGGCAGAGGTGGACCGGGCTATAAGGAAGCTGAGTAATGACAAGGCACCAGGGCCGGATGGGTACATGGGGGAATTTTTCAAAATCCTGAGGGAAGAGACTAACCCCAACACTGACTGGTCTCTACAACAATATTTTATCGGGGAACCCATATCGGAGGCCATGAATGTGGCCTATGATAAATTGCTCCCTAAGGGGGACAGGGGGGGAGAGGACCCGGCAAACTATAGACCTATATCTCTTATCAATCTTGATCTTAAATTAATTTCCAAAATTATAGCAGACAGATTAGCCGGAGTAATGCCATCATTGATAGAACATCACCAAACGGGATTTATTAAAGGGAGGTTTGCGGTCACCAACGTCCGTAAAGCCTTACTAGCTCTAGATGCAGTATGCTGCGGAAAGACCGCAAAGGGGGGGGACCCAGCCATGGTCACACTGGATGCGGAAAAGGCGTTTGATAATGTCAGGTGGCCATGGTTGGGTATGGTCCTAGATCGAATAGGTATCCGAGGGAGATTCCGCCAATACCTACAGTCCTTATACAACAATCCAACAGCGAGGGTCTACACCCCGGGCTTCATATCTTTTAAATTTCCTTTGCAGAGGGGCACCAGACAGGGCTGTACCCTGTCGCCACTTTTGTTCAACTTGGCCTTGGAACCCTTAGCACGCTTTATAAACAACTTTAGCCCCTTCGAGGGCATTAAGATAGGAAAATTAAAAGTGAAGTTGGCCCTATTCGCGGACGATATCATTTTATTCATGAATAATCCAAATAGAGATCTTCCTGTTGTCCTAAATGATAAAGACCGCTTTGGTGGATTCTCGGGGTTCAAGCTGAACAAATGTAAATGTGAGCTTCTGAAAATGAGAAATGGTGGAGGAGGAGAGAGGACGATTAAAGACTTGGGTATACCAATAGCAACGTCCTCAATTAAATATTTAGGGCTTATGTTAAGCAGGTCTCCAGAACAAATATATTCCCTTAATTACGGTCCATTATTTGACAAGATTGAGAGAGAATTGAAGAGATGGACAGGTCTCCCGCTATCATTGCTAGGTCGTTGTCATCTGATAAAGATGATTAGTTTTGCCCGGCTCCTCTACCCCCTTCAGACCTTACCACAGTTGCTGAAACGATCAGAGATATCCAGACTAAACAGAGCCTTCACTAGATTCCTCTGGAAAGACAAGAAGTCTAGGTTAAGATTGGGGATCTTGTCTCGGACAAGAGACAGAGGGGGACGAATTTCCCCGACGTTAGAGGGTACAACTTGGCTTGCCTACTCAGACAAGTGGTAGAATGGATCAAACAGTCCGAGAAATACTCTAACAAGCAACTAGAAGAGGCATACTGCGCCCCATGGGACAGATGCTCACTGCTGCACACATCCCTCTCTGGTCTACCACCACATATAAAATCGTCGGCCATATTTCGTGACACGATCATGACATGTAGAGATGTAGCAGAGCTGTGCACCCGTGGGAAAGTTCATGTGAGTTCATGCAGGCAAGCATGAACTCACATGAACCCTGACAGCAGCGCTACTTCAAATGAACAGCTGACCAGAATCAGCACCAGCCAGCGGGGAGGGGGCATGAGTGAGCGGAGAGCGCAGCACAGACCGGGGAAAGCTGGCGGTGAAGTCTTCTCACCGCCAGCTTCCCCGCCCGACTCCTAACTTAGCTCACAATAGCTCAACACCAGCTCACTGGTGCTGCACTCCCCCGCCCGGTCCTAACTTAGGATCGGGTGGGGAGGTGGTGGGGGAGCGGGGGATCCTTCTGTCAGGCTGCGGGGAAGTGAGTAGGGGGCTTAATGATTATTTAAAACCCGGCGGCTTTTTAACAATCATTTGGCCATTGCAGCCTTTTCCTCTGCTGCCAGACCTCTTTATAGGGTCTGGCAGCTGAGGAATTACTCGCATTTCCTATTGACTTACATTGTACTCGTTACTTAGCGAGTAATCGCAAGTATACTCACAGAATAATGAGTAGCCCGAGTACTGTACTATTCGGCGAGTACCGAACAGTAACGCTCATCCCTACTCTTTTTTAGATTGGTGGTTCAAAGTGGTGCTATGAATGTGTTATCACATATATGGTTGTACAATATACTACTCCTTTTCACATTGGGGCTTAATAGTGGTGCTTATTTTGGCACTGGGCTAAATTCTATAGATATTTGCTTAGAGCTTTATGCAATAAAGGCAAGATTGGTCACTTACTGTACTTACTCCCAGGGCGTACCCTTTGAAACACATCGAATTGACTGACACACACTGATGTCTCCCTTAAGCAAACCCTTTCCCTTCCCATCGCATCCAACAACCGTGAGGAGAGCTGACAGGAATGAGAAACATTCACCGTATTCCTGGGAACTTCACATTGTTTGCCTGTCATACAGTAAGTGCTTTCTTGGCCTTTTTCAGAGAATATGAATGATAGCGCAAAAACTTTTTTCCGCTCATGGTTAGTGGTTGGGTGAAGCCATTAATTGTCAAGCTACTGTGTTTCTCTTTTGAAACAATAATGACAACCAAAATCATCCAAATGACCCTGATCAAAAGTTCACATACCCCAGTTTTTAATACCAATATCAATGACAGCTTAAAGTCTTTTGTGGTAGTTGTGGATGAGGCTCTTTATTTTCTTAGATGGTGAAGCTGCCCACTCTTCTTGGCAAAAAGCCTCCATTTCCTGTAAATTCCTGGGCTTTCTTGCATGAACTGCACGCTTGATGATATTGAGGTCAGGAGACTGAGATGGTCACTACAGAACCTTCACTTTGTTCTGCTGTAGTCAATGATAGGTCAACTTGCCCTTGTGTTTTGGATCATTGTGATGTTGTCAAAGTACGTCCCATGCGTAATTTCCGCGCTGATGAGTGCAAATGTGCCTCCAGTATATGCTGATAATGTGCTGCATTCATCTTAACTTCAACTTTGAACAAGATTCCTGTGCCTTTATAGCTCACACATCCTCACATCATCAGAGATCCTCCTCCATGCTTTACATTAGGAATGGTGTTCCTTTCATCATAGGTCTAGTTGACACCTCTCCAAATGTAACAATTATGGTTGAGGCCAAAATGTTCGATTTTGGTCTCATCACTCTAAATTAACGTGTTTGAAGGCTTGTCACTGAGCTGTTTGGTGTATTGCAGGCGAGATACTTTATGGCATTTGTGCAGTAATGGTTTTCTTCTGGAGACTCGACCATGCAGCCCATTTTTTTCAAGTGCCTTCTTATTGTGCATCTTGAAACAGCACACCGCTAGTTTTCAGAGTCCTGTATTTCAGCTGATATTATTTGTGGGATTTTCTTTGCATCTCAAACACTTTTCCTGACAATTGTGGCCGAAAGATTTGTTAGTCTACCTGATCGAGGTTTGGTTTTTACAGAGCCCCTGATTTTCCATTTGTTAATCACAGTTTGAACACTGCTGACCTATAGTACATTAATTTGAATAATGTGTCAGAAATGTTAGGACTAGGTGGTGTGATTATAAATTGCATTGATTGAATAACCATATAACATCTGTTGTTTTGTAATCTGCCATTTTCTTTAAAAAAAAATTATTTTTACGTTATGAAGGTCCACTTTAAATGACACTTATCATGAACACATTGTATTGGACCAAAGGCAGATCTTACTGACTAAAATCTTAGTTCCAGATTTAAAAAAAAAACTGAAGAGCCATTTGAAGAGAATTTCTGATTTCATTATCACAGAAAAAGCTTTAATCAAAACTCACATATAAATTCCGCCCTAAACAATCACACACAAGTCCTGCCAGACCATCTTTTATGTTGGTAATTGGCAATTTGGGAAAGGCAGGTACTCAAAAGATACAAGCACATAACTGAACTTGACCGTAATCAACGGAAAGGGATGAAAGCCGGAAAAATCATTGAACTTGCTTGCAAAAAATTAATTATTCTGGACAGATTTAAATGAAAGAAGGTTGCATTATTTTTCATGACCCTCAATATTGGTCTTTCCCTGCCATTGGTTTTGTAAAATTAGCAGTGTCCTGTGTGAAATTTGCATCTCTGATGTATCAAGATTTCCTATTTCTCCTCTCGCTGCAGTTTTACTCTTAGGCCTCCTTCACATCACTTTTTTTGGGATCCGTGGCTATCCGTTGTCCCTATGGGCACGGATGGGCACGGATTGGTCCTTAATGGCCATCTATGTGTGCAGGGATATGATTGTGTCTGCTTTTTTCACGTCCCCAAAATAGGAGACTGCTCCTATTTTGGACTGCCTTCAAAGAAGCAGACAGAATCGGACAGTATCGGATCCGACACTGTCCGATTCAAATAACATGGGAGTCTATGGAGCTCGGATCCGGGAAAAGACAAGATTGTTTCCCGGACCCAGTTTTAGTGTACTGAGCATGTTCAGAACACTAAAACTGTTCTGTTCAGTGTAATTTCACTTTAGCAGTGTATCTACCTACACTGCTGAAGTGAAATTAAAAAAAAGCAATGTGTTAAAAATAAAAAAAAATGCTCACCTCTCCGCCAAGTGTCCCACGATGCGAGGTATCCACCTCCGATGGCTGCAGGACCTTAATCAGCTGACAGGGCAGGGCGGCAACCCGATTAGCTGATGTGTCACATGACAGCATCAGCTGAGTGGTCTAAACCCGTGAGCGATTTATACCACTCAGCTGATGCTGTCATGTGACACAACAGCTTATCGGTTGCGCCGGTCAGCTGATTCAGGTCCTTGCAGCGATCGGATGTGGACGCCTCGCATCGTGGGACACTTGGCGGAGAGGTGAGCATTTTGTTTTTTATTTTTAACACATTGCTTCTTTCCCTTTTGCAATGTATGTAGATACATTGTGTAAGTGAAAGTACAGCCCCACTTGCCTGTGCTTTGCAGGCTTGGCTCCTCCCTGCTCTTTCTGTGTTCGGATCCCTCAAAATCATGGATCTGGACACAGAAATGGCTTCCGGAGTTAATAATCCGGTCCTTTCCATTCCTGTCCGTGTGGTCCCCACAGACAGGAACAAAACGTGATGTGAAGGGGACCTTATAAGACTGATCTGTAACTTTTTGAAGGGAAAGGGCAATTCCACTATTATTTTTTATGATATATTTTAAGTATTAGTCGAGTAGTAAGGTACTCGGGTTCAGATAGCTGTAACTGAATACTTGAACGAGTAACGAATCCAATGCAAGTCAATGGGGAACTCACTCAGATCTGAATACTGAAACAGTTCAAAGTATTCGCTTACAGCTATCTGAACCCGAAGATCTTACTACTTGCTCATCATTAGTTACTTTTCATTTGTGGGTCTGTTACAATTAGGGAAAATGTATAGTATTGTTTTATGTTTTATTTTATTTAAAAAAAGGAAAATATTTTTGAGTATCCATAATTTGAGTGTCAGAACTTTTGGGGACAATGGGTTATTTTTTTCCACTAGACAAACTATGGTTTTCACTAGTACCAGAGAAACAAACTATGAATTGTTAAAATAATTTTTTATGACTTTTTTGGGGGGGCAGAAAGAAAAATAGGCAAAATAATAGCAATTTCAGCAATGTCATTCACCATGCAGGATAAAACATGATATTTTTTTTAAAGGATGGGTCATTATGTATACAGTGATGTCAATTTTGGATAATTTTTTCAATAGTAAGGTTCTAGTAATAGTTCAAACATTACTTTTTTACTTGAGTTCTTTCCATGTTTTATGGGTAGCGTGAAAAATTGGACAGTACTTCGATGTCCTCTGGATGCTCCCTGTTTTTCATGGACTGTTTGACAAAAGCTTCAAGGGATTGTCCGGGACTTTAAAATTGATGACTTCTCCTTAGGATGTATCATCAGTATCTGATTGGTGAGGGTGCAACAACCGGTATCCCCAATGATCAGTTGTTCCCTTTGCTGCACAGCTCCATAAACAGAATAGTGGTTCAAGCCAGGTACTGCACAACCGTCCCCTACTACTACTAATTTGAATTCAGTACCAAGCTATGGCCAGTTTATAGTTGATGGAGCTGTGCTGTGCAGCTCCGTAGCGGAGTAGTTCTGGCCATAGGCTGCACATTGGACATATGCGAATCACTGGAACTGTCTAATAGATTAAAAAAAATAAAAACAATATTCAGGGGAGCAGTGGGAATCAAACAAATGCAAAAGCTATAACCTTTTGACCTAGGGTAAGTAAGTAGATGATTCTCACATCAAAACATGCACAGAAAAATTATGTGTGAGCGAACACCGTCAACTGTTGGATAGAGTTTGAAGAATAGTAACTCTTAAATTAGGACAGGAACCAAGATAAGGAGGAGTGATTCCTGGGGAAAGAGAGTCAAGAGGGGGACCAGAACATCTGTGATGCAGCTGGAAAATCAAAACCTCCTGAGGACATAGTATACGTGGACTCATTGACCAGAATTGTAGCAAGGTGGACATGTTGCGCAAACTGAGTTGAAAGAGCTGAAAGAATGAGAAGTTTAGATGGGAGACTGTGTACTTGAGATGGCTAAGGCCTAGGAGGTCCCCATAATGGCACAGACTTTAGCTACACCTCGGAAAGATGAGGTACCTAGTGCAACTTGCGGTGTAACAGGAAACTGAGCTGACTCCTGTTAAAGCCTGTTAGAGCTACCATTGCAAATAATTATAGTGAAGATGGAAAGGAGTATCACAGGGACTAGGTAGCTGTTGATGTGTGAATATAGGGATGAGCGAGTATCCGAATAGAAGCGGTATTCAGCTACTTGCTACTCTCCGAGTATCTTATGTGTACTCGGGAGTAGCGAGTAGTCCTAATACTTTTGCAGTGTATCTATAGATACACTGCGAAAGTAGCCTAAAAGTGAATAAAAGTTGTTAAAAATAATAAAATTACATACTCACCTGTCCGACGCCTGCACCGGGACTGTCCCAGAAGACCTGCGATCCCCGGACAAGGACCTGTGACTACAGCGAATCAGATGGCGACACGTCACAACCACGTGATCGCTAGCGGCCACCTGATTGGCCAGGTTGCAAGGTCCTTGGTGTACTGTCAGGACCTTGCAATCTGGCCAATCAGGTGGCCGATAGCGATCACGTGGTTGTGACGTGTCACCATCTGATTGGCTGGTAGTCACAGGTCCTTGTCCGGAGATCGCAGGTCTTCTGGGACGGTCCCGATGCAGGCGTCGGACAGGTGAGTATGTAATTTTATTATTTTTAACAACTTTTATTCAGTTTTAGGCTACATTCGTAGTGTATCTATAGATACACTTCTAAAGTATTCAGACTCGCTATACTCGCAACGAGTACAGAGTACCGGTACCTACTCATTGCAAGTATAGCGAGTTCGAATATTACGGTACTCGCTCATCCCTAGTGACGTATAGTACATTCATTTGAATTTTGTGTGGGTAATTGTAGTATTAGAGGATGTGATTAAAATTGGCATTGATTGGGTAACAATATTATGTCTGTTGTTTTGTAAGCTGCCATTTTCTTTAAAAAATTGCATTTTGATCGTTGAAATTGTAAATAATTAATACATCTCCATCTTGTTCCACTGTTTGTGTCTGCATTCTGTGCTGCTGCATTAATTTACCTTTTTACACTAGTGACAGGTCCTCTTTAAATTGACGCTTATCACACTGTGTTGGACCAAAGGCAGATCTTCCTGACCAAAATCTTAGTTCAGATACTTAAAAAAAACTGAAGAGCCGGTATATTTCGTAGAGAGAGAATTTCTGATTTCATTATCACAGAAAAAGCTTTAATCAAAGCTCAAAGATAAATTCCGCTCTAAACAATCACACACAAGTCCTGCCGGACCACCTTTTATACTAGTAATTGGCAATTTGGGAAAGGCAGGTAGTCAAAAGATACAAGTAAATAACTGAACTTGACCTGTAATCAACAGAAAAGGATGAAAGGCGGCAAAAGTTTAGGTAAAAAATCATTAAACTTGCAAAAAATCTGTTATTCTGGACAGAGTTATTTAAATAAAAGAAGGTTACATTATTTTACACGCCCCTCAATATTGCCCGACTTCTGACTCAAATATGTAATGGCCACATAACACGTCCCAACATCGGTCCGATGTTGGATAAAACGACGTGGGAGTGCACTTTTTCTGGGCAGAATTCCAAGATCGCATAGGAGATGTTACACAGCGCGATATCGGCAGGCAACGTAACTGCGATGTCTATGCCCCCTTGTACGGGCGACCCAGGAACGACCATTTAACATGGGAGAGAATAGGGGAAGTTGTACTCAAAATTGTTGGGGCTTTCACACAGCACGATCCGGCCACATCGTCCATCCAATATTGGGCAGTTGGAGAGCCTGCACAATTCTTCCCCGATATCGTTTTGGCATCGTTCTTGCATCGAATTGGACTTTTACACCATACAACGCACAAACGATATCGGGGCCAACGCACGAACCACGTGACTTTTTATCGGAGTTGGACGCCGATATCGGGACGTGTAAAGTGGCCATAAGTCTTTCCCTGTCCCATTCAATGGTCTCCTGCAATTTGACTCCCTTGCAGTAAAATCAGGTTCAGTAGAGAACTTTTTAGTCAGTTCTTTGAGACTAACATCTAGACCTACAGTCAGATTTAACTTTATGAGTATATATGCTATATCTGAATTCTTAAATCTGTCTTCGATCATTGTGCATACCTGTAGAATGATGGCCCCCTTTAATGATATAAGGAGAAATAATTCTAGGATCACTACTGTATGCTCTCATCGCCGGTATGTCTATTCAAAACTGAATACTCTTAATGCTGATATGTTTGTTCACTACTGCATACCCCTCTATAAAATTACAAATGATTTTAATTGGGTTACGTTATGTATTGGCTATGTTGTCTCCATGTAAGTTTAACCCTGCTTTTCTGTTCGGGTCTACTATACACTTATAATGTTCCATTCATTTTGACCGGACTTCTTAAAGTCTTGATTTTTAGCTAATTTAAGTGTTTTATTTGAATACATGTTGCATTATTATGTGAACATGGTTGTTTATGAGCAAATGAAAAATTAAATAAAAAATTACATATTTGGTAATTTTAGACTGAACAGAACAGCAGGGTTAAATATTATGATATTATATTAATTACTATTAGCAACCTATAATAATAACAAACTGTTACTGGCCCATTGTCAATTTATGCGGCGATATTGTGGCGCCCCTATATCAAGGCGCCATAGGGAGGTACTACACCCCAAAGAGCAGGTGTAGTGCCTCCGGAGCCGTGGATATGGAGGACCCTACAGAGTCTTCACTCTGCATCCAAACAGTAGGCCACTTTAACACAGGGAACAGGTATTCAGTAGATCCGAGGGGGTGGAGCCGGAAGACAGGGAGTGACAATAGTGTCAGGCAGACGGTGTGAGACAGCGAGGAAGGCAGACGTAGGGGACGCTACAGCTGTAACAGGAGAGCACCTCTTAGGAGAGGGGTGACCCAGACTCTGAAGGGGGTTACTCCAGGACTGGTTGGAGCCAGCTGGAGACCCAGGTCACCACCTGCATACCGGAGCTGAGGCAGCTAGTAAAAGGTCTAACCCTAACTGCAGACCGGCAAGCCGAGGGCCCAACACAATGGAGCCACAGCACCCCTAAAGAAGCCTAACATCGGTCCCGCAGCTGGGTCCATGACGCCGACAAGTAAGAGACTTTAGATAACAGACCCCAAGGACTAAAGACTTGGCTCAAGAGGGGAAAGCAGAGACAGAGGGACAGGACCAGGAACACCATATTAAAGGCACCACTGCCAGACTCTGGAAAGTCCTCCAAGATCTGCGGCTACCAACCCGTTCAACCAGACTGTATCGTGTACCATTTTCCACCTGGAGGGCTTCTACAACCTCCTCGAGGTGAGGACTACTACTTCCCTCATCCACCCCGCTGCCCTGAGGTAAAGCTCCATCTGTGGGGAGCAGTACTACCAAAGCTGCATTTACATCACCTCAGCGGCCGGCCACAGCGCTGGTAACCCTATTACCATGTACCACAGGTGGCGTCACGTTACCATTGCCCCATCATCATCACCCCCACCCCGCCATTGAGGGTCCAGGGCACGGAACCGGAATCGACCAGCCATGATCCCCCAACCGAAGTAATCACCTATCCCGGTATCCGAGTACCCCCTACCCTGTCGACTGACTCAATATTATCGGCACTCTGATGGTATTGTGTTTATTCTAACATTAACACACTGCCTGGTGCCACACTATCTACCTATATTTCTGCAACAAACATTGATGGGAGATATGTATTCGTTGTCCGGAAGACATCCAGTGTAACATTGGGACTCGTATCCCTGCGCTCCATGACCTGCATCAGGACTTGTAATGTGTGACTCACTGATATTAAGCACATGGTCAGCATTTTGTGCATCATCCTAGGTATTTGCATGCTCAAACATAAATAATAGCGGGAGAAACGAGTTTAAAGGGAAGCATCCATTGCCATGTAAGGGTCCTTTCACATCAATGTTTTTCGCTAAATGTGGCAGATCCGCATCTGCTGAATCTGCCACCTAATGGCCAACTTGCGGCAGGTGCGGCAAGTGCAGTTTTGCTGCGATCTGGCAAATGCGGTAGATGCTGCCGGGCAAAAAAATGCGTTAGCTGCAGTTTTTGGCATGGCCGCAAAGTGCCGCAAGTGCCAGATTGCGGCAAAACTGCACCTGCCGCAAGCCCCATAGAGAATGAATGGGGACTTGTCGCAGGTGAACCGCAAGTCGGCCGTTAGGCGGCAGATATGGCAGATGCTGTAAACGCTGATGTGAAAGGATCCTAACCGCTGGGTCCTTGCTTGTGTTCCACGACAGTCTAACGGGACCCTTGATGTTGACAGGACGAGCTACACCCACTCCTGGCTCCAAATGAAGGAAAACTGGCATCTACTGGACAAAGTAAATTGGATCTCTGAAGGCTCAAAAAGGGTGAGATAGTTTTAGGTCTGTCTGTCTTATGGCCACTTTACACGCTCCAACGTCGGTCCAATATTGGATCCGACGGCGCAGGAGCGCGCTTTTTCTGTCCAGATTTCCAAGATCGCATCGGAGATTTACACAGCGCGATATCGGCATACAACGTCTCTACGATGTCTACGCCCCCTTGTACGGCCGACCCAGGAACGACCATTTAACATGGGATAGAATAGGGGACGTTGTACTGCACATCGTAGTTGGGCGTTTACACAGCCCGATCCGGCTCCAACCTCCATCCAATATCGGGCCATTGGAGAGCAGGCTCATTCGATCCCCGATATCGTTTTGGCATCGTTCGTGCATCGTATTGATCATTTATACTATACAACGCACGAACGATATCGGGGCCAACGCATGAACCACGTGACTTTTGGTCGGAGTTGGACACCGATATCGGGACGTGTAAAGTGGCCATTACGCTGGTTTCACACTACAGTTTTTTTTATTCAGGCGGGAAATAATATGAAAACCTGCATCCGCCTGCATTCCTGCAATATTAAAACCTGATGCAACTGGATGCTCCTGCACTGGTATTATTACTGATCTAGCGCATGGATCCATTGTAATACCGGGGTGGTAGCATTCAGTTGCATCAGGTTGTGTATATTTTTTAAAAGGTACCGTTGAACAATGACACGCCCTCTAGTGTCATATGAAACTGGCTTTGGGGTATGCTCAGTCAAAAAACCCAGATACGGCGACCTGATACAGCGGGATCTGACATTTAAAAATAGGGCGGAGCCCAGCCATTGGTCCCCCCTATCAGTGGTGCACAATGGACACAGGTCCCCCCTGTCAGTGGGGCAGAGGGGTCACAGGCCACAGGTCCCCCGCGTCAGTGGGGCAGAGGGGTCACATGCCACAGGTCACTCCCATCAGTGGCGCAGAGGGGTCATGGGCCACAGCTCCCCCCAGTCAGTGGGATAGAGGGGTCACAGGCCACAAATCCCCCCAGTCAGTGGTGCAGAGGGGCCACGGGCCTCAGATCCCCCCTGTCAGTGGGGCAGAGGGGACACTGGCCACAGGTCCCCCCTGTCAGTGGGGCACAAGGGACACAGGTCTCCCTGTCAGTGGGGCGGAGGGGACACGGGCCACAAGTCCCCCCTATTAGTGGTGCATAATGGACACAGATCCCCCCTGCCAGTGGGGCAGAGGGGACGCAGTTCACATGTCCCCGCAGTCAGTGGGGCAGAGGGGTCACAGGCCACAGGTTCCCCCTGTCAGAGGGGTCACAGGCCACAGGTCTTCCCTGTCAGTGGGGCAGAGGGGTCACAGGCCACAGGTCACCCCTGTCAGTGGGTCAAAGGGGTCACAGGACACAGGTCCTCCCTGTCAGTGGGGCAAAGGGGTCACAGGACACAGGTCCCTTCCTGTGTGTGGGGCAGAGGAGACACAAGCCACAAGTCCCCCCTGTCAGTGAGGAACTGTGGATGCAGGCCAACAGGTTTCCCCTGTGAGTGGGACAGAGGGGACGCAGGACCCCCTTGTGAGTGGGGCAGAGGGGACACAATACCCCCTATCAGTGGGGCAGAAAGGATACAGGTCCCCCTGTCAGTGGGGAAGAGGAGTCACAGGCTACAGGTTCCCCCTGTGAGTGTGGAGAGAGAAGCAGCTCTATGGTCCCACCTGTCAGTTGATGGGGAGACACAGGCACAGGAGGAGAGAGGTAAAGTGCACAGAGCCTCCCTGTCAGGGGAGGGGCGAGACACAGCGCACAAGGGGGAGGCACAGGGGGAGAGGCACAGCCCGCAGCCTATATTTTATATCCTAATATATATATATATATATATATATATACACATATACATATAATAGTGTGTAGCCTCTATATTACGTATACTGTAAATCCAGCCCCCAGCCTCTATTTTATATATTACAGCCTCTATATTATATATAGACAGCCTATATATTATATATACACAACCTGCAGCTTCAATTATATATACATATATATGTTTACAGCTAGTATGTGGCCCACTGAGATGATTTCGCCCGGGGCCCACAAATACCTGGAGCCAGACCTATGTGTGTATGTGTTATACAGTGGCATTGTGTGTGAGTTATACAGTGCTGCTGTGTGTGTTTGTGTTATACAGTGGGGTCTTATGTGGGGGGAATATGTATATTTCTGAGGCAGTATAGTGTAGGGATGGGCGAATCTACTCGCTAGGACTCGTTACTCGGCGAGTAGTAAGGGACTCGCAGGACTCGGTACTCTGCGAGTTTCCCAGTGATTACTCGCACGAGTCCAATGCAAATCAATATCAATCCTAGTTTTGTCAGAAACGCTGACAAAACTAGGATTGCCATTGTTTGCATTAGACTCGTGCGAGTAATCACTGGCTACTGTGCCAGTGATAGCAGGGAAACTCGCAGATAACTGCTGTTTCTTTGCGAGCCGAGTCCAGCTGTCTTCTCTGTGCAGCTCCAGGGTCCTAGAGCCCGCCTGCTCACAGACATTATATAGCAGTGCTGAGATTGTTCTCAGTCTGCTCATTCCCTGTGTACAGACATGAATGTCTGTGCACAGAGATGATGTAGCAGAGCTGTCTGTTCTGTGCAGGCTGCCGCAGCTCCAGGGTCCTAGAGCCCGCCTGCTCACAGAGATGATGTAGCAGAGCTGCGATTGTTCTCAGTCTGCTCATTCCCTGTGCATAGACATCTATATCTATGCACAGGGGATGTAGCAGAGAGGACATCGCGTTTTGGACTGCGTCGGACGGAAGAGGATTTTTTTAATTAAAGATGGAGTCCCTAATGGCTTTTTTTTTTATTTCTAATAAAAAATTTTCCTTGTGTTGTGTTTTTTTTAAAACAATTTAATAGAAATTCATGGCGGTCATGTCTAATATTGGCGTGACCGCCATAAATTTCGGGCTTAGGGCCAGCTGATAATACAAAGCTGGCCCTAACCTCTTTATTACCCAGCGTGCCACCGCTACCAGGGCCGCTGGAAGAGCGGGGTTCAGCGCCAGAGGATGGCGCTTCAATGAACGCGCCATCTTCTGGGGCGGCTGCGGGCTGCAATTTGCAGCGGGGGGTGCCCAGAAAGCTTGGGCATCCCTGCGCTGCGGATTCCAGCCCCCAGCTGCTTAGCTGTACCTGGCTAGACATAGAAATTGCGCGGAGCCCCACGCATTTTTTTTTTATTATTTCATGAATTTCAGAGTCAGAGTCTCAGAGTCAGAATCTCAGAATTTCATGAAATAATTAAAAAAAAATGGGTGGGGCTCCGCGCAATTTCTATGTCTAGCCAGGTACAGCTAAGCAGCTGGGGGCTGGAATCCGCAGCGCAGGGATGCCCAAGCTTTCTGGGCACCCCCCGCTGCAAATTGCAGCCCGCAGCCGCCCCAGAAGATGGCGCGTTCATTGAAGCGCCATCCTCTGGCGCTGAACCCCGCTCTTCCAGCGGCCCTGGTAGCGGTGGCACGCTGGGTAATAGAGGTTAGGGCCAGCTTTGTATTATCAGCTGACCCTAAGCCCGAAATTTATGGCGGTCACGCCAATATTAGACATGACCGCCATGAATTTCTATTAAATTGTTTTAAAAAAAACACAACACAAGGAAAATTTTTTATTAGAAATAAAAAAAAAAGCCATTAGGGAATCCATCTTTAATTAAAAAAATCCTCTTCCGTCCGACGCAGTCCAAAACGCGATGTCCTCTCTGCTACATCCCCTGTGCATAAATATAGATGTCTATGCACAGGGAATAAGCAGACTGAGAACAATCTCAGCTCTGCTACATCATCTCTGTGCACAGACATTCATGTCTGTACACAGGGAATGAGCAGACTGAGAACAATCTCAGCTCTGCTACATCATCTCTGTGCACAGACATTCATGTCTGTACACAGGGAATGAGCAGACTGAGAACAATCTCAGCACTGCTACATCAGGCAGCAGGCGGGCTCTAGGACCCTGGAGCTGGCAGCCTGTACAGAGGAGACAGGATCTTATCTGTGCGAGTCAGCGATTACTTACAAAGTAAACGAGCAATGCAAATAAATGACAAAACTAGGATTGCTTCAGGCTGAAGCTTCCGAGACACATCTGCGATTTGTAAATCTCACACTACTCGCTATTACTCGCTTCCCCATTCATTAACATTGGACTCGCTAGACTCGCAACGAGTAGCGAGTCCTGTGCTCGGACTCGCTAGAGTCAAGCGATTCCGAGTAATTTAGGATTCGCCCATCACTAGTATAGTGATACTTTTATTTTTAAGGGCATTGTGTCGGAAAGTGGTGCTGAATATGGAGAAGAAAGAAGTCTCTAGAGACTAACTGTGGTGTCAAATCTCATCATGGCGCCTGTGCTACAACAAAAGAAAAAGAATGGGAACAACTCCAATCAGAGAAGATTTCATCTACAGTATAAGGTACCAAGATGTAAATGTTTGTGATCCTACCTGCATCTTATCTGTACTGTGGTTCCTGTATGGTCCGCAGTCTGATGATGACTGGTAACAAGAACTCCCAGCATCTCTTTACCATTTTTAAAGACATGTTGGGAGGTATAGGTTTATGTGACATAAGTGTATCATGGGGCTGATCTGACACTGAAATTGATCCCTTTACTAAGCTTGGCACTGCATTCATGTCCTGATGGTTGTTCTGGCGCTGCATTCTCTACTTACGGTGGTTCTGGTGCTGCTTTCACATATTGAAGGTTGTTCTGGCCCTTCAGTCATCTACTGAGGTGGTTCTGGCCCTGTATGTCTCTGCTGATGTTGATTCGGTCACTGCATTCATGTACTAAGGTCGTTCTGTCACTACATTCCTTTATTGATGGTGGTTTTGGCTCTGCGTTTATCTACTGATGGTTGTTTTGGCCCTGCATTCACCTGCTTATGGTGGTTCTGTCACTGCATTCATCTGCTGAAGGTGGTTCTGTCACTGCATTCATCTACTGAGGTTGTTCTGTCACTGCAATCCTTTGCTGATGGTGGTTTTGGCTCTGCATTCATCTACTGATGGTTGTTCTAGCTCTGTATTCATCTGCTTATAGTGGTTCTGTCACTGCATTCATCTACTGATGGTGGTTCTGACCCTGAATTCATCCACTGAGGTGGTTCTTGTTTGCATTCATCTACTGATGGTGGCTCTGTCGCTGTATTCATCCACTGACTGTAGTTCCAATTTTGCAATTCGAAAGTGTTCGACTTCGATTCGATTCGTCGAATTTGCTGTGTGTTCGTCGAATGTTCATCGAACACCGTCGAACACATAGAACACCATTGAAAATGAATGTAAAATATGTTTTAATGTTAGTATCGGGTGGGGGAGCAACTACAGAGAGGGGGGAGCGAAAGGCACAGGCGGGGAAGCCGGCGGTGAGAAGAGGACTTCACCACTGGCTTTCCTACTCTGTGCTGCACTCCCTGCTCCCTGATGCCCCCCTCTTCGCTCCCTGGATTTGCTCACCCCGCCCGGTCCTAACTTAGGATCAGACGGGGAGGCAAGCGGGGGAGCGAGAAAGTCTCACCGCTGGCTTTCCCGCCAGTTATTTCAACTGATCAGCTGATGCAGATCAGCTGTTCATTTGAAGAAGCCTGAAGAAGCCGCGGTGCTGTCAGGGAAGGGTTCATGTGAGTTCATGCAGCATGAACTCACATGAACTTTGCCACGCCCGGGTGCTGCACAGCTCAGCTACATCTCTGGTAGAGGTTCTCTACCAGAGATGTAGCTGAACTAAAGAAGAAAACCTGATTGGACTACGTCGGACTGAAGAAATTTTTTTTAATAAAGATCGAGTCTAAATGTTGTTTTGTTATTTTTACTACTAAAAGAATTTTTCTACGTGTTGTGTTTTCTTTTTAAAAAGTTTACTAGAAATTAACGGTGGTCATGTCTAATATTGGCGTGAACCCATGAATTTCGGGCTTAGGGCCAGCTGATAACACAAAGCTGGCCCTAACCCCTTTATTACCCAGTGAGCCACCGCACCAGGGCCCTGGATGAGATGGATACAGCGCCAGAGGATGGCGCTTCTCTGAACGCGCCATTTTCTGGGGTAGCTGCGGACTGTAATTCGCAGCGGAGGGGGCCCAGTAAGTAACTTAGGATCAGGTGGGGAGGGGGCATCAGTGAGCAGGGAGGGGGCATCAGGGAGTGGGGAGCGCAGCACAGACCAGGAAAGCCGGCGGTGAAGTCTCACTGCCGGCTCTCCTGCCTGTAGTTTCAAATGAACAGCTGATTCTGGTCAGCTGTTCATTTGAAGTAGCGCTGCTGTCAGGGTTCATGTGAGTTCATGCTTGCCTGCATGAACTCACATGAACTTTCCCACGGGTGCACAGCTCTGCTACATCTCTAGTAGAGGTTCTCTACCAGAGATGTAGCAGAGCTAAAGAAGAACCCTGGATTGGACTACGGCGGACGGAGGAGGATTTATAATAAAGATGGAGTCTCTAATTGTCTTTTTTGTTTTATTTCTAATAAATATTTTTTTTCTCTGTGTTGTGTTTTCTTTTTAAAAACTTTACTAGAAATTAATGGTGGTCATGTCTAATATTGGCGTGACCCCATGAATTTCGGGCTCAGGGCCAGCTGATAACACAGAGCTGGCCCTAACCCCTTTATTACCCAGTGAGCCATGGCACCAGGGCCCTAGATGAGCTGGATACAATGCCAGAAGATGGCAGTCCAATGAACGTGCCATCTTCTGGGTGACTGCGGGCTTCAATTCGCAGCAGGGGGGCCCAGAAAGCTTGGGCCTCCATACGCTGCAGATTCCAGCCCCCACCTGCCTAGCTGTACCTGGCTTGACATAGAAATAGCGTGAAGCCCCACACATTTTTTTTTTTATTATTTCATGAAATTCATGAAATAATAAAGAAAAAAGGACTTCCTTCTATTTCAGTTTCCAGGCAGGTACAAATAGCATAAAACCACAATCTCCCATTGATCCAACGGAAGAAAAACTTGAAACGTACGTTGGCTGGAGGGGTGAGGAGCCTGTGTCACAGAACAGCGTTCAGTGCAGCCTGGAACTTAAGGTAATTGCAAGCAGGAATCTAAATTGGTGTACTGCTGGGGGTCCCTGGTCTGATTATTTACTGGGATATTGAAAGTGCCCCCATGAATGAGTTTGCTGGTTCTAGGTGATGCAAGGTGGTGATTTGGCACTGATATGTACTTTAATATATAGCTATCTGATAACTATTATTACATAGGAGCACCCTTATATACTGTAGTTTGCTAATGAGAGGTATTTTTGTAGAAATTTTAAAATTTTTATACAGTATTGCCTATAACTATTATGGTACCTTGACAGATGTATTAAATCTCAATTTTGAATATTGATAAATAAAGATATTTAATTGTTAAAGAGATAGTATTTCATTTATCTTCCGTTGGATCAATGGGAGATTGTGGTTTTATTTATATATGAGTGAAACCTCAGATAATTGGACAGTTGATTATAAGGTACAAATAGGCACCTGGTGGTTGGAGGCAGCCCGTTCCTGCCTGCTGTACCTGGCTGGACACAAAAATACGGCGAAGCCCACGTCAAAAATGTTTGGAAAAATTAAAAAAAGGTAAAAATACATTTAGGGACTGCATCTTTATTAATCCCTCGAGGCTGGAGCGCAGCGGCATTGTAAGGGGGGTTAACTCAGGTCACCCGAGGACAGCTCAGGTGGCAATAGTAGACATGACCGCCATGAATTTCTAGTAATTTTTTAAAAAAAAACACAACACATAGAAAAATTTCTTTATTAGAAAAAATAACAAAACAACATTTAGACTCCATCTTTATTAAAAACATTTTCTTCAGTGCGACGTAGTCCAATCAGGTTTTCTTCTTTAGCTCAGCTACATCTCTGGTAGAGAACCTATACCAGAGATGTAGCTGAGCTGTGCAGCACATGGGCGTGGGAATGTTCATGTGAGTTCATGCTGCATGAATCACAATAACCTTTCTGTGACAGCACCGCGACTTCTTCAAATGAACAGCTGATCTGCATCAGCTGATCATTTGAAATAACCGGCGGGAAAGCCAGCGGTGAGACTTCACCACCGGTTTTCCTGCTCTGTGCTGCACTCCACCGCTCCCTGATGCCCCCTCATCGCTCCCCCCACTGCCTCCCCGTCTGATCCTAATTAGGACCAGGCGGGGGAGCAGATCCAGGGAGCAGGGAGGGGGCATCAGGGAGCGGGAGCGCAGCACAGAGCAGGAAAGCCGGTGATGAAGTCTTCTCACCGCCGCCGGCTTCCCCACCCTGGTCCTTCGCTCCCCGCTCCCTGGTGCTGCGCTCCCCGCCCGATTCTCACTCAGGATTGGGATGGGAGGCTGCGGGGGGCAGAGGATGGGGCTGAATGATCGTTTAAAAGCTGGCGGCTTTTTACCGCCGGTTTTTAAACAATCATGCCCCCATTTCAGCCTTTTCCTCTGCCCCCAGACCACTTTATAGGGTCCTTTTGGTGAACAAACTGTTATCGAACATAACCTCGAACTGCCGAATTTGAAGCTAATTGTTCGCATTTGTCGAATGACTCAAACACCGCCCAAAACAGCTCGAATTTGAGATTGGCGAACATTTATATATATATATATATATGTCGCCCCAGGGTCGTAGGGTACTCAGAACCAGGCTGTTTAGCAGTTCTGGGAAGCCACATGGGTCGAGACTCGGCTTCCGTGACCCTGGGTTCAGTTGTAAAAGGCAGTACTTGGCTAATGTAGGGAAAGGGGGGATTTATAAGGGAGTTATTTGTGATGCCACCCATGGTTTGGGGTATGGGTAGCCACCGCTGCCGCAGAATCTCTGGGGATGATGGACGGGCAGCTTTGATGGAGTGGCTCTCCATGGGCAGAGCAGATTCCCAGGGCAATGGATGTTGGAAGGATGTAGGGTGCAGGATGGAGGGTGCGCATTAACAGTCAAACTCACGTTTTGTTGGTTCCTCAAATCATTTACTGGTAGACCGGTTCCACCACAAATCCTGTTCTGTGAGTCCGTGTAACCTGGGAGTAACTCGGGGTTCTCCACACCTGGCAAGTTCTGAGGCCTCCCTGCTGCGCTTTCTCCTGTCGGTCCCTGCTGCTGCTTGAAGCTGAGCTGCGGCCCTCTTTCTCTCTCAATCTCCTACACATACCAGTATGAAAGACAGCTCGAGTCCTTTATTAGCCCCACCTCATGGGCAGCTACTCCTGGGCTCTTGATGCTGCTTAGCCTCTGGGCACTTGGTGTGGATGGGGATCTTCAAATTCCCCACCCTCCGGTATTAGCTGCCAGGTTGTTAGCCCCTGCACAGCCTCGGACTCCGGTGTCTATTTCTTGGCGATTGTCCTCTGGGGTGAGCTCAACACCGCTCGGCTCCCAGGCTCTCCTCAACATTCTCAGACTCTTACCTTAGGTACCTCAGCTAGGCTTAGCTTTCCTGGGGTGAGCTTAGCGCTGCTCTAGCCCACAGGATGTCTTCCTCAGTACTGCTCTGTACTGAACTGACTAACTCCAAACCGGACCAGAATTTATAGGGGGAGCTTACCCTGAACCCAGGTTTAGGTCTCCCCCTTCAGGCCTGGAGGCAGAAAGGTGTTGTGTGCTTTCATTTTGCCTGGTGTGAATACCCTTTGTTGCTCTCAGGTATGACACCCCCACCCCCCGAGGGAGATGACCTTGTGGCATCCGAACTCTGGGGTGCCACATATACACATACAAACACACACACTATATATTCTTACACTGACAATGGTATTACAATTAAATCTATAAAAGCTTTAATGTTGTAAACTGCAGTTTCTGTGTTTTATAAAAAAAAAAAATATATATATAAATAACAGCTTGATTTATGTAAAAGAGCCAGCACTACTCTGGTATGATGATGATTCTCCCTGGATTAGTCCTGGCTGAAATCCACTAATCACGCCAACCTGGGCTGATTGACATCTTAAATACCATTTACTCCATGGCAAGACCGTCGTAAATCTTGTGCACGATATGTCTGGATCTGAGCCAGGACTAGTCAGAAGGAAGCGATGCCCCACCGGACAAGCCCCAGCTCATTTAATATTACAAGATGCAGAATAATACAGCTCCTGCGAATCACAGAATGAAAGATATTGGAACTTCAAAGGATTTTGTATAATTCTGCTATATGTATGTGTATATATACTATTATATATACCGACATATAAATATATATAAATATATCATATACTGTATACTTATATACAGGTATATATACACATACATATATATTTGTATAAATATATGTGTACATGATATGTATATAATGGCGGTTTCTAATGTTTAGGGGTCCTGACCGGTTCCCTTTAAGAGAAACTTTTTTCATCTCTTGCCAGTTTTTAGTACTGTAAGTCTGTATTTACTTGATAAAAGTAGTTAGCCCCAAGGCAGCTGTCCTTTGTAGCTTATCAACCATAGCGGAGCATCTTGACAGCAACCCAAATAACCTTAGGCATCCGCTGTCCATTATCACACAAGTAACAATCTGAAGTACACGGTGAAAAGCTGCTAAATGCAGTCCACTGTTTAGTTACTAAAACAAAATTATCTTTAAATAGTTTGTGTGTTTCCAGTGACAATCATCACCACCTCGAGCTTACTCTCACTTTATAGGGACACGAAAGATGCTCTAACAAATATCATATACATTGGCAATCAGGGCCGGCGTTGAAGGGGGCAGACTGGGCAGATGCCCAGGGCCCCCACTCTCTTAGGGGCCCCCAAAGGAGCTGAACTGAAAATAGCAATAAAACAGTAAAAGAAAATGAACAAAATACACATATTTGGTATCGCTGCGTTCGTAAGAATCTAAGCTATCAATATATGAAGTAAATTAATCCAATTGGTAAATGGCGTAAAGGGTAAAAAAATAAAAACTCCAGAATTATGTTTTTTGGGCCACCACGTTGTTACAATAAAATGTTATAAAAGGCGATCAAAATGTTGTATCTGACTCAAAATGATATCAGTAAAAATGTCAGCTCAGGGCACATAAAGTAAGCTCTCACATAGCCCTGTATCTTCAAAAATTAAAACATCATGGGTGTCGGAAAATAGCGAATAAAGCAAATTTTTTTTTTTTATTATTTTTTTTTTACTAATTTCTGGTGATTTTTTTTATGATTGAAATAAAGAAAATGTTCAGTATCTTCTTATTCTGACATAGATAATCAACTTATGAAGTCACTTTTACCATATAGTTAACAAGAATAAATAAAAAACTAAAAAAAAACATAGAATTGCACTTTTTTTTGCAATTTCTAAGCACTTGGAATTTCTTTCTCATTCTCCAGTACATTTTGTGGTAGAATGAATGATGTAATTCAATAGTACAACTCATAACGCAAAAAACAAGCCCTCGTACGGGTGTGTGGATGGAAAAATAAAAAAGTTCTGGCTCTTGAAAGAGGTGAGGAAAAAACAAAAACGAAAAATCGCTCAGTGGTAAAAGTTATAAAATCCTTGTAATTGCCATATAATAGCAGCAGGAGCGCCCCCCACAGGCTTCAATGTTCGCATATTCATGATGGGCGTAATTAAGTGTTAGGGGACCTCCTTAATTCATACATTTGTAGCCAGTTATCAAGCAGAACTTTGTTTTTGAAAGAAATCAGTCATGTTTATAGAATTGTGGACAACTCCTTTAAGATCAATATTTCCACTAGTGACCCCAGAACAACACAAGACCACCAGGATGGGGCTCAATTCAAATGTATTTTTTTTTTTAAAATATGAAGAATATAGCAGATCTTTCTTATGGCCACTTTACACACGGCTACATTTCTAGCTTATCCACAGGTAACTTACTGGCTGCAGTGAAATCATGGAGACATTATTCCATTTGTACACAGCAACAAGATAGAACCATGTATCCATGATTTCACTGCAGCCAGTAAGTTACCTGTGGATAAGCTAGAAATGTAGCCGTGTGTAAAGTGGCCATTACAGATGACATTTAGGTAGATGATCCTATGGAAACATTCTTCTCACGATTTAGTGCCTGTCCGTGGGATCCAAGTTTGAAGGAGGATCCCACGGACAGGCCCGGATCCACACGGATCCCTGCAATCGGATGACAAATAGCCATCCGATCCGATTCTATGCAGGATCCGAGTGGATCCTGTTCTTCCTGCCTGTCCCTGCTTCTTCTCTATCTGTCCCTGTCTGTTCCTCTTCTATCTCTGCTCTCCCTCTTCTCTATCCTGCCCCCTGTCCACTCCCCCTCCAGTATGTAAAAAAGAAAAAAATCCATCTGGTGGCTGAAGGACCTGTGATGATGTCACAGAGCCGGTCACCTGACACGTCAGCTGACCGGCTCTCTGACATCACCACAGGATCTTCTGCACAGATGGTGACAGTCCCTGAAGGCGCCGGAAGGTAATGTATCCTCCGGGAGTTTTTTTTTAAACAAACAGAAGGAATAGAATAGAGAAAAGGATAGGGAATAAGACAGGGAAGAGGTTAGAATAGCGGGGGGACAGCATAGAATAGCTCGGTTCAACTCGGATCCGATGTCCATAGGCTCCCATGTCGTCGGGGCTCGGATCGGCTCGGATCCGATGCTTTCCGATTTCATTCTCGGACACAAAATCGCAGTAGGCTGCGTTTTTGTGTCCGTGCTAAAATCGGACAGGATCGTATGGTGCCAAAATCGGATGGCATAAGGCACTCATCTGATCCGATCCGAGCCCCATAGGGATACATGGGATCCGATTTTGGATCCGAGTGTATCCGTTTTGAAACGGATACACTCGGAAGCTCCAAAATCGTGATGTGAAACCGGCCTTACTGATTCTCCAGTTTGTAAATATTATTTAATTAAATACTTGTAGGTAATTTTTAATCAATATAAGGAGTCCTATGCTCACAATCCCCATCTCTTGGTCAGAGGATAAGAGTTTAGAAAGAGCAACTCTCCCTGGAGGAGCCGTCCTGTATGACACAGGCAATGATGGGAACGGATGTCTATGTGTGTGTGCTAGGTGTATACATGTAATATATAGTGTATGTGTCACATACCGTGTGTTGCATGTATGTACATCCACATTTATAAATCCCAGCAGCACAGATGAGAGTTCCTAGGTGTAAACATGTCGACAATTGCCCAACAAACAAGCAAAATGCGGCTCATCATCGGGTGATTGAATTGTATATGGAGGAACTAGGGATGGGCGAATCTACTCGGTAGGACTCGTTACTCGGCGAGTAGTAAGGGACTCGCAGGACTCGGTACTCTGCGAGTTTCCCAGCGATTACTCGCACAGCACTGAGTCCAATGCAAATCAATGGCAATCCTAGTTTTGTCAGAGACTGACAAAACTAGGATTGCCATTGACTTGCATTGGTCTCATTACTGTGCAAGCAATTACAGGGAAACTCGCAAAGTAACTGCTGTTACTTTGCGAGCTGAGTCCGCTGTCTGCTCTGTGCAGGCTGCCGCAGCTCCAGGGTCCTAGAGCCCGCCTGCTCACAGAGATGATGTAGCAGAGCTGCGATTGTTCTCAGTCTGCTCATTCCCTGTGCATAGACATCTATATCTATGCACAGGGAATGTAGCAGAGAGGACGTCACGTTTTGGACTACGTCGGACGGAAGAGGATTTTTTTAATTAAAGATGGAGTCCCTAATGGCTTTTTTTTTTATTTCTAATAAAAAATGTTCTCTGTGTTGTGTTTTTTTAACCCTTTATTGGAGATTCTTAGTGGCTGGGTCAAACCTGGCCTGACATTAAGAATCTCGGGCTTAATACCAGCTTGTATAACAAAGCTGGTATTAACCCCTTTATTACCCAGCGTGCCACCGCCACCAGGGCCGCTGGAAGAGCGAGGTTCAGCGCCAGAGGATGGCGCTTCAATGAACGCGCCATCTTCTGGGGCGGCTGCGGGCTGCAATTTGCAGCAGGGGGTGCCCAGAAAGCTTGGGCATCCCTGCGCTGCGGATTCCAGCCCCAGCTGCTTAGCTGTACCTGGCTAGACATAGAAATTGCACGGAGCCCCACGCATTTTTTTTTTATTATTTCATGAAATTCATGAAATAATTTAAAAAAAGGGCTCCCCTATATTCTTGTGTCCAGCCAGGTACAAATAGGCACCTGGGGGTTGGGGGCAGCCCGTCACTGCCGGCTGGATCCGGCTGGTTCCAGAAATACGGCGAAGCCCGCGTGAATTTTTTTTTCGTTCATTGAAGCGCTATCCTCTGGCGCTGAACCCCGCTCTTCCAGCGGCCCTGGTGGCGGTGGCACGCTGGGTAATAAAGAGGTTAGGGCCAGCTTTGTATTATCAGCTGGCCCTAAGCCCGATATTTATGGCGGTCACGCCAATATTAGACATGACCGCCATGAATTTCTATTAAACAGAGAACAATTTTTATTAGAAATAAAAAAAAAAAGCCATTAGGGACTCCATCTTTAATTAAAAAAATCCTCTTCCGTCTGACGCAGTCCAAAACGCGATGTCCTCTCTGCTACATCCCCTGTGCATAGATATAGATGTCTATGCACAGGGAATGAGCAGACTGAGAACAATCTCAGCTCTGCTACATCAGGCAGCAGGCGGGCTCTAGGACCCTGGAGCTGCGGCAGCCAGCACAGAGCAGACAGTCTGACTCCTTACTGTGCGAGTTTCCCAGCGATTACTTGCACAGTAAACGAGTCCAATGCAAGTCAATGCCAATCCTAGTTTTGTCAGAGTCTCTGACAAAACTAGGATTGCTTCAGGCTGAAGCTTCCGAGACACATCTGTGATTTGTAAATCGCACACTACTCGCTATTACTACGCTTCCCCTTCCTTCATTAACATTGGACTCGCTAGACTCACAACGAGTAGCGAGTCCCGGGCTCGGACTCGCTAGAGTCAAGCGATTCCGAGTAATTTAGGACTCGCCCATCACTAGGAGGAACCTAAATCCTTGCTCTCGACAACACATCCCCTGCTGCAAACTGCAGAAGTGCTGCAGATAACATGATTCTGTAGAGGAAAGATTGCTCTACTGGTGATTGCTCTGCACCCATCATTCTTCATCATCCTGTGTAAAAAGTCCGGAAACAAGCGCTGAATGACTTGAATATTATAAATCGCATTCTTTCACCAGTGTGAATTCGGTGCTTGTACATGTAACCCAAATGTCTGAGTGTGACGGTGCAATATCTGAGCATTTAGGACCCCATGTTAACCTTTTGCCCGGGGCCTCACTTTGCCTAAAACCGGCCCTGTTGGCAATGAAAACTAATGAACCCTAGAAATGAGCGGAGCGATCTACGGAGGATTGAATTTGAGGCGAATTTCCAGAAATCCATGAAAATTCAAACAACCTGTGATTTGATTTGTCAGGATCGGCAAAAGGATCTCTATTTTACACATGCTGCATGCTCAGTGAGTGGGCTAATGGTACCTGTGGTAACAAGCGCTTACTCCTAATGCCTTGCGTAAGTCTAATGATCTAGTGTAGCGTGGCCAATCAGGGGGACAATCACAGGCAGTATAAAACATAGGGTTGACCCAAGGCCGACTCCAAAATACATGGAGGCCTATGAGGGGGCATTTTAAAATATGGGGAACTACAGTATATGGAGGACTTTGGGGTACGATATACTGTTTGGAGGACTCGGGCTACGTTCATACACTGAGCTTTTTTGCGCGCTTTTTTGAGCATTCTTCTCTCCTAAAGCGCACCTGCGTCTGCGTCTGCCGGCAAAGTGAATGGACTTTCACTTTTGCTGTGCAGACAGTGCGCAAATATACAATGCTTTCTTCCATAGGGGCCATCATACTCGCTGGAATTACCCATCGCCATTCAGAGAATGCGCAATTCCAGCACGTATAATGCCGGCGCTGCACGATGTGATGTCACACGGGGGAGGAAGAATCCTGTGTTCTTCCCCTGTGTGACATGTGTGACAACCCTTTTTGGTTTCGCAGTGTATTAATATACACTGCGAAACCTAAATAAAAGTTATTCAAATGGTATTAAAAATAACTGAATTAGTCCTTACCGGTAATTCCTTTTCTTGGAGCCTTCCACGACAGCATTTGAGGATGTCGTCCACGCCCTATTGGGGGACAGGAACACAGAGAGGTTAAAAGCCCCTCCCCTTCCTCAGTACTCCAGTGTTTACCAAGATTACCCTTAGCCATGGATTATCTGATATAAACCGGAACCAAACACCAACAAGGGGGGAACTGATGCTGTCGTGGAAGGCTCCAAGAAAAGGAATTACCGGTAAGGACTAATTCAGTTTTCTCCATTCGCCTTCCACGACAGCATTGGAGGAATACCACAGATACTCCTCAGGGTGGGACTATTGCCTGTAGGACTCTCCTACCAAAGGACAGATCCCGACTGAAGGACAGATCTAACCTATAGAGGCGAGAAAAAGTGAGGAGAGGCTACCACGTAGCCGCTCTGCAAATCAGCTCCGATGAAGCTCCAGCCTGCTCCATCCAGGGAGTAGCAGCAGCCCGAGTTGAAGGAGCCTTCAACCCCACCGTAGGAGCAAGGACCGAGCGACGTAGACCTCACAGATTGCCTTCTTGATCCAGGAAGTGATGGTAGCCTGGGAAGTCTTCTTCCTGTATTATTCCCAAAAGCCGAACAAACAGGTTCTGATCTAACCTCCAGGAAGCAGACTCTCAGAGATAGAGGAGGACAGTCCGACGCACATCCAAGGAGTGAAACACGGCCTCAGCCACATTAGCAGGAGATCGACAAATTGAAGGCAGAACCACATCCTGGGACCGATGGAAAGCCGACAACTTTCAGAAGAAAAGATGAATGCAACCGAAGCGTAATGCGAACAACGGACACCACGGGGCACGGAGCCAGTACAGAGAGTGCCTACAGTTCTCCAACTCTGGGAGCAGAAGTGATGGCCACCAAAAACGCCACCTTGTGAGAGAGACGTAAGGGATGCAGCAGACAAGGGTGCAAAGGGACTTCGAGCAAGCCCTTGGAGAACAAGCATCAAATCCCAGGGAGGGACAGAAGGCCAAATCCGGGGACGCCACCCCCAAGCAGAAGTAAAAAACTGCTTGAGCCATGGATGGGAAGCAAGATCCTGGGCAAAAACCGCCCCAAGTGCTGACCTCTGGACTTAAAGAGTGCTCGGCCGAAGCCCCAAATCCAAGCTACGCTGCAAAAATCCAAGAGTTGGGCCACTGAGGGCCCGGTTGAAACAGAGGACCCTGGGACAGTAGGTTGAGACTGGGCTAACATAATCGGTCCCTCCAGGCCCAGGTCTCGGATGGCGTCGTACCACGCCAGTTTGGGCCCCAGGGAGCCACCAGGATAGTGTCACCCCCTCCGCCCGAATCCGTTGCAACGTCTTGGGAAGTGGCGGGATTGGAGGAAATGCATACACCAACCGGAAGTCCCAGGGATGGGCAAAAGCGTCCAGCCCCCGAGGATGGTCCAACCGCGTCAGGGAGAAAAAGGTTGGCACCTTTGTATTCGAGCCCGAAGCGAACAGGTCGATCGAAAAGACACCCCACCTGTCCATAAGAGAGTGAAATACTTCCGGATGGAAGCACCATTCTCCTGGGTGGACCTCCGTGCGGCTCAAGAATCTGCCTGTACATTGGCCATTCCCTTCAGATGTACTGCCGAGGAGGAGAGAAGATGGCGTACTGCCCACAAAAGAACAGTCTTGCCAGCCCCTGCAAGTGTAAACCACGAGTACCGCCTTGGTACCGCAAGAAAGCAACCGTAGTCACATGGTCTGACAGGACCTTGACATGATGACCCCGGAGAACGTGAGCTGCAGCAAGAAGCGCTTCCTCCACTGCCAGAAGTTTTGAAGACTGGCGACTGACCGAGCGACTCCAAATCCCCTGGAACGGTGTGCGAACTACCATCGTGCCCCAACCGGAACCGCTGGCATCAGTGGGAACGGAGGTCACAGGAAGGTGTCTGGGATTCATCCCCAGGAAAGCGAGGTTACCACCCGCCCCGGGGTCCGGACCCGTGAGTTTAAGGAATCCTGACGTCTGTCCCAGGAACTCAGTATGTGTTCCCGGAGCAGTCGGGAGGGAGCCTGAGCCCATGTTACTGACTGAATGCAGGCCATCATGGCCCCTAACAGGGACATTGCTTCCCGCAAGGAGGGCGACCCCCCCTTGCCCGGAAGCGGGTCAGAATCACGCGGTGCAAAAGCTAATATGCCGCAGGAAGGAACGAGGTCTGTCTGGAGGAGGCCAGCAAGACTTCCAAAAATTGACGTCGGGTTGCAGGCACCCGTTCCGAATCCCGAAGATTGGGTACCTATCCCAGGGACTGAAGAATCTCCAATGTGTTGAGACCTTTGTGCGCAGAAGCACTGCCGAAGGAGCCACCACCAACATGTCATCTAAATAGGGAAGCATACATATCCCCTGGGTCTGGATGAATGTGATCGCTTCCCCCATGAGTTTGGTAACCTCTGGGGCCGACGAAATCCCAAAGGGCAGCACATTAAGCCGAGAATGGACCGTCCCGCCTGCCCCGGAGATCGTGAATCGCAGAAAGCGCTTGTGGGACGGTGAATGGGGACCTGAGAATACGCGTTCTGGAGGTCCACAACAACCTGGAGTAGCGCCCCTGGCCCTCCTCTCCAGGAGGAACCGGGACCCCACACCCGAATCCAACAGGTGTCGCAGACCCGACAAGAAAAACCGTGCGAGAGTCTCCCTGAGGAAGGGAGAGGACTCGAAGACACGGAGGGGCTGGCTCTCGAATTCCAAGCGTAGACCCTCCCAAATGGTCGAGAGGATCCAAGGGCACAAGGAGATTGCTTGCCACTGTGGCAGAAACCGCAGGAGCCGCCCCGCAATGGGGAAGGCGACCTTGTTTAGGGGGCGGCTGGTGATGCCGCTGCTGGGGGAGAAAGATATTACGGGTCTTGTTCCCGTACTGGAATGCCCAGCGACCAGACTTACCCTTCCCTTTAGACTGGGAGGGTTGGCTGCGCTCAGGCCAAAAGGACTGCCTCCGAAAGGGCTCCTGTTCCGGGAGACACCTTTTCCGGTCTGACACCTTTTCCAGGATGTCATCCAATGCCCTTTGCAAGGGGAGGCCACACAGCTGGAGCTTAGACGTGACCTCCCCATTCCACCTTGTAAGCCACACTGCCCTGCGAGCTGTGTTAACCAACACTGCGCACCTGGCGCCAACGCGGAACGACTCAGCAGAGGCATCGGCCAGGAAGCCCGTAGCACGTCTCAGAAGTGGAATGGAGTCCAAAGCTCCTCCCTGGGAGTACCCTGCAGGATGAAGTCTCCCAGCTGGGTGAGCCACTTAAAGAAAGACCTGCTCACATGTAGAGGAAATGTACACCGTTAAAGACATAGCTGCCGCCTCCCAGGATTTTTTGAGGACACTCTCCATTTTACGAACGAGGGGGTCCTTCAACCGGGAGGAATCTTCAAAAGGCAGCGCGGTCTTATATGCTAAGCTTCCCAAATGGAATACTGCCATAGACCTTTATGTTAGAAGTCCCATTGACTTTATAGAGACTTCCATAGAGATTCCCATTGGGTCTCTCATGAGGTCTCCCATCCAGCCCGTGACTGAGGCTCCTGCTTCAACAGTGTGTCAAAGGCAAGCACAATGGGTTTACAATAGCAGCTGATTGCTACCCTGGCCACATTAGGATGATGCATGGTCGGGATGGAAGGAGCACACCAGGACAGGAACCGATTCCAGCCCTCCCGTGAATAGCGTTTGTCACAGGCTTCCTGCTCTGCTGAAGCGTGCGGATCACTGCCTGGGAGAGACCCTTGGTCCTCAGGATCCCGGCCGCAACAGCCAGGCCGCCTGAATGAGTCACCACTTCGGGACCTCCCAGACAAAGTCATCACCCTCCAATCCACTCGGATGGGGTGAGCCGCTTACCCTTCAGGCCTCTGAACATTTAGTCTTGCACAGAAGAAGGGGATTCCACACCACCTCTACTCCCATGGTACAATGGACAGTGTCCACCAATGCACCAATGGACTCCGTGGAAAAATAGTAGTGTCCAGATTCTCATGTCTGGACATAGGCAACAGCGGCAATATCCTCGCCGTCCTCTAACGCTGAGCTCTGGCCAGCCTCCATGAGATCCACAGTCACAATCCTGGAGCTTCCTCTCTTACGGAGGGGAAGGCCCGGAAGCTGCAGCAAAACCCCGCAGTGCCGAGATAGAAGCCTGCACCTCTTCCCTAATGGATTGGAGCTCCTCCAGCAGGGATGGGGAGTCCATCCTGACAACACTGTCAGTCATGGCCGACACCTTGTTGTAGGAAGAGGGAACTTTTGTGCCGCAGCCACATTATTGCTCCCTTTCACAGACGGCCCTCGTCTCCCTATAGACAAAAAGGGAAGAGAAGGGGGTCCCAGTGTGAGTGCAGGGCTTAAATAACTACCCCTTGTGACCACCCCCAGAAACACTTACATGAGCTGGGGGAACGCTGGGCTCTGCAGAAGCAGAGGTGGAAGCCTATCACCCACCATGTTTCAGGGATCAGCCTTACCTGGGTGTAGCTTCCGGCGGGTACTTGTCCAGAAGTACCGTGCCCCCAACGAGGAACACCTGTTCCCTCCCTCCTCCTGGTCACCGGCCGCGGCAGTAGCGCGCGAAAGTCCTGCTGGGTTCCCTGGAGCCGCGCCCAGCCTGCCACAGCCCTTACAGGAGCCGCCGCCCGAAACCGGAAGTGCCATCCCGGAACCGAAGTGCCACCCCCGAAACCGGAAGTGCCTCCACGGCACCTCTGATGCATGCTCCAGGGACCGCAGCTGGAGGAGGGAGACGCCGGAGAGCTGAACAGGCCTCCGGCGTTGCAATACACGGCCTGCTTTGCCCCGTAGGACGCAGGAAGGCCGGATGGTCCCACCACGGGAGCCCCGAGAAGGAGGAGGAGGCCGCCCCCGACGTCCATCCCTGGCCCGGCTGTAAGTACACCCCAATGCTGCCTCTGCCGCCTGACAGCACTGGAACCTCTCCATGCCCCAAGGGGGACAGGAAGACACTGGAGTACTGAGGAAGGGGAGGGGCTTTTAACCTCTCTGTGTTCCTGTCCCCCAATAGGGCGTGGACGACATCCTCCAATGCTGTCGTGGAAGGCGAATGGAGAAAATAAAAATTTAATAATTACCCTCCGCTGGGCTGTTCACGGTTACCGGCACCAAACACATCCACATCTACTGTGCTTCCAATACCTGTGATCTCTGATTGGCCGCTCGTGATCATGTGATATGCACTTCACATATCACATGATCACGAATGGCCAATCACAGATCTTGCATGGTCCTGGAAGGACAGTAGATGTGGGTGTCTCGGCTCCCAGTAACCTGAACAGTTGGCAGAGAGTAAGTTTTCAATTTTTATTTTTTTAATACCATTTGGATAACTTTTATTTAGGTTTCGCAGTGTATATTAATACACTGCGACACTCAAAAAGGGATGTCACACAGGGGAAGAACACAGGATTCTTCCTCCCCTGTGTGACATCACTTCCCTCCTGCACTTTTGGGGGGGAAGTGCAGCCGTAAAAAAACGTGGTGTGTGAATTACAGTTACAGTGCTAAAAAGCGCGGCCGCAAAATGCACCAATAAGAGCGCGCAAAAGTAAAACGCTACTTGTTAATGTAGCCCCAAGGCGTGCAGTATAATATATGGAAGACTACAAGTTCTGAATTATAATATATGGAGGATTATGGGGACTGCATTATACTATAGGGAGGACTATGGGGTCTGCATTATAATAAAGGGAAGACTGTGTGGCCTGCATTATAATATATGGAGGACAGTGGAGTATTACAACATATGCAGGACTATGGGGGTGCATTATACTATTTGGAGGACTATGTGGGGCCAGATTTTCATATGTGAAGGACTATGGGGACTGTATTACAATATATGAATGACTATGGGGCTGCATTATACTCTTTGGAGGACTATGGGTGCTAGCAAATGATGCATGGAGGACTATGTATGGGGGCTGCATTATAATATATGGAGGACAATGCGGCTACATTATAATACATGGAGGCCTATGGGGGTGCATTGTAATATATGGAGGACTATAGAGTGCAATATATAATATGAAGGACTATGAGGAGTACATTGTAATTTATGGAGTACTATTGGGTGCATTATATGATATATGATATAGATGGTGCTATGGTGAGCCACGGAGGCGCCAGACATTGCAGAGGGGCCAGCTGGGATATGTAGTTCCACTGGCAGGAGATTGTAATATCATCATAGATGAAGTGGGTTGCTGTACCCCTAAACACTTTCCTCGTGTCAACAACAATTGTCAATAACAGTAGGTTGCACTTATAGTGATGGTCTATGACCCCCTGTGGGTGCTCCTGTAGTGGTGATGTAAGGTGCAGGTGTTGTATATGATTCCTGGAGGTGCGCCTGTAGTGGATATGTCTGGGTGCAGGTGTTCTATATGACCCCCGGTGGCACTCGTGTAGTGGTGATGTCTGGGTGCAGGTGTTGTATATGATTCCTGGAGGTGCGCCTGTAGTGGATATGTCTGGGTGCAGGTGTTCTATATGACCCCGGGGACACTCCTTTAGTGGTGATGCCTGGATGCAGGTGTTGTATATGACCACGGGGGCGCTCCTTTACTGGTGATGTCTGGGTTCAGTTGTTGTTTATGACTCTCGGGGGCGCTCCTGTAGTGGTGATGCCTGTGTGCAGGTGCTGTATATGACCCCCGGGGGCGCTCCTCTAGTGGTGATATCTGGGTAAAGTTTACAATGGGGCCAAGTAACAGCTCACCTTTTGGAGTTGTGTGCCCTCACACAACCCCGGGCTACGCTCCAAGCTGATGCGGTGCCCACCGAGGGTCCTGCTGCCAGCTCCTTGGTGATCATGTTCCGTGGTTCCGTGACTTCCGTGTCACATGACCGCCAACCTGGAACTTCGTCACCACAGGTCCTGCGTTCCTCGTTCCGGTCTCCTAGGGCAGTGTTTCCCAACTCCAGTCCTCAAGGCACACCAACAGGTCATGTTTTCAGGATTTCCTTAGGATTGCATAGGTGATAATTTAATCACTTGCACAAGGGATAATTCCATCATCTGTCTAATGATAAGGAAATCCTGAAAACATGACCTGTTGGTGTGCCTTGAGGACTGGAGTTGGGAAACACTGTCCTAGGGAATCCCAGGTCCTTGCAGCTCCTTGTTAGGCGATGTTTCCCATCCGGAGCTGCTCCTGCCGATCTCCCAAAGGGGAGTGATAACATATGATGTGGAAATAATTACCGGCTTAGTGGAGCGCTGCTGCAATCACCAGGAGCCTCAGCGTGCTCTCTAGAGGGTCAGGCTTCTCTTTATAAAATTTTACACCAGATTATCGATGTGTCTGCATCAAATGTCAGATTAAATTAATCTTGCATTCCCTTTTATGTGATCTGCTGAAATCTGGTCTCTCCTGGGAATGTTATGTCCTAATTTACTACAAATGATTTAAATTTGTGAATTTTCTTCTGCTCTGATCCAAAGATCATAGATTAGAAACCCATCCACAGAATGCCTCTCAATCCCACAGCCGGTGCCAGGTGCAATTTTTGAGTTGATTACTTGATACTTGTCTCTTTCCACCAAGTGGATCTTGAAATTAAATTTCGCGCCCCCAGCCTGGCTCCCTCCGCTCTGCTATGCAGCCTTCCTGTGGTAATGACGCTTAACATGTAATTTCCGGAACCACGGGCCTCTTATCAACCTGATATTTATCTTAGCAGCAGCACAGCGCTGCTACGCGGGGCTCCATAGAACCCCGCATAGCAGCGCACACCGCTGCTATGGTAAATATTGGGTTGCTATGGTCCCTTAGCAACCTGATATATACCGTAGCAGCGGTGTGCGCTTCTATGCGGGGTTCTATGGAGCCCCGCGTAGCAGCGCTGTGCTGCTGCTAAGATAAATATCGGGTTGCAAATGTGCCCGCAGTTGCGGAAATGACACGTTCAGGGTCATTACCACAGGAAGGCTGCATAGCAGAGCGGAGGGAGCCAGGCAGGGGGCGCAAAATTTAATTTCAAGATCACACCTATGGGGGCGTGATAAAGGATCATGGAAGCTGCAAACCAACATGCCCAGGGGTACTATTGCATATAGCCCCCGCTTCATTATCATCTTAATGAGTAAGTTTAAAAACGTTTTTTAGGGTGCTTTCAGAACAAAAAACAGTGTGTGTGTGTGTGAAAGCTTTTCCCTGCACACATAGGTTTTGATGGAAACCAAAAACTCAGGATTAGATTAGCATAGATTTACGTAAAACCAAGGCAAAACCTGATCTCAAATGCAGCAAAACCTTCCTGTGGGCACATACCCTTAATGTCCTAAGGGTGTTTTCACACTGGCGGTTTTGAAAAAATGTGGCAGATCCGGTCAAAAAAACGCATCTGCCGCGTTTTCCGCCTGACGGCGGCACACTTGCGGCAAGCCCATGCCTTGTCTATGGGGCTTGCGGTAAGTGTGCGGCAGACGCGGCAAGTGCGGTTTCGGCAGTTGCGGCAGATGCAGCAGCGAAAAGAACGCCGCTGACTGAGGTTTTTTTCGCGGGCGCATCTGCCGCAACTGCCGAAACCGCACTTGCCGCGTCTGCCGCAGATGCGGTAAATCTGCCGGATCTGACGCAATTCAGCCAAAACGCTGATGTGAAAGGGGCCTTACAGATATCCTTGCCCACTGTGTTTTATAGTGATAGACATTTACTACTGATTCTGGTGAACACACATATTTTTCTACCCTCAGAAACAGTTCTGAAAATATGGCTCGTTTTGTTAAAAGGCTTGGTAACAATAAGCTGTAATTTCTTCACCCTCAAAACAGAACAACTATTTTATACCAAAAAAAAGGAAAAGAAAAACCAAAAATTTGTTGCGCCACACTGTGCAAATTAGCCGAAGCAAGGGTTATATTAATATGTCACTCACCTTTTCTAGTTGTGCCCCCTGCACAACTAGGTTGATGATTTGAGGTGAGAATTAACCGCAGGCATAAATCCGTTGCTACGTGTAGAGAAGCTTTTCCTTATGGAACTTCAATGTCTCTCCCAGAGATCACGAGCCCAGGGAAGGGCAGCTCCTCTGTGTTGACCAAATCCTGTCCCAGAGCTGCTCTCAAACCACACTCCCCAAAGGGAGGATTTGAGCACGATATGGAGTAAAAAGGTATGATAAAATGAGCGCTAGGGACAGAAACAGGCACTGGGCTCTTATCGAATATTACCTTTCAAATTTATTGTGAACAGTAGATGTTATAGGTCTCCTCGCCACAACATGTTTCGACACTAAAGGTGTCTTTGAAAAGACACCTTTAGTGTCGAAACATGTTGTGGCGAGGAGACCTATAACATCTACTGTTCACAATAAATTTGAAAGGTAATATTCGATAAGAGCCCAGTGCCTGTTTCTGTCCCTAGCGCTCATTTTATCATACCTTTTTACTCCATATCATACCAAAAAAAAGGATCATTTATAGATGGATTGATAAAAATCTTTTGTAGTTGCCATTTTGTGATTAGCAAGCCAGTGGCAGGCCCACAAAAATGGATCATTTGTGTCACTTCTAGTTGAGAGGCCATTACTACTTCAGATTCAAAACAATATGGTACATCTATTTTGTCTCTCTAATTAAAGGGATAATTTTTGGACAGCTTAGAAACAGATGATTGCCTCTTTGTTTACCAAAGTGAAAACTCTTTATACTTCACAAAAAGGAATCACTGTTGCAGCCAAAGATGTGAAAATGACATGGTTTCTTCCATTTGCATCACCCGAACACCAGCATGCCCGCAGACAGGGATAATTTTTAGACTGATTATACATTTACGTAGCCTAAAATGTCTGATACTGTAGTGTGTTAAACAGGTTGTAGGCTTCTTCTGGTTACCATCTATTTTATCATAGTCAGATAGATTGACATTTGGACATTATAAAGGCTGTGTTTGGATTACAGATCTTAAAATGTTTTCAATTGACTCCAAGGGGAACGCACAGAGTTCTGCACATATTGTCCTGGCAATCAGAAGTTTTTATTTATTCAATTTGAGTGATTTATTCACTGAGAATCACATTTGTGGGTTAAATTGTGCAAAGCCAGCAAATTTGAGTTTCAAAAGATCTGCTCATCTTATTAAACCCTCATTGTGAATTAGGTTTATTACCAAAATGTAGAAACTTTCTACTCTTTGCAATAAACCAAATGAGAACAATGTAAATGGCTCAACAAATGTAAAATAAGAAATGGTTTCTCCGAATGTAACATCAAATTTCACTTTTACTGATTACTCAGTATTATTCATTCTAACAGAATCCCTCAATAGCACACATTTATCTTACCCATATCCAATACATTTATTTAATCAAGGACTTTATTAATTGCATTATATTTACTTGAGATAAGACACATCTTATACCTGGGCTTGACATTTGTTGACTGTAACGTTTGATTGCATGTCAGCCATAAGTAAAGTGTGTGGTCCAAAAAAAGAAGAGACCATTGCCAAGCACAAGCAAATAAAAGAATCTATTATATAATTGCGAATGGGTTTTTTGCCCCTTCTGAGTCCACTCTCGCTGCGAGTCAGTGTCGTCATGTGGATACGCCCGAAGCATTGGCCGCGCAGCGGCCATTGCGAGCAGTTCTAAGGCGACTCGCTATGCCCGCGCAGCGGCCATGGCGAGTCGCCTTAGCAGCGCGAAGCATTGGTCGCGAAGCGGCCATTGCGAGTCAGAGACTCGCTCTTCTAGAATCCCGATGCATGTGCATCAGGCACCCAGCTAGTATAACATAATCGTGAAGACATTGAATGTTTCTAAATATTCAGTTGGAAGCACAGTGACCCCCACACACAGTATAATCCCCTTATAGTATGATTTTCACAGCACTTCTCACGGTATAATAGTCACCACAGCCCCTACAAAGTATGAGAACCCTAACAACCCCCTTAAACAGTATGAGGACACCCATAAACACCTCTACAACCAGTATGTTTCCCACCCCCCACAGCCCCATCACCAAGTATAAGACCCTTGCCCCCTTCACACACGGTATGAGGCCACATATCCCCCCTCAAAGTATGATGAATCCACATAGTATAATTCCCCCATACATCATGATTTCCCCACAGTTTCTACTCAAAAAGCACTGACTTACAAGTCCAAAAAGCAACTTCTCATCTATCCCTGTTCCACCGATGTGCTGCTCCACTCAGTGCAACACATGGAAAGAAGCTCTGTGCATGGTGGCTCAGTGGTTGGCACTGCAGCCTTGCTGCACTGAGGTCCTAGGGTCCTGGGTTCAACTCCCACCAAGGACAACATCTGCAAGGAGTTTGTATGTTCTCCCTGTGTTTGTGTCGGTTTCCTCTGGGCACTCAGGTTTCCTCCCACATTGCCAAGACATACTGATACGATGTTTAGATTGTGAGCCTCAATAGGGACAGCATTACTGATGTATGTAAAGTGCTATGGAATTAATAGCTCTATATAAATTAATAAATAATATATTATTTCAAGTAATGTCACCACGCCTGCTGCACTGACTCAGATGCACAGGTTACATAGTAGAGCTGGTAATTAACAGTTCAATATTACACCATTTTATTCAACTGTATCTGCAGCTTGAAGATGCAAGGACTATTGAAATCAAGAGACCTGGTGTAAATGGGGCTGGTAGACCTCATAGTACACATTTAAGCTCTTATTACATAGGGCAAAAATTGTGCAGAAAATTGTTGGAAATAGAGCAATATTGAAGTGTGTAATAGCTGCAAGCAATCATAATGTCGTGCAACGCTCACAAAACCAAATCTTTTCAATTTGTACTTAAAAATTATCACTTGTCAGCATAAAATTTCACCATGTAATAAGTCACCACCACATAATAATACATGCTTTTAGGAACGACTAGCGACTTTCCATCAACCGCAACAGCGCTCTTTCGAGCAAACAGCTTGTGTAGTAATGAGTTAGTACTCAGGATAATGATGCGATAACTCACTCATCAATTGCTATAGTTAAAAATGTTCCTGTGTGATAGGGTCTTTAGCCTGCCTCTATTAGCAATACACCATTGCTGGACAGTTAAGAAGAGGAAGCTATCACCGACTGTCACCAGATTTCTGAGGAGTGAAGCAAATAAAAATCCTCCAGTGGCTGCAAAATACCTCCATCAATATTTAGTTTCAGCAGGCACTAGGTTTTCAGTTCGCGCAGTAAAGTACATATTAAACATTGAAGGTTACCATGAATGAATTCTAAGACGTACACAGCAAATGACTCAAAAGCACAAAGAAAACTTGGATTTAATATGCTCAAAAATTTCTAACTAAGAGACAGATTTTGACAATTCTGTTCTGGGGAGTGGTGAAATAGAACTGACACTTTTCAGGCCTTTGGAACCTTACAGTGGTATGTCCGGTGGAGCAAGAATGAAGTGCAAGGAGAAAAGAACACAATGTGTATAGTGAAGTTTGGCTTTAATTCTTCTGAACTGGGACCTGCAACATATGGAGGGCAAGATGGATTCAATCAAATATTTAGAAATCCCAAGAGAAGAGATCATGGAACAGGGCATGGCTGTCCCTGCTCATCAAACTTAACAAAAGTTTAGCACTTATGCCTTTGACTGGAGTAACACTTCTAGCAAGGCACACACCACTGTTAATATGGGCTGAATTCATTACAATGAACCTGTCTCCAGATTTTTGCTGTAAAATGAAAAAACACCATCTTTAGTAGCACCTATGCTGCATTCCATGAAGGTGCATATTATGCTCTGACTCCTTCTGTACAGGCCAGAAACACCTTTTAAAAATCTCCTGCTTTACTTAAATTAGCACAGTCTGGTCCGATGGACTTGATTGTTGCACCGTCTGCCCAAGCTCTCCATGCTGAATGTCGTCCCCTTCTTATGATTACGTGGATGATACTTCTGCATGATCAACATAGTCGTGGAAATCTTGTGCCTGCGCAGAGGGCTCGCTGGCTAGCACAGGCACATTGTGCTCTGTCTTACTGCATGCAGAACCTAAGACACACGTTTTAGCGATCAGGTAAAGTCTCTGCACGAGATTTCCCCTGGCTATAAGGATGATTTTGGAAACACTGGGTCAGTGGGTGCTCTCATCCACTGGCCCAGCCGCTGCCTTTCGAAAGATAGCATGGACCAGGACTCATCCCAAACTGAATGCCCGAGCTCCTTTACCATGGGAGAAACACTATTCAGACAACACAGGGTGAAGGAACCACAATGACTTAAAATTGTTTAAACACCAGAAAAAAAACAGGCGTGTATGTGGGGTTGGCGGAATTTACTGCTGCCTGAAGTAATAAAAAAAATATATTTGATGTGGTACTGGCTTTCTTTGTGTCGTAATGGTGATAAGGTCAAAATGTTTTATTACATTTTTCTTTGAGGACAGTTAAAATGGCAGATCCATAAGCAGTGCATCAGTGGTATGAAGTATGTATAGTAGTAGAGAGAATTTGTGTATCTCAGAGAGTAGATGCTCTGAATCACAATGCTCTGAATTAAGTGCTCAGGATATATAAGGAGGACTGTTCATTTGACCAGGCTGACATGCTATATGGCGTCTATCTAGAATCTGCGGTTTTAATTGGCTAGCCATAACCCGAGGCCTAGGCACTTTGATGCCGACCAAGGGGATCAGAACCTGGATTATGTTACTACATGGACTTCAGCATCGAATGCTAGGATTCGGCTGGGACATCGAAGACTACATTAGGAAGAAACCCAGGTTGGGACAGTTCCGTCACCTGGCTGCAGACATTGCGGTGCTCGGTCAGCTTTTTAAATCTGGCGTTATTCCTTTCTCAGTGGGTGCCCGCAGAAAGCGGGTGCTGCTGGATTGGAGTAAGTAGCCCTGGAAGCCCTGAGGCATGAAATTTCTAATCCCTTGTGAGCCAAAGGTAGAGTGAGAATCTAGTGCCTGTTATATTTTGTGTCTTGTTTGGTTAAGTATTATATGCCGTTAATTGTTGGGGATCTAATAAAGCTTTAATATTGTGATTCCCTCACCCTGTGCTGTCTAAGCAGTATTCCACCCACAGTTAAGGAGTTCGGGCGTTCAGTTGGCATGAGCCCTTGGCCATGCTGTCTTTCTAAAGGCGGCCGGGCCAGTGGACTAGAGCACCCACTGACTTCGTGTCTCCACGAGGGCCATCAATCCCAGTAAGCTATGCAGAAGTAAGGGGAGTCATCAATTCCTGGAAGATATATAGAAGTAAGGTGGGCCATTAATCCCAGGAAGATATACAGAAGTAAGGGTTGAGAGCATTAATCCCAGGAAGATATACAAAAGTAAGGGGGGGCCATCAATACCAGGAAGATATATAGAAGTAAGGGGGACAGCAATCCCAGGAAGGTATACAGAAGTAAGGTGGGGCATCTATCCCAGGAAGAAATACAGAAGTAAGGGAGGTCATTGATCATAGAAAAATATACAAAAATAAGGGGGGCGGCTCAATCCCAGTAAGATATATAGGAGTAAGGGAGGCCATCAATCCCAGGAAAATATACAGAAATAAAGGGGGGGGGGTCAATCTCAGGAAGATATACAGAAGTAAGAGGGTCCATCAATCAAAGAAAAATAAATAGAAGTAAGGGGGGCATCAATCAAAGAAAGATATACAGAAGTAAGGGGGGCCATCAATCCCAGTAGCAAGGAATAAAATAAACAATTGTCCATAGCATTTCTTTGCAATAAAACTCAGGATTTCTCGAGAGTGAAATAGAACTTTAATGTTATATTAAACTTAGGACTTCATGGGTTAGCCCAGTATAGTACCTAATAGATGAAATATGATAAATAGGCAGTATATTAGATTTCAGGCTTCATGTTTAACCTAATATAGCACATAATAAAAGCTGAAATGTGAAATCTGACTGCAAAAAGAGAATGAAAGTGAAATTATAATATCCTCTCCAAGGTAGAGGAGATCTGGGCCGTTTAAATATTGCACCCAACATTCTATGCTATGGTCTGTACAAGGAGGCGTTACACACAGAGAAATTATGCAAAGCAGCCTATAGACATGTCCCATTAGAATCTATAAACATTTGCATACTGGTCACATGAAACAAAAAGGCCCATATCTTACGAGCAGTGTGAAGGTTTAGAAAAAATAAACACAACTAAAATGACAGCATAATCTGACTTCTTTTGACTTGGTGACAGATCCAGTTAAAATATTCTTGTTTAATTGATTTATTACTAACAACGAAAGTTATACATTTTGAAAAAAAAGCCTAATTTGCAATGATGCTTACAGATAAGTGAATCAATTTTTAAGGGACTCTGTCAGGTCATTTTTCAGTATGATACTAATAATACCCTTGAATAGTGTTCAGGCAGATCTTTCAGAATATGTAAAAATCATTAATGTACTCTTTGTAGTTCTCTTGCTATAAGTATCTTCACACCCTGCAGGCAGCTGTAAAAGTAATTGACTTGACTCCTAAGAATTACAGTATATAAATGTTATTTAAATATCCATGCCTATCCAAGCTGGTATTCTGTCCCTCCCCTTTGTGCTTCCCTTTGGCTCCCAGCTCACAGCTTAGCTATAGACATAGGGATAAAAAGCCATAGGAATACACCATCTATGGTATAAGAAAGTTATACCATATTTACAAAACTGTGCAGATAGTGTGTGTGACAGCACAGCAATGAAGAGCATTTGTGTGTGAAAAAAGAGAAGAATACAGATTTGATAGGGGGAAAGGAATAAGATAGCTGGTATCTGTTACTACTTGCTTGATTAGCATGATTAAAGTGTTGCTGGTTGGTTATTTTTAGGAAGTGAAGAATTTTGTTTAAAAAAAATACTAAATATATTTTGAGTCAGTGCCTTGCATGTACCAGTTCCACAGTTAGTGTAAGTGAATCTTTTTTATGCCAAAAGAAGCCACACATGTCCTACCTGTCTATTGTTTTCTATAACTAGACTGTATTGCTGGGAACCCTACTCTGCATGGGTAACTGCTCACATACAAAGGATAGTTTTTGGATGGCTTTTCAAGAAGCCATTGCTTCTTCACTTTCCACACAACATACCATTTGCTCACCCTAAACAATGGATGTTGCAAAGTCCACACCTAAAATGTTACTGCAGCCAAAATAATATGCAGTTTGTTGTCATGGCTGAAATAAGCCATGGCATCTTATCACCTTATTTCAGCCACTGAAAAACAAGTTTCCTTTCTCTATTTTTTTAGGTGAATCTTAAAGCTGCCCCCTCAAAAAATGTAATTTGCTATGGGCCACCTTGGATGAGTTATTATGGGCCCTTGTTTGGCGACTCCTATTCCATCATCATTCCCCATATTGGTGCTTCTCCTATTGCAAAAAAAGCCATTGGTCCTTCCATATACACTGCGTATGTGTAAACATGGCATGGGCAAACATCGGCCCCCAAAAGGGATCATTTTTTAAATGTTTTTTTATTTTAAAAGCATAAAAAATACAACAGTTGGGCCCCATTGGAGCTTTCTCATCGGGGCCCATGAGTTTCTAATTACTCCACTGCCCGAGTCCATTTTATGTCTCATTTTGGCTCAGCTTACCTACTGCCACATCCAACATTATGCTACAAGTTGAGCACACCTCATGCACCCCGACATTTTTTTTTATCTTGTTGGACATATAAATTGTCTCAAGGCTTTCTTATGTATTTATTATTGTTTGATTGTCATACCTTCTCTCTTCGTATTCAGAATGTTGCTAAAAGACCAACCACGTATTAGTAGATACCTTAATTTGTGGATGAAATTCACATTTAAAAAAAAATGACATCCCTTGCTTTTTTGGTTTGACCCTTCTCTTAACTGGCAGTGTGAATTGCGCCCTAAACTAATGCCCCCCAAAATAGGCCTCATATACTTCATAATTTGCTAAGAAAGACAAAACCCCTACACTTGTTTAACTTGGGGGTTTGTTTGATACATAATTTGATTGTTTTTGTACTGTGCCCATTCCAGTGACTGAATTAACATGACGATGGCACAGCTGCAGGGATCAGACAGAAAAGAAACTACAAGCCAAAAGTGGAGATAAGGCCCCCATGAAAGACCTAGTACATAGATCAGCTTAATTTCCTTGAACCCATCATGAACCGGAGGACATAAGTTGCAACCTCTGCTCAGTTGTTGAAAATAGTACTTTTTATTACGCATATTATTGTTACTTATCCTGCAAATGTCAAATTACAGAACTGATACCAACTTAGAGACAAGGACACACCATCTGAGTCTAAGGTGCTGGACCCACCAGAGGAGGAGCTAGGACCATCGGTGAAGTCATCAATAGACCCCAAGCTGGAGGAACAGGTGCAGCAGCCGAAGTAAAGTGAAAGCTTAGCTCTGATTGGTTGTTATGGACAACTAGACCCTAATCAAGCATAACGAATAATCTATAATATAATGCTGAATGTGTCCTTCTGTCCAAATCTGGGATGGCCGCTGCATGTGCAGTGCTATGTTCAGTTTGTAGTTGTCACCAGAGTCCTTGCTTGCACTTACAGCAAACTCTGGAGTCATTTTATTTAAAGGATCATTTCATATATTCATTTCAATTAATAGATCTTGGAATAATAATAATTTCCACAATTTGATGTGTTTAAAAAAAAAAATTGTTCCTGCGCTGAGATCATTTTATATATTCAGGCAATCAAAATTAGAGGACAACACACAATTTTCTTAACTTAAGGTCATTCTATTGTCCCATGTGAAAATATCTGAACGTGACTAAATTAGCAGTATTTTAAGCTTATTTCATACATTGAATATATTCTAAAGCACAAAATAAAAATGGAAATGAAATAAATGAAAAAGAACAATGATCAAAATTAGATAACACTTTCAGATAACTGCAAGTTATCGGTGTTAATCTGGCACCTGGTGCTAATTTTCTTAATTATCTGACAATCCCTATTTAACTGGCAGCCTAACTTTCCAATTTGCAAAAATTGTGTACTTTTCCAAAGTGTGCGAAACCCTCTGTAGCGGGTTGTCCAAATGAAGGCCAAAGGGATCACCCTATCAGCCACAACAACAGAAGTTGGTTGTTCCAAGTCTGTGATTTCTAGAATATTGCATCTTTACAACATCAAAACTCTTTCAAGTCCCCCAAGAATGCTGGTCACCCTCGAAAGACAAATGCAAGAGAGGACAGAATAATGTGGAGACTCTCCATAATCATTTCAACACTGCAGCTAGAATAGCTCATCAGTTTAGCACTGAACAGGGTAAGGGTGCCGTCACACGCTTCAATTTTATGAACGATATTGTTAGCGATCACATGCACGCGCGATTCGCTAACAATGTCGTTCAGATCGCTGGTGAGATGTCACACAGGCAGACTCACCAGCGATCAATAGACCAGAGACATCGTGGAAACGATTTAAATATCATTTCCACATGTCTTGCTCCCGCTGCCAGCCTGCAGTAAGCGGGAGCAGGCTGGTCTCCAAGGTAAACTGCGGGTATCTAGGCAGCGCGCGCTGCCTAGATACCCGATGTGTACCTTAGTTACCTGCCTCCTCCAATCACCGGCTGGTACCTAAGGTAACAGTGGGTAATTAGGGTCCCTAGTTACCCGCTGTGTACCTTAGATACCAGCCGGTGAGCGGAGGAGGCTGGTAACTAAGGTACACGTCGGGTAATCTAGGCAGCGCACGCTGCCTAGATACCCGCAGTTTACCTTGGATACCAGCTCCCAGCGCTTGTGAGAGGCACTGGGAGCTGTGTTATCGGTCGTCTGCCAGTGTCCACACGCAGAGATGCTGCGTGTCCACCGGCCGACCAACAACAGATTTGTGAACATGTTCACAAATCTGCGATCAAACAATCAAGCGATTTTACATTGTAAAATCGCTTGATTACACGCAGCGACGCACAGACCATATCGCTTAAGCGATCAAAAAACAGATCGCTCAAGCGATATCGTTCATAAAATTGAAGCGTGTGACGTGGCCATAAGGATATGTCTCATCATACAACGTCACATTTAAGACAGTTTGGACTAAAAGCTCACTCTGATGTGACCAAACCTCTCATTAGCAGAAAGAATTAAAAGATTAGACTCACCTTTGGTGAGGAGCATGTTGTGTGGACAGAGGAGAAGTTTTCTACAGTTCATTTTAGTGATGAAAGCAAGTTTAATTTATTTGGGTCTGATGGGAAACATGTTTGTCGACACAACTAGGGAAAGACTGAACCCAAAGTGTGTAAAGAAGTCAGTGAAAGGTCGTGGAGGAAGTGTCATGGTTTGGGGAATGGTTTCTGCTGCAAGGGTTAGGGCCACTTTACACCACCAACTTATCTGTCCAACTCCTGACCAACTTACTGGTTGCAGTGAAATCATGGACACATTGCTCCATTTTGTGGCTGTGTACAAATGATACAATATGTCCATGATTTCACTGCAAGCAGCAAGTTGGTAAGAAGTTGGACAGATAAGTTGGTGTGTGTAAAGTGGCCATTAGACTAAGGGTGCCTTCACACTGCGGCAGCGTCCGGTCCGGGGCTGTCAGGAGTGACAGCCTGGACCGGAGTTTTGCTGCATAGAATACTATCGGGCTGCACGGAGCTGGTTCGCGCCGGGTGGCAATTATCTGCCATCCGGCTGCTAGCTCGCCAGATGAATCCTGCAGAAGTGGGGATTTGTCTGCCGACTCCAAAAACGGTGCATGCAACGTTTTTGGAGTCGGCAGACAATTCCCCACTTCTGCAGGATACATCCGGCGAGCTAGCAGCCGGATGGCAGATAATTGCCACCCGGCGCGATCCAGCTCCGTGCAGCCCGATAGTATTCTATGCAGCAAAACTCCGGTCCAGGCTGTCACCCCTGACAGCCCCGGACCGGACGCTGCCGCAGTGTGAACCCAGCCTTAAGGGTTACAGCAACAAGGCAGAGTGAATGCAAGTGTGTATCAGTACTTTCTTCAACAGCACATGATCCCTTAATGCCCAGTTACACACACAGATAATTGTGCAGAGATTGTTGGCAGATCTCTGGTTGCAGTGAAATCATGGACACATTGTTCCATTTGTACACTGCCACAAAATGTAACAATGTGTCCATAATTTCACTGCAACCAGAGATCTGCTAACAATCTCTGCACAATTATCTGTGTTTAACAGGGCCTTTACTTGCATTCAGCACTCATCCAGCAATTTTCATGCAGGACAATTTTGTTTAGTCCTCGATTCCCACCACTATGTAGATCTGCTGCTTGCTGCAATATTTTTCACACTTGTCTTCCTTGCATTGAGCATAACATGGTTATTAACCATTTATTGACATTGACATCTAATGTGGCTATTGGCTTTATGTATTACAGAAGTTTGGTATATGAAAATGGGTTGTATGCTAGCAAACAGCAATTGCTGGCTTTATGTTAGATGAAGAGCAAACACACATGCTAATTTTGGCAGAACTGGCCAGGTACTTAGTGTAATAAAATATGTTCCATGTGGTTTATCCAACCATATACAGAGCAGAAAGGAAAAATTTCCTAGTCACGTATGGCCCATAGCAAACTCCAAAGCAACCAATACAAAAATGAAGAAAAAGGAATTTTTTCTGCTTTCAAAGTGAATAAATTCTATTACAAAAAATGTCACCCATTAAAAAAGGTGCAATTTTTTAAAACAGGATGTGGTGAGTACTCACCGCATCCTGTTTTACAAAATTGCACCATTTTTAATGGGTGATATTTTATGTAATAAAATTTATTCACTTTGAAAGCAGAAAAAACTCCTTTTTCTTCATTTTTGAATCAGATAGTTAGTGCTTATGGAAATGTCCTCACTCTTCCCCTACAACAGATGTTGAGGGAAGGAGGGTAAAACATTGTACAAAGGATACATATGCAGTTTTGTGGCAAAAAGTAACACAAAAATGCTGCAAAATATGCAGCAAAAACGCGTAAAGAAAATTCACCGTTGGCACATAGCCTTAAGGCCACGTTCACATGTTCAATATTTGGTGAGTTTTTTACCTAATTTTTGTAGCCAAAACTAGGAGAGGAACAGTCAGAGGAAAAGTGTAATAGAAACACGTCACCACTTCTGTATTTATCACCCACTGCTGGTTTTGGCTACAAATTCTGAGGTAAAAAACTCACCAGATACTCAATGTGTGCATGTGGCCTTATGGTGGTGGAAGCTTTTACCTAGTGTATAAGGCCATTTTCACACGCTGAAAAAATCAAAATAGATGGTTGCACCACACTGCAAATTTAGGGGTATAAATTCCCGTTACACTGTACGTTTCACTCACCTAAGTTGGTTGTGCCCTCTGCACAACTAGATTAACCGCAAGTAGGTGAGATTTTTTTATACAGGATCCCTGTCTTCATCTATTGCCTGTCTCCCCTTTGCACCCAGGTCTGTGCTCCTTCTCTCACACGTGCACCGTCCCGTGCACGTGCAGGGGCCAGGTTTCTGTTTTCTTCAGCAAGGTCCTCTCCCAGAGCTGCTCGCACCACTCTCCCCGAAGGGAGAAAGGAACGTAATGCAATAATAAATGTGGTATATAGAAATGAGCGCTAGGGATAATGGAACAAGCCGAACGCTTTTGTAGACATTACCTATTAGTTTATTACGATAAACACAGTACAGGTCCTTCTCCCACAACGCGTTTCGACGCTACATGCGTCTTCCTCAAGTGGAAGACGCATGTAGCGTCGAAATGCGTTGTGGGAGAAGGACCTGTACTGTGTTTATCGTAATAAACTAATAGGTAATGTCTACAAAAGCGTTCGGCTTGTTCCATTATCCCTAGCGCTCATTTCTATATACCACATTTATTATTGCATTATTTTCACACGCTGCGTATTTGATGAGTTTTTTACCTCAGGATTTATAGCCAAAACCAGGAGTGGAGCAATCAGAGAAAGATATAATAGAAACACGTCACCATTCCTGTATTTATCACCCACTCCTGGTTTTGGCTACAAATACTGAGGTAAAAAAACTCTCCAAATACTCAACGTGAGCACATGGTCTGTATGTCTACGTGTAGGCCACATGCACACATTGAGTATTTGGTGAGTTTTACCTCAGGATTTGTAACCAAAACCACGCATGGAACAATCAGAGGAAAAGTATAATAGAAACACGTCACCACTTCTGTATTTATCACCCACTCCTGGTTTTGGCTACAAATCCTGAGGTAAAAAACTCATCAAATACTCAGCGTGTGCACGTGGCCTTACTCCACTAGCTCCAATCAGTGTCATATAAAGTCCTGTTATTATTTCCATATTGTATCCCACCTCACAATGTAATGCGTAAACTACATTACAATTCATGTTGTGTTGTGGCCAACAGTCATAACTACCCAATAAAGATAATAGCAATCCTTGAGTGGTATTGGCAGGGCAGTCCGGCAGAGATCCACAATTACTGTACAATAAAAAGCTATTTTTATTCCAACACGGTCATTTTCATCAGTGCTGATGTAGAAAAAAAGCAATATAAATCCAATATAGGATTATTTTATTAAAAAAAATATTATTAAAAAAATGCAGGATAAAAAGTTGGCTGGATGAACACAGCTCTGACCTTTTGGAGGATATATGTTGTCAACAAGTAAGAAACATCCTTCTGAAATGGGGTCTGAGAGCTTCCTGCAGCGATGGGAAGGATAAGGCGGAAGAAATCTCTCAGGGAATTGAATGCCAAGAATTTTCCATACATAAATATTGCATTAAAAGGGAGGAGTATTGTAAATTCCTGCTCATTAAAGGAGCCACCAACTAACTAAAGCTCAGATACGAATCCTACTAGATAATCAATAGGGAATAATTGCCCTAGTGTCTGGAGATAATAAGGCTCCTCTCTCTGTAATTGTTAGAGTCATACATTTCTTAGATCTAACTGTTGACGGAAAAGGATTATGACAATAAAAAAGGACACAGTTATTTATTACCTAGGGTTGTCACTCAGTTTTCTCAGATCCCAGAAAGGCAAATGTGCTCATAAAGTTAATACATCTGACTCACCGTGGCCGGGAACTCCGGTTTAGACAGGCTGTAGCTCCTTCCTCCTTGTCACGGGTGGGCTGCGCCTGCCGGTAGTGTGGCCCGGTTGAGTGCAGATCAAAAGTCGAAGACGTCTTGTAGGAACAGATTAAAGGGGTTAATTTATTCGTGATGCCACCTATGAGTAGTTCGGTAAGTCCTACCGATGCTGCGGAACTTCCGGGGATGGATAGCAGCAAGATGGAACACTGCCCACAGGCTGAGCGGTGATCCCCGGAGGCTGGAGCTGCTTAAGATGTTGTGCGGCAGCTGCGGTTACCTTGTGTGCGGATGGATGCAATCATAAGGAAGCACGGACACTTAGGGTATGTGCACATTACCGGCGGGTTGGTCGGCGACGGCTGGGCGGAACCCGCCAGGATGCTCCGGCGCCGTCCACCGGCTTCCTGGCGGTTATGTGCGGCGGTAGCCGGGCGGGTGACGGGCGGTAGCCGGCGGTTGCACAGCGGCTTCTCGGCGGCGATTCTGCAGCGGCTGGAAGCAGCACATGATTCTGCTTGCAGCCGCTGAAGAACCGGCGTTTTATAGAACATGCTCATTCTTTGCTAACCCGCTGGGAAACCTGCGGGTTAGCAACGGATGAGGCTGTGTAAACCGCCGGTGTGTGCACAGCCTTGGTCGGTTTACATTGGTTTTAATGTTAATCCAAACGCTGGTTTGGATTAACATAAATTTAAATAAAACTAATGTGAACAAACCGGCGGTTTACACAGCTAAACCGCCCAACACCCGGCAAGTGCGCACATAGCCTTAAAGTCTCTGTAACAGGTCTTTACTGTAACCAGCAGGCAGTACATGGCATACAGTTAACGGGTAGTGGACCAGGTGGACTCAGCAGTGATAGGTGTCCCTCAGAGATCCGTAGTATTCCTCCATTCTAGCTAAGTATTTGCCATTGTCGCCCAGGAATACCAGGTCGGGTACGGGGAGGCTGCTTCAATCCCTATCCAAGATGTACGTTATGGATGTTTTGGGGAGCCTTGGATCCCTCGGTGGGTACACCGCTGGTTAGACGACTGGAATTTGGCTGGTGGTGGGGTGCTCCTGTGAAGCTGCTCCTCCACGCTTCTGGTTCGCGTAGCAGAGGTGAACTGCTGCCAGCTTCGGTACCAGTGAACTGGCTGTGAGTTGGGCACGGGGGTCTTTTGGAACCCGTGGTTGGTGATGCCCGATCCCGGTTGTTCAGGCCTCAGGTGCTAACACCCGACCGGTGACGGCCCAGGGGCTGCACAGCGGTGCAGAGCCCCTGCTCCTACTTCAAGTTCAGTCTCTCAGACTCTCTCTAGACTAACTAAAAACTGTACTTCTCCTACACACTACCCTTGCACTCCGCCCACCAGGACCTTGGATTGGCCCTCTACGTTAAGTGATGCATGCAGGGTTTGGATCTCTAAGTTAACCCAATGACTGCTGGGTCAGAGGATATTGCTGCTGCATTTATGGCTGCAATACCCTCATGTGACGCACTCGTTGCGGGGCGCCACACATCCGCATCTGTTATATTAGTAGGTAGAAGAGATTAACAATTAGAGTCATGCTGTCCTGGTCCCAGTGGGGTAACTAGGATCCAATGGGCCTTGGTGCAAAATCTGGACTCACTGCATATTGGTCAGATGTATGTGCCCTTGTAGCATTCTAAATCCTATAACGACATGAGTGTTCCCCCCTTCATTGTGTATTAATGTCCCCCATCCTGTACTAATGCCTGTCTTGGGCCCTCTAGGGATCCACTCCACCAAGTTGTATCGCGCTGGGCATTATAATTCAGTATGGCAGTGACACAGACCCAAAACAAAAATCAATTGACCTGCAGCACCTCAGCGTTCAATGGGTTAATTACCCTCTTATGTGGCACACGTCCCACCAGCGAGTCATCCTGGTCCCATTAAGCATTCAAATATCAAAGACAGCGTCTCACAGTGGTGGTATGATTCAATTTGCCTTTATTTCTTCCTCCATGCGACGTTTCGGACTATGTACGTCCTTTATCAAGCTTGATAAAGGATGTACTGTACATAGTCCGAAACGTCGCAAGGGGGAAGGAATAAAGGCAAGTTGAATCATACCACCACTGTGAGATGCTGTCTTTGATATTTGAATACAGACCCAAAACAGTCCATATACAGGGATCATCATGGCTTTTATTTCCAGCCACCTGGATACAAAACATTACATCATATGAAAAAAAAACAATACCACATTGCCCGGTTGGGCAGTAATTAATACATCATATCTCTGTCTCACGCTACCAGGGGCATGTTCATGCCTAGCTCTTTAGTCGCAAGCCTCTAGCATACACCACTGTGCCCCAACACGGATCCCTTCAAGGGGCTGTTTCCATGTGCCAGACACATTATATGCTATAAGCCACACCCATAGGTGGAGGTATGTGGACAGACAGACACACACATCTTTCCAGCAATCAGCAAACCTGTCCCTTAAAATGCCTTAATCAGCTGCGTGGCACTACAGCTACCAGAGTTGCCAGTTGCCCTGCTGCACAGTCCCTTCTAGGTGTATATAACCCATATCCTGGGCCCCTTCCAGATATATATACCAGAATGGTGTATATATATATATATATATATATATATATATATATATATATATATATATATATATATATATATATCTATATAATGTTTTTGAGCAAGGGCCCATTCTTGGTATACATGTCGCCCATCCTGGGCCCTATCCTAGTATATATGTCCATGTCCCTGGGCCCCTTCCTAGTATAGATGTCCTCTATTCTGGGACCTATTTTGGTATATATGTCCCCTCTCCGAGTATATATTTTCCCTTCATGGGCAACTTCCTGATATAGACATCCTAGTGAATATGTCCTCCATCCTGGGCCACTTCCTGGTACAGTGCCTACAAGTAGTCTTCAACCCCCTGCAGATTTAGCTGGTTGACACATGCGGAATTAACTTGGCATTGTGACATTTGGACTGTAGATCAGCCTGGAAGTGGGAAATGCACTGCAGCCAAAAAGATTTATTAACTTTTTTTTTTTTTTTTTTTAAAGCGTTAAAAGTTAATTCAGAGGGTCATTTATCATTCAACCCCTCAAACCACCAGCATTCTGTTTGGTCCCCCTAAAGTATTAAGAAGTAGTTCAGGCACAAAGAACAATGAGCTTCACATGTGTGGATTAATTATCTCTTTTGCCAGCCTTTTCTGACTATTTAAGACCCTCCCCAAACTTGTGAACAGCACTCATACATGGTCAACATGGGAAAGACAAAGGAGCATTCCAAGGCCATCAGAGACAAGGTCGTGGAGGGTCACAAGGCTGGCAAGGGGTACAAAACCCTTTCCAAGGAGTTGGGCCTACCTGTCTCCACTGTTGGGAGCATCATCCAGAAGTGGAAGGCTTATGGAACTACTGTTAGCCTTCCACGGCCTGGACAGCCTTTGAAAGTTTCCTCCCGTGCCGAGGCCAGGCTTGTCCGAAGAGTCAAGGCTAACCCAAGGACAACAAGGAAGGAGCTCCGGGAAGATCTCATGGCAGTGCGGACATTGGTTTCAGTCAATACCATAAGTAACGTACTCCACCGCAATGGTCTCCGTTCCAGACGAGCCAGTAAGGTACCTTTACTTTCAAAGCGTCATGTCAAGGCTCGTCTACAGTTTGCTCATGATCACTTGGAGGACTCTGAGACAGACTGGTTCAAGGTTCTATGGTCTGATGAGACCAAGATCGAGATCTTTGGTACCAACCACACACGTGACGTTTGGAGACTGGATGGCACTGCATACGACCCCAAGAATACCATCCCTACAGTCAAGCATGGTGGTGGCAGCATCATGCTGTGGGGCTGTTTCTCAGCCAAGAGGCCTGGCCATCTGGTCCGCATCCATGGAAAGATGGATAGCACGGCCTACCTGGAGATTTTGGCCAAGAACCTGCGCTCCTCCAATAAGGATCTTAAGATGGGTCGTAATTTCATCTTCCAACAAGACAACGACCCAAAGCACACAGCCAAGAAAACCAAGGCCTGGTTCAAGAGGGAAAAAATCAAGGTGATGGAGTGGCCTAGTCAGTCTCCTGACCTTAACCCAATTGAAAATTTTTGGAAGGAGCTCAACATTAAAGTCCACATGAGACACCCAAAGAACCTAGATAACTTGGAGAAAATCTGCATGGAGGAGTGGGCCAAGATAACTCCAGAGACCTGTGCCGGCCTGATCAGGTCTTATAAAAGACGATTATTAGCTGTAATTGCAAACAAGGGTTATTCCACAAAATATTAAACCTAGGGGTTGAATAAAAATTGACCCACACTTTTATGTTTAAAATATATTAAAATTCAACTGAGCAACATAACTTTTTGGTTTGTAAGATTTATGCTTCTGTTAATAAACCCTACTCTCGTTTGCAGTTTCAAGGCTCTAACTTATTTGCATCTTATCAAACCACCTAAATCTGCAGGGGGTTGAAGACTACTTGTAGGCACTGTATATATGTCTGCAATACTTTAATATTAGACCCTCATCCTTATATATGTACCCAATCCTTTGTCCCTTCATGGATTAAATATTTCCCAACGCAATTCTTGAATAGAGATGAACGAACCTTTTGAAGTTTGGGTTCGGTTCAGTTCGCCAAAAAGGCATATGTTCGCTGAATTGTATGCCAAACTGTTCAGTGAACTTCCAAACCCCCCCCCCAAAAAAAAAATATACAGATGTTTTAAGGACATTACAAGCTTCCTGGACTTTAAAGTTGCTGCCAAATCTGGTACTGTTTCCAATTCACACCATGCAGGTGTCAAAATACCTGTAAACTTGAGGAAGCTTAAAAATGTAATGTAAAGTTGCAAATAATTCAACAGCTAAATACAAGCCGATAAACCTGATAGCTGGGGACACTCCTAACTGTAAGTTTAGGTACTGTTCCTGGCCATCGGGTCTATCGACGAGTGTTTTGTCCCTAAACAATCAGGGAAAGTTTTAGGTTCCATTTTAAATTTCAAACTTTTTTCACCAAAAAAAGCTGTGTTTGCCAATCTTTTGCTAAATTGCTTGGGTTTAAGATAAAACAAAATCTCCAGTGTTTGTGCCAAATTTGAAATTGGTGAACATCTTCAGGGAAACGCCGTACATCTCTATTCTCGACCGCATTAAAAAAATAAATAAATAAAATAGATATATGTGTATATATATATATATATATATATATATATATATATATAACAAAACAGAAAAAAACTGCACAGCACTCACAGACTAATGTGAACTGGTGCCAGCAGGGACACTGGGTCATACAACTAGAAAAAAATTAGAAAAAAATTCTCTGCAGCACTCAGCTACTACCAATGTGCAAACATGCTAACAAGCGGTATATATTTGAGGAAAAAATTAAAAAACTTACGTTTTTTTCAAAAAACTCAAAATCTTATTTTTTTTATTTTCTTGGGGTTCTTGGTACGCACATTGGCCAATGTCCGTTTGCTCATCAGCCGTGACAAGGCGACCCCAGGTCTGATGAGTCCTAACGCTGACATCCCTGTCCTCCTTTTCCTCCCTATCCCACTCTCAAGTGGGCGGACACCATCTCAACCTAGTTGTATGACCCAGTGTCCCTGCTGGCACCAGTTCACACAGGGATGTCAGCGTTAGGACTCATCAGACCTGGGGTTGCCTTGTCGCGGCTGATGAGCAAACGGACATTGGCCAATGTGCGTACCAAGAACCCCAAGAAAATAAAAAAATAAGATTTTGAGTTTTTTGAAAAAAACGTAAGTTTTTTAATTTTTTCCTCAAATATATACCGCTTGTTAGCATGTTTGCACATTGGTAGTAGCTGAGTGCTGCAGAGAATTTTTTTCTAGTTTTATATATATATATATATATATATATACTAGATGGCGGCCCGATTCTAAAGAATCGGGTAGTTTAGAGTCTATATATAGTTTATTCACTGTTAGGGGAGTGCGGTGAAATTAATTGTGTGTATACAGGTGGCTCAGTGGGTAGCAGAGTATACGGTGGCTGAGTGGTTAGCAGTGAGTGCGGTGGCTCAGTGGTTAGCAGTGAGTGCGGTGGCTCAGTGGTTAGAAGTGAGTGCGGTGGCTCAGTGGTTAGCAGTGAGTGCGGCGGCTCAGTGGGTAGCAGTGAGTGCGGCGGCTCAGTGGGTAGCAGAGTATACGGTGGCTCAGTGGTTAGCAGTGAGTGCGATGGCTCAGTGGGTAGCAGAGTATACGGTGGCTCAGTAGTTAGCAGTGAGTGCGGTGGCTCAGTGGTTAGCAGTGAGTGCGGTGGCGCAGTGGTTAGCAGTGAGTGCGGTGGCTCAGTGGTTAGCAGTGAGTGCGGTGGCTCAGTGGTTAGCAGTGAGTGCGGTGGCTCAGTGGTTAGCAGTGAGTGCGGTGGCTCAGTGGTTAGCAGTGAGTGCGGTGGCTCAGTGGTTAGCAGTGAGTGCGGTGGCTCAGTGGTTAGCAGTGAGTGCGGTGGCTCAGTGGTTAGCAGTGAGTGCGGTGGCTCAGTGGGTAGCAGTGAGTGCGGTGGCTCAGTGGGTAGCAGAGTATACGGTGGCTCAGTGGTTAGCAGTGAGTGCGGGGCTCAGTGGGTAGCAGGGTATAGGGTGGCTCAGTGGTTAGCAGTGAGTGCGGTGGCTCAGTGGGTAGCAGAGTATACGGTGGCTCAGTGGTTAGCAGTGAGTGCGGTGGCTCAGTGGTTAGCAGTGAGTGCGGTGGCGCAGTGGTTAGCAGTGAGTGCGGTGGCTCAGTGGTTAGCAGTGAGTGCAGTGGCTCAGTGGTTAGCAGTGAGTGCGGTGGCTCAGTGGTTAGCAGTGAGTGCAGTGGCTCAGTGGTTAGCAGTGAATGCGGTGGCTCAGTGGTTAGCAGTGAGTGCGGTGGCTCAGTGGTTAGCAGTGAGTGCGGTGGCGCAGTGGTTAGCAGTGAGTGCGGTGGCTCAGTGGTTAGCAGTGAGTGCGGTGGCTCAGTGGTTAGCAGTGAGTGTGGTGGCTCAGTGGTTAGCAGTGAGTGCGGTGGCTCAGTGGTTAGCAGTGAGTGCGGTGGCTCAGTGGTTAGCAGGGAGTGCGGTGGCTGAGTGGTTAGCAGTGAGTGCGGTGAGATTGGTCAGTGCAGCGCCGTGGGCAGAGTGGTCAGCGCAGCGCCGTGGGCAGAGTGGTCAGCACACACACACAGGCTGGAGGGGGCACAGGCTGGAGGGGGCACAGGCTGGAGGGGGCAGAGGACTGAGGGGGCAAAGGCTGGAGGGGGCACAGGACTGAGGGGGCACAGGCTGGAGGGGGCAGAGGACTGAGGGGGCTAAGGATGGAGGGGGCAGAGGACTGAGGGGGCACAGGCTGGAGGGGCAGAGGACTGAAGGGGCACAGGCTGGAGGGGGCAGAGGACTGAAGGGGCACAGGCTGGAGGGGACAGAGGACTGAGGGGCACAGGCTGGAGGGGGCACAGGCTGGAGGGGGCACAGGCTGGAGGGGGCAGAGGACTGAGGGGGCACAGGCTGGAGGGGGCAGAGGACTGAGGGGGCCCAGGCTGGAGGGGGCAGAGGACGGAGGGGCCACAGGCTGGAGGGGCCCCAGGCTGGAGGGGCAAAGGCTGGAGGGGGCAAAGGCCGGAGGGGGCAAAGGACAGAGGGGGCAGAGGACTGAGGGGGCACAGGCTGGAGGGGGCAGAGGACTGAGGGGGCACAGGCTGGAGGGGGCAGAGGACTGAGGGGGCACAGGCTGGAGGGGGCAGAGGACTGAGGGGGCCGAGGATGGAGGGGGCACAGGCTGGAGGGGGCACAGGCTGGAGGGGGCACAGGATGGAGGGGGCAGAGGATGGAGGGGGCAGAGGATGGAGGGGGCACAGGCTGGAGGGGGCAGAGGACAGAGGTGGCACAGGCTGGAAGGGGCAGAGGACGAAGGGGGCAGAGGACGGAGGGAGCACAGGCTGTAGGGGGCACAGGCTGGAGGGGGCAGAGGACTGAGGGGGCACAGGCTGGAGGGGGCAGAGGACTGAGGGGGCGCAGGCTGGAGGGGGCAGAGGACTAAGGGGGCACAGGCTGGAGGGGGCAAGGGACTGAGGGGGCACAGGCTGGAGGGGGCAAAGGACTGAGGGGGCACAGGCTGGAGGGGGCAAAGAACTGAGGGGGCACAGGCTGGAGGGGGCAAAGGACTGAGGGGGCACAGGCTTGAGGGGGCACAGGCTGGAGGGGGCAGAGGACTGAGGGGGCACAGGCTGGAGGAGGCACAGGCTGGAGGGAGCAGAGGATGGAGGGGGCATAGGCTGGGGGGGCACAGGCTGGAGGAGGCACAGTACAGAGGGGCAGAGGACAGAGGGGGCAGAGGACGGAGGGGCAGAGGACAGAGGGGGCAGAGGACAGAGGGGGCAGAGGAAGGAGAGGGCAGAGGACTGAGGGGGCACAGGCTGGAGGGGGCAGAGGACTGAGGGGGCACAGGCTGGAGGGGGCAGAGGACGGAGGGGGCATAGGCTGGAGGGGGCACAGGCTGGAGGGGGCACAGGCTGGAGGGGGCACAGGACGGAGGGGGCACAGGACGGAGGGGGCACAGGACGGAGGGGGCACAGGCTGGAGGGGGCACAGGCTGGAGGGGGCACAGGCTGGAGGGGGCACAGGACGGAGGGGGCACAGGCTGGAGGGGGCAGAGGACAGAGGGGGCAGAGGACAGAGGGGGCAGAGGAAGGAGGGGGCAGAGGACTGAGGGGGCACAGGCTGGAGGGGGCAGAGGACTGAGGGGGCACAGGCTGGAGGGGGCAGAGGACTGAGGGGGCACAGGCTGGAGGGGGCAGAGGACTGAGGGGGCACAGGCTGGAGGGGGCAGAGGACTGAGGGGGCACAGGACTGAGGGGGCACAGGCTGGAGGGGGCAGAGGACGGAGGGGGCAGAGGCTGGAGGGGGCACAGGCTGGAGGGGGCACAGGACGGAGGGGGCACAGGACGGAGGGGGCACAGGACGGAGGGGGCACAGGACGGAGGGGGCACAGGACGGAGGGGGCACAGGCTGGAGGGGGCACAGGACGGAGGGGGCACAGGCTGGAGGGGGCACAGGCTGGAGGGGGCACAGGCTGGAGGGGGCAGAGGACTGAGGTGGCACAGGCTGGAGGGGCAGAGGACTGAGGGGGCACAGGCTGGAGGGGGCAGAGGACTGAGGGGGCACAGGCTGGAGGGGGCAGAGGACTGAGGGGGCACAGGCTGGAGGGGGCAGAGGACTGAGGGGGCACAGGCTGGAGGAGGCAGAGGACTGAGGGGGCACAGGCTGGAGGGGGCAGAGGACTGAGGGGGCACAGGCTGGAGGGGGCAGAGGACTGAGGGGGCACAGGCTGGAGGGGGCAGAGGACTGAGGGGGCACAGGCTGGAGGGGGCAGAGGACTGAGGGGTCACAGGCTGGAGGGGGCAGAGGACTGAGGGGGCAGAGGACTGAGGGGGCACAGGCTGGAGGGGGCAGAGGACGGAGGGGGCACAGGCTGGAGGGGGCACAGGCTGGAGGGGGCACAGGACGGAGGGGGCACAGGACGGAGGGGGCACAGGCTGGAGGGGGCACAGGCTGGAGGGGCACAGGCTGGAGGGGGCACAGGCTGGAGGGGGCACAGGACGGAGGGGGCACAGGCTGGAGGGGGCAGAGGACAGAGGGGGCAGAGGACAGAGGGGGCAGAGGAAGGAGGGGGCAGAGGACTGAGGGGGCACAGGCTGGAGGGGGCAGAGGACTGAGGGGGCACAGGCTGGAGGGGGCAGAGGACTGAGGGGGCACAGGCTGGAGGGGGCAGAGGACTGAGGGGGCACAGGCTGGAGGGGCAGAGGACTGAGGGGGCACAGGACTGAGGGGGCACAGGCTGGAGGGGGCAGAGGACGGAGGGGGCAGAGGCTGGAGAGGGGCACAGGCTGGAGGGGGCACAGGACGGAGGGGGCACAGGACGGAGGGGGCACAGGACGGAGGGGGCACAGGCTGAAGGGGGCACAGGACGGAGGGGGCACAGGCTGGAGGGGGCACAGGCTGGAGGGGGCACAGGCTGGAGGGGGCACAGGCTGGAGGGGGCAGAGGACTGAGGTGGCACAGGCTGGAGGGGGCAGAGGACTGAGGGGGCACAGGCTGGAGGGGGCAGAGGACTGAGGGGGCACAGACTGAAGGGGGCAGAGGACTGAGGGGGCACAGGCTGGAGGGGGCAGAGGCTCGAGGGGGCACAGGCTGGAGGGGGCAGAGGCTAGAGGGGGCACAGGCTGGAGGGGGCACAGGCTGTAGGGGGCACAGGCTGGAGGGGGCAGAGGACTGAGGTGGCACAGGCTGGAGGGGGCAGAGGACTGAGGGGGCACAGGCTGGAGGGGGCAGAGGACTGAGGGGGCACAGGCTGAAGGGGCAGTGGACTGAGGGGGCACAGGCTGGAGGGGGCAGAGGCTCGAGGGGGCAGAGGCTGGAGGGGGCACAGGCTGGAGGGGGCACAGGCTGGAGGGGGCACAGGCTGGAGGGGGCAGAGGACTGAGGGGGCACAGGCTGGAGGGGGCAGAGGACTGAGGGGGCACAGGCTGGAGGGGGCAGAGGACTGAGGGGACACAGGCTGGAGGGGGCAGAGGAGGGTGTGGGGGTGCAGACTCACCGCGGCTGCCGCGCGTCTGCTATAGGAGAAGAGGAGGGGCGGGCAGAGCTGCAGGACAGGAAGTCCCGTCCTCCCTCCTCTCCAGGTGAGCAGCAGGCGTCTGGCAGCACGGGTACTCCCAGGGGGTGCGGGGCCCCCCCAGGTGGCGGGCAATGGGCCCCCCCTGCATGTACGCTAGTGGCTGGAGGGCAGAGGCTGGAGGGGAGAGGCTGGAGGGAGAGGCTGGAGAGGCTGGCGGCGCGCCGGCTACCCTGCACTGGATGACGTCACCACCCCAGTCCGGAAGCCATCACGGAAGTACCCTTCGGGTTTTCCGGAAGTGGCCTTCGGCTTTTATATTATAGATATTATATATATATATATATACTGTATATATATATATGCTCCCATGACGCATGGCAGTCTAATTCTGTTGTAGAGCTCCGAACGACGGATAAACAATTAGTGTTTGGGTGACAGCTCTTAAAAAAAAATCTTTGGGAAAACTTTTACATTGCCAGCTAATCCTCCCATAAGGCTGGTGTATACTTTCCATGACATATCGTTTGGTATACAATCAGATTATTTAAGCACTGACATATTTGGCCAAATAAAAAATGTTATCAAACCTGAAGATTTCAATAATTCTTATTAGTGTTTCTATTATAGAAAATGACAGTATCACAGTTAAACCATTTTTTTTATTGCAGTTCTAATGACACATGGTCTTTATTTGTTGAGGTCAGTGGAGAACAACCACAGTGAAAAATAGAGAAAACTTCCAGAAAATACACAAACAAATATGTGGTATATTTAAGAACTTTTTACTGTACATTTATATCAAATTTGCAACATTTTGCAGCAGATTTACAGTGTGAAAATCCACATCATAAAATGAAAACTTGTAGCCAAAAAATACACTGATGTCAAGTGTTGAAAAAGAGAATAAATGTAAGGTATTGTGCCGTAGTTTGTTGCAGATGTTCTGTGCAGGTTCTGCTCTTATACTTAATTATTCATTCACTTTAAATATTTGCCTGTTGCAGGTTTTCGACAGTTTAGGGTTACATGTAACTCAAACAGGTTCTGGGGCTGCAGGATCGAGTGACATGATGTCGACTTTATCTCTTGTGAATTACACTAACAATATAAAAAAAGGAAGGTTGCTCATTTCACATTCAAGACATATGTTTTGCAGAACGCTCCACAATGCTGACAGCATGTTCCAGCTGTCTATGTGAATTTAAGGGAATTATGTAAACTCCAAATATAATGAAACAAGAAAGACAACATTTATTATTCTGCCGGTTGGATAGTTCCAGAACATTTGCCAAATCCGACTCGATATCCTTCTCCTTGGCAGAAACCTGTGGTAGAGAAACACAATGGTCAAGAGAAGATTAATCCTGAGCAATGAAGTACCACAGGTCACCAAAAGAGACCTTTAGATAAGTAGTCAGGGATGAGAATTTAGCATTACAAGAAAATTGTGATAATCCAGTTTCTTCCAACTGTCAGAATGTGGATTTGGAAGGACGATCTGGCAGGATCGTGCTGTGTGACAGCCCAACACCGACTCGTTCCTTGGTCGCGCCCGCACAAGGGGGCGTACACATCGCAGTTGCGTTGCCTGCCGATACCGCGCTGTGTAACATCTCCTATGCGATCTTGGAATTCTGCCCAAAAAATGCGCGCTCCCGCGCCATTCTATCCAACATCGGAACGATGTTGGGACGTGTAAAGTGGCCATAAGAGACTGCTGAGCTCCAATCTGGGGACCAGAACATGGTCTGTGCATTACTGTCCATACTCAGACCGAAAAATTCAGATGTGTGAATCCGGCTTTAAAGTTTGTTCACATCTTTTTCAGGCACACAGAAGATTTTCAACATGAGAATTCATTAACATGTGATCCATTGGCTCCTATGCACACCATGCAGTATACTGTTTTTTTTAATTGGCCTTATGCACTCTATGCAACATACATTTGTTACATTGGCCCAGGAGCATAACTATAATAGGTTGCAATCACACCAGGGCCCTGGACCCTATAAGGCCCAAATGGTCCCTTTGCCCATATGTTAACGACCTGCAATAGTGGTGGGTTTTGTTGGAAATTTTGCAATGTTACATGTTACATTACTGAATTGGCCCCGTTGCACTCCACGCGGTATACATTTATACAATGGGAGTCTATTTATGACATGGAGTAAGTCAGAGGTATGCTTTGGGAGAATAGCTAGTGTGTACCTCTGACATGCCTAAAAACAACATATGTGAATAGAAAGTCATACGTAATATCTTATCTAACATATGTTATAAATCTACAGTACCTTTTATAACTACTGTGTCTCCATCTCTCAAGAACGTTCGAGTGTGACCATTTCCAAGATCAATCAGCTTGGAGCCTCTCCAGGAAAGTTCCAACATAGAGCCGAAACTCTCAGGATCCTGTAAGAAAAAACAGAAAAACAATGTTAAGAGAGACCATATGTGATGGACTGGTGAGCTGTATTGATCTGTGAGTTTGATTTGCAACAAATTCATCAACCATTCTGCACCTTTTTTCAAGCTGAATTTTGTCTGATTTTTACATCAATAAGGCATTTCCAGATGTTTTAGGCAAATGAAAGAAATGCAACGTTTAAAAATAAAAAGTCACAAATTTGGACACAATTCTACTACACCTTCCTATTCCCACCCGAGTGATTTCATGTATGCCAAATATTTTGGTGCATTGTTTACGACATTTTGTGAAACGTTTGACATTGTGAAGTCACAAAAACAGATAAAAAATGAAAAAAAGACTTACCGTATTAGGGACTTAGCACAAATTTCATGAATCATGTGGCCATTTTGAAGATATTGGTACAAAAAACACAAGTAAAAAAAAAAGGTACTTTAAAAAAAAAATTTAAATCAGAAATGATGTCCTTTGATGTCCAACTCCTGGCGCCCCCTGTGATCAATTGTAATCTATGTCATTCCATTATCAGGCAGCGCCACTAAAGTAAATTAATCATTACAGAAGCTTTTACTGAGAAAAATGGACTGTGTGTGATTTTTGGACAGGTTGGTTCCTCAAAAATGAGAAGCTACTTTATTTGAAGCCACTGCCTACTCTGAATGATCGCTGAGGGCCTTGAGCTTTAGTAACGGGAACCTGTCATGTCAGATCAAATTAATGGTATTAAGATAGATTAATATGCAACCGATATCTGAATAGAGAGCAAAAAAGGGCACTCACCCACAAGGTGGTAAAGATCTCCTTTATTGGACGTTATTCTGGCTCCATTTTCAGTGTGCAGGGGGGTGGGTGGAGAGCAGACAACGGTCCATTTCATGCTGATCGGCACTTCAACTGGAAGGATCAGCACAAAATAGGCCGCTGTCCGTTCTCCACCCACCCCCCTGCACACTGAAAATGGAGCCGGGATAACTTCCAATAAAGGAGATCTTTAGCACCTTGTGGGTGAGTGCCCTTTTTTGCTCTCTATTTTGATATCAGTTGATTTTTGCTTAATGAAGAAAGCACACCCTCGGTGCACCGACATGATGCCTAGCTGAGGAATACAAACATTTACTGAGTGAAAATCCAACAGTTTCCTGTAGTGCCCGGTTTCAGACTTGTTACTAGAGATTAATATGCAATATTGTTATGAAGGGGTCTGGCCACTGTACAGAAAGTGCGGCACTGGAGATACAGGCACTAGGCACTTTGATGGACAACCGACTCTTCACTGATGCACACACAGCTGGATATCAAAGTGTCGGTACGGACTTGGATGTTAAAAAGGGAAGGAAGCGCAAATAAGGTCTTACCCAAATAAAGGAAGATCCATTAATGATGAGTTTAGGCTAACCTTGTGGGATTGTGTGAGACAACCACATCAAAGCATGTAACGGTTGCAGCAGACCCATGTACAAGCTGTGTATCCAAGAAGAGAAGGGCTCCTTCCTTCCTATAAGCTATTGTGGTCCTGAAGAAGTAGCAGGATAGCTATGAAACGCGTAGACCAATAGAGCTTTTCCTATGAGCTGGATTTGTCCTGGTTTTTATACGGATGCGGCGTTAGAGCTGCAGGGGTTAACTGAAGCCACACCATAAAAAATAAGAATAATAAAGGCCTCAAGCTTGATAATGAGCTCAATGGTGTAGATCGAAACATTGCACTTATGGTGGAATAAAGAATTTCTACTTGGAAGCATCGGCTAAGTGAAGCATTGTCCTTTATTATTTTATGACTTTTTGATGCCAGGAGGACTCACTGGAGTAGATATGCACCACGGAAGGGGGTGAGATCTATCCCTGTATGTCTGTTTGGGGGTATATGAACTGAAGCCACGTCGGCACACCTGCATGACTAAAAGTAAGATGCTCCAGGTGGAATAAAGGTAATTTTCTGCTCGATGTCGAATTCTCAGTACTGCAACCGGGCACCTTCATAACGCTATTAACCTGTATATTAACCATATAGCTATATATATACAGTTTAGTAGCATTACCAGACATGACAGGTTACCTTTACCAACTCTAAATAAATAAATAAGTTTTCTACACTAGGAAATCCCTTCAAATAAACTTTTTTTTACATTTTTCTTTAGCAAGCACGGTATTATCTATTTTTTTGGGGTGGGATATTTCCAAATTATGGCTGTGGTCACAGTACCATTTTTCACATGCATTTTTGGAGACCTGCGTTTTCAAAAACGCATGTAAAAAATGCGCCCATAGGCCCCCATGTTAAAAAACGCATGCCCTAATAGCCAAAAAGCATGTGTGACTGTCCCATGCGTTTTTGGAGCATATCCAAAAACGCATGCGTTTTTTAATAAGGGGCCTTATGGAAAACGCATGCAAAAACGCATGTACAATTAGTGTCATTCAAAAACGCATGCGTTTCCCATAGGAGCCCATGTTAAAAAAACGCATGCGTTTCCGGAAACGCATGCGTTTTTTTTAACATGGGCTCCTATGGGAAACGCATGCGTTTTTGAATGGCACTAAAAGGTACTAAGTGTACATGCGTTTTTGCATGCGTTTCCCATAGGAACCCATGGTAAAAAAAACGCACAAAAAAATACTACAAGCACTATTTTTAGGTGCAGATTCAAAAACGCAGCCAAAAACGCAGGGAGCCATCACACACCTTACAAAACTCATGCTGACATGAAAAAAAGCATGAGTTTTGTAAAATCACTAAAAAAAACGCATGGCAACTGTGACCACAGCCCATCTCTGTAATATGACTTGTGTTGAGGAGTGCAGTATTTATTGCTGTCAAGTTCCATGGTTCAGCAAGTTTTGCTCGTGTATTTAGCAGTGTATTTGTCATTTACCAATGAATTCCTGCACACACCGAGTATGGTCTCTAGATAAGAGTTCAAACTTACCGGTCCACTTATAGTTCCAGAGGCCAAAAGATCTCCAGGCCGAACATTGCAGCCTGTCACAGTGTGATGAGCCAACTGCTGCTTCATTGTCCAATACATGTACTGCAAAACAGGGAGTCCACTGTGAGAAGATACCAAAGGGTCCAATACATAGACTAACAGTGGGCAAGGAATGGGCATTGCCCAGGCTACACTGCTGTATTATAGGAAAACGGAGGTAGATAGAAAATACAACCATAATGTAAAATTGCTACTAAAGAAAATCCCTCTGACTTTGAAGCATTTCCTAGTATTAAATGTAACATGTCCATATAGTTAGTTATAGAGAACAGCAAACTTTTCCATACATTGCAAGACCACAATGCATATGAATAAAAGCTCTATGCATCGGCAGAAATGGAAGCAGATCAGGAATTAATCTATCGTATTAGACAAACATCTCTCAAAGAAAGCAAAAAGGGTCAATAGTGGAATATAGACAAAAGGAGAAATCAGAAAGCACTTCTAGCGTTATGTTCCCACCATCAGTTGAGTTTTTGACGCTGCGGAGTTTCTGCACCATCTTCACCTTAGTATAGGGGCATTTTTGACACTGCACTTTTATTGTTTTTTGAAACGGCGTATTCTGTCTCTCTTTAATGTCTCATCCTTTAAAAAATGCTGATTTGTTTTAGAAACTTCCTGGTATTCAAATCATTACATTATCTACGGATTATATGCGTCTTGTGCATTTCAGCCTCGTAAACACACCGAAACCGCGTGTGTGTCTTTTACCGGTGGATTTTCTACATTTCATTCAAGTCTTTTAGGAAAATCTACACAGAAAACTGAGCTTTCTTGCAAGAGAAATGGACATGCTGCGTCTTGGAAAAAAAGCGGCGCAGGTGAATTTATGCGGCGTAAAAAAGAAGCACAGTGGACATGGGATTCCTATTACTCCCATCTACTTTGCTTGTACTGTACAACACAGCATTTGTGACACAGCAAAATTACCGAACACTGCATCCGAAACGCAAATAACACTGATCGTGGGAATGTACCCTCATATATTACATCACAATTCTGTCCACTATATAACTTCAAATATATGTATATAGAGTTTTTTATGGTCTTGTCACCTGATGAGGTTCTAATTTACGATATTGTTCTAGGTTTCTTATTCACTCCAACACAGTGGTTCAATGTGTGATCTTTGGAGGAACACAACTCTGAAATTAGCGATATATGATGGGTTATGTGTATAATACTAATCTGCTTTAAAATATACACTGGTGATCAAAACTAGAGAACAACATACAATCTCATTCAGTGGCGGACCTTGTGGCAAGAGGGCCCTGGTGCTGCAGCTGATGGTGATGAGCGGGGGCCGCGGGTGTGGAGTGCTATAGCTGCTGCATCTCCTACCTGCACCAGGCCGCGCAGTCCTGGGAGCCGGGGCGGCAGAGGATAGGAGGGGCGGGATCAGCCAAGGGAAGCAGGAAGCTTCCCACAGTTAACCCCCTCTCCTCTGACACAAGGGCATGGGGACCTTCCCTCCCTAAAATTCAAGAAATACATTTTGAAAACAAGGGCATGGGGGTCGGCTGGGGTCCCCCTGCAGGCTTGAGGGCCCCCCTAGCCGGTTGAACCAGCTGCACCACGGTAGGTCCGCCCCTGATTTCCTTAATGATGTTAGGCTAAGGCTACATTCACACATACCATGTTTGCATCTGTTTTTTGCATCTGTTTTGTCCAGTGCAGTGGGTTAAACATCATTCAGTATGATCACCATATACATCATCTATTCAGTATGATCACCATATTCATCATCTATTTAGTATGATCACCATATACATCATCAATTCAGTATGATCACCATATTCATCATCTATTCAGTATGATCACCATATACATCATCTATTCAGTATGATCACCATATACATCATCTATTCAGTATGATCACCATATACATCATCTATTCAGTATGATCACTATATACATCATCTATTCAGTAGAACAACATACACAGTACATACTGTACATATAGTTTGTATCAGCAGCAGTGGTAAAGGCATCCATAATATAATATTATGTATACCAAAAACACATGAATGACTTACTTTGAAGTTAGATCTGCATAGGGCGGCCGACTCCTTCATTCCATCCCCTGCAGAACATAATGACAGCGATGTTTCAAATATTTATTAGTAAAACAAAGTACGGTACATAGAATTAAAATAAGTCCATTATAATAAATGACCTCTTGCCTCCTCTTATAAATGTATAAGATTACAAAAAAATGGCTATTTATGTTTCTTGAAACAATGCCACCTTTAACATTAAGCTGTCACACAGTTTTTAGCTCTGTACACAGTTCACTCGCAAACTTCAGGCAGCATACAGGTGTTACAGTCTTAGCAGGTAGTCACCAGGGGACCGGGACGTCCTATTTGGGACCCTCGGTGGTGTGCCTGCAATTTCCTTTCTCTTGTCCCTCACTGTGCTCTCTCTCCTGCTTCCTAAAAACACTCCCGCACACAGAGCCCTCAGCCAGCTCTCATGGATCTTCTCTGGAGGGTTCCTCTCCCAGTCCTCCAGAACCTATATGGGGCCTTTTAGGGATTACGCCGGGCTTTCGGCCATGACTTCCTACAGAAGCTTGTGTCTCCGGTTTTGCGGCTTGGGGATGAACATCCGCACCGCTCTCGGAACCTGTCCTCTGTTCCGGGACTGAACCCCTCTGGTCAGTAAACGTACCGGGTCCGGATTCAGACGCACCGCAAGACCTGGCGCCCCTAGGGTCCCTTTCTTCCCTGGCGGCTCCTCCGCCGTCCTGTACTCCTTGCTCCTCACCGAAGCTCCCCTCAGACTCTCATTCAATAACTCTCTTCCCACTCTTCCACTAACTCACCTAGCAACTCCCACCGAGACTGCGTCTCTCTGGCAACGGGTTCACCCAGCTCCCTCCTTCTCTAAGGTGTGTGGATGGGTGTATGAGGGTCCCTTATGTGACATCACAATCTCCTAGTCATAGGAGTACCACAGTCCCTTTTATGTGTGCAGTACCCTTAAGTGGCTTACCGACCAGTGGGGTGCCACATTCACATTACTCAATTTTATGTGTATTTTTTCCTAAACAATGCTAATTTACAAACTTTTGTAGTAAAGACAACTCTCTCGCTAGTTACTCTGTAGGTGAATATCTGACTAACATAACTAGATATAGTATGGGTCAGATATCTATCTGCAGACAGCTGTGTCAGGATACTTGTTCTCAATAGTGCAGGGTTTAGATATCTGAATGAGACTCCCTTGACTCAACTGAAGTTGGATTCTTGCTATCATATTCATCCACTTTTGACTTTTCATTATTCAAATTCTATGCAGGGAGATTATACAGAATGCCCCATCACAACTTTGTCTGCAAAACGCAATCTAACCAAAAGGAAACATACAAAGTGTCAGTGCAGTTTTATTGCTGCATCATTGTAGTGAAAGGGATGTTATAAAAAGCATTTTAGGATAATATGAGGTTTCCATATACAGTGCCTTGGAAAAGTATTCCTACCCTGTGAACCTTTTCCCATTTTTTTCAGCTTACACCGTCAAATTTAAAATGTATTTTTGGGGGATTTATGTTCACCTTCCAGCAGGACAATGTCCCTATACATTCTGCCAGAGCTACAATGGAGGGTTTAGCTCAAAGCATAGTCATGTTTGTGAATGACACAATCACAGTGCAGACCTGAATCCCATTGAGAATCTGTGACAAGACTTGAAAACTGCTGCTCACAGACACCTCCATCCAGACTCACTGAGTTACAGCCAATTTGCAAAGAACAATGGTCAGAAATATCGGCCTCTAGATGTGGAAAGCTAGAAGAGACATCTCCCAAAAGACTTACAGCAGTAATTGCAGGGAAAGGTGATCCTAAAGCAATGACTCAGGGGCTGAATACAAATGCATGTCACAATTTTCAGATTTATACTTTAATTTTTTTTAAAAAGCTATGTATCATTTACTTTAGACTTCAAATAATTAATAATTGCTGGAATATCAAATAAAATCGCAATAACAAATTCAAATTTGTGGTTGTAAACTGAAAGAAAATTTAGAAAAAAAAAGTCACAGGGTATGAATAATTTTTAAGGCACTGTATGTCAACTATCCCAAATCTTGGCAAGACATCCCAGTCAATTCAAGAGGTCCAGAGCCATAAATTGATGGGGGATATAGAAATCTTCTCTAGGATGGGAGTGGAGCTGGAGGGCGGTAAAGCCTTCCTAAGTTGCCAAACCAACAGTGATAATTATGAGTTTCTGAAAACTACAGAATGACCTATTTGTGATTGCCTTAACCTGGTTATTGATCCAATCTATATAGATAATGGGGTTAAGATACTTAACAATACTTTATTTCTATGGGAATAAAAAATAATAGCTGAAACGAATCACAATCAGGCTCCACAGGCAGAAGAGCTATCATTCATGCTTACTTCTCTCTCATTGCTGTTGCCATGCTTTGTAATGAGATCACTAGCACATATACAAGGTGTAAATCTTTCATTAGGTGCACATATGGGGATAAACTTTAAATGCATAACGTCAGAGTACTTGTCTCTTCATATATCCAGAAAATTGGAAGGGAGGGAATACACAGAATTGTAGACGTCCCAGAATAAACCCACTAAATCCTTCTCTCACCACCCACGTGAATCAATAATGCAGAATCATTAGTAAAATGCAATTTACCTTGAAGGCAGACAGACAAGTTAATATTGAATGTGTAATTACTCTTATCCTGGAGGTACGGCAGTGGTGCTGGATCCTGTGGGCAGATGATACAACAAAAATCAATGGATGGTGAGCAGTGGGAAACGTACGAGAGCCTGACTTATAAATGACTTGATGCCCATAGTAGAAATTGTCTTGTTTCATTAATTATACATACTTCTTTTACTTGAACAGAGCTGCAAATAATCCACACTTACCCACCTGCACTGGATTGGGTAGCACAAAAGGCATGAGGGCTTCCATAGGTACCACCCATGGAGATATAGTGGTTGCAAAGTTTTTGCTCAAGAAAGGACCAAGAGGAACATATTCCCATTTCTGGATGTCTCTAGCTAGTTATAGGAAGATGGAAAAAAAAAAAAACAGTTATTACTCTGAGATAATCATGTTCAGGTCAGCTTTAGATTCTGTAACTAAACCACACCAAAAATACCTGTAAAAATATTATTTATTGAATAGAATATATAGTCAAAACACATATACGACCACTGACAAAGACACGAACAGTCTATATTTTAAAGGTAGCTTACTTTTAACAGTGAGGGATAAAATAACAAAAATACAATCCAGAAAATCACATTGTCTAAATTATATACGGTAAATGCATTTCCATTTTGAAGAGAGAAATAAGTATTTGATCCCCTACCAACCATTAGGAGTTCTGGCTCCTACAGGCCAGTTAGACGCTCCTAATCAACTCATTACCTGTATTAAAGACAGCTGTCTTAAATTGTCAGCTGTTTAAAAGACTCCTGGCCACACAACTAATCAGTCAGACTCTAACCTCTACAACATGGGCAAGACCAAAGAGCTTTCTAAGGATGTCAGGGAAAAGATCCTAGACTTGCACAAGGCTGGAATGGGCTACAAAACCATAAGTAAGATGCTGGGTGAGAAGGAGACAACTGTTGGTGCAATATTAAGAAAATGGAAGAAATACAAAATGAGTGTTAATCGATGTAAATATGGGGCTCCATGCAAAATCTCACCTCGTGGGGTATCCAGGATCATGAGGAAGGTGAGAGACCAGCCTAAAACTAGACAGGGGGAACTTGTTAATGATCTTAAAGCAGCTGGGACCACTGTCACCAAGAAAACGATTGGTAACACATTACGCCGTGATGGATTAAAATCCTGCAATGCTCACAAAGTCCAACTGCTCAAGAAGGCACATGTGCAGGCCTGTCTGAAGTTTGCCAATGAACATCTTGGTGATTCTGAGAGTGATTGGGAGAAGGTGCTGTGGTCAGATGAGACAAAAATTGAGCTCTTTGGCATTAACATAACTCGTCATGTCTGGAGGAAGACAAATGCTGCCTATGACCCAAAGAGTACTGTCCCCCATGTCAAGCATGGTGGTGAAAACATATTTTGGGAGTGTTTCTCTGCTAAGGGCACAGGACTACTTCATCGCATCAATGAGACAATGGATGGAGCCATGTACCGTAAAATCTTAAGTGACAATCTCCTTCCTTTCACCAGGACATTAAAAATGGGTCTTCAGCATGACAATGATCCATTGACTAAGTGGATTATAACATAATGACCCTGGAAGGTATCTGGTGGTTTTCACTTACTACTTATTATATCGATTTTTCCCACCCTGCGCACTAGGGTCGCTGTACTTTATAAGAGCAGTATATTGTGTATGATGGGGGAGTCATCGTTGAGCGGGGGTGTCACACATTTGACCTAGGGCGCAGACCTCCACAGACAGGTAGGGAAAGAGGTAAGGTGCAGAGCTCACATTGCCTACCACTCTTCTCTCCCCTCTCCTAAATGTACATACACTTTAATTGTCTGTTGTTCAAATATGTGTTTTGATTTTCTATTATATTCAATAGCTGGGTGCCCGATGCACATGCATCGGGATTCTAGAAGAGCGAGTCTCTGACTCGCAATGGCCGCTACGCGGCCAATGCTTCGCGCTGCTAAGGCGACTCGCCATGCCGCTGCGCGGCATAGCGAGTTGCCTTAGAACTGCTCGCAATGGCCGCTGCGCGGCCAATGCTTCGGGCGTATCCACATGACCACGCTGACTCACAGGCGAGCGGACTCAGAAGGGGCAAAAAACCCATTCGTGATTATATAATAGATAAATATTTTATGGGTATTTTGATGGGTTAAGTTACTGGATTCATACCTTGGTGTATTGTACTGGTTAGTTTACAGATTTAGATACCGAATAGAAGATTTTTCTTGGAGTCAGACTCAAGTTATTCAGATCCTTCATTATTCGGTGTAAATTTTATAAAAACATCACACAATATCACATGGGGAGCAGGAAACGCCAGACGCGTTTCAGGGGAGCCCCCTTAATTGTTGGTGAATATAAACATGACAAACACACATACATATACACAATCTAAAAACCTCACACCTGTTTCACATTAGATTAGATCCATTAACCCTTGCCTGCCTTAAAAGCACACATCAATCCCAATTCATTATTCCGTGAATACCCATGGAAACCAACAAGATAAGCTTATTCATATAATGTGCATAGGTACAGAATAAAGTCATGAAAACTTTCATGTTATAAAAAATTTAATATTAGTCAAAACATGAATTCATTTTTGTATCTTATAAAAAATACAACATATCAGTTCTAAAATTGAATCAATGGGAATGGCGTGCATCTAATGCCAGGATCTAATAAACTTCACGATTGCGTAATGTCCTCTCCCAATCTCTCCGCCCCTACATGAGCGCGATATTCTCTCGATACCTTTTACTTAGTTGAGAAATTCCCCCATGAATATTTTTGAAATGCCTGGATAAACCAGACATGCTAATACGGGGTGTATTTGAATCAGGTTTGGCTGCTGAAATATTCTCAGCCATTCCCTTTTTTAAAGTGCGAGTTGTGCATCCAATGTAATCCTTATTGTATTCAACACACGTTGCCTATAGACAACATGTGTGGAATTGCAGTTCACATATGATTTTATAGGAAATTTCCTGTTACATTATTATGAAAAACTGCACTAGATTCCACGTACTGACACAAGTTACACCTGTTACCGCCACATCTGAACAAACCCTTATAATAAGTTGGAATCTTTTGAGGCTCACTGGTATATGTGCTTGGGGTATGATGCTAGCTATATCAGATGATTTTTTTGCAATTGTCCTCCATCCCTGGAAAGAATTTTATAGATATGGTCATCTTGGTATAAGATCGGTATGTTTTTATCTAATAATTTCTTAATCTCTCCTAAATCAGAATTTTAAGATGTAACAAACGTAGGTAAATTCTGATATGGATTTTTGTTTTTCCTTGTCCAATTTTCACCGATTTTTTTGTGCTGATTATTCTCAAGAGTGCAATTGCAATAAAATCACTATTTTCCAGCAGTGATTTTCTGCTTCTCCGTTTAACAATTTTTTCAGCTCTATCGAGCATCCATGGTTTATATCCTGTAGAGGATAATCTTTTTTTCCATAACTATTATCTCAGTCTGATAGTCCGCCACCCTGGAACAATTTCTTTTGGCTCTCACAAATTCTCCTAACGGAAGATTTTTAGTAACATGTCCAGAGTGACAGCTATCTGCCCTGAGGACAGAATGTCCGCTAAAGGGCTTTCTGTACAACTTACATTCCACCTGTCCTGTTTTTTTTGTCACCCATCAACATTAGATCTACAAAGGGTGCATTATCACCATTCACTTCTAAAGTGAATGATAGGTTTTAACAAAATAACTACAATCTATCCAAAAGGGCTTGAGGAGCCACGGGAGATACAACTGACGATACAGTCCAAATCAGGACCATATCGTCGATGTATCTCTCGTACCATTGAATCTGCTCCACATGGGGACCATCTAGATCAAATATAAATTCCTCCTCCCATCGATACATATAAAGATTTGCCAGTGACTGCAAAAATTTCGCTCCCATAGGGCAACTGCATATCTGAATGAAAAATTTGCCGTCAAATTTAAAGAAATTCCTCTTAAGAAGATGCTCCAGACACATCAGAAGAAATTCTTTTTCAGCTTCATCCCCCATGTGGGATTGTGTGATGTTTTTATAAAATAATAAAGAAGGATCTGAATAATCTTGAGCCTGGCTCCAGGAAAAATCTTCTAGTCATGTTGACCAGTGGCAGCCAATCCACTTCACCTGGAAGCCGAGGAGCCGTGAGTAACTGTGGTCGAGCAGCTATTCCCCTCACCATGACCCTACTATATAGATTTAGATACTGTATCTACACTCCTTAACATTGTAGTTACAACACCAAAGGCCCAGTCTCACATAACGACACATCAGTGATCCCAATCCCGATAGCGATGTGCAGAGATTGCTGGTGCATCGTTTACACATTGCTGGTAAGATATCAAAGAAGCATCTTACCAGCAATGTGAAAAACAATGCACTAGCGATCCAGAATTATACCAAGGTCGTTGTGAATTTCTCTCCATAGTGTAGCATTGAGACCGTTGCTCATTATCTTTGTCAAACACAACGATGTAGCTTTCCCAGCGGGAGCACAACGACGCAGGAATGACCCAGAGCAGTGTGTAACGATCAACCATCTCACAGCAGGGGCCAGATTGTTGGTGCGTGTCACACAGAACGACATCACTGTTGCGTCACGAATTTTGTGACGCAACAGCGATCCCAAAAGCGATCTGGTTAGCGATCTCTTTATGTGTGACAGGGCCTTAAGAAGGAAAAGCCATGTAACCATGGAAATCACAGGATCAAAAGAAATGTTAGTGATATGCAAATGTTGAAACAATGGAAACAAAATGTCAAAAACATTTCAATTTATTTAGTATCAAGAATCAGCGTTACACACAGAAATTCTCACACTTACACAACTTGGCTACTATAAATGATTTTATTAATGGTCGTCCAAGGAATGTTCTGCTATGCTTTACGGACTTGGGGAAATCATCCAGATCCACTGCTGACAGCTCCCTTTGCAATTACTGACCAATGCTGTCTCAGATTTGCTGGATGGGAGACATGTCCGAAGATGCTGCAGCAGACATTGGGCTATGAGCCAGGCATTCAGCTACAGGTGTTCAATGGACCTCATGCCACAGCTCCCAAAGCCTATTATGATGAGGCGCAAGACAGCAATGGATGTTGGAATTGAGGTCTTTACTCATTAGCAATGAGTACCGCTTTTGTCTTGGACACACTGATAGCTGGAGATTGGCCTAGAGGCCATGTGTTAATATATATAGCTAGACCAGTAATCTCTCAATAGTATATACAAATAACTGTAGAGGGATGCCCACTCTGTACATGACCAGAAGCTAAGATGTCAAGCCAAAGGGGATGGGTTACAAAACAATATTATTGGTCAGCCCGCTAGGGGCACAGGGACTCAGCATAGTGGTGCCCCTGAGCTGGTGGAAGGTAGTACCATGAAGACAAAATAGTGTAGCACAAGTTTGAGGAGGTCCAAAACAAAGAGGTTATGTGCCCAAAATTGACAACCCCTTGTAGACAGGAAATTATCCACTGCATTTATCGCTCAATCATGTGGGATCAATGAATAAGGGGCTTCCACATCTATGCTAGTCAGGTAAAACGCTTCTTCAATAGAGATGCCCTCTACGCAGTTGAACAGGTGAATCCCTAATATGTGGGACGGGAGTGTAACTACGAATAGGCTTATGATTTCATCAAGATAGATGCCATAGGATTTTGTACCCTTGTGTAGTTTTGGCAAATCATAAAATGTAGCCATGACTGGACATTCTGGTATTAAATAGGCATACTGCTCCTGATTGATCAATTCCTTTGTTTCGCCTTCATGAGCATCTGGTAGGAGTGCACATTTGTGTGGGATTGCCTGTGAATTTAGCATATGTGGAGCTATAATTCAAGACGTTACACATTTTACAGTAGTCTCCTTGATCAAGCACAACAATAGTACTTCCCTTGTCTGAGGTCTTAATGGTTTTGGACTAATCCCTTTCCAAAGAGCAAAACACCATCATTTCCTCCCTAGTGAGGTTATATCTTTTTCTAGTGTCTTGTACACTCTTAAGATCCTATATTACTAAATTCAAAAAGACATCAATAGTAGAGATGTTACCTAGTAGGAGGTGGCATTTTGGTACTGCGATTTTTTAGGGAAGTAAAAAAGACCTCCCCCTTCCTCTTTTTCAGTGGACTGATCCAGATCTAGTTGTACTTCACTAAGGCTGGCTTCACATTAGCGTTCCCCTCGCAGCGTTCTGCGGAAGGGAATCGACATGTGTGCGCAGCGGCCGCCCGCTCCCATCTTTATAATGGGAGCGCACGGTGCTGCGCTTGACAGCGCAGGACCATGCGCACCCATTCACTCCCATATGTGATCTGTGCGCAGGCGGATGCCTGCGCACAGATCACACAGTCTCGTCCGCACCAGGGACGCGACATGTTGCGTCCCTGGTGCGGGCGGGAGTGTGTGATTTGTGCGCAGGCATTCGCCTGCGCACAGATCACATATGGGAGTGAATGGGTGCGCACGGTCCTGCGCTGTCAAGCGCAGCATTGTGCGCTCCCATTATAAAGATAGGAGCGGGCGGCCGCTGCGCCACTGCATTCCGCAAATGTGAAGGCAGCCTAAGCAAATCAAAAGGGAGATTGGCTTCAGCACATAAATACTTATCTTTCTGCACATAAAATTTGCTCCATATGAACTTTCTCCTAAAGAGATTGAGGTATTTGACATTTTCACTAATAGGACAAAATACAGGCCCTTTGCTTAATAGACACATTTCAAAATGGTTAAGTGACCTCTAAAGGTACCATCACACGTTGCGATTGGCTTCCATATCGCCTTTAAATTCGTGTGTGTTTCGGCAATGTGGAAACCACATTGTCTGTGCGTAGTGGCGTGAGACAGGGCGATATTATGGGGAGAAATCGCCGGTGGTGCGTCGCCTGATCGTCCTGCTCTGCAGTGAAATCAGGCGATAACCACCATGTGATCTTAGCGCTTCGTGGCGTGTGACAGGGCGATAGCGACGTACCCAGTGATCAGGAAACAAATTCAGTAGGCGTGCTTAGATGTTGTTCACTTCGCGCCGCATCTGCGGCGATTGGTGGGTGATACTGCGTTCCGATTGGCTGGCCGTGTACGATACGCAATATTGGATGACCCCTGCCTTCACGCAAGGCTGACCAATGGTAACTCAGTTCCGTCCACCAATCACAGTGATAGGGGCGTGATGAAACATACTGTAGCACGCCCCTATCAAATCCCTATGGCGACATTGCTGCTACGATGGTGGCGTGTGACGCAGCGATGTATTAAGGGAAAATTGCTTCCAGTCTTCTGCAGGCGATTTCCGGAACGCAGGATCGCTAAAGAATGCAGGCAAGATCTCTATGTGTGCCAGGGCGACGGCGATGTGAAAGAATTGCCCGGAAGCCATGCCGCTGCATGTGACGCTTTCTTAGAAAGATTTACTCCCTGTGTTTTGACTCCTTGTTCGGTGGGAGCCGATTCTGCAATGGGCAATGGCAGTCTAAAGAACTGCTTCTATTTCCCTGTTCACCTTGTGGGTACCCTCTATTTTTAAGTTTTTGTCTCCCTCGTGATGATGTTGGTCTACTGTCGGAGTCTGAAGCTTCTGTTTCCATTGAGGAAAAATCTGTTTCACATTCCTTACGTGAGACCGGTCTCCCAGGACAACTTGATATATTTTGTTGTCCTTGAAGTCCTGTAAGTCACGAACAAACTGTTTGTGTGTTTACGTTGCTTTAACTTGTATTGAAATTTCTCAACAGTATTTAACAGATTTTCCTTGACAGAAAAGTCACTTTCGTTTTTTAATGTTTTAGTTGCTTCTATTTGCTCCATCAGTTTAATATTGAAGATTTCAAGATTGGCTTTTTCCTCAGTCACCAACAAATTCAAAAACCTCAAAGAACTGTTTATGCTTCCTTCCCCAAATTATTTATTAATTAAGGAGGGCTCCCACAGTGTTGAGCTGGTAGCAAGGTAATGCATAGACCAGGGGTGGGCAACTCCAGGCCTCGAGGACCGTCCTACAGTCCAGGTTTTCAAGATTTCCTTAGAATTTGACAGTGGGTAATTTAAATAATTGTAAATTACCAACTGTCAAATTCTAAGGAAATCTTGAAAACCTGGACTGTGTGCAGCCCTCGAGGCCTGGAGTTGCCCACCCCTGGTGTAGATGAAGGGGTACTATACTATTTTTAATGTGGTTGTCTAAACTCTATTTCCCACCAGGATGTTATCTGGTCCCTATACGTGACCCCCCCCGAGCCATGAGGTACTCGGTTCAAAGCCTTGATTCACGGGGGAATGTCACTGGCGCCTGTGCCCGGTCCCGTGGCCCTGGTGGTCGCTGTAAAAATAATAAAAATAGTTTGTGACGCCACTTACGTTCTGGTATGGTTAACAGAGCTGCGGGTCAGACCTCCAGGGTGATGGTAGGGCAGCCAGATGGTTAAGCTCCCGTAGGTGGAGCATGATCCCTGGGGCAGTTGTAGTAGTTGTTTTTACACAGGGAGGCAGCTTACAACACAGCTCAGTCACTTGTCCTTTCAATGCAGCGAGTGTGCGGCTTTTTAGGTGACTGAAATAAAGTACTTCACACAGTCTTTAACTGTAAACGGGTTTACTTTGAGTACTTCAGGCAAATTAACAGATGTTGCAGTCACTCTCATATTCTGGCCTGGGTAGTCACCAGGGAACCGGGATAATTCACTCAAGACTCTCGGTGGTGTGCCTCCTGTTCCTGCTGGTCTCTTACTGCGCTCTCTTCTCCTTTCCACCATGCAGCGCCTCTACGCGCAGAGCCTCGAGCCGGCTCCCACAGATCTTCGGTGGGGGACTCCCCTTCAGGTCCCCCTGACCCTAGTTTGGAATGCCTTTTTGAGGTGTACGCAGCTCTTTGGACGAGTCTTCCTAGAGAAGCTCGGGGCCTGCGGTTAATGGCTCGGTGTTAAACTCCCGTACCGTGTTCAGAGCTGGTCCTCTGCCCAGGACCAGACCCTTCTGGTAGGCATTACCTGGGTCCAGATTCGTATGCACCACATTGATTGGTGCCCCTAGGGTCTCCTTCTGTCATGACGACCTTCCTGTGTCATCCTCCACTCCTCACTCTCCAACTGGACTAACTCTCAACCCACCCATACACTGATTCTAACCTCGTGACTCCTCCCACAGGACTGGGTGTTCCCTGCAGCGGGTTCACCCACGGTTCCCTACTTTGAGGTGTGTATGAATGGGTGTTGTGAGGGTCCCTTATTCACCATCCCAGTTCCCTTGGCCACAGGAATACCACACACTCTTATTTGGGTGCAGTACCCCCCCATGGCATCCCGACCAGTGGGGTGCCAGATATGTTTTAGTACACTCTTTAAATGCAGTAGTATAGGATGGTGTTTATTTTGGGGGAGCAAATTACTTCTCTGAAAATATATCTTTAGCTTCTGAGTGTTTTATCAGTTCTTGGTGTCGTTTTCCTTTTTTTCCACATTTCCCTTTTCGTTTTGGAGAAAACGATCCAGTGTCATTGTGTGTGCGAATTACTCTTGAAATGGTAGATTTTGCAATACCAATGATGGAAGCGATTTCTCTTACAGTCAGACTTGTATGTTCATTAAGAGTAATAATTCTACACCTCTTCCATGGAGTAACATCCATTTTTACAGGCACGAATCACACAGAGAAAAAGTACAGTAAACCACTCCTCACAGAAACAAGCTCTCAACTGAAGCGGGAGAGGTAGCTACCTGTTATTTTCTGACTAAATCCAGTCAAACCACATTTTGTTACTCAAGGTTGTACACTCACACCTGTTCAAAGCAGTTAAAACTGGTGTGAATCACTGACTGGTAACCCCAACTTACGATTTTACTTAAAAATGCTTTGCCCCAATTAATTTGTGATAGATAAGATAAGATAAGATAGATAAGCTAGATATGATAAGATAAGATAGATAAGATAGAAAAGATAGATAAGATAGATACGAGAAGATAGATAGACCGATCTTTAGCCATTCTGGGCCAGAAGATAGGGAGCCTGCCATACCAGAATAAGTAATGACATGGATATGGCTAGACCAAATAATCTTTTAATAGTATATACAATTTACAGCAGGGAGAAAATAAAATATAACAATGCGAAAAGAGTACATTCCCAATAGGAAACGCAAAAGGGAGCCCAGCTGTCAATCCAAAATGAACAGGTTAGAGTAGAGATTAATTTTATTACTAAATAGCTTGTCGTGCCCCATTCATTATTTCCACCCTAACAAGGGAAGCACCCAACTAGACACTATCTATTCCCCTGAAGGGCTATTAGGGCTCATGCCAGCATAAGAAGTGATGACAGACACCCTAGTCATAGTAACAGTATTTAAAGCGGTCATAGACAGTATAGTGCTTACTGCCACACACACAGGCAATGCTAAAAAATGCAGGCTATTATTACAGATAGCCTAGCTATTTAGAGCCTGTGGGGGGGCACATGTTTTTTGTTTTTATTTTGATAATTAGAAAGCTCCACAAGCTTTCTGGCTATCTATTATATATATCTAGTATCTATCTTTGCACATCTTTAACACATAAAAATCATTAAACAACCCGTCACCATGAAAATGCAATGCAATCTGCTGGCACCATGATATAGAACTGGAGGAACTGAGTAGATTGATATATAGTTTTGCGAGTAAAGATTCAGTATAACCTGTGATTTCATAATTTAAAAGGAACCTGTCACCCCCTTTGGGCATTTTAAACTGTGCCCACCAGCTTACACATTATGTAAATGGGGTTCTAGTAACTCCTCTATGTGCCCAGATATGCCCCAAGTACCTGAGAAAATAACTTTGATTCTGTCCAGCGCTGACCTCTTATTGAGTCCGGGAAGCTACTATTTAGTCCAGGTGGATTATGTCCTTGCCGCCCGCCGGCTGCAAACCTGCCCTGCATTTTTAAAATTGACGCCCCCATCTGTGACCGACATTCGATCGACAGCCGCACTCGCGCCTGCGCAGTGGAGCAGGTGTCCACGTTCCATTGAAAATTGTGCCGGCATCTCGCGAGATTTGTGAAGTCTTGCAAGACATCGGCACTATGTTCAATGGAGTGCGGACACCCGCTCCGCTTCGCAGGCACAAGTGCGGCTGTCAATCAAGCACTGGTCACAGATGGGGGCGGCAAGTTTAAAAAATGCAAGGTGGTTTTGCAGCTGGGGGGTGCCGAGAACATAATCCACCTGGACTAAATAGCAGTCTACCGGACTCAATAGGAGGCCACCGCTGGACACAAAAGTTGTTTTCACATGTATGAGGGGCATGTCTGGGCACATAGAGGGGTTATTAGAACCTCATTTACATTATGTGTAAGTTGGTGGGCACAGTTTAAAATGCCCAAAGGGTGTGACAGGTTCCTTTTAAACCCTGCTCTTTCTGGGATTTTGGGTCCAGAGGGCGGTCCTATCAGTGACTGACAGCTATCCTTGTATAAGTGTGCATCAGACACAGCTGTCACTAGCTGACAGGACCGCCCACTGGACCCAAAATCCCAGCAAGAGCAGGGTTAGCCACCCATTCAGCTACTTGTCCTCACACCATCAGGAATACTGCACTGTAACTCTTGTATGCAATTAATACAATTGCCAGTAAAGTACCCGGAGGAACAGTGAATTTGGACTTAGTTTGCTTTCTTTCCATGAACTTGTTTCCTTACAGTAATGCTGCCCCAGAGGTTCAGTCCTACCTGTGGAGAACTTCACCATCTTAGCCGCGATACCATCCACCTCCGGCGGACTGTGGCGGCGCTGGTGCATATCACCAGAAACTACAGGTGGCGTCACGACAACAAACTTTGTAAATAGTCCCCTGTAAATATAACCCCCCTTTTGAAGTGTCACCCAGGACACGGGATCAGGCACGGCCACCATTCCCCATGACACAGCAGACGCTAACCCTGGAGCCTGATACCCAAGTACCCGCATGTCTGTTCAAGGCCCCGTCATGTGTTTCCGGTACATGTGGAATCCATTTTTTTCAGATACCACACGTGCCTATTTATAATCTATGGTGATCTTTACAGGTCCATGTTTTCATGAAGTCTATGGATCCTTGAAAAAGACATACAGCACACGGATTACATCCGTGTGACATGTACCAGAATAAATGCATTCAAGAAATTAAAGAGAACCTTTCTCCATGAAAATACAGTACAATCTACAGGCACCATGTTATAGAGCAGGGGGAAACGCAGTAGATTAATATTTAGTTTTGTGAGAAAAGATTCAGTATAACCTGTGATTTCGTCTGAATGGGTGGCTGCAGGCAGATCTTAGGTGGTATGGTGGACCCTTGGTGTGTGCCTTCGTATTCTACCCTTGTCTGTTCCTTTCCTGCTTCCCAGTGGTGGTGAAGTCTGGTTCCTTAAAGCCAACCAGACCTCCTTCTGTCTCTGTCCTTTGCTCCCGTCGGATAAACTTATGCTGGCTGACCACTGAACCATCAAGCGGTGCCTGGTACCCTCTTTTGGTCGCTCAGGTGCCCGGGAGAAGTGTAGACTCCACGGGACTGCAGATTTTCTGTGGTCCTAAAGTATCCCACAGGTGTGGGCTCCGGTGCCCGGCAAGCTTTCAGGGATGAACCTCCTCAAGTTTTTCCTACTCCCTTCTGGCTGTCTGCTCCTGGGATCTTTCTTTAACTCCTGGTCTCTCAGCCAAGAGACCCTTCTTCTTCCTTTCACTCCTCAACTCCCCGGTCAAAAACCTAAACCTCCAAAGACCTTGTTCCCCCTAGAGGTGGTTTTATTCCCTCCCGGGTGACCTCCCACCGTGTTATCTAGTGTGGGGTGCTGGTTACTGGGTTCCACCCACCATCCTATGATCCATCTGCAGCTGGATTATCTGCACCTCTTCTATGGGTGCAGTACCCTTTTGTGACGCCTGATTAGCGGGGCACCACAGTAACAGGTCATATTTATGGTGGACCTTTACTTCTGACATTCTACACTATGAAGCTACATTTACAATTACATTTTGGCATTGTCGAGTTTTTAGGAACAGACAAACAGAATTAATGTCAAAAAACGGATCTATTGCATAATTGATGCAAACAGAAGCAGAGGGGCCCCAATGATCATTATGGGACCTGTCTAGTTTCTGTTATTTGTTTCTTTTTGGAACAGAAGAATACATTTGTAGGATGGGCTCTAAAAACTGACACATAATGAAACCTGGATGAACCCCACCCAAAAAATCAACAGGGATACTCTGCTTTCAGAATATTTTAATTGCAATTTTCTATATTATAATAAAAGTATCTCTAAAGTTAAGCTGTAAAGATCAATACGTTAGTGAAGTTGCACAGCACTCCCTGTCCAACAGCACTTATTTGCCATGTTTAACATTATACAGAGGTCATATAGCGCCACCTATTGGTTGTAATAAAGTTAATACCATAACACTTTTCTACAGCCAAATTGGTTCAGAGATTAAATCGGGTAAATTTGACTAATTTTATGATGTGGAAAAGGAACATGATGCTTAAATTTATAGATTGGCTCTAATTTTCATGATTCTGAGGAGATTGTAATTACTAATGACACCTTTCATTCAGACTTATAGAAAAATTGTGTCTTCAATATTTTATCATCATTATTGCATTATTAAGCAGCTAAACAAAAAAAAATAACGGGTGAGCAAAAGTTGGAATATGTTCAATAGGAGCAGCTCAGAGAGGAGGACAATCCACACATTTCTACAGAATACAAAATAATATTGTGGTACCGTGTTAGCCAGAGAAATCAATGTAAATACTTTAAGTCCCCTCAAAAAATTGAGAAATGTATTCTAGGGGTTACCTGTATTGGCTAACAAAAAAAATTATATTTGTAAGCTTTCAAAGCTCAAGGCTCCTTCATCAGACAATATTACAAATTACTTACAGAGACATTTAAATACAAAATACAGCAGGACATGAGGTAATGCTAAATAGAGGTGGGCTAAGGAAATTGAAATATAGTCTTTGTTACTGATGTAGATGAGGTGGAGTGGTCTTTTACACATCAGAAGATTTTCTTGTTGAAGTGCTAATTGTGTCTATGTAATGACCCATGAATCCAGGTGTCAAACTGAGCCTTTTTGTTAGGGATTGGAACATTCTTATGAATATCAGTAACAAATACTTAATTTCAATTTCTGATGTGCAAAAGACCACTCCACCTCATCTACATCAGTAAGAAAGACTTCATGTCTGAGCTTGCCAATGTGTGATGAAGGCTGACTCTGCCAATACTTTGGAGCCCTTGCCACTTTAATAAACTAGTACTCCGAAGTTGTAACATAATACTTGTGCACTTATTGAAAAACTCTAACCGCTACCTTTACCTGTTTCACTTGGCGTAATCCGCTTACAAGATAACTCTGCCGTGTCTGTGTCGGACACTGCACCATGCTCATGTGCTAAGATGTGTTTAGGATCAAAGGCTATTAATAATGTAATGTGCTGTAAAATAATATTTATTCACTTATATAGCGCCACTAATTTCAAAGTGCTTTAAATACATCATTAAGGGTGCTTTCACATCAGCGTTTTACGCTGATCGCGGCAGGTGCGGTGAAAAAAAACGCAACTGCCGCGATTACCGCACAACGGCCGCGATCGCGGCACACTTGCGGCAAGCCCCATACAATGTCTATGGGGCTTGCGGCAGGTGCGGCAAGTGCGGTTTCGGCACTTGCGGCAGCGAAAAAAAACGCGGTATGCCGTGGTTTTTTCGCGGCCGCACCTGCCGCAAGTGCCGAAACCGCACTTGCCGCACGCCCCATAGACATTGTATGGGGCTTGCCGCAAGTGTGCCGCGATCGCGGCCGTAATCGCAGCAGTTGCGTTTTTTTCACCGCAACTGCCAAGATCAGCGTAAAACGTTGATATGAAAGGGGCCTAACACTGTCTCCATTGGGGCTCACAATATACATTCCCTATCAGTATGTCTTTGGACTGTGGGAGGAAACTGGAGAACCCATAGGAAAACTTAAGCTACATTGCATAAATGAAGATAGATCCAATGCAACTATAGCCTTATCCAGTGGAGTAACTTGAAGCTCATGGGCCCCTATGCGAAAGCTCCAACAGGGCCCTCAATTATTGCAAATCTTTAATAGCAATAGTCTTTCAATAGATAAAAGGGACTTTTGGTGCCCCCTAGGCTCCAGGGCTTGAGTCCGATTACAACCCCTGCACCTATAGTTACGTAGATTCTTTCTGGGCCTTAGCAGTTGCCTTATTCTGACATCATTGATATAAGAGTCCCTATCTATAGCCACCCAAAGGCAGAGGTTGACAAAGGGGAGTTCAGTTCACACACAAGTAGTAAACACTACTGAATGATGCCATCATGTTTTTTTAGAACTTATCATTCTGATTAAATGTCTCTAACAAGGCTCTTGAAATTCTTACCACTCCAATCATTCATTAGTACCATGCCAAAGATGTGCTCCTCAGCTTTCTGAATGGGAATTGGTTTTCCTAAATCATTTCCAGGGCCCACAAAGAAAGCCTGTGAAAAAGAACAGGAGAATTGCGCCTGATTAATAGAGGTTTTCACAATTGCAGACTGTAAATGTTTCCTGGCGCTCAGAACTGATTTTTAGATTGGGGTTTCTTTGTGAAACTTCAAAGGAAATAAAGTTTATGAAAACGCCTCTCAAGGACCCAGCATAGAGCGTTGCTGCAATATACAGATCTGACAAATTGATGCTTTAGATGGACATACTGTAGGCATTTCAATACTTGCAATTTAATGCATAGTTTCTCATTACGCATTTTATATTTTGATATTGAATATGCCATAGATTATCAGACAGTAAATATCTCTCAAATACATGAAAGACCTATATTAAGGCATAATGTTAGGAGCGGACATAGTTATGGTGGAACAATAGTGCTCAAGGCTCCAAAGGTTATCAGTCCACTGTCAGTTGGATCCTACTATCAATTAGACTGCACAGAAATAAAATAGGTGCTATATGATGAGCTATAGGATAAGAGGGGCCCATATACAGTTTTTGTGTGGCGCCCCTCTGGCTAGGCGCCACAGAGAGGTATTGCACACTTACAACAAATGTGGTATCTCTGTAAGTTGTCAGTTCAGGGTTTAACCTATGGAGTCTGTTTTTACACACACTAGACTAGGCCACCTAGAATAGGTGGGGGGGACTCTGGTTATTTAGTAGGTCCCAAAAAGGGGGAGGAGCTTAGGTTAGAGTAGTGAGAAAGAGTGACAGTTTACCTCAGACAGTGCTGGGAAGGCAGTCAGGGAAGACAGGCCTGACAGTACCGCTGACAAGAGGGATCCCCATCTTTAAGTGGGGGCCCAGGACAGCAGGCAATGGACCAGGACTGGTTGAAGCCGGCTGGTCACGTTGGGGGAACACTGGCAGCACGGGAAACCAAGGCGGTCAGGAGTACACCTCTGACCGCAGACCGACAAGCTGCAGGCCCATAGTAATCGGGTTGCCGTTAGCACCACAAAGGCATCTCACCCCTCAGGACTGAAACCGGTTCCGGACACTATAGGTAACGGGCCGAATTCTGGTGGCGGGAGAGTGTGCGTTCCTGCTGCTCTCGTCCGTACCGAAGGAACAAACCTTACCTACTAGCTACAGACAATAGGACTGGCGGGAGAGCTCTGCAAGGGTGGTAAAGACAGAGAAGGGTAAAGTAGACCCCGAAAGACTCAGAGAGAACATCTGGAGACTCCATAAGGGGGACCCTGAACCGGCAACAGGCACCCGGTAAACCAGACTGTACCGTGTTTTGTTTAACATCTGCTGGTACCCAGTAAACAGGAGTTTGAGTTGAATTGATCTCTGTTATTCTCGCCGGTGCCCGGAGGGCTCAGCACCATCAGCAGCATCTCATCAGAGGGGTAACAAGAACAACTACTACTCCCCTCATCCCCCTCATCATCCTCAATCACCGCTGCCCTGAGGTAAAAGCTCCTCCTGTAGGGAGCTGGACCACTCTCTGCTGCATCTACCATCACCTCAGCGACCAGCTTGCAGCGCCGGTACCTATATTACCGGCATCCACAGGCATCCATTTCCCCTGCAAATATTCCTCCCCACCATCTAACAAATTATAACCAGGGCAAGGAACCGGGAACCCGAGCACTCGTGATTCCCCCTTCCAAGAAGCCATCAGTCCCGGTGTCCGAGTACCCCTAGCCCTGGGCTCATCACTTGTTCAAAGGTGCTACTGTCTGTGTCTGCTTTCAAAGTTAATACAATACATTGCTTAAAAAATAAAGAAAGCTGCTCACCATTTCTAGCTCAATGTCCAAAAGTTTGCTTGAATCAAATATTGGTGGTTTGTCTAGAAAAATAAAAAATATGAAAGTTAAAATAAAAAACATAGTTGTCGAACCCTATATCAAATGTCAGTTAGGTTCTCTTGCTCGCAGAGGACATTTCACTAAATTTCTCATGTTGAACTGGACACAAAATGGAAACTAGGCTGCAGAGTAGAATAAAACCTTTTTTTGTCTTTTGTTTAGCTTATATTTCTCGTCTTTGTTGCAGAGTGACTAGAAATAAAACTATTTGAAGTCCAAGTGGGTGTTAGTAGGCAGTTTCCATTGTGCTGAGGTAACTTCTGCAGAGAAGCTGTCATTTCATCTTACATAGGAGTAGCCCATTTGTTCTGGACAACACCTGTGTGATGCACTGAGACCTCGTTCTGCTCTCATGGTGGGGTTACACGTCCCGATATCGCGGCGATATCGGAGGCAACGACGCGGGAGCGCGCATTTAGTGCACGTTTCTCCCTCCATCGCATCGCCAGTTTACACGCCGCGATATCGGGATGCAACGTCCCTCCGATGTGTACGCCCACCAACCCAGGAACGACCAGTTAACATGGGAGTGAATGGGTGACGTGAGCGTAGACATCGGAGTTGGGCTGTCACACGCAGCGATGCTGGTACAACGGCCTTGCGATATCGGCGAGTTGAATAGCTTTGCTATTCAACTCCGATATCGTTTTGGCATCGTTCCAGCATCGCGTTGGATGCTAAAACAATACAACGCGCACCCGATATCGGCTCCAACTCGCGACCCACGTGACTTTTTGTCGGAGTTGGGTCGGAGTTGGACGCCGATATCGCGGCGTGTAAACCCACCATCACTGCAGAGCAATTGAAAGTTGAGCACAACAGACATACAGCAAGTGTGATTACTGACACCAAGTTCTCAACTGCAAACAGGCAGAGTGGGGAAGGGTCAGTACAGCATAGCTAATAGTCCTAGAAGAGGAAGGAAGCTAATAGAAGGGTATGTGAAGTGATACAACCAAACTCAGCTGTGCTGCACCAATCCCATGACCATTATCAAAACAGTGGTAGTCATCTCTGCTTTCTAATCATGAAGGAAGTTAAACCTGGAATCAGAGCTGTATTATTATTTCTGGCACATTTAGAAATCTGCTCTAATCTTTGGTGGGGGTGTGTTTTTCTACCCTTGGATGTTGCTGCCTGCTTATGATTGGTCAACATCATACAAGGAGAAGAAGTGGACATTCCCAGTAAACCTTGTATGATAAACACCTATTTGAGCTTAAAAAACGTTAACTCGGGTTACAAATACTTTGATTGCTAATATCTCTGCAACGGACATGCAAAATAAAACAAAAATAATGTTATTCTGCTCTGCAGCCACAATTACATTTTGTGTCAACTTCAATATGAAAAATTTGGTAAAAAGTCCTCTTTAAACAGAACAATAAATGGAAAGACAATAAATGGAAAGACAAGTCATAGGATATACACTGTGTGCACATTTTTAAAGCAAAATTAGTATATTTAGGCAGACTTTCCAACTCCAAACTGTATAACTATGGATGGTTATTGGTTAACGAAGATCAGGTGATGTGTATTTGTGTAATGAGGGAGAATGTGGCCTAGGGTTCTCAACATTCTTTATAAGGGGTGCAGAATTATTACACAGCTTGTTTTCTTAAGGTAAAATGGGTTAAAAAAAAGAGATTTAACTTACTGAAAAGTCAAAAATAATTACAAGTCTTACAGAGGGATGCAGCACTTTAAGGTTTGTGATCATAAAACAATCAAACGTTTTGTTGCAAAGAGTCAAGAGTGTCACAAAAATGTGGAGAAAAAAAGATGCAGGTTAACTACCAAAGTCTTGAAAAGAATCAAAAATACAGATAACAAATAACCTTCCTGGAGGGTACAGAGGTACAAGGTGTTCAGTGCTCAGAGACACAGCCGAGATAAAAAAGAAGGAAATCCAAACACCACTGAACAAGACACAGATATCAAGACTAGAGATGAGCCACCACCCCGGTGTTCAAATTCGATTCGTCGAATTTGATGTGTGTTCATCGAATGTTCGTCAAACACTGTCAAAACCCATTGAAAACAATGGCAGGCAAGCACATATAAACACACCGAAAACACCTTCTAAGGTGTCCAAAAGGTGACAAACTACTCAAAACACACAACAAACACATGGAAAAGTGACAAGTACATATAAAAATGCGAAAAGAAAAGAGATGGACGAGTAAAAGGAGGAGACACAGATATAGGCATGTCATGCCCCTCTAAAATCCGTTTTTACTCCAGTATTTGTAAGGAATCATGCATACTGAGTATTTGGTGAGATTTTACTTCAGTTTCTGTAAGGCCATGTTCAGATGAGGAGTATTTGGTGATATTTTTCCTCACTATCTGTAAGGCCTCATGCAGACGATGAGTATTGTCACATTTAGGGGACTACAAGAAGAGTCTCCATTTTTTCCAAAAATTTGAGCACAGACACCACTTAAGTGCTATCAATTACCCCACAGTTGCAAAATTTAAGTGGTTACTTTTAGGCCAAAAACCACAAGGCTTTAGTCTCCCCAGGATGACACAGGGGTAGAAAAGTCCTTGCGGATCCATGCCTTGTTCATCTTTATGAACGTTAGTCTGTCCACATTCTGTGTGGACAGACGCGGTCGCTTTTCTGTCAGCACACCACCAGCAGTGCTGAAGACACGTTCCGAGAGAACGCTGGCTGCAGGGAACGACAAGATCTCAAAGGCGTGAGTGGCGAGCTCAGGCCATTTTTCCTGTTTGGAAGCCCAAATTGAGCAAGGCTCCAGTTCCCCAGTCATGGCATCGATGTTAAGTTCGAGATACTTGTGTACCATCCGCTCCAGGCGTTGATTATGTGTCAGACTTCTCATGTCTTCAGGCCTTGCAAACGATGGTCTGAAAAAATTGTGGAACGAGGCCACGAAATTGGTGTTACCACCATCAGCTACGGTGTTTATATTAAGGTGTGAGTGATGATGGCTCAACAGTCCCATGGTTGACAAGTGAGAACTGTGAGATTTACTCTGTCAACCACTGGTGGTTTGTGGAAAAGCCGATCTCAGATTATGTATCAGCTTCTGCTGATACAAAGGGACGCACGCATGCAGGAGTATGGCTGGAATTATTTCAGCAAATTTGGTCTTGTACCAGGGATCGAGGAGTGTGTCAACCCAGTAGTTGGCATTGCTTCTAATTCGGACAATCCGAGGGTCATGTTGCAGGTAGTGCAGCAAGAAGGCACTCATGTGTCTTGCGCATCCAGGAGGACCAAGTCCTTGTTGTGTTGGTGGTGGGGAGGTCAGAATCATGCTTCCTTCCTCTGTTCTCTCCCCCCAACCTCGCACAACAGAAATGTCATCAAGGTCGACAAGACTTAGACAGCAGACCCTTCTCCAGCTCTCACCATAGTTACCCAGTGCCCAGTCAGTGACATGTAACGCCCCTGTCCATGCTTACTGGTCCAAGTGTCTGTGGTGAAATGCACCCTGTCACACACAGCATTTCTCAAGGAAGCGGTGATGTTGTCTGCGACATGCTGGTGTAGCGCAGGCACACCTTTCTTAGAGAAGTAGTGGTGACTGGGCATCTGGTACTGGGGCACTGCGATGGACATAAGGTCTCGAAAATCCTCTGTGGCCACCAGGCGGAAAGGCAGCATTTCTGAAGCTAAGAGCTTGCAGATGGTGAAATTCAAGTGCTTAGCTTTCTCATGGCTAGGAGGAAATGGCCTTTTACTTGTCCACATCTGAGGGACGGAGGGCTGTCAGCTGTGCTGAGATGGGGTTGAGTAGGGTGTCCCTTTGCAAACTGCAGGTTTGCGAGGATCGTGCAGGCGAAGATGTAATGTTGCCTTCATCCAAAGAAGGTGCTCTCGATGTCTGAGAGAGCTCAACACCAGCAGCATTGTCCACTTGAAAACCAAGTGATGACCTGCCAATCCTACTGCCTGTTGCTGGTAAAGAGGTGGAAGGTTTACATCCAAAAGCATGTGTGACAGCTGTCCCCACAGTCACAGACGATGAAGAACACACGGATACAGTTAATGGGGCAGATGTTGGTAGGCCCGCCCCGTTAGCCCGCATTCTAGCACAGTGAGCTTCCCACTGCGACATGTGCTTCATGTCCATGTGGCGGTTCATACATGAAGTACTCAAGCTATTGAGTTTTGGCCTCTACTCAGAGATTGGTGACAAATCTTGCAGATGACATGAGTTGGGAGATCCTTGGCTGCAGAGGCATCACGACTTGTGCTCAGAGGCAGAGTTGTGGCTGCGGATGCAGTTGTTGACATGCTTCCAGTACTCCGTCTATGTCCAGGAAGGTGCAACCTAACCTCGTCGTCAGTAGCATCCTCCTCCGCCTCCTGTGCTGACCTCATCGACTGGCTTACTGTGGGTTGACAGTAAGTGGGATCTCCAACCTCATCATCATCCTCTGTGTTCTCACACCCCTCATCCTCCTCAGAGACAACCTCTTCCTGCCTTGACCGAAAACTTAATTTGTCAATCCAATCCTGTATCTGAGTCTCATCAGCAATATCCTCCTTGTGTCCAGCAAGAGTAGGTACTGTTAGGGAATGAGGGTCTACATAAAGGTCAAAAAGTTCTTCATCTGGGCCTGGATCGGACTCATAAAGCTTCTGGGCATCAGGGCAGATTATTAACTCGTCTGGACTCACTGCAGCTTTGGAGCTGACTTCTGATTCCCAGGCTATTGTGTGACTGAACAGCTCTGCAGACTCAACCATGTGTGTTACCCCAGACTCAGTAGGGTGGCTGGAGACTTGGGAGCTTGGAAGAATCAAGTGCGATTGGGTGACACCTCAGATGACTGGAGGGTTTGTGATGTAGTAGTTGAGGTGGAGGAGAGACCACTTGATGGAGCAGTTGCGATCCATTCAAGCACCTGCTGTTTTTGTGCCTCATTTACAAGTGGTACCGATGCTCGTGTCTGTAAGAAAGGGATCATATCCAATTGGCCACGTAAAGAAGTTGACATCTTACTTTGCCTGGAAGATTGTCTTTCTTCAGTAGATGTTAATGTAGATTTAGCATCTACCCCACCTTTCCACCACGCCTACTCCCATTGCCACCAGCAGCAGGCCTTTTGACACTCATTTTGTATGGGACAAAATTGGCAACTGTACAGTTGTTGGACAACAAAAAGCTGGATGTAAATCAAGCAGAGGTGACTGAACCAACACTGCTACTTGACCCGAAGTGAGACCTGGGCAAGGTGCAGTTAAAAATTAGAAGTAAGTGACTACATAGGCGGTGTAGTTGTTTGTATTAGAAGTGGCCTACACTACTTTATGTGGCACTGCTACTTGACCAAAAGTGAGACCTGGGCAAGGTGCAGTTAAAAATTAGTAGGAACCGCACAGGCAGTGTAGTTGTTTGCATTAGAAGTGGTCTACACTGGCTTCTTTTTGTGGCACTGCTACTTGACCCGAAGTGAGACCTGGGCAAGTTTCAGTTAAAAATTAGAAGTAAATAACTACACAGGCGGTGTAGTTGTTTGTATTAGAAGTGGCCTACACTACTTCTTTATGTGGCACTGCTACTTGACCAAAAGTGAGACCTGGGCAAGGTGCAGTTAAAAATTAGTAGGAACCGCACAGGCGGTGTAGTTGTTTGCATTAGAAGTGGCCTACACTGGCTTCTTTTTGTGGCACTGCTACTTGACCCGAAGTGAGACCTGGGCAAGGTGCAGGTAAAAATTAGTACCAACTACACAGGTGGTGTAGCTTCTTTCACAAGTGGGCTACACCACTGTGTAAGTGACACTGCTACAGTACTAGCCCAAACAAATTGCCTGGACTAGCTGCAGCCAAAAAATGCCTATTTAAGACATATGGTGTAGCTTTCTTCCCAGCAGTGTTACACTACCTGCCCTAAAGGATTCACAGAGCTAGATGTGGCCAGATGCTGTGAAAAACACTTGCACAGCATTGGCACACAGCTGCCTGGCAAAAACTAATAGGGACTGCTCTAAACTAGCCCTAAAAAGGGCTGAAATGAAAACTAGTCCCTGCTTCTATGAAGTACACCTGAAAAAGGGCTGCTAGACTACTAGTCCCTAATCACTACTCCTATGAAGCAGCCCTCATACCAGTCCCTACCCCCTAAACCTATCTATCTACCTTTGTATTCGCTCACTAGCTGAATCAGAACACAATTGCTTGATTTCACTCTATCGCCCGCAGCAGCAGTAGCAGTGCAGTCTGACACAGAGCTACAGCAATGAGCAAATGGTGGCGATGGGGAAAATGGCTGGGTCTTATAGGGCTAGGACATGTGACTTACACAGCCAATGATGCCTGACCTTGCTTGTGTGCAAAAAATGCACTTTACTTTGTGTGAGTGTGATTGGCTGACAGTCTGCACCACCCCACTGTATCTGCAGTTAGAAGAAAAAAAAAAAACGAAGATCGCTATTATTTCTGCAGCACTGGTACAACCCCCCCCTGCACACTATACACAGAAACTGGATATTCACATTCATTAACATGGTTAGCGTTAGAGTTAGGTTTAAGCTTTTGGTTATTGAAGCGTTATCGAACATAACCTCGAACCGCCGAATTTCAAGTTAATTGTCCTAATTAGTCGAATGACTCGAACACCGCCTAAAACAGCTCGAATTTGAGATTGGTGAACAATTAGAATCGAACACCGCTTAACTCTAATCAAGACTGAGCCAAGATTTTTCAAATGTTTTATGGATGGGATTATATTATTATTATTAATAATAATAATAATAATAATAATAATAATATCTATTCAGAGAATGACTCTTGGCTGGAATAGGAACAGCAGGGCCGGCATAGGCCTCCACCTCGACCTACACAGCAGTAAGGTAGAAGTGAGGAACTGCTATGGGCTGGTATGAGCTAGCTGGACATTTTCAAGTTAAAGATGGGCTCAAAATAAACTCCCAAACCTACCGACAGTTTTTAGAAGACACACTCTTCAAGCAGTGGTACAGGAAAAATGTCTTGCTTTTCAAGAAAACCCTGATTTTTATGTAAGACAATGCTCCATCACATGAAACAAAGTCTCCACTGCATGGCAGCCAGTAAAGTCCTTTCAGAATGGGAAATAAAAGTGTGATCACAGCCTCCCTCCCATAGCAGTGAGGAAAGTTTTTATCACTGCACTACATCATGAATAACCTACCATCGCTAGGCCTTGTTTGTCCTTTTGGTCTTTTAATAGGAGTTCCGGAAACCACAACAGAAGATGCTCGTCCATGATACCCAACTGGAAGGTGCAACCTATGGAAACAGAGTAAAAGGCAATTTTGGTATTACATGCAGATCCAATAACCACCAGTCAGAAAAGAAGTATGCTTTCCATTTAGTACTTTTTTCTGCTAGAAAAAATAGAAGAAAGTTGTGTGGAAGACATTGGGATAAGAATTGCAAAAAATTTGTTGTGAAAGTGGGATATGTTGATCTACACACATGGCAGCAGAGGAACCCGCTGGGGTCTGCATACAAGTGACTAGTGACAGCATGCTTAGACTTGAGAATTGGTTCCTGTGACTCAATACCATCCTTTAGGACAGCTGGTTGACATAAACAGTACTTGCACTTCAGCATAGTGGATTAGGTCCAAAAACTGATGCACCAAGCGTTATAATCTTCATATCCAATAAAGCAACACATCACAGTGAAAACAATTATCCTCAGCCATCAATCTACTAACTATTCATGCCAGCCACCTTCACCAACACTGGTTCTGAACCTACTGCCCTCACATCACAGCACAACATTGTCCATGCCAAGTCTCACAATAGAGACTCTTACAGGTCTTGGTGTAGACAGTTCTGTCCCAGACTACTTGTCAGCACACCATACATTTTTAAAGGGAATCAGTCAGCAGCTTTTTCACATGTAATAGTGAAGTACATGTGGTGCCCCTGCGGATCCAGTTGCCAGAGGTGTAGTACCCCACTCTCGGGTAAGGAGAGAACACTGACCGGTATCCAGACACCCAGGCCAGGACTACACCACTCCAGGTCAGGGATAGGGCAAGAATGCTCCTAAGGGAGAGCACAGTCCCTGATCCTGTCTAGAGGGTAGGAGCCAGGGTAACAGGGATGGGTGGAGAGCAGAGTTGAGGAGAGCACCCAGGAGAGAGTGAAGTCAGGGAGGACACATATGACAGACAGCATAAAAGGACAGCAGAAACATCTAGAAGACAGTTGGTGAGTGGCTGGCAAGAACAGTAGGAGTCTGTAGTCTGTGTGTGTTGGAGAGCCTGTTGGAAGAAGAACAAGAGAAAGAGAGAGGTGTCCAAGGGTCTGGAGCCAGTGGGAGCTTGTCCTAAAACCTGGGCGAGACGAAACCTGACAGAGACGTCGTGAGAGAAAGAGGTGCTCCCGAAGGCAGAAGGGGTCCAAGGAGACTGGGCAGTGAGCAGTCCACCCAGGGTCACCCGCATCCACAGAGTGAGACCGTGTGGAGGGACTAGGCCGCAGTGTAGGGAGACAGGGCCTAAGCCTAGTGTAGAACAACCAGGCTCAGCTAGCAACCCAGAGGCTGTGGTATCTCCAAGTGCCGCAGCCGAAACCGCGCACATCCGCTAAAAAGGTGACCATATAGGGTCCAGGTGACAGAGAGAGGAGTTAACGTGCAAAGGCCTGCGGCAACTGACTCGGGGCTCTATGTGAGCGAGTCGCAAGGCAGGAGGGCAAAGCAAGCACATAGTGAGACGACCGTGAAGGGACAGAGGAAAGGGGTAATGGTTACGTGCCACTTCATTGCCCGGAAGTAGCTTTATCCCCTCCTCCGAAAACTCAGCTCTCAACGGGCTGTTACACAGTGACGATTGTGGTAATCCAGAGCAACAAACTGTGAGTAAAGACCTTGAGACTGGACCCCGCTGTGTTTGAGAACATTATCATCGCGCCATCAGCCCTGCGCTGTAATATCAGTACCAACCCACCCAGTAACATCTGCTGCCCTGGGGTTAATTCACAAACCAGGGAACACGAGTGTTCTATTGCCCCAGTAAGGTTTACTCCACCACAATGTCCACAACAGTGTTGAATGCAAGCACAAAAAGTTTTATTCAATACAGTGGATTAACATAGGGTGGAGTATAGTATACGATAAATAACTTATCAACAAGGGTAGGCAAGAAAGGAGGGGGAACAAAAAACTGGTAGCCAAGAGAAGGGAGGACAAGTGAAGGAAGGCTCAAAGGGCCTCAATTATCTAAAGTGCAGAGTGCTAAGGTGCAGGCAACCCGGGCAATTCAGGTTAAATCTCATGTATCTACAACCCTAATGCCAAATTAGTGCAGTAAAGAAGCACAATCAAAATAAACGCTTACCCATGAACATGTAAGGTGTCCATATAGCGGCCCGCAAGTCAGTGCGCTACAAAAGGGTACTGCACCCCTAACAGAAGGTGCAGTATGCTTTGTCCTGGTAGGGGAGTAGTAGAAGCCTGAAGCTCCATCACCACACACACACCTAGTGATAGGGGACTAATCAGACAGCCCGTTACCAGGGTAACCGGTCCCGGTGGAAGGAGAAGCTAGGTTATAAAGTGAGTGGGGAAAGCAGGAAAAGAGAAGAGAAGTAGAAAAGGAACGGTGAGGAGAGGAGTAGAAGTGAAAGAGAGTGTAAAAGAGGAGAAGTAACGGGGAGGGCACCTCAACCTGGTGACCCAGACAGAGAGGGGCAAAGAAGAGGGTGACTAAACGTTCTGGCCCAGTCCGAAGCCGGGTACTGGCTCCGACGTGGATCAGAGGTCCATCCCTGAATGCAAATTACCAGCATGGTGAAGGTCTTCATAGGAGCATGATCTAACCGCCCAAATCAAGCACGGTCTCCACCGGAAGCGCTAGACTGGGTTGGGTTCCCTTTGGAGAGAAAAAGGGCTCCCATATCACCTGACGGGCCTGGTTCAACAATTGGGATTCGTGCAGGGCAGCGCAAGGAGGAAGGAGAGCGCAGAAGTAGGACAGAGTGAGAATAGAGAAGGAACATCCCCGGAGCTTCAGAGGGACACGGCCTACAGCCAGGACCACCCAGTCCACTACCCTAGCTGAAACAACTGCATACCCTGTAAAACTGCAGATTACCGGAGTAAAGTCCCCATGCTGAGTGAGCAACGTGTTTGTGTTTCTTCCTGGTTGACTGCGACATTCCAGTCTCACAGCAGAGACTGTACTGCCCTATTCCAACCATTCTACATCACACCGCCCCGGGGGACCCAGCTCTATCTGTAGAGAGCCGCAACATCTTGCTGCCGCCTATCACCCCGGAGGTCCCAGTAGCGCCAGTGCCATCACTGGACCTACAGGTGGCATCACGACTTTCATTAACTGTAAATGCCCCATTTTATTGTCACCCAAGGTCACAGGCTCGGGCACCGACCACCTGTGACATCCCTGCACCCGACCGCCCGAGACCTGAGTACCCAGACCCTTGTGGGCCAGACATCCACCACTTCAAGGTACCTGTCACAGTAGCCCCGACACGTGTTTCACGTCGGCTGCATCAGGGGGCTAGTGCCCTGGGGTTAGCCCTACCTGTGGAGGGTTTACCATTCCGGCTGCATTGTCATCAACCACAGAGGAACTGTATTGCATCGGCGGCCATTATTAGCCGTGACCCATGGGTGGCGTCACGAGAACAATTAGGATCCCATATCCAGTAAATCCCCTAACAGTAACAAAGACGTCCCCTAATTTCCCTTTGAATTTACCGCTCCGGGTCCACGAACCGTGTCATGCCACCGTGACATCCCCGACATCGTCAGTAGACTCGGCTCAGAGTACCCCACGGCCTCCACGGGGCACGTCATACACATCTTATACAACTTCAAAAACTCAACAAGAATGTTTTTTTGTTTTTTTTATTGCTTATCCTCTAAATCCTGCTGCAATCCAGCTATCACAGTGTGTCCTGGAGTCCTACGTCCGTACAGTGTTATGCTTATGTCACCTAGTCCTCCAAATGCAAACTTACTGCTTTGAGCCTGCCCAGTCTCCTTCAATCAATGTGCTCTGCCATCACCACCATCATCAAGCTCGAAACAGCAGGAGAAATACGACCATTCATAGAGGAGGGCCAAGGAAAGGGCGTGAGTTACGGGTGACTGACATGTGCCATTTGTACCATTACTGGCAATTTACCAGGCATGCTGATGCATATGTAATTATAAATATATCACTATACTCTGAGTCATTCATGGACTGGTTAGAGTAGTTTGTGCTACTTAGGCGGCCGTCACACGCTACGATATCTTGAAAGATATCACTTGAACGCGCCAGATTAAACATCGCTTGAACGATGTCTGTGCGTGTGACGGCAAGATACGACGAGCGATACATGATCAAATCGCAAGATCGAGATCTGAGCTCCGGACCTCACATCTTGCGATGAACGATTTAACGATCTGCTTCATCGTGGTGTATAACACCACGATGAACGATCTCCCAGCGGCAGAGCCTATGCTGGGAGATGGTAACTATGGTACACGTCGGGTTACTAAGCGATGCGCGGCGCCTAGTAACCCGATGTGTACCATAGTTACCAGCGATCTCGCTGGTCCACATCGCTGGTGAGTCTGTCTGTGTGACATCTCACCAGCGATGTGAGCGATATTGTAAGCGATCGCGCATGCACGTGATCGCTTACAATATCGCTCACGATGTCGACATGTGTGACGGCCGCTTAAGAAATGCTGACAGACAGGGCAGATTCACAATATGGAGCGACACTGGTTATTAGGGCACTGGGAAAGTTATATAATGGCTAATCAGATCAACTTGGGGGGAGGGAAGGTTGCCTGGATGATGTGCCCTCACTACAGTACATTGGAAATTAACCCCACATGGGATCATGTAAATTTTCCAGTATTCTAGCATCTCTGATCAGGTGACATAAGAGGGTACAGAGTGTGTTCATATGTTGAGGGTTTGCGGTTTTTCAGCCAAAAGACGTGTTTTTAGTGAAAAGAAATCCCCTGCAGGGTTCAATGTGTGCATTTTTGATGCACTTGAGGCAAGTGTTCTCTACATGAAAACCGGTGTCAACCATCTCTGGCGGCGGCTTATTTTAGACATGCTGAATCCTTAACTCTCCTGGCATATGGTGGAGAAGAGTTTGGAAGACTTATAAATATAACACTATTGGATGAACCTGTCCATATTAGCAGGCTTGGCTGATGTTCGTCTTATGTGTATGAGGTCCTTGTGTTGAAAGGTCAGATAAGGTGGGAAATGGATGTAGGATAAGTATAGGATAGGTATTGGTGAAATATACTTAAAACATTAGGGTGCCGTCACACCTGGCGACGGCACCGGAGATGTCGGTGGCGACTGGCGGGAGTGCGCACGTTTTTGGTGCCCCGCCAGCTTCGCCGCCCCCCGTTTACACGGGGAGACACCTCTGGCGATACTTCGGAGAGCTGACAGGCGGCATCGCCGCTGGGGTGTCTCAATACCCCAGTGGTGATGCAGTACATCGGTCGCCTGCGCCCGTTTACATGGGGCGATGTGTACACATCGCCCCAGATTGGCCGCCTGGGTTCACATCACTGATTTTTTTCTCTGGTCTATTTTTCTCTGGTCCGTCTGACTTATCTTATATACTGTATTTCAAATCTCGTAATGATGCTGTATCCACTTCCTTTAATAGCAGCCTCGACGCGTTTCTCCCTAATGGTCATACCCGTAATCTGGGTTCATCAGGAGGCAAGACAACAGGATACACAAGGATTTGGAGTGTATTCACATAGTTATCTAAAACAGATATAAACCAAAAAATGAACAAAGCCTGTTATCAGTAGGTATGCAGTTATATATACAGCAATAGTTGTACTGTCACCTGTTAGTTAAATGGAGTCTCTCATTCGGTTATATATAAAAAAAATGCTTCCAGATAAGTACAGCTGATCTCACGCCATTATACAACATGCGGAACCTTTTCATCAGTATACAAAGTGCAATAGTAGTCCTTTCTACTCTAGGAACTCCAAGATATGATCCTGATATAGGGGGCTGTGAAAAACACACCACAAAATAAAAACACTCCTATATCTCACATACTGCTACACTTATATATTTATTTTGAAAGATCGCCTTGTACATAGCAACTACAGTAAACCAACGCCCGTAGGCTCTTGGCTGGAAAGAAAAATTTGTGGCATGTTCAGATGCGGAAATTGTAAATTCCGCAAATGGATACGTCCTACCAAATATTTTTCAAGCGTGCACTGTAAAAAGAAATTCTTTTTGAAAGATTTTGCGAACTGTCGGACCCAAGGGGTGGTGTTCATGGCAACGTGCACGTGTCCATATAATTATGTTGGTAAGACCAAAAGGGAATTAAGGAAACGGATAGGAGAACATCTTGGGGATATTCGTAATAAGCACGATACTCCTATATCTAGACACATTAGAGAGATACATAGAGGCAATGAAAATGATTTATCATTTTGCGTCTTAGAAGTAGTAAAGCAAACCCTGGGGGGGGAGATTGGAATAAGAGAATCTTACAAAAAGAAACACAGTGGATTTTCAGACTAGATACAGTCTCACCAAAGGGGCAGAATGAGGCACTGTCTTTTGGGTGTTTTCTGTAATAATGGGCTCCTCATTTTTCTAAGGGATATTTAACAGTAACACGGACATATAGATGTGGATCCGACAGTATGGACCACTAGTGTTTTATACCGCATTATATGTGGTTGGTATAGGAGATATTTAGATTTTGATTATAATAGGTATTAAAGTACCTTATCAGATCAGGTTATAAATGAGCCTTGCTGGACTGTCAGTAGGATGATATTTTCTTAAAAATCATGAAGGATATGGTCATTTAGTTTTGGTCTTTATGAAATGACCTTCTCACTGTAAAGGGAATTAATTTGTCAGAAGACCACATGTAGGTTATACTTTAAAAAGGTATGGTGCCCCTCTTGAATTTGGTGGTGCTCTTGAATTTGTACAATATTGTGGTGTGTGCTACCTAATAAAAGTGTTGTTCTTGATTTTGTGCAGTGATGTGGTGGATGATGTGCACAATAATGTAGTGTATGCTGCCCTTTGATTAAGCGTGGCCTAGTAGTCCCTGGTTGTTATGGAGGCTTTTTGTTGTTGTGGTGCGGCGCTGCGGCCATCACCATAGTGACGTGTCACATAGTTAATACGCAGATCTGGGAGTGCACATCCGGTTACGAGGATAGTAAGCATTATATAACATTGATAGTCTCTATGGCGACGCGTCCCAGATGATGATGTTCTTCCGGGTGCGCAGTCCCGGATGCGCAGGAGACATGCGCTGTAGTTTAGTGGCGATATGCTACCTAGGTAATTACACGCATGAGTTAGTAGTTCTAACAAATTTGGCTTGCTATATTAAGTCAGAGCTTGGTGCAGTGACTCTGATACAGCCAGATGTCCAAGGATAACATGTGGTCTCTCTGAAACAGTAGGTTTGAACCGTTTATAGGTTAATACTTTCAAAAAGGTTCTTGTGACCATTGCTAATATGATTTGGATATACTTGCAGTTTATTCATCTGAAACAGGGATACACTTGATTGGATTGTTGAAGGGATAAGCTCATTCAGTAAGTGCATTTACCTTATTTTGGCAGATGTTGAAAATATATAAGTGTAGCAGTATGTGAGATGTAGGAGTGTTTTTATTTTGTGGTGTAAGTTTCACAGCCCCCTATATCAGGATCATATCTTGGAGTTCCTAGGGTAGAAAGGACTACTATTGCACTTTGTATACTGATGAAAAGGTTCCGCATGTTGTATAATGGCGTGAGATCAGCTGTACTTATCTGGAAGCATTTTTTTTTATATATAACCGAATGAGAGACTCCATTTAACTAACAGGTGACAGTACAACTATTGCTGTATATATAACTGCATACCTACTGATAACAGGCTATGTTCATTTTTTGATAAGATGTTACTAATTTTGGTTGATATCTGTTTTAGATAACTATGTGAATACACTCCAAATCCTTGTGAATCCTGTTGTCTTGCCTCCTGATGAACCCAGGTTACGGGTATGACCATTAGGGAGAAACGCGTCGAGGCTGCTATTAAAGGAAGTGGATACAGCATCATTACGAGGTTTGAAATACATTATATAAGTCAGACGGACCAGAGAAAAATACCGGCAGACTTGGATAATCAATACGGTGTATAATCTTGTGGTTGATGATTATATTTGTGTTGTTGTGTTTTAATAATCATTAGAATGCACTGGCATTTAGTATCATCCCCCAAATAGAGGAATTGATCGGACTGTATGACCCATAGTCTAACATACAGTGCAGTATAGACGTTAGGCAGGAGCAGGGACACCAGTACAAATCAGGGTGAAACAAAACTCCGCTGATAGGCAGGGAAAGTAACAGCATCTAAACCCTGTTGGTAGGATGATAGCCAGATTGGACATTGCTATGATTTTTCAAATCACTATTTCACTTTGTCACTGTGATTTGTGGTGTTTTTACATTTTTTGTCTAAATAAAGTTTATAATTTTTACATATAATTGGGGTTATTATTACTAATTCTATATATACCAAAAAGTGAATATACCCTTGAAGGTTATGAAAATTGGCTCCTGTATCTAATGGGGACGTCACACGCGTCAATATATCGTGCAATCGTACGTGCGATGTAATTTTTTAAGATCGTCCAAGCGATGTTCAATGATCGCAACAGAGCAGTCAGACGGGAAGACTTTCTTCCAAGCGACTGTCCGATCAGACGCTGGAACGATCGCAAGTGCGATGCTGCGACCAATTCTGCCAGTCTGACAAGATTAGCTGCATTGCACGCAATCATCAAACCAGTCGTTGCACAGATGTCACATGCGTCGATGTGCAAAAGACAATGAACGATCGTCGCTAGGTTTTAGGTCTGGATCTAAACCGTGCAACCTGCGATCACGCGACTGATCGCTGGTCGGAGCGCGCTGTCACACGCTGCGATGTGGATTGAGCGTTGTTGGTGCAATGCAAAATTTTGATCGCATGTGCGATATATTGACACGTGTGACGGCCCCATATGTCTTCCAAGACTAAGTTATGCATTTACACTTCCAGTCTTGTATATATGTGTTTGGTACTGTCCCGGAGACTATGTACACAGATTTACTCTCAGTCTATAATAGAATTATGGACTGTATACTCAGGGTTAATGTCAACTCACCAGTTCGGCATCAGAGCGTTCTCCTTCCCTCTGAACATAATCCCCACATTTGTAGCATGATCCCTAGAGGAATAGAAGTCAGTGTAATCTCCTGCAAGGCAAACATCGAATCCGTGTTACTGCTGCACATTCAGCCATTTCTGCCTCTTTGAGATAGAGTGGTAAATAAAAATAATAAACTGCAGACAAATCAGTTCCCGAAACTGTAAGCTGATTTATTTAACCAAGCGAATATTTCTAATAAATAGGACCATTAGGTAAAATGGAAAACAGCAGAGAACAACAATATTTTATCTTGCATATACCAGGGGTTAACTGTATGTGTGAGTCTCTTGTCCTCTCATACCAGCGGTCATCAACCTGTAGCTCGGGAGCCACATGTGGCTCATGTGCCTGTGATTATTTATGGTGTATTTCCTGAGGAAGGAGAGGGTAGAGCACTCCGAAACGCATAGAAATAAAGCCACCGTTGTTTGACAGATCCATGTAGTCCTTTCACTGCATGGCAGCGCGGATCATACACAAATTGGGATTGTGTTGTGTGGCTCATGACAGTCATCCAGCTTGGCGCATTAGCACCACGTCTATGAAACATCTTTGAAGAGCAGATCTCAAGATGATGACTTTTGAGAGGAACCCCTCAACCCAGGTATACTGCCTCAGAGTGACTTCTGTGGAAAAGCTTAAAAGCTTTGGCTGTCATCATACTGTAATGGGGGCTCTGAGTAACTACTATGAGGGGGATGGGTGGGAGCTTAATTTGGCTTGTGACACTCTCTTGGAGCTCAATGTGGCTAACAAGGTCAGAAAGGTTGGGGACCTCTGCTTTATATAATGTTCTGCTCATTAGGAACTTGTGTCCACCGACTTACTTCTTGATGATATTCTTTACAGCAGCAGGAAGTGTTGGTCAAGTGCTCTGTCACCTTGGTTCTCTGTTCAATACTAGTCAGTGGACATTGCAATGCCAGAAGTGGTTGCTCTGCAGTGTCTACAGTTGGGTCTAATTGTATCCAAAAGGATCCTTACAGGAGTGTGAACACGCAGGGAGACCTGCTGTAAGACTGAACAGAGTTCTGGGATTGGTTAGCCACCACGGGATATGGCATAAACACACAGTAAAGGCGGCGTCACACGCATCAATATCAAGGAGCGACATCGCCGAAAAGTGACGCATCAGCGATGTCGCTCACAATATCGCAAGTGTGTCGTGCTGTGTAACAGCGCGACGCAACTGTGATCTATCGCTGGTCGCAGGTTGACAGGTTTACCAGCATGAAGGTAAACCTGTCAATCTGCAACCAGCAATTAGGCGCCGTCTGACACAGCAATAGCGATGTTGGCGGCGATCCAGCCTATACCACAGTATTGCTGCAGATCGCTCGCTGGGCTGATTCCAGCCCAGCGAGTGATGGCTCCGCCTGCATCGCTGCGGCGTCACCGGCAACATCCTGCCGTGTGACACCAAGGCTGCGATGTCGGAAGCGAGCGCGCACCAGCAACTTTTCTAGAAATTTCACTGGCAACTTACTGGTTGCAGTGAAATCATGGACACATTGTTCTATCTTGTTGCTGTGTACAAATGGAACAATGTGTACATGATTTCACTGCAATCAGTAAGTTGCCAGTGAAATTCCTAGAAAAGTTGCCGCGTGTACAAGGTACCCTAAGAGGGATCATAAGAGAGAGGGTTCATTCAACATTTTCTTAAGTCACTTTTTTTTACTGGTTTAGTTTTATTCATTTATATTTTTGCTGCAACCAGCAATTAGGCGCCGTCTGACACAGCAATAGCGATGTTGGCGGCGATCCAGCCTATACCACAGTATTGCTGCAGATCGCTCGCTGGGCTGATTCCAGCCCAGCGAGTGATGGCCCCGCCTGCATCGCTGCGGCGTCACCGGCAACATCCTGCCGTGTGACACCAAGGCTGCGATGTCGGAAGCGAGCGCGCACCAGCAACTTTTCTAGAAATTTCACTGGCAACTTACTGGTTGCAGTGAAATCATGGACACATTGTTCTATCTTGTTGCTGTGTACAAATGGAACAATGTGTACATGATTTCACTGCAATCAGTAAGTTGCCAGTGAAATTCCTAGAAAAGTTGCCGCGTGTACAAGGTACCCTAAGAGGGATCATAAGAGAGAGGGTTCATTCAACATTTTCTTAAGTCACTTTTTTTTACTGGTTTAGTTTTATTCATTTATATTTTTGCACCAAATTCTTTCAAATGTGTTATTCATTAATATTGTGTAAAATGTCCTTTATTTTTGTTTTTAACCTTTTATATGACATTTCAGCATACAAATGTCACAAGTTCTGCTAAAATAGCACAAAATTTGTACAAAAAATCTTTTGCATAAAACCACTCTAGGGTGTGACTTTAGTACATTTATGCTAAAACGTAAATTTTTGACAAGTTGCTAATAATGAATGAGCCAAAAACTTTTAGAAACCCCAAAATCCCACTCACTATGATGAACATAAATAAAAACGAAAAACAGTAAAGACACATAGGGCAGGTGGACTAAGTAGTGAACACATCACCAATTTTCTAAGCAAATATATTTCTACAGGTACATTTGTCAATAACAACCCCTCCGATTCACACAGGCAAAGAAATCAAACCATAGATGTCCATAAACTTAATGATACCGAGAAATGAAACAAGAAAAATTTTTGAACACACTTACTAAAAAGTACCAAAATTAACACTTCACACAGGAAGCTTTGTTGTTGATGGCAGCTTCAATGCACCTCCTGTATGTAAAAACTAGTTGCATGCATTGCTCAGGTGTGATTTTGGGCCATTCTTCCACACAAACAGATCCTTCAGGTCTTGTGGATCCTTCTATAAACTCTGAGCTTTAGTTCCTTCCATAAATTTTTTGTTGGATTCAGGTCCAGTGATCGGCTTTGCATTATAGCAGATTTACTTTCTTTGAAACCAATTATTAGTTTACTTGGCTGTGTGTTTGGGATCATTGTCTTATTGAAATGTCCACCCTCGTTCCATCTTCATCATGGTACATGGCAGTAGATTTTTATGAAGAATGTCTCAGTACATTTGTCCAATCATCCTTCCATCGATAATATGAAGTTTGTCAGTGCCGTATGCTGAAAAACAACCCCACACTATGATGCTCTTACCTCCACACTTCACTGTTGGTATGGTGTTAGAGGCCTCCAAACAGTACTATTACAGAACTATGATAGTTGGGGTCAGAGGTATTTTATTGAGGCCCAGAAGCTTCAAATAACATTACAGAACAGGTTGTCAAATCAGAAATCAGTGCAGCCTCAATGTCTGAGCTTAGAAGATACATACCTATATTTGCTGGCAGATGAAGCTTTGCCAATGACTGTGGTACAAATGCTCTGCAATAAAGTGCACAGAGGTTAGTTTGATGAATCTTATACAACAAATACCTAAAAACAAAGTGGAAAATAACGTAAAGCTTGAAAACCTAAAAGAAAAAAAAAAAACATCTTTGAAGGGAATGTATCACTCGTTTTCATTGCCCAATCTGAAACCAGCATGACGTCGGGTCAGAGTCCCAGATTTCAGTGATTTGTCAGTGGTATATACAGGCCCCCCTCCTCAGTGGTATATACAGGCCCCCCTCCTCAGTGGTACATACAGGATCCCCTCAGTGGTACATACAGGATCCCCTCAGTGGTATATACAGGCCCCATCAGTGGTATACAGGTCCCCCCCGCAGTGGTATACAAGCCGCCCACCCCCCATCAGTGGTATACAGGTCCCCCCCCCGCCGTGGTATACAGACTGCCCGCCCCCCCATCAGTGATATATAGGTCCCCCCGCAGTAGTATACAGGCTGCCCGCCCCCCCCCCATCAGTGGTATACAGGCCTCCCCTTGCTGCCGCACACCTGTAAAATAATGTCTCATTCATACTTATCCCTGATGCTGTCGCTTCCTCCGCTCTTCTTCCTGCTTGTACCCGGTGGGCGCAGCAGCAATGACCTCATTGCTTGTGCGCCGTTTCCATGAAGCCGGGTACAAGCAGGAAGAAAAGCAGAGGACGCAACAGCATCAGGGATAAGTATGAATGAGATATTATTTTACAGGTGTGCGGCAGCAAGGGGGGCCTGTATACCACTGATGGGGGGGTGGGCGGCCTGTATACCACTGCAGGGGGGGGGCGGTGACCTGTATACCACTGCGGGTAAGGGGGGGCGGGGGGCCTGAATACCACTGTGGGGGGCCTGTATACCACTTCGGGGGGCGGTGGGCCTGTATATCACTGCGGGGGGAGGGGCCTGTATACCACTGATGGGGGGGTGGGGGGCCTGTATACCTGTATACCACTGAGGGGGGAGCGCTGACATAGTGCAGTGTAATATGCACCACTCCCCCTGCCGCTGATGGACAGGGGGATGCAGTGCATATTGCATTGCACTAAAGAGCGGCCCCACGTGATCGGCCGCTCCTATTGCAGCCTCCCCCTGCCTCCTCCAGTCCCCGGACACCGCCCCCCCACACTCAGCCGTCACTGTGACTTGAGTATAAGCCTAGGGTGGGGACTTTTCAGCACAATTTCTGTGCTGAAAAACACTGCTTATACTCAAGTATATACGGTACCCACTCACATGAAATATAATTTCTTTATACCTATGCAATACATAATTTTTACTCTTTCGGTACAGCTTTTTACATCCCAGGTAAGATCACTGATACATGTTACAGTTGACTCTTTTTCTCACCACATCTACTATTATTATTCTGCAAAGGACAAACAAGGATAGTGTTACTATTAGTTTCTACATAGTTCTCCCCTATATATTACATTCATCTTAGGAGCATGAAACTGTGTCCCTATAAACATCTAATAAAAATACATTAGATCTGTGCGGAAATTTAAACCTTCGGGGAAGCGAGCATTCAGCGCTAGAATCCACCGCGCTTCCTGACATAACACTGCTCGCTCCCAGTCTCTGCCCCTTACTGGTCTGGGCACCCTACAGTGCCTACAAGTAGTATTCAACCCCCTGCAGATTTAGCTGGTTTGATAAGATGCTAATAAGTTAGAGCCTTCAAACTGCAAACGAGAGTAGGATTTATTAACAGAAGCATAAATCTTACAAACCAAAAAGTTATGTTGCTCAGTTGAATTTTTATAAATTTGAAACATAAAAGTGTGGGTCAATTATTATTCAACCCCTATGTTTAATATTTTGTGGAATAACCCTTGTTTGCAATTACAGCTAATAATCGTCTTTTATAAGACCTGATCAGGCCGGCACATGTCTCTGGAGCCATCTTGGCCCACTCCTCCATGCAGATCTTCTCCAAGTTATCTAGGTTCTTTGGGTGTCTCATGTGGACTTTAATCTTGAGCTCCTTCCACAAGTTTTCAATTGGGTTAAGGTCAGGAGACTGACTAGGCCACTCCAACACCTTGATTTTTTCCCTCTTGAACCAGGCCTTGGTTTTCTTGGCTGTGTGCTTTGGGTCGTTGTCTTGTTGGAAGATGAAATTACGACCCATCTTAAGATCCTTGATGGAGGAGCGGAGGTTCTTGGCCAAAATCTCCAGGTAGGCCGTGCTATCCATCTTCCCATGGATGCGGACCAGATGGCCAGGCCCCTTGGCTGAGAAACAGCCCCACAGCATGATGCTGCCACCACCATGCTTGACTGTAGGGATGGCATTCTTGGGGTCGTATGCAGTGCCATCCAGTCTCCAAACGTCACGTGTGTGGTTGGCACCAAAGATCTCGATCTTGGTCTCATCAGACCATAGAACCTTGAACCAGTCTGTCTCAGAGTCCTCCAAGTGATCATGAGCAAACTGTAGACGAGCCCTGACATGACGCTTTGAAAGTAAAGGAACCTTACGGGCTCGTCTGGAACGGAGACCATTGCGGTGGAGTACGTTACTTATGGTATTGACTGAAACCAATGTCCCCACTGCCATGAGATCTTCCCGGAGCTCCTTCCTTGTTGTCCTTGGGTTAGCCTTGACTCTTCGGACAAGCCTGGCCTCGGCACGGGAGGAAACTTTCAAAGGCTGTCCAGGCCGTGGAAGGCTAACAGTAGTTTCATAAGCCTTCCACTTCCGGATGATGCTCCCAACAGTGGAGACAGGTAGGCCCAACTCCTTGGAAAGTGTTTTGTACCCCTTGCCAGCCTTGTGACCCTCCACGATCTTGTCTCTGATGGCCTTGGAATGCTCCTTTGTCTTTCCCATGTTGACCATGTATGAGTGCTGGTCACAAGTTTGGGGAGGGTCTTAAATAGTCAGAAAAGGCTGGCAAAATAGATAATTAATCCACACATGTGAAGCTCATTGTTATTTGTGCCTGAACTACTTCTTAATACTTTAGGGGGACCAAACAGAATTCTGGTGGTTTGAGGGGTTGAATAATAAATGACCCTCTGAATTAACTTTTAACGCTTTAAAAAAAAAAAAAAAAATTTTTGTGGCCCTGCATTTCCCACTTCCAGGCTGATCTACAGTCCAAATGTCACAATGCCAAGTTAATTCCGCATGTGTCAACCAGCTAAATCTGCAGGGGGTTGAATACTACTTGTAGGCACTGTATGTATACCCTTCACTAGAAAAGACTCCATAGCCCCTCCATGGACTTCTAAAAAATATTTAGATAGTCCTGAAATATTACGACAGCTCGATGCATTATTAAGGTTCGCAGCTGTAACATGTTCACGGATGCGTTATTTTAGGGACCTCGTAGTGCATCCCATGTAGTATTTCTGGCAGCTTGTACATGTCGCCATATACACTACGTGATGCGTATTGCAATTTATATACGCTCTGATTTAATAGCTCTTCCCAGTTACTGAATTAACAAAACTATCAGTCCTGTCTATATGGCGGCATAGATTGCATTTATTCCCTCCGCATCTATATGATTCCACATGCTTCAACCAAGTGGGGGTTCTCAGATTACTTAAGAACATGCTAGGTGAGAGCATGTTCTCCAAAGTTCTAGACCTCCTAGGCACACACCTGTACCCTTCGCTCAAGATTTTAGATAACTTTTCGTCCTGATATAACATGGGCACGCTTTTTGATAATAGCCACAATGTTATAATAATCCTGACTAAAGTTAGTAGAGAAAGTTGCAATGATAGATTTTTTACTTTTTTGACTATTTTGTCGGGAAATGTTATCTACGTGGGGTTCTTCTTCTACATTATCAAGTAGGGACTCCCTTGTTCTTTTCCAATATATATATGGGTGCATGGGAGAACAGTTTTATATTCAAATCTTCTAATCCTTTTTTAAATGATATTGTGTGGAGGGAGCTGGCAAAGGGGTGGTTGGGGGTTGACTGGGTTGCAGACTGCTGGGAGATGGCAGGGGGTGGGCTGCGGCCTGCTGGGAGCGGGTGGGGAAGAACGTGCACCGGGCTGCCATCGGCAGTGGAGGTGGGTGCAGCAGAGGTGTCAGTTGTGTCAGCCGGGTGTGCGGTGGCATACTGGATTACCCATCACTTGGGTGTACTAATATGGCGTCTGGTGTACTTCCGGTCGGCGCAGTGCATTGTGGGATTTGGACACATTCAGATGGAAGTGGATGATGGACGCCACTAGCTGATTATATAGATAGATGTGTACACTATGATGGGGGTCACATACCAGGATGGGGGCCATATATATTAGAATAGGGGCCAAATACAGATATGGGGCCCATATACTAGGAATGGGGCTATATGCCAGGATGGGGACCATATTCCAAAATGGGGATCATATACCAGGATGGGTCTATATATCATGATGGGGAACATATTCTAGGATGGAGGACATTAGTACAGAATTTAGGGACATTACAGCCATAACAGTGTCAGCAGCAGATTTATAAATTTACTGCAAAAGGTTTTTTGTTTTTGTTTTTTTTTAAATAAAACAAACTTCAGCCAGATAAAACCCATTTAATAAGTTCTGCAGCACTGGTATCTACCACTATATGATCACCATATGGCAGTAATATTGGTCTTGGGCTTTGTACAGTAATTTCTTTTTTCAGTAATAGCATTGTCATGTGCGGAGGTTCTCCTTTACCAACTAGGAATAGCGTCCATCACCGTAGTTTTAAACATGGCATCCTTGGTGAGGGGCTCATTCAGATGTGCTTTACTGCACATTCAGCTACACCTCTCCACATATCCCAAAATGGTGCCGTAACAAAATAAGTCTCATAGCGCAGCATCTTTGCATAAAAAAAAAAATATATAAGTTATGACTCCTGAAATGCAACAATAAAATAAAACGCCTCGGCGTTGCAAAGACCAAAATAAGTGGCTTTTTGAAGAAATAACCTGATTTTAATAATACAACCATTTTGACACATACAGTACCGTATATATGATTGCTAGAGTGGCAATGAAGGTCCACAATTGTCGTTCTTTTCTCACAAATACACAATAAGAAATCAAAAGTTGGATTATTGTTCTGTGTTATAGACAGTAGTATTGTGTAACATTGTGTTTTTTCTTTTTTTTTATACAGTCACTGAATATTCATATAGGTTATACCTTAGCTATCTAAACTTATTAGCATCACAATATCTAATCAAACGTCCTGTATACAATACATGAAGAATGAACAGTTAAGGGTCATTCCATGTCAAGTGATCCAAAAATGAATATTTTTTTTCCCTGACGTCCTCAGATTTTTTTAATTTTTTTTCTATATGAAGAACAACTTTATCTAATTACAAAAAAAAAGTTTAGAATTTTTTTCTTTATCAGTTAATTTTTTACAGACTTTTAAAGTTTTAAAAAAGTGTGAATTTTGGCCTGGTATGGCTTTACATTTTCTATCATATCTCGGGCTAGAAATAAGATAGAGAAACAAAATAAACACCAATCTACTCAGAACTGTCCAGGCTTTCATCAGATATGTCACAAGAGGATCTTTGTTAATATTTTACCCATGTGATCGCAAGCGCAAAACTTTAAAACGCATTTCCGAAAAATCGGCGCGCTTTAAATATTTCAAAAACTGCCCATGTGTCTGCTTTGCTCTTAGCCACATCTGTACCAAATTTCAAGTTGGGATCGCAATGGGATCATATTTTAACATATTTTACTATTAATAGCGTCAATGGGTCATTCCATATCAAGTGATCTAAATATGAATATTTTTTTTTACCTGACGTCTTTAGATTTTTTATTTTTTTTTCCTTTATGAAGTACTACTTTAGTTAATTACAAATTAAAAGTTTAGAATTTTTTTCTTCATCAGTTAATTTTTTACAGATTTTTAAAGTTTAAAAAAAGGGTGAATTTTGGCCTGGTATGACTTTACATTTTTTTTATCTCAGGCTAGAAATAAGATAATGAAGTGGGAGAGGCATCATTTTACTCAGAACGGTAACAGCTTTCATTTGAGATGTTACAAGACTATGTTTCTTTATATCAAATTCAAACTATTGACGGGCAATTGTGAAAAAATGACTGATTGTGTTCTTGGTGATTTTTTAATTGACACTATAATAGTTAAATATTTTGCACTTAGGTCCAATGAATGCATCCATGGGGTCAAGCTGGGACAGAGTCATCACAAATTAGCCTTATTTGCAGATGACCTGCTACTTTACATCTCCCAGCCCTGGTCTCCATCCCTTCAGTCTTAATGGAGTTTGAACGGTTCGGACAATTGAGCAACTTTAAAGTTAATTGCTCCAAAACCGAGGCACTCAATATTTCTTTGCCTGGAGAATTGGTTTCTCATCTATCTAAACAGTTCCCATTTAAATGGAAAGTAGAAGCCATTAAGTACTTGGGAGTCCTTATACCAAAAGATCTTAAACAAATATTCAATTTAAATTATCAACCCCTTTTGAGTAACGCGGAATCGGCATTTACCTCCTATAGACAATTAAAGCTATCCTGGTTCGGGAGAATAAACGTAGTCAAGATGGATGTCTTGCCCCGACTCTTATATACTTTTCAGACAGTTCCTGTTCTATTGGATAGAGGCTTCCTCTCCAAAATGCAATCTATGATCCTTAGATTTGTCTGGGGGGGAAAGAGGTCCAGATTGCGAATGAATATCCTATCCTTGCCCAAGACCAGAGGAGTGGTTGGACTACCCAACATACGAGCGTACTTTGTGGCTTCCTCTCTTGTTAGAGCTCTAGATTGGCATTATCATGCGTCCTTCAAGAAATGGGTAGGGGTGGAGCAAGAGGGTTTGGGGATTCCGCTGAAACACCTGCTTTGGATTTCCCCTAAAGACTCCACAGACCTAGTACCTTTGACAGACATGACCAGAAACACCTTGAAGGTATGGCACCTAGTGACGAAAACCCTCCGCTTAAATGACAGACTTAGCCCTTTGACTCCCTTTTTTCCAACCCATCTTTCCCACCCAGATTTGACAGGCAGAGATTTTTATGTTGGCGGATTGTGGATGACACCCGAGTAGGACAGACTCTGTCCAGTGGTGGTTTGCCCCCGATGGCAGAGCTACAACTCAAAGAACCTACGAGACCTCTTAAGTGATTCGAATTTCTCCAATACAGAGCATACTTATATTCAGCTGACCACTCTTGCAGGGTAAGATTGACGCCCAACGTATTGGAGAGGTTATTCCAACTGGAGGCTCCACCGAGGCGCAAAATATCAGTTCTATACCAGGCCTTAGGGTCCATGAGAGAGCAGGGCACCCTTTACTTCCAACGTGCTTGGGAGAGGGAATTGGGGTGTAGCATTTCAGAAGCTAATTGGCAGAAATGCTTTATATTTACTCACTCACTAGCTAGCGCTTGTTTTGCACAAGAAAGAAGCTATAAGCTGCTCACTAGATGGTACTTGTGCCCGACGACACTCCGGAACATGTTCCCTGGAACCCCTGATACCTGCTGGCGCTGTGGGGAAGAGAAGGGTACAATGATACACATTTGGTGGAGTTGTGGGGAAATCCGGCGGTTCTGGTCTGAGGTTTTCAATGCATACGCCCGGATAACAGGTAAACAAGCCGAATGCTGCCCAGAATCGGCAATGTTATCCATTTTTCCAGGTCCTATTGGGCTGCAGAAGAGGGATATTCTCTGCTTTTGCATCTCGGCTGCTCGTGCTGTGATCCCGAGGTTCTGGAAATCAAGCCGGGCTCCATCTCTACTTGATTGGTTCAAAGAATTGATGGACATATATCGAATGGAGGAGCTCGCAGCTGATGCGTCGGGATCTCGGAACAAATTCTTAGGGATTTTGGTTGAATGGATTCTTTTTCACGACTCTGCAGAATGTAGGAGTATCTTTTCCAGCACAGATAATATGGCTCGACCTCTGGCTGATGGGGAGCCAGTGGGATGAGTACCCTTTCTCCTTCCTATACCTCACCCGTCCCCCCCCCTCCTTTTTTTCTTTTTTTCTTACGTGGCTTTTCTTTCCCAGTATAACTTTTTCCAATTGCTTTTTGTTTCTCTTCTCTCTCTCTTCTTTTCTATCTCTCTTTTCTTCCCATCTGATACATTCAGTCTAGGTATTTCCTTTCTACACCTATACCTTCAGAATTCTAGTGAACATTAGACAGGTATCGGAAACTCTGAGCTGTGAGTAGATCATTAATATTTCGGCCTTCCTTTCCGGTACACCAGTCGATAGACTATTCCAACTAGGCCTCAACGGGTAATGACCCACTTACGTGGTCAACCTGTTAGAAGGGGCCAAGTGATAAAAATCATTCTGCTGGGGCTGCTTGTCCCCTTGACATCAGAACATCTCAAAACCCTGAGAAAGGTTGTACACTTGAGTGTTTGGAATTATATTTAGATTGTAGTATATATTGCACCAGAGATAAGCGCAAAAGTAAATTTGCAGCTTATCTTAAAGTTACTAATAACTTTGTGAATTCTCTTTTTGTATATTTCATATGTCTCAAGATTTTGTTAAAAGATTGAATGTATGTCTTTCATATGTTTTTTCAAAATTTAATAAAAATGAGATTAACCATAGTTAAATATTTTAAAATATGATCCCATCACGATCCCAACTTGAAATTTGGTACAGATGTGGCTAAGAGCATAAAAGACACATGGGCAATTTTGGAAAATTTTTATTAAAACGTTTATTCGGAAATGCGTTTCAAAATGTTGCGTTTGCATTCGCATGGGTAATAAATTAAAATTAACAAATATACTCTTGTGACATATCTGGTAAAAGCCTGGACAGTTCTTAGTAGAATGGTGTTTATTTTGTTTCTCTATCTTATTTCTAGCCTGAGATAAAAAAATGTAAAGTCATACCAGGCCAAAATTCACCCTTTTTTTAAACTTTAAAAATCTGTAAAAAATTAACTGATGAAGAAAAAAATTCCAAACTTTTAATTTGTAATTAACTAAAGTAGTACTTCATAAAGGAAAAAAAAAAAAAAAATCTAAAGACGTCAGGTAAAAAAAAATATTCATATTTAGATCACTTGATATGGAATGACCCATTGACGCTATTAATAGTAAAATATGTTAAAATATGATCCCATTGCGATCCCAACTTGAAATTTGGTACAGATGTGGCTAAGAGCAAAGCAGACACATGGGCAGTTTTTGAAATATTTAAAGCGCGCCGATTTTTCGGAAATACGTTTTAAAGTTTTGCGCTTGCGATCACATGGGTAAAATATTAACAAAGATCCTCTTGTGACATATCTGATGAAAGCCTGTATAGTTCTGAGTAAATTGGTGTTTATTTTGTCTTTCTATCTTATTCCTAGCCTGAGTTATGAGGAGAAACGTAAAGGCAGGCAACAGCGAAATTCACACTTTTTCCGAACTTTGAAAATCATTTTAAAAAAAAATAAATTTTTAAAAAAAAATTTCTCTTCACATTTTGCATTGTCTGACATGCAATTATCAAATAACAAAATCTCAAAAGAATTAAAAATATAGAGGTAATAATCATTGGTTCACTTGACATGGAATGACCCTTAAGTGAAACCGTACCTGTATTGGATTTGCGGCCTACTGAGTAGTGACATAACCTTCATTAGGGCCTGTGCACCGTTTAATGTTATTCTGTTAGCCAGTGACGGTGATGAGTAGAGTGACACTGACGCTTCTCACACAGAATGACTAAGACTCAGACAATGGCTATAGTACTTGTTATTTAGCGATATAAGTTGGAAAGTGTAAATAATATTGCATTTATACTCTATATATCGTTGGTGCCACATTTTCTACTGTGTACTGCTTCACGACTTATGCGTGTCATTCTTAACATGTTGATTGCTCTCAGTGTGAGAAACAAGATACAAATCTTGTAGTTGTGATACCTTTTAATGGCTAACAAAAATAAAATAAATGATGTTATAGGGCGAGCTTTCGAGACGACTCAGGTCTCTTCATCAGGCATGGTATGACAAGATATTGAATGAAACTCAAAATATATGCATGCACAACTAAAAATGATTGGATATTTGGCTCAATAAACATTACAGGGACTGGACATTTGGCAAAACAAACAAAACTGCCTAGGAGAGCATCTTCAAACAGGCAGGGCCAGTGGTAATAAAGTCTTTAGGACACTAAATTATAAGAAAACCTGCTGTCTAAGATCTCCATGTCTTTGAACAACATTGTTTACACGTGGTAATGAGCCATAAAGCCATCAGCAATGTTCAGCCCGTTCTGTATACAATTGAAGCTTCTAATTAGCTTCGATTCACACACTCTTCGGTGTTTTTGGGATTTGAAGTTACCTCTCAAGATTAAAACCTTCATATTGTCAATGTTGTGTCCCTGGCCAGAAAAATGCTCCGCTACTGGAAAATGGATTTTTTTGTGTGTAATTGTGTGACGATGAGACCTCATCCTTGCTCTTAGACGCTTAGAGCCAAATATCCAATCATTTTTAGTTGTGCATGCATATATTTTGAGTTTCATTCAATATCTTGTCATACCATGCCTGATGAAGAGACCTGAGTCGTCTCGAAAGCTCGCCCTATAACATCATTTATTTTATTTTTGTTAGCCATTAAAAGGTATCACAACTACAAGATTTGTATCTTGTTTCTCACACTGAGAGCAATCAACATTTTCTCAACTGGCTAACACGGTGCCAAACCTTTTTCTTCAAATTCTTAACATATACTCCAAGCACTATTCCCAGTTGGAAGAAAGTAAACATTTGTTGAGTCACCACTAAGTCGCCTTTACATTCTCGTAACCTGTTTACAGAAACATCTTCTTTATTACATAGAAGTGTCAGTAGACACGAACCGGCCATACCCTGCTGTTTGCCTGTCCTCTCCCTACCCGATTTTATTGCTTGCTACGAAATAATAAACATTTTTCTATTATGCGGTGAATGCCGTCATCTTCACTTCTAATATACTATAATATATAGGACAACACTTTCTACAGTACTCATGCTTCTGTACACTCAGCCTGCAGGTATCAGTTTATATAATATACAGTAGAGCGATGATAGATGCTGATTAGCGATTACAGGTATAATGGAAGTGGAAGGGAAACACAAGCATTTCTACTGAAGATCCTCCAGAAAAGTGGTCAAGTTTCCCATTGACTTCAATTTTACTTGGTACTCGAGTAGCACCAGTCCGAGCATCCAATCTGCTATTTATGGTTCTGCAAAGGATGTCAAGTACATATATGTCCTTAAAAGAGAACCAACCAGGAGGATTTAGTGCTATAAAGTGAAACCAGTGACTTACAGGCACTGGGATGCTGAATGCAATCATATCTTTACTTGAATGATTCCATGTTTAATTGCAGAGAAAATTGTCAAAACTCCTGGAAAACAGGGCTGCAGCATGATGGTGAGTTATGGGAGAAAAAGAGGAAAGGACCCTGGGCCCCTGAACTGCCCCTCAGGCTAGGAGAACCCTGACTTTCCTTATCTCCGAGGTACCCTTGATGGTAGAGAGGCCCGAGTCTCCGACCTGTCCCTATGTCCTGACCAGCCATGACAAAATGCTCAAACCCCCACCCCAGGAGGTGAACCGTAATGGAACTCACAGATAAAGACAGACTGGGATAAGGTAAACAGCAGCACACAGCAAACAATCACCAAGATACAATATGTGTGTACGAAGAACACAATACAAATAAGGAATGAAAAAAACAACAAGGTATGTAACTCCAACACAGGACCAGTATGCAAGAGGCACGCAAAAGCTATAGTCTGCATCCAGGAATGTTCTGAGCCATATTTAAAGGGAGAAGGCATTTTAGCAGCTTCAAACTTCATTTAACACAATCAAAAATGTAACTACTGCAAAGCTGAACATCAGTGAACTAACCACTGCCGACGCCCTATCTCAGGCTGAGCAACAAAGAGGTCTAAGGCTGCACATCAGACTCCCCATTGTGAAGAGAGTCTGAAGCCGGCATGACAAGCAGATGACTGATGTGTGCAGCACTGTGTCATTATTTGGGGTTGTTGTTTTTTTCCTCCTCCGTGGGTATGCATTTCTGCTGTAAGCTAAAGCTTCCTCCCCCCTCTTAATTCTTTCGGTTTCTGGCTCCTGCGCACTATTACTATACTCCAGACACAGGACACCTGACAAATCTAAAAGTAGAGATGAAAGGGAGGGAGGTTTTGGCTTACAGCCGAAAGACATGCCCAAAAGAGAAGAAAAAAAATAGTGACCAGTGCTGCACACATCAATCATCTGCTGCCCTGTTTTTCAGGAGTTTTATGACACTTTTCTCTGCAATCAAACCTGGAATCTTTCAAGCAAAGATATGATTGCATTCAGCATCCCAGTGCTTGTAAGGTTCTGGCTTCACTTTATAGACCTAAATCCTGCTGGTTGGTTCCCTTTACTAAACGGACTTGATAAAGCCATAAATATCTTCTGTCAGATTTTCATATGAAAAAAAAAAAACACAACAACTATAGACTTATATGTGGGCATATTATGGCTGCATAAACCTTATAGGCTATGTTCCTACAATGAGCTTTTGATGTTGCAGAATTTGTGCACCTATTATGTAAATCAGGTCTCTGCGTTTTTATTGCTTTTTTTTTGTCTCTTTTTGGTGTATCATGTTTTAAATAAAGCTGCTTTGTTTTTGATACTTCTTGCTATTTGGCTTTGACACACTAGAGTATGAAACAGACGAGTGTAAAGCAAGAAACAAAAACTGGATTTCACTTGCACCAATGTTATTCAATGAGTCAATGCTGATATGACATCATTTTCTCAGTTGTATTCAGTAGGAGGAAAAAAAAATGGCAGCATGCTAATACAGTCATATATATCGGACAAGAATTGCTAATGCAGTTCTATGGATGTGTGGTGCCCCACGTAGTCAGGCGTCACAGTGGGGTATTGCACCCGCAAAAGAGGTGTAATTTCCCCAGCTGCAAGTGGATTCTAGGTTGGTGGGTGGGACGATTCCTGCACTCCCACATTAATATAGTGGTGAGAGGTTACCCCGGAGGGAGATCTATTCACCTCTTGGGGGAACAAAGAGCGGTTAGTCTGTGGAGTAGAGGAGTCGGGACAGTTGGAAAAGAGTGTGGAGCGAGGCAGAAGGTTTACCCGGACAGCTCTACGCTGATCCAGAGGAAAGGAGAGAGAGGGTCCTGAGGGGATCCTGAGAGAGGGCGCCCGACGAGCGGAGTCTGGGCCCTAGAGTGAAAGGGGGAACCCCAGCATGGAGCGACCATACTCCAAGGAATTCCCCAGTCCACCACGGGAACGCCATGCCCGAGGTAACGGCCAGGATCTACCTCTGCAGTCGTCAACCGGCTGCGGCGGTTTGTTTATCAGCTGCGGCACCCTGCCAGACAGAGCGGTCTGCCTGCTTCCTCACCACGAGGGAGGGGAGCCCCAAGTCTACCTACAAGGAGCCATTGGGTCTAGACTCATCCTAGGCGGGGAAGAAAGGACACGGGTTTGTCAACTAAGGTTTACCACGGGTTCCACCATACCACCTGGCATCCACTTGCAGCCACTCGTAAGGTTACCTGTTTGAATACCATCATGCTGAACTGTGGACTCTGCATTTTGCTGCTTAACGTTTACAGTAAAGTACCCGGGAGAAAGTGACTTTGCCTTTGTGTGGTTATCTCCATCAACCTGTTTGCTTACAGGAACGTTGCCCCGGAGGACCAGCTCCACCTGTAGGGAGCTTTGCCATCTTTTTTTTTTTTTTAAACCATTTATTTTTATTTAGGTTTCAAAAATTTAACAAGAAACAGTAGATGTCAATATTCATGTAACAATTCACATATCTTGTAACAACACAATCAAAACTATACCCCCCTCCCCCCTCCCGCCAATACTCCTTATGCCGGGTATACTTGAGAGAGTCTTAACAATCATATCACCGCCATCCAGGCGGACCATATTTTTTCAAAAGTTCTTTCCCTATGCCTTCGCCTGTAAATACTTTCCTCTAAATGCATTACCGTACGTGTCTGAGCAATAAATTCCCTCCTAGTGGGGGGTTCTGAATCTGTCCATTTTCACGCTATTAGTTTGCGTGCTACATATAGCAACCTCGCTATTGCCACTTTGTAGTGTTCTGAGACCGGTATCCCATCCACCTCCCACACACACAGCACTGGATTCCTGTCGAGTGTACATGCATAAGCTCTTTCAATTTTGTTAATAACAACCAGCCAGTATGCCACCAGCCGCGGACACGACCATAGCATGTGTAGCAGTCCGGCCTGGTCTGCACCACATCTAGGGCAACTAGAGTCTCCCCTCAAGCCTGCACTGAATAGGACAAGCGGTGTTTTGTATGTTCTATGTATTACATATAACTGGGAGAGCCGTGCCTGCTCGCTCAGAGAGATCTTTGGGACATATTCAAGAATAGCCTCCCATTGTTCTGTGGTGAGAGTACCCACCTCCCTTTCCCATTTACTCTTTGCAGTGAGGTGATTGTCACCCAGATAGGAGTGTAGTAGGTCATGGTATATGCTCGCTATAACTCCCCTCGTCCCTCCCTTCATACACACAAAGTCTAGTACAATGTCATCCTGAACCGTTATGTCTCCCAATCCACACTGTGCCCTCCAAGCATGTCGAAGCATATAGTATTGAAACCCCCATACCGAAGGCAAATCAAATTCCTCTCTCAATGTCTCAAAGGTCTTCAGGTTTGTTCCACTCTGCAGCTGGCACACATATCTCACTCCTTTTGCCTTCCAATTGCCCATTTGACACAGCTTATTAAGTTCCGGCAGATGCTCATTGTCCCACACCGGTGAGTACTTAGTCAGCTCGTCCACACCTCTGATCTTTTTAATGGTGTCCCATACCTTCTGGATCATGCCTATGGTAGGATATATTGCTCCCAGTTTCTTAAAGGTGCTGTCGAGCTTTGCCATCTTAGCCGCATTACCATCGACCTCTGGAGGACTGTGGTGGCGCTGGTGACCCATCACCAGGTACTACAGGTGGCGTCACATGACAAACTCTAATCCCCTGTACATACACACATTATTGAAGTGTCATCCAGGCCACGGGCTCAGGCGCTGCCACCCTTGACATCCCCGTGAGAACACCCACCGAGCCTGATACCCGAGTACTCCAGGGCCTGGGGCTTGACATATCTTTCTGGCATCACGAACAGGATCTCGTGCCTGGTATTACCGGGTACTGTGTGCCTTGGACTTTTAAAACAAACTTTTCCCCCCATTGCTTGGCGCCAAAAATGGGTTCCCGCCATCACTGCAGGAGGACCCAGGATGGCGCCGTAGCCATGTGCTAAAGACCATGTGTAGGTCCGGGGGTGTGCCTCAACCCCTAGAAGAAGGAGGGCCAAAACGGAGGTGCCAAAATGTGTGGCCGCCCCGATTGCCATCAATCAATCAGGGGGGGCGGCCCACAGGAAGTTCTCCAGGAGTGGCTGCCAATAAAGAAACAAACCAGAAGAGAAGGACAGAACGACCAAGGCTCCTTTATACCTGGCAGCATGGCGGTCCCCCATTGGAGAGATATAGTGCACGGGGTCGAGGAACAGGCCAGAACCGCACAAGGAGATCCGGCAGCGGCGTCCCTCTTAACACTAGAGGGGGATGCAGACTACTGGAGAGACGCATTTGGACAGCTCCGCCAGGACATGGAGGAGGCCCTGGCATGGGTGTGCTGATGGTGGAGCGCAGAGAAGGCCTGTGAGCTGACGTCGATGAGAGAAGGTAGAGAAGCGTGAGAGGCAGCGGTAGCAGTGCAGGCAGTCGTGGAGTACCATGCCTCATTAGCACTCGTACGACCACCTGTACAGACCCGGGACGCAGGGACCCAGACCGAAGCCCCTGTAACACCACTGTCCCGTACCCGCAGCTATCTCCATTTGGAGCCAGCGCGACCGTTCCCTACAGAACCAGATGTTGTCATCAAAGCTGAGGAAGAGGAAGACGAGACAGACTTTGAAGATCCGGAGGACGTAGAAGGAGCCTTAGGAGGGAGCACCCCAGAAGCTGCATGGTGGTCCACATAGCAGTGGCAAGGTACCCCTACCATCGTGAGCTCAGCGGAGACCAGAGCATAGTCCAGAGTCCCATCCGGCAACTCACCACCACCAGAGTACCAGTCATCCTTGAACCAGATAGATCAACTGGCAAGACAAAGACGCAGAGAAGAATGGTTCCAAAAAGAACAGGCAACCTGGCGACTTCGAGATGAAGCACGAGCACAGTCCCCGCTTTCATTGGAGTTGTGCCACCAAGTAACTGTTGTTTCTGTTTACCACGACGAAGGAATCCCCAATTCCTTCGAGAACCCGGACTTCAAGAAGACATATTTTTCGACCAAAGAGACATTGAATTGTACCTGCAGCTGATTCACTTATGCTTGCTTTTAACTTGTAAATTTTTAATTTTATTTTTCTCACTTTTTCGGATAAAACTGGCTACGCAAATTCCCTGGAATCTTTTTGAAATGGAGACTGCCATGTTGGTATACATATCAATTGGAGTATTGTGCTGTCATCATAATGGACCTCCCCATCCTGTCTCTCATATGGAACATCGCAATGCATATTTATGTGCGGAACACTGTTGAAAATGGGATGTAGGGAACCAATGTGATATAACAACACATAGCAGTGATTTGTGCTATATGCAGTATATAATTACCTTATGGTAAATCATCGCACAGTTGATGATCTATGTCACCCTATTTCTTCAATGGGTCCCTTATATGATGGAGAAGGTGAATAAGGTGCCCATATGTAATGTGGAAATCTGATTAGGCATGGACCTATAAGATTGTAATACCCTAGCATCTCCTACCTATCGGCCACTCAGGGGTTAAGAGCGTAAGCGTGCCGCGTCGCCGGCCCACCGCCCACCCACCTCCATCTCTATGGCTATTGTTTAAGCAGCACTGCACATGGCCATGACAGAGCTGGACAGGAGGGGCGGGCTGGATGTGTGCGGCGCGCTTGTGCCGATACTGGCCCTGTGATTGGATGATACCATACCATGTGACCATTCATATGATACAAAAGAGGCCAGAAAACTGTTGTAGCCACGCCCCCTGATGAAGTTATTTGGCAAAACGACATTGGGGCTGGGCGTGCACGGAGGAATCCTACAGCAGCAGAGAATATGATTAATATACACTGACAACCGAGCTACTGTGCGGGTTAGGCAGGCACTAGGAGATACTGAGGCAGACTGCATAAGAGGTGTATAGGTGTTACATGCAGGGGATTGTTTGATGCACTAGTACTTTGATGAATTGGGTAACATATACCAGGTAAACAATGGTCTAAAAAATGAGAATGCGCATAGGGTCTTATCCCACTTAGGAGACAGTCACATAAAGTATAAAACTGCTCACCTGGTTCGGTTGTGAAGCCCAAAACCAGCTTGATCGCTCAAACCTAGCAACTGTACAAGTACCGCACTTCCACGATGTGGGGGATGAAACTCTTTCCGGGACTAAGTGCCTCTAGGTCCGCGCTGCTGCTCCAAAGGAATATCAAAGACACCGGAATGCTTTGAGTAAAGTAATTTTCTGCTTTATTTTCTGACGCTTTTCGGAGCTCAAAACCCAGCTCCTTCCTCAGGTCATTCCCTGAGGAAGGAGCTGGGTTTTGAGCTCCGAAACGCGTCGGAAAATAAAGCAGAAGATTACTTTACTCAAAGCATTCCGGTGTCTTTGATATTCCTTTGGAGCAGCAGCGCGGACCTAGAGGCACTTAGTCCCGGAAAGAGCTCAACAATGGTGGCACTGTATAATTTGTATTATCTGTAAACTGTGAATTGTCCACCACTGTTACATGTAGGCTGTATACCTAATTTAATATTGAATACTGTGAAACTGCAAATGTATACCTCCCTCAGATGTATATTATTGTATGAATTCCGGTATCTGCCTGCTAATTGTAAAACAACCACAGGCTGTCATGTATGTAATATTGTCATACGTTGCTGTAATGTAAGGTGAACTCCGTCCATTTAACGTTCATGCTATCACTGAGCACTTTATGAGAATCCTTGAAACCCTTACTTAATCTGTATTAACCCTTTATTGTGTGGATTGTTTAAATAAATGTAATCCCTTTGCAGAGCAACTGTTTCCCTCTTGATTTGGTAATGCTTTGACAGTTGTCGCAACTGAAAAACCCTATGACTATTTTGTACTGGAGCTTTTTATTAGTAATTAGACATAGTAATCTGGGAAGCATGAGACCCCGAGCCGTTAAATTAAAAAAACAAACCAAACAAAAAGAATACTATGAGACATCTGTAAGACAAATTAAAATGGCAGAAGACAAAAAGTATAAAGCATGACTGTCACTAGATGCCGTATGGGCAGCAGTGCGGCTGACAGATGGGAGGTAGAGCTGTCCCATATATAATTGAGGTGAGTGACCCTAAACATTGGGAAAAGGGCTCTCCCTGTGATTGATAGGAGTCATATACAGATAGAGTACAGGATAAGCCGCGCTCAGCTCCACTCACCTGGCTCGCAGCTCCCTGCTGTCTCTCAGTGTGGCCTCTGTTGCTGATAGAAGCTGTTGAAGGGTTTGTCGGGCCTCTCGCCATGCATTGCGCCCAAGGCCCATAAAGCTATTGAGGGTTGTCTGCAATAAAGCATTGGCAAATTAGAACAGTACAAAGGATATATTTTCTGCTGATGTGTTCATATGAGTATACATATCACTAAGAATCATTACTGCAATCCCTAATTACCTTTATTGCGGACAGGGGACCACTTGCCTGTTAAGTTCTTCCAATGTTTTCACACAATTATACTATAGTGACTTACCGTAAGCCAAATTATCACCACATCTGACTGCACGATGATTACAAATTCTGGTACATTATAGTCCTTTAGCAATAACCATAATAGCAGTGGGTCAGTTTTCTGACTGTTTTAGTATAATGAAATAAGATATCCAGTGAGGTTGTACTGTAGCTATGCATTGTACTCCAGACATTCACTATATTGCAGCCATGAACAGTACTGCAGCCATGTTCTGTACCCATGTACTGTAGCCATGTATTGTACCGTAGCCATGTTGCTTAGTGTACCCATGTACTGTAGCCATGTTGCTTAGTGTACCCATGTACTGTAGCCATGTATTGTACCGTAGCCATGTTCCTTAGGGTACCCATGTACTGTAGCCATGTATTGTACCGTAGCCATGTTCCTTAGTGTACCCATGTACTGTAGCCATGTATTGTACCGTAGCCATGTTCCTTAGTGTACCCATGTACTGTAGCCATGTATTGTACTGTAGCCATGTATTGTACTGTAGCCATGTATTGTACCGTAGCCATGTTGCTTAGTGTACCCATGTACTGTAGGTAGCCATGTTCCTTAGTGTACCCATGTACTGTAGCCATGTATTGTACCGTAGCCATGTTCCTTAGTGTACCCATGTACTCTAGCAATGTATTGTACCATAGCCATGTTCCTTAGTGTACCCATGTACTGTAGCCATGTATTGTACCGTAGCCATGTTGCTTAGTGTACCCATGTACTGTAGCATATCCATGTAGTGCAACATATCCATGTAGTGTATCACATCCATGTACTGTAACATAATCATGTACTAGGGCCCTGGTCTAATCCCTATGTGTAACCATGTTGTTACAGTGCTTCCCCATTATCTCTTTACATCAGGAGATGAACAGTCTGAGAAATAACAGTACTGTTTTTATCACCATACTACAGTGTAAAAGGTAGGACAGATAGTTAACATTAATGTATCAAATAGCTAATAATGTAACTTATACAAACATTACTAGATAGATAATACATACAATACCTCACAAAATACATTTTGTTGTCCCGACAAGAAAGGTCCATTAAAAAGGTGCCTGATGACACTGAGATCCAGGATTTGGTCCCCGATAGCCACTCCTATCCTATGTCTTGGCTGTCAAGAAAAGGAAAAAGTGTTTTTTAATTCTTTCTTTAGATTAGTATCTGTCACTTTGACTATTATTCAAAAGAATATTAACAATTTCATAAATCAGAGATCTAACCATGAAAGTCATTATGGGGAATCAATGGTTAAGGACATCCTATTAACCTTCTAATAATTTAGCGCGTATTAACATTTTCAGATGTTCTTGAAATATTAACACATGTATTTTCTTTACAGCTTGTTGCCTTGGAGACCGACCACTTCTGCTACATAGCAGAATATGTGCAGTACTTATAAGCTCTTTCCTATTGAGCTTGTAGAAATTGCTTTGAGGCTGACCAGGATTGCTGCAGATTGCCATTACCTCCTAAGACTGGTGAGCTTCAATGCAGTGCTCACGAATAGAGAGGAGTGAATCTATTCGGGGCTGGAGTATGGGAGAATTCGGAGCCAGGATCGCTGTGCTCTAGTACACTGGGTGGTCGGGCCACTGGCAGTGTGTGATCAGCTCACCCTGGAATTAAATCCTGCAGTATTGTCCGTAGAATAGAAGAAAAATGTAAAAAGTTAAAAACCCAGCCCTCCCATCCCCGGAAGTCTTCTGCTTATGGTTGTCCATTTGCGGGTGGAGAGCCAAACAGCCAATCAGTGACTTCCGTGGACATACGGGGGTCACTCGCAGATCCTGAACAGGCAGCACCCAAACCCTGACATCCAGACGTTCACTCATCTCTACTCACAAGCTAATCTGCAGACGTGGTCGGGCTCCTAGACAATGAGTAGGAACAGAAAGAAAAAGGAGTGTTAATAGCTAAAGAACAGCTGCAAATAATTTAACATGAAGTAATTTGCAATAGTGCCATCCACCAATATCCATCTATGACGATGGGAATAATCCTTTAACCCCTTAATGACCCAGCCTAGTTTGACCACATCACATTTGAAGTCCCTTTGAGCGGCGTACATGACAGAAAACACCCAAAAGTGACACCATTCCAAAAACTGCACCCCTCAACCTACTCAAAACTACATTCAAGAAGATTATTAACCCTTCAGGTGCTTCACAGGAACTAAAGCAAAGTGGAAGGAAAAAAAATGAACATTCTAATTTTTCTAACAAAACTGTTCTTTTAGCCTCAATTCTTTCATTTTCACATGGGCAACAGGATAAAATGGATCCTAAAATTTATTGGGCAATTTCTCCTGAATACACAGATACCTCAAAAGGTACCTTTACACGCCGCCACTATCACTGGCAATCGGTATCAACCGTAAGTGTGCGTGCACGTTTTTAACGGTTGCTAACGATCGCCGATTCAGCATGTACACGCCGCAATTGCGTTGTCAACTCAAGGTATCGTGGTTCCCCGGAAGTTCCAACAGATCCTGCACATAACTTCCTGTTGAATACCGTCGCCCCTTCACATGCCGCAATCATTAGGGGAATGTGGGCGTACATGTTCTGCGACGCCAAAACATAGGCGTGACAGACTTGTGTATTCCGTGACGCTAACACGCTGATTGGACAACGCAATGGCGTCATGATTGGCCAGCCTGCGCTGGGAGGCTGGCTAATACATGACGCCATTGCAATTGTGTAGTTTGAATGGATAGCTCTTTAAATATGGCGCCCTGTGAAGGGACAGCCAATGGTAACACAGTAGCCCCCACCAATCATCGCTGATGGGGCGCGGTATCCAGCACGCTGTGGCACGCCTCTGGGAAATCACTAGGTGACGCAGATTCCATCCCTCTCACCCGTTTACACGCCACTACCAGGGCAATTCACCCTTTGGGTTGCCTCGGATTTTAGAACACGGCTCAGAACCCGCTACCTGGAGCAACTGCGAGAAACCCGATCACTTTCCCAAATTACACGCCGCAACTTTGTAGCAATTTCAAGGCAACAGTGACAAAAATCCCGCTTGCCAGGCAGTTGCTACCCCGCAGTGGCGGCGTGTAAAAGGTACCTATATGTGGTCATAAACCATTGTTTAGGCGCAGGACAGGGCTCAGAAGGGAAGGAGCGCAATTTGACTTTTTGAGCTAATTTTCCATGCAAAAAGTGAAATGGCGCTCCATCCTTTCTTAGCCCTGTCCTGGACCCAAACAGTGGTTTGTGACCACATATGAGGTATCGGTGTACTCAGGAGAAATTGCCCAACAAATTTTAGGATGTATTTTATCCTGTTGCCCATGTGAAAATTAAAACATTTAGGCTAAAAGAAAACTTTTGTGAAAACAAAGGACTTTTTCATTTTTATGGATCAATTTGTGAAGCACCTGGGGGTTCAAAGTGCTTACTATGCATCTAGATACGTTCCCTGGGGGGGTCTAGTTTCCAAACTGGGGTCACTTGTGGGGGAGCTCCAATGTTTAGGCACACAGGGTCTCTCCAAACGCGACATGGTGGCCGATAACAATTTTAGCTACCGGTAATTTTTCGAAAGAACGCCCTTTTGGGCTCAAAGGTAAGGGTCGACACCTCCCACATAGCAATTTACGTGAGGGGGTCGCCTAAAGCATTCACATATTCAAACAGCATTATAAGACAAGAGAAACTGAATATGGTGCAAAAACTGATTTGTTTAGTAGATGAATAACGTATTAAAGGTATGGAGTGACAAAATAACGGCGCATACAAAAAGAGCCGATTACAGGATTTCAGGGAGTAACACAGCCATAGATACAAGGTATATTCAGGAATAACATGATATAAACAAATCCAGAAATGGGGATAAAAAACAAACCCCCAAAAATGAAGGAAGAGCTGCAAATTAAAATGGAGAAAAGAAAAAAGATTAAAAACTTTCCCACGAAGGTGGAAAGAATAAGTATACACCTAACACACAAATGCAAAAAGGAAAAATAGCAGGTGGTCAGCACTATAGATATGATTTGATGGACAGGGATTCATTTATTCCCTTAGGGCTAAGTGTATCGAGAGTCACGATCTACTTCGCCTCCATTTGGGCCAAGATTCTTTTGAGGTTACCCCCCCTGTTTCCCCTGCATTGGCAGTTCCTTATGCTAGTTTTGACTAGTTTCTTTGCACAGCACTATGCACTTTATTTAGGTATTACTGCTTTTGCAGTTGGTTTCTAGCTATTACTATCACTGTGTTGTAATTACTTATGTATATCTACTTGCTATGTGGATCCTACATTTAATGAGTAATGATACAAGGTATATTCAGGAATAACATGATTGTATCTATGGCTGTGTTACTCCCTGAAATCCTGTAATTGGCTCTTTTTGTATGCACCGTTACTTTGTCACTTCATACTTTTAATACGTTACTCATCTAATAAACAAATCAGTTTTTGCATCATATTCAGTTCTCTTGTCTTATAATACCAGTAATTTTTCGTTGATATTGTTAGCGGACACCATGTCTCATTTGGAGAGTTCCTGTGTGCCTAAACATTGGAGCTCCCCCACAAGTGACCCCATTTTGGAAACTAGACCCCCCAGGGAACTTATCCAGATGCATAGTGAGCACTTTGAACCCCCAGGTGCTTCACAAATTAATCCGTAAAAATGAAAATAAAATTTTTGTGAAAACAAAAGTACTTTTTCATTTTTACAGATCAATTTGTGAAGCACCTGGGGGTTCAAAGTGCTCACTATGCATCTAGATACATTCCCTGGAGGGTCTTGTTTCCAAAATGAGGTCACTTGTGAGGAAGTTCCAATGTTTAGGCACGCAGGGGCTCTCCATATGCGACATTCTGTCTGCTAACAATTCCAATTGTTAGCGGACACCATGTTGCGTATGGAGAGCCCCTGTGTGCCTAAACATTGGAGCTCCCCCACAAGTGACCCCATTCTGGAAACAAGACCCCCAGGGAACTTATCTAGATGCAAAGCGAGCACTTTGATCCCCTAGGTGCTTCACAAAAATTATCTTTTTCCCTTTTACACACTAATTTGTGAAGCACCTGGGGGTTCAAACTGCTCACTATGCATTTAGATAAGTTCCTTGGGGGGGGTCCAGTTTCCAAACTCAGGTCACTTGTGGGGGAGCTCCAATGTTCAGGCACACAGGGAGGGGGGGGTCTCCATATGCGACATGGTTTCCGCTAACAATTGGAGCTAATTTTCCATTCATATTGTTAGCGGACACTATGTCGCGTATGGAGAACCCGTGTGCCACCAGCACAAGGGCAACTGGAAGAGTTGGTGTACAGCATCAGAAAATGGCACCTCTAATGAATGCACCATTTTCTGCGGTGGCTGTGGGTTGCAATTTGCAGGGTGGGGGGCCCGCAACATTTGGGTCTCCCCACACTGAGGATTCCAGCCCCCCAGCTGCCACGTTGTACCTGGCTGGCTACCAAAAATACAGGGAAGGCCTTTTTTTTTTTATTATTTATAGAACTAAAAATGATGCGGGGCTGCGCTATATTTTTGGTCCAGCTAGGTACAACTTGGCAGCTACGGACTGTCAGCAACCCCCAGCTGCCTCGTTGTACCTGGCTGGCAACCAAAAATACAGCAATGCCCATTTTTTTTTTATTTCTAGAACAAATTCTAAAAAAAAAAAAAAAAGAAAAAAAATGTGGGGCTCCGCTATATTTTTGGCCCAGCCAGGTACAACTTGGCAGCTGGGGGCTGGAATCCTCAGCATGGAGAGGCCCAAGAGTTCTAGGCCCCCCATGCTGCGAATTGCAGCCCACATCCGCCCCAGAAAAGGGGGCATTCATTAAAGCGCCATTTTCTGGCGCTGTACTCAGGCTCTTCCAGTTGCCCTGGTGCCAGTGGCAAGCTGGGTAATAAAGGTGTTAATGCCAGCTTTTTTATTGGCAGCTAGCACTAAGCCCAAGATTAATAATGTCGGGCCAATGTTAGACTCGGCCACCAGGAATCTCTAGTAAATAATCAAATAATACACAACACAGAGAAAAATCTTTTTATTTGAAAAAAAAAACAAAAACACACAAACAAAATTCGGACTCCATCTTTATTATAAAGATCCGATGTAGTCCACAACGAAGGTCCCACGAAGCTCGATCGCCTCTGCTACATCCAGAGATTGCAGCAAGGGATCAAGTGTCCTCTTCTTACAGTCACTGGCGTCAGCATTATCGTGCACTGTATGGCAATGATCTGTCATACAGTGCACCGTGGCTATGATCCCAGAGGACACTTGATCCCTTGTTGCACCCATCCATCCACCCATGCACCCATCCATCCATCTATGCATGCTCACATCCACGCACGCAGAGACGTCCCCGCACGCAGAGACGTCCACGCACGCAGAGACGTCCACGCACGCAGAGACGTCCACACACGCAGAGACGTCCATGCATGCACACATCCATGCATGCACACATCCATGCATACACACATCCATGCATGCAGAAACATCCACGCATGCAGAGACATCCACGCACGCAGAGACATCCACGCACGCAGAGACATCCATGCATGCACACATCCATGCTTGCTCACACATCCATGCATGCTCACACATCCATGCAGAAACATCCATGCATGCTCACACATCCATGCATGCTCACACATCCATGCATGCTCACACATCCATGCATGCTCACACATCCATGCATGCAGAAACATCCACGCATGCAGAGACATCCACACACGCACACATCCACAGAAGCACACATCAATCCATGCACGCACCCATCCATCCACCCATGCATGCATGCACCCATCCATCCACCCATGCATGCACCCATCCATCCACCCATGCATGCACCCATGTACCCATACATCCACCTATGCAGGCACCCATCCATCCATCCATACATGCACCCATGACCCTGTCCATGCACCCATCCATCCATCCATGCACCCATGCATCCACCCATGCATGCACCTATGCATGCACACATGCATGCACCCCATCCATCCACCCATGCACCTATGCATGCACCCATCCATCAATACATCAACCTAAGCATGCACCCATGAACCTATCCATGCACCCATCTATCCACCCATCCATCCACCCATGCACCCATCCATCCACCCATGCACCCATCCATCCACCCATGCACCCATCCATCCACCCATCCATCCACCCATGCACCCATCCATTCATTCATACTTACCTCACTCACGATCCACCGATGAGGAGTAGGAGCCTGGGAGAGAAGAAGGGACCCACACCAGAACAGAGGAGGCTGACCGGCGGGTGTAGCCCGCCGGGAGAGGTGAGGGGGGGGGCCACTGGACAGGGAGGGGGGAGACTGGACGGGTGGGGGGGGATGGGGAGGGGAGGAGCAGGGAGGGGGCTCACAAGGCTTACCAGCAGGTGCATCCACCGGGAGACGTAAGGGGGGTGACAGAACACAGGGCTGGACGGGGGGTGGGGGGCTGGAGGTGCGGGGCTGGACAGGTGGGAGACTGAGCAAGGAGGGGGCTGGTGAGGTTGACCAGGTGCAGTCCGCTGGCAGATAGATAACAGTAGGGGTGGGCGGATGGGAAGCACGGGGAGGGCCCCTGATGAGCCCTGGAGTGGGAGGGGGCTGAGGAGGGGGAGGGCACCCGCCGATTCGCCCCTCCAGATCTGATTGGAGAGCACCAATCAGATCTGGAGGGGTGAATACCTCTCATTTGCTCTGATCGTCAGTTTCACTTTCAACTGCCAATCAGAGTGACTTTAGCCACGGGGGGCTAAACCACCCCCCCGGGCTAAAGTATGGGTCCTTGTGATCCTGCAGCTCCGGTGACTTGTCACTGACCCTGTCACCAGAGCTGCAGGAGCGCAAAGAAGCCATGATGTTATAGAGACGTCATAGGTCAGGAACGTATCGACTTTCATGACGTCTCTATAACGTCATAGGTCGGGAAGGGGTTAAAGAAAACTAATATAATTCACAAGTATATGAGGCTTAATGGAAGAGTGAGATGCTTTGCAGAATGAACACCAACATTACACAGTGGACCCCACTGACGTACAATGGGGTCGGTCAGGAAAATTTTTGGTTTCCTATTTTGATATTGAGAACACTGTGATATGTTATAATATTCCACCATCAATTTTGCAGGGCTTTTAAACCAAATGTCAAGAAAGTCCCCTGTACAATTTCAACCATTGATTCACTCCTATAGGACTGATGGATATAGCATTGTGGGCCCGATAACATAATCGGCCCAGTGCATTGTGGGCCATATCATGTGATCGGCCCAGCTTCAATATGTGCATTACGCAAGCGCTGGAGCTGGGCCAATCATGTGATCAGGTTCACAATACTCGGGCCGACCACATGATTAGGCCCAGAATGCAGCAGGCCGGATGTGACGTCCCAGCCCGGCGTTTTACATCACAAGGGAGTTGAAAATTTCAAAACTAAGGTGGAACAAGACAAGAAGGGAGGACGCCCAGCAGGGCGTGCAGAATGCTGACAAGGAAGGGTGAATGGAGCCTGGAGCCCGCCTTTCCAGTCTCCTAGATGGAGACTATATGCAAGTTAAAAGTCATTTTTCGAAACCATTGTAGGGCCCCTTCAGGTCAGTGAGGGATGGTTAGGGATAAGCTCACAAGGTTCAGGGACAGGCAGTGATAGGAGAAGGGGGGCGGGGGGGGGGGAGAACGAGGTGACAGGTTGCTTTTAAACCTGTACGGTCACAGGCATGTGACTTATTGCACCTGGTTATTAAGTGATTGCAGCCTGAGACTTTGAGCCCAGCGCAGATGGTAGAGAGGGTGGTGGTTGACCAGTTTGTGTGCACTCTATCCGCCCCCATTCAACAGAGGGTGGGACAAGGTGACCTGAGTGCCCTTGATCGGTTGGTGTGTTTTGTGGCTACACAGGACTTGATCTGGGACACTTGGACTTTACGTTCAGCCTGTCAGTCCACATCCACCAGACCAGCGGTTAAAGACCCCCAACCAGGTCCTGCGTTGGACTCCAATGTCTACGCCGGACATTGTTAAACCGGAGACTGAGCCACATTTGTGCCAAGTGCAGGTTAATGGGGTTAATTCAGGGAGCTTGGTGACCCTTGTGCATGCATCCCTAGTCCCTGCGATAAAACCCAGTCGTACAGTGTGGGTACTCTGTATCCATGGGGACCTCCGGGAATACCCTACAGAGATGGTCACCATCACTACCCTGTGTGGACAAGTGCAACACGAAGTGGGGGTGATGAAAACACTTCCCTATGATGTGATCCTGGGGAGGGATCTGCCTCTTTTCTGGACTCTAAGCAGGAGGCAATCCAATCCTCCTCAGGTAATGGACGGACCGGGCCCTGAGCCCAAAGATCCTGAGTCTGGGATACCTGCCGTAGGGGGGTCACCAATATAGGGACAAAGTGTAAACCCAACAGGTCTCCCCTAGAAGTAATGGCAGGAGAGCTCGAGCCAATACCGGAGCTAGAGGTGTCTCCGGATAATTTCAGGACAGCCCAACTTCAGGATCGTACGATGGGGGGGCGCAAACGCCCAGCGCCGAGGTGAAGTTCCCCCATTTCGCCCTCAAGCGGGATCTACTCTATCAAGTGGATAGAATATGGGGGGATATAGTGGAGCAGCTGTTAATGCCACAGCCATATCACTGGCAGGCGCTAAAGTTGGTTCATAAACACTTAATGAGCGGCCACCTGGGGGTTAAAAAAATGCAGGAGCGACTTTTGCAGCATTTTTTTTTTTGTCTGGTGTCGTCAGAGAGGTAAAAAGGTTTTGCGAATCCTGCCCGGAATATCAGCTAACCGCACCGTGGCTCATTTCCGCAGTCCCTTGGTACCTTTGCCTATTATAAAGGTACCTTTTGAGCGGATAGCCATGGATCTGTTAGGACCAACTGTAAAGTTTGCCTGGGGGCACCAACATATCCTGGTAATAGTCGATTATGCCACCCATTACCCAGAGGCGGTACCCCTCAGACATACTGCAGCTAAGTTTATTGCTTAGGAGTTGTTTGCCGTGTTCTGTCAGGTGGAGTTGCCCAAGGAGATCCTCAAAGATCAGGGAACCCCATTCATGTCCAAGGTCACCAGGGAGCTGTGCAAACTTCTCCAGATTAAGCAGCTGCATACGTCGGTGTATCACCCTCAAACCAATGGTCTGGTGGAGCGGTTTAATAAAACCCTGAAAACTATACTCAAAAGGGTAGTCTCCAAGGACGGGAAGGATTGGGATATGTTGCTCTCTTATTTAATGTTCGCTATCGGTAAAGTGTCGCAGTCATGAATGGGGTTTTCGCCATTTGAGTTGTTGTATGGTCAACATCCCCGGGGGCTGCAGGACGTAACTAAAAGATACATGGAAGCAGGGCCCCTCCCGTAAAAGCGTAATTGAGCAAATTATGGGTATGCAGGACCAAATCGCCGCTGTCATGCCAATTGTGAAGGAACACCTGCAAGATGCCCAGGCAGCTCAAAGTACAACAGAAAGGCCACCGTCAGGTCCTTTAATCCAGGGGGATCACGTGTTAGTGATGATCCCCACCGCAGAAAGCAAGTTATTAGCTAAGTGGCAGGGTCACTATGAAATCCGGGAAAAGGTTGGGGTGGTAAACTACGAGGTGTTTCAACCAGGTAGGAGGAAACCGGTACAGATATACCATATAAACCTGTTGAAACCCTGGAAAGTATGGTGGCTGTTCTACCCCCGGACCTAACCTCTTCAGGTCGCCTGCCTCCGGTTACAGTGACATCCGGAGAGGATGAGACTTGAGTAAGGATAGGGAACACTCACAATAGAGCATAGGTGGGAGGCCCGGAGGTTGGTACAGCAGAACCCGGTTGTCTTCTCAGACCTGCCAGGCAGGACATCCATCATCCAACACGATATTGTCACTGAGCCTCACGTAAAGGTATGCATGAACCATACCGGGTACCCGAGGCTCAGAGGCAAGCTGTCTCAGAGGAGGTGAAAAAAATGCTTCACCTGGGGGTGATTGAGAAGTCCAGGACTGAATGGGCCAGTCCCATTGTACTGATCCCAAAACCTGACGGATCGGTTACAGTTTGTAACGACTTCAGGAGGTTAAACAAAGTGTCTAAATTCGATCTTTACCCCATGTCCAGGGTGGACGAGCTGATTGAGAGGCTGGGACAAGCGCGGTATTTCACAACACTCGATCTGTCCAAGGGCTACTGGCAGATGCCACTGACGGAGTCAGCAAAGGAAAAGACCACTTTTGTTACACCTGAGGGTCTCTATCACTATGTTGTTTTGCCTTTTGGGTTACATGGGGCTCCGGCCATGTTCCAGAGGCTGATGGACATAGTGTTGGAACCACATCAGATGTATGCATCAGCGTACTTGGATGACATCATAATTTACAACACCGAGTGGCAGACCCACTTGGTTCAGGTACAAGCGATGGTGGATTCGCTTAGAACTGCCGGTCTGACAGCTATTCCAAAAAAAGTGCACATTGGGACTCACGGAAGTCTGCTACTTAAGGCCCAGTTACACACACAGTTAATTGTGCAGAGATTGTTCGCAGATCTCTGGTTGCAGTGAAATCATGGCATATTGTTCCATTTTGTGGCCGTGTACAAATGTAACAATGTGGCCATGATTTCACTGCTTAGATACATAAATATAAGTAGCACTATTTAGTGACTAAATATGAAAAAAGAAAATTGCAGCTAAGCTAGAAGGAGTAAAAGAAGACACTTAGCTTTATCAATGCGCATTCATAAACCACCCAGTCACCACGTTGAGGTGTGTCTTGTCAACTGGGTCCCTAGATCCCTTCCTACCCATTGATACCTGCGAGTAATGGAGAATGTAGGCCTATAGGAGCAAGGAAAGGTGTTACTTATTAGCAATCTTTGCCTGGTTGGAATCAAAATTAACCTCTTCAAGTGCACTAACACTGGTAGGAATTAGTACTGCATCTATAAATGTAAGAATATGGGTTCACCCCCTATGTATGTACCATTCCCCACCTAGTTATCCGGTGTCCAAACATGCTATTGCTTTCTGATGTCAGCCTTCCAGTCTATTCTTGAAGAGGTTAATTTTGATTCCAACCAGGCAAAGATTGCTAATAAGTAACACCTTTCCTTGCTCCTATAGGCCTACATTCTCCATTGCTCGCAGGTACTGTATCAGACAGCCTATAAAATGAATCCAAATTGTGTCAGAAAATAGGTAGGAAGGGATCTAAGACCCAGTTGACAAGACACACCTCAACGTGGTGACTGGGTGGTTTATGAATGCGCATTGATAAAGCTAAATGTCTTCTTTTACTCCTAGCTTAGCTGCAATTTTCTTTTTTCATATTTAGTCACTAAATAGTGCTACTTATATTTATCTATCTAAACTGTGTTTAAGTGCACTAACACTGGTAGGAAATAGTACTGCATATATAAATGCATGATTTCACTGCAACCAGAGATCTGCAAACAATCTCTGCATAATTATCTGTGTGTGTAACTGGGTGTGAAGAGTATGTGATAGGCCAAGGGGTAATTAAGCCCCAAATCAATAAAATGAAGGCAATCCAGAAATGGCCTCGACCCATTACCACGAAGCAGGTAAGAGCTTTTCTAGGCATCATAAGGTACTATCGGCGGTTCATCCCCAATTTTGATGGACTGTCAGCCCCGTTGACAGATCTTCTGAAAGGAAAAAAGTCCTTCATGGTGCGCTGGAATTTGCAGGTCAAGGAATCCTTCCTGGCCCTGAAGATCGTCCTGTTCGGACAACCCGCTCTCGCCAATCCCGACTTTCAGAAGGAGTTTATTGTGCAGAGGAATGCCTCTGAGGTTGAGCTGGGAGCGGTACTGTCTCAATTGGTAAATGGAGAACAACACCACATCACCTACTTGAGTAGGAAGCTCACCCCACCGGAAACTATAGCTTAGTGGAAAAAGAGTGCCTGGCTATAAAGTGGGCCTTGGAATCTCCACCCTTTTACCTGCTGGGGCGACAGTTTCGCTTGGCAACAGGCCACTCCTCGTTGGTGTGGATGCGGAATGCCAAGGAGCGGAACGCTAGGGTCACCTGGTGGTTCCTCTCCCTGCAGAACTACAGTTTTACTGTGAAACACCGGGCAGGGAGGTTGCAGGGCAATACGGACTCCCTGTCTAGGGGCCCTTGAATGCTGACTGGTGTTCAACCCCACAAGCTTGAACAGAGTGGGGGGATATGTGAGGCAGTGACCGGGGTGATATATGATGGCCATTATGTGTCTCCCAGAATGTATATATCCCAACAGGATACCCTCCACTCCAGGTGTTTGAGGATCCCCATGTCCAGGCATGTGTTTAAACCTGGACTGCAACACAGGGTGTGGTCTCAGTTAAAGCCAAGGAGGCAAAGAAGCAGGAGCTGTGAGACAAGGGCTGTGTGCAGGAATACACAGTCCAGCCGTGTGGTCTTGACTTTTGGACTTATACAAGTGTGTACAGGGCTGAATCGGCTGTGTTCTGGGACCCTGAGGTCGGTAATCGCCTAGACTGGCAAATAAACTGTGTGTGGTGTGAATAAGAGCCTGGGTCACTCCCTCCCGTCGTGATTACCTAAGACTGCTACCTCAATATTATATATATATATATATATATATATATATATATATATATATATATATATATATATATACACACATACATACATACATACATACATATACACACACACATTTATCATCAAAACATGGCAGATTCATAAGTTGCATGTATGTATGTGTGTCAACATCCTGAGTTGGTCACCAGCACATTGCATACATACAGTGTGGCACCCCGCCATGCAGGCGTCACAGAGGGGTACTGTACCCGTAAAAGAGGTGTAGATACTCTAGCTGCAAGCAGATTCTAGGATGGTGGGTGGAACCCATATACCATCACCCCACACTAGATCACACAGTGGGAGGTACCCGGGAGGGAATAAAATCACCTCTAGGGGGAACAAGGAGGGCTTTTGAGAGGTCTTTGGCCTCTGAGGAAGGAGAGAGGAGAGGGTCTCTCGGCTGAGGGACCAGGAGAGTGGGAGAAAGGACAGATCCCAGGAGCAGACAGCCAGTTGGGGAAGGAAGGACTTGAGGAGGTCTTTCCTCGACACCTTACCGGGTCCCGGAGCCCGCACCTGTGGGATCTATAGGACCACAGAGAATCCGGAGTCCTGGGGAGTCTACAGCCATCCCAGGCACTTGAGCAACCGAAAGAGGGTAACAGGCACCGCTTAATGGTTCAGCGGTTGGTCAGCAGAAGGTGATCCGACGGGAGCGAGGGAGAGAGGAGGAACGGAGGTCCGGCTGATTCCAAGTCACCGGGCTTCATAAAATTACTGGGAAGCAGGAAGGAATAGACGGGAAATAAGGCACACACCAAGGGTTCCATCATACACCTGGGATCCTCTTGCAGCCACCCGTTAGCTACCTGTAATAACATCTGAATGCTGAACTGAGAACTGTAACCATTGCTGCTAAAGTTTCCAGTAAAGTACCTGGAGTGAAGTGAATTTGACTCTGCTGCATCTTCTTTTGCATGAACTTGTTCTTTCACAGAATTGCTGCCCCAGAGGTCCAGTCCAGCCTGCAGAGGACTTCACCATCTTAGCCGCGATACCATCTACCTCTGGCGGACTGTGGTGGCGCTGGTGCAACTCACCAGAAACTGCAAGTGGCGTCACGACAACAAACTTGTATATAATCCCCTGTAAATATCATCCCCTTTTCAAAAGATACCCCAGGACACGGGGTCAGATGTGGCCATCATTCCCCGTGATAATAGGAGAATTAACCCTTGCCGCCTGACACCCGAGTACCCCAAAGCCTGGGCACTACAACAGCATATAAAATAAATAAATAATATTATGCACACACACATATACTGTACATATATGCTTTTTCCTGACATTATAGGTATCAACGTGCCCTCTAGTGGTCTTTATCTGAAAAGACAGGTAGTGAAAACTAGATCTTCTATGTTGCAATGCAAATGAAACAAAATAAATGCAGATCAGAAAAATATATTGTTACAGTAAGGCTAATCTATGTAGATTTAGCTCATCATTGGAATATTCAGAGTAACAAGATAAACAAATGTATCTTTTTACACATAAGTAATAAAACTTAATTTAAAGATGTACTCTGAAAAGCTTTATGATGCCAATGGTGCACTTAGACACGTTGATATTAACCGGACAGTTCACATGGGCCGACAATGAATGTTTTGTCCTTAAGCAGAATAATGAACCAATGCGGTCTGATATATGTGGAATATAAAAAAAACCAGGAACGAGTAACGACCCAAACATGATATTATTTCTTTATCAAGTCATAACAAAATATAAAAATGCATATATAAATAGAATATAAACATGGTATCGGTTTACAGACTGTAGCTAGTGTGGACAACCATCAACATAATCAAGAATGGATTTGAAGGTGACAGATTATGCCCGGAGAATATCCCAAAATCCAGGGGTCATACCACTAATTTATATTTTAATTACATATCATCCTGAGCAGACTATAAGAACATACAGTAGTATATCCTATGTTAAATAGTAATCTGGCTCCCCCTAGTGGAGTTTAAATAGAAGTCTGTTGTGGTCACGTGGGTCGGGGTACTTGGTAGCCAGGCAGGCAGGCAATTGGGGATATCACAGTGGCAATTGCTCAGCACCATGACCCTGACTGGAAAAGTAAAAGGTGTATATTTACAGGCATGGCCAGCGCTACTAATGGGGTTCCCGGGCATAAATGGTGGAGCAGCTGGATGTAACCATACCCCTCAGCAGGAGCCCCTGAGATATTAAGGGTGTAGAAGTGATGATGAGCTTTGCAGTGAGAGGGGCAGCAGAGACAAGCAGGCAGAGGCATGCAGTCTTTACCTTGACTGAAGGATGGTAAAAGTTGAATCCAAGCTACTGCTACCAGGTCCAGGGTCCAGTCTGTCCAGAAGCAACTGGAGTCCACTCCACTAAGTGGGGAGTATAAGTGTAGTGAGGTGAGCAATTCAGATTGTATTATTGAAATGGACACTGAAGTGAACATTACACAGTCCGATACTGCCCCCTTGTGGACAATTGCTGAAATGACTGCAGAGAGAAAAAAAAACATTGATTGCTGATCCCCTCCCCCAACAGCCTTGTGCTGAGGAAGAGAAAGGGCGTGAGATTAGTACAGATGCAGAGCTGAGCAAGGGAAGATCTGCCTGTGGATGTCTGTTGAAAGAGGGCTACTTTGCTACACATTGCCAGAAAAATCACCCCGCAGAAGCCCTCGTGATGGATCCTGGGCCACTGGACTTTGGTGCTGTGACTCTGGCCGCTCTGCAAAACCTTGCCCGCCGAGCACCCGGAGTGCATGTGCAGGGGCCATGACCGACATAAGGGAGCCATTTGTGCTACTGTGATCTCCTTTCTGCTGATCGGTGTGCCCCGGGACAAAGAGAGAGACTAACAAACTTCTGTTACCTGCGGAAGGAGACCAAAGAAGAAGACTGAGGAGACCCCCAGGCCTGCAACATGGGAGCGACATCTTCTTCTGTGATAAGACTGGTACGTGATTTTAGGGAAAGTTAGGGAAAGATACCTTCATTGTTGTGTTTTTTTTCTTTTCTTGCTGCGTACCCGGAAGAAGTGAAGATCCAGAGACTCTAATATATACAAGTGCGCATATAGTTCGGTTGACTGTGATATAAACATGTTTGCCAGTAAAAAAACGTTATTATCGGTTAATCCTGAGTATGGGGATTCTGTTGAGAAAGATCATACACACACACCCGCAGCCTTGTCACCGGTCGCTTCATAAGTCTTCCTTCTGTGCTTGCCTGGTTTGGGGATTCAGAAGTTTACGAACTGATCTGTGCTCCCTGCTTCCCTTTTCTGCAGCAGCTCCAGACAACATGCATTGTGAGCCCTTTTGCAAGCTACTCTGCTAGACACAGCTCTGATCTCTCTGTAATATTGGGCTGCTGGTGCTACAGGGGTCACCAGCAGACCTGCAGTCTCCTGATTCTGCCCCCAAGGTTTACAAATCCCTAGATATCCCAGGACTCTGGTGTCCTCCTCTGCATAATCCTGGGGTGAGCCTTCAGCAGCCCCAACCCTGGGAACTCTTGTCCCCTTGTGCTTCTCTCTTCCTTTTCTCACACTCACTACTCTAAACCCTCCTTCCCGGCCAAGAGTGAGTCAACCTAAAAACTACCAGTGTTTGTGCTCCTCTTTCTGGTCATGGATCAGGCTTATGTGTGGATGCATGGGTTATGTAGTCTAGGGAGCTCCAATTACCTCTGGACATGGTACCACCACTTGTTATGGAAGTGATACCACTGAGGCGACAGGAAGGCAGGGGCGCCACATTTACAAATGTAAGCCAGTTAATAAATGTGTGTGTGGGGGGGGTCTAGGACTCCGCCACCCCACCCTGGTAGGTACTGTGTCTTTATATGCACATGGTAAAGTGTTATATATTTGTTTGTAAACTCTGTATGTGTAATTATATGTATGTGAACCCTAGTGGCTGAGGTAAGGACTGCTCCCTGATTCCCTCGAGTTAGGGAAATAATTAAAAGCAAGTAGTGCACCCCTTTAGGGTATGTGCACATCGGACGGGTCTGCATCTTTGCAGACCGTCCTAAAACCGGTGTAGAATTGCAGAAACTGAGTTTTCTGAGCTCAGCAGTGTCCATCGTTTTGTTAGCGTTTTTCTAACGTTTTGCGATCGGTTTATTAGTGTTTGTACAGCGTGTTCTTGGCTATTTCCCCGGCGTTTTTCTTAGCGTTTTCCAGACTGGTTTTTGGTGCACTTGTAAGCTAGATCCGCTGGAAAAACGCTCAAAAGAAGTCACTTGCTCTATCTTTGAAAACCGGTGTAAAACCGGTGAAGAAAGTGGACAGGAGAAGAAAAAAAACGTGCACAGCGTTTTCTAAAAGCCATTGACTAGCATGTTAATCCAACCGGTGGCTAGGATTAACATAAATTAACATAAAACTCAGCGGAAACCGCCGACGGAAAATGCTAAAAAACAGCTCACAAAACGACTGATGTGCACATACCCTAAGGGTGGGGCCTAGTTAATAATATGGGTCTACAGTGTAGCTTTTATCAGGAGTCCCCTAAGTGTAAAGTAAAACGGAGATCGTTCATTGCACTGGTGTGAGATGCAGTGGTGTATAGCCCAGCATTTGATTCAGTCGGATCCTCTAGGTCACTCCACAATTGGAGTACATGAATTGGGATGTTGACCCAGAACATATGTGAGTGTAATCTTCCCTGCGTTGATACTACCCCCTCTTGCCTCAGGTGACCCCCCAGGAAGCAACAGACTCCTCCGAGACCTGTTACAGCGGACGTCAACATAGATTCTTGCAAACAGGTCATCACGGTGTTAGCAGTAAAGGAGCTTTGTCTAACGTTGCCCCTTAATGTTCCTCAGAACTGTGGGTGGGATAGGGCTGGAGCAGAGGAGACTATATGAATTTACAGCGAACCACCATGATGATGGACAGAGAGGGCGAGACTTTAGAGGTACCGGGTTGATAGGAGCAGTCTGCAATAAATTGTATTGAAACAAAGGGCCCCAGGAGTGTAACCTTCAAGACTTGTGCCCATGTTACATGAGACTTTTCAAGTAAAAGATTGTCGGAAAGATTTCTGGACTCGGTGTCTACATTGTCTCTGGAAAAGCGAGACCGTGTAAAGCAGTGTTGCACTGCAGAGACGGCCTTGCCCGCTATGACTGCTTGGCTCCGGGTTGCCCCTCCCGCCAACACATGTATAAGTCACAATATGCTCATAAAGATACAAATTGTCCATAATATTATTATAAGTAGTGATTAGCAAGTGCTCATTACTCGAATCGAGTTGGTTCGACACTCGGACAGTCTCGAGTCGAGTAACTAGTATAATGGAAGTCAATGGGGATCTCGAGTATTTTAATAGAAGACCCCACCCACAGGAGGCACGAAAACTGTTCAAATAGATAGGAACAGTACTAAAATGCAATGGGAATAGCACGGGAAAGACGCCTGAATTAATACGACTGAGGGTAAAGGTACCTTTACATGTCGCGATATCGCAATGCAACGTCGACAAAAAGTCACGTGGTTCGGCCGTTGCAGTTGATATTGTTCGTGAGTTGTGTCGTGTAAATGGGCAATGTGACCCGAAAAAAATCGTAGGTACGATATTGCAAGAAGATTGTATGGTTGAGGTGCTTGCACAATGTTGCATTTGCGATGTGGCATGATCGTGCTGTGTGACAGCGCAACTACGATCTTGTTTGCAACTTCCCCTATTCACTACAATGTTAATGCTCAGTCCCTGGGTTGCTCATACCCAGCGCACAAAAGTTGAGGACAACAGCCTAGTTGCGTTGCCTGCCGATATCTCCCTGTGTGACATCTCCTATGCGATCTTGGACAAGTGCCAAAAATGTGTGCGCTCCAGTGAAATTGTATGCGATATCGGAACGATATTGCGAATTGTAATGGTACCCTTAGTGTGGGGGAGTCTTTATCCAAATAAAAATTGTGTGCTTGTTTTCACTTTATACTTACAAGGTTAGTAATGGGGTGTCTGATAAACACCGCTCCATTACTAACCCCTAAATAACCCCTAAATATCATGTCAGCTGACATTACACAGCTGGCATCAATAAAATATTACTCCAATTGGCAATGCCCCAGGGTGCACCTAATGTGGTGCACCAGTTCTGGGATGGCTGTAGCCCTGTCCTTCCCAGCCTGGTAATACCAGCCCCCAGCTATCTGCTTTACTGTGGGGCTGATGTTCAAAAAGGAGGACCCCATGCTGTTATTTATTAACCCCTTCACCTCCGGGGGTTTTCCATTTTTCCCTCCCCTTCTTCCAAGAGCCTTAACTTTTTTATTTTTCCGTGAATATAGACATATGAGGGCTTGTTTTTTGCGGGATGAGTTGTACTTTCAGATTAAATAATTTATTTTAACAAATAGTATACAGGAAAATGGGGAAAAAATTCCAATTACACGTTTGTCTTGGTTTTTTTTTTTAATTCATCATGTTCACTATATAATAAAACTATCATGTCAGTATGATGCCGACCCTCACCAGGCATCCACAGGAAGGGATTGGACCCCAGGCTGTCAAGGCAACACATAGAGGTCCTGTTATCGTATGATGGGACCTCCAATGCTGGAATGGTGCGATCCACGCCGCTTAGCGGGTTAACCGATCCGAACGGTCCTGTAAGCTTCACATGTCAGCTGATCAGATCAAGTTACATGTATAGGGAATGATGCGAGCTCAGCGCGTGAGTTCACATTAGAGGGAAGGACACAGCCAAGGACATGTATATACATCCTTGGTCGTGAAGTTAAACAAGGTTAAAAACACCCATATGAATGGCACTAGAGGGTGCAGAGGTGTACAGCACTGACTATATGCTTGTCCTAATATAAGCTTTCCCTCCTATATAAACTCCCCCTGAACTGCAGTGTGGCACACATCGCACCCCCGGGTCTCATACAAGACCTGAGGACACAATGCGCCAATCACATTACTGCCAGTAGCCAACACAGCTACAGCATTACCGCGTATGTCCCCTCATGTTCATTAGCTGTCTTAGGTACCTTTCACATCTGCGTTTAGTGCCGTTCGCGGCAGATCCAGCAACTTTGCTACATCTGCCACGTATCAGCTCAGTTACATTCAGCCTCATTCATTCCCTATGGGGCTTGTGGTCAGGTGCGGCAAGTGCGGTTTTAATGGATCCAGCAAAACCGCAAGTCCCATAGGGAACGAATGGGGCTTGCCGCAGGCTTACCACAAGTGAGCTGTTTCGCGGCAGATTTTGCTGCATCTGCACCGAATGGCACTAAACGCAGATATGAAAGCAGCCTTACTGCCGCAAAACACACAAGGTGAGGACTCGAGCACCTACAATACTTCATCAAGTCACAAGTGTGCCCCAGAGCGCCAATGCTCAACCGAGGAGTGCGAGCAGCACACTTGTTCTTCATTAATCAGAAGTAGTTAAACCATAGTATAACCATATCTCAAGGACTAGGAGTTACATTGAGAACCGGATGGTAATGTAACTCTCTTAGTCTGTGAGGAGGTATAGTAATACTATTGTTTAACCACTTCTGATGTTATTACGGGTGAATTCTTCCTCCTGAGCATAATGTGACTGATATGTGTATTTCTATTTAAACTCCACCAGGGGGAGCCAGATTACCAAATAACAGTATATACTACACTGCTGCAGGTTCTTACATTTTGCTCAGGATGGTATGAAATTAAATATGCACCCTATATTTTGGAATATCCTCCAGGCATAACCTGTCATATCCATTCTAGATTATATTGATTATTGTCCACCAGAGCTAGTCTATAAAACAGATACCCTTTTATACTCATATTTTATGTTTTTTCAGATCTTCAATGGACTTCAATATTAAATCTTTATTGCGTCATTGCTGGTACTTGGCTTTTTCCTATGCAGAATCATGTTATCGCAGTATATCTCCTGATGCGCTGCTGATAACAATGGCATAAATGATCCAATCACACGAATATGCAGCGTTTCGCTCATTCATTGGGTGATCGTCACCATGTTTCATAGCAGATAATTGGAACGAGCCTTTATATAAAACTTGTGTAACGAGCCATAACAATGTGGTCTTTCCTGATAGACCTGGCCATATACACAGGACTAAGAGCGGCTCACATGTGGCGATCAATTGTCAGTCACATTGTTCATATGAAGCATTGGACCAAGATGTCAGACCAGAGAGACAGTATAAAGAAAAGCACCGTATGCTCCCCCAAAGTGGTGAATTACCAGCTGAGTTCTCACAATTGCACTAAACACTGATATTATCAGCTAACAGCCGAAAAACCCAACAAGTCACATCAGTGTCCATGTATAAGCTCCAAACGGTGATGGTTATTGGAACAGAATTGCCCATTTCAGCCGATCGGATCTTACATGTACGATGGATCCTTTAAGGGTGGAGGCACACTAGGGGCGTGAAAAACGAGCGTTTTGTACGCTAGCCATTTCTGCGACTGCGTCGCGTATTTGTCCGCGATCGCGGTGCGAGCTGTGTGCGAGTGCGTTTTTTCAGTCACAAACAGCGATCCGAGTGTAAGGTGTTTTTGAGGCATGGAGGCATGCAGGTGCACTTCAGAATTGGAATCAGCTTGTACTTCCTGTTCTGCTGATCACGTACAAGCGTATTTCGCGTATGTAACTCGCATGGTGTGCTGCCTTCATGCGAGAAAAAAACCGCCGCCATAGACTTGCATTGGCCGTACGCACGCAGGAATCGCACACATACGCAGTATGCTGCGAGTGTAATCGCATTGCCGGTGACATGCGTGCGGCGAGAGGTAAAAACGCATGAGTGCGGACAGCCCCATTCATTAACATGAGTGCGAGTTACAAGCGTATTTTTCCGACATCATACTCACGCGAGTCTCACGCCAGTGTGCCTCCACCCTAACAGGAACAAGTTGAAGGAAATTGTCCCTGCCGCTGCTGCCACACATCCGGTCAGCAGTGTAGGACCTGTACTACAGCCGTACGGTAAACCTCTACATACACATCTCTAAGGCCCCTTTCACATCAGCGTTTTTGTCCGAATCCAGCCGATCTGGACAAAAAAATGCATCTGACGCCTAACGGCCGCACTTGCGGTAAGCCCCATGCATTGTCTATGCGGCAAGTGCAGTATTGCCGGGATCCAGCACTTGCGGCAGGTGCACCGCAAAAAAAAACGCGGTCTGCTGCAAGTGCCAGATCCCGGCAATACTACACTTGCCGCATAGACAATGCATGGGGCTTGCCGCAAGCGCACCACAAGTGCGGCCATTAGGCGGCACATGCAACAGATGCGTTTTTTAGTCCGGATCAGCCGGATCCGGACAAAAATGCTGATATGAAAGGGGCCTAAGAGCTTGTTCACATGTTGCATTTTTGCCACATTTTTCAAGGGTAAAAAAAAAGCTGCACTTTACAGTAAAAGCAAAATGAATGAGATTTCCATACTTTTCCTTGTGGATTTTAACCATTACAGCCTTTTGCACACGATGCGTTTTTGGGTGCAGTTTTACCACCAATCTGCATGCCTATCCTTATGCCAGGAACGTCAATGAGAAACCTGACGTTTTGTGCACACGGTGCTTATTTTTCCCTTGCAGATTTGGTGCAGAACAGAAAAATAACCTGCAGCATGTCAGTTCTTGGTGCGTGTTTGCAGCGTTTTTGCACCCTTTGACTTCAATGAAATTATGAAAAAAATGCAGGTATGTGTATTGTCTCTCTCCGAAAACACACCCTAACCACGTCAAATACACATTGCACTTTTACGTGCGTTTTTCTGCCTAGAGATGCAGATTTGGTGCAGAAAATTCCACTTTATATACTAAACGTGTGCATAGCCTCCAGCATCCACGGCCAGTCTAAGGCACCGTCATTCCTCAATGCTTTTGCTAACTTTGGTTTTCTCAGGTTAATGAAGACAGATAAGACAACTGCAGAGTATAGGATGTCCTAACTTACCTGTATAACTATAGCACTCCAAACTAATTCTCCAGTCTCGTGTATGATAGCAGCCAAGTTCTGCAAGTCTGCAAAAAGTTCTAGACAATAATCCTCATCATTGTATAACAAGGGTACCAACCTCAACATCTGTAGAGAATATCCCATACGGCAAATTCTGGATGGGGAAATCGGAGTCTGGGTCTACAGGGATGAAGGACATTGTGGCATAGACAGGACAATGGCCCCAGATGGTGTGTGATCCTCCGAGAGCTCCAGATGTGTCAGGAGGAGGAGGCTCAAACCTTGTACACTTCCTCCTCCTCTAACCAATCCTGCCTGGAGGACACACTACACCCACCCAGATGTCACTAATCAAAACCAGGGTCAGGATGACTCAGCCCTTTCCTGAGAGCAAAGTTCAAAGCCTTTTCCCAAATCTGACAGCAGTTTGCTCTCCAGTGCAGTCAGTGCAGGCATCCACATGTAAGGACAGAAGACAGAGATTCATTGCATCAGATTAATCAGACCAATATCGCAATGCGGTTTGTTTTTTGTATTAAAAGTAGAAGGTTTCACATAACGTGATAATGGGATTGTGCAATCACAGTATGTCACAATGACAAATTATTGCTGATCAGTATAAAGGCCCAGTTACACACACAGATTAGACTGCCCAGACCCAGAGCTGCCTTCCCCCCTTTCCCCTCGCCGCAGAGGAAACACGCTACAACCAATAACTTTCAAACTTATATTAGGTGTCAACGTAACACCGTATTTATAACTTTTTTATTATAAACTTTCTTTTTCTTTATTAAATCTTTTTCTTTTTGTGGAAAATTGTTTAAGGCCGCAGCTGGGTAAAGGCACAAATCGCCAAGACACACGAGTGGTGGAGCTGTCTGCTACTTGCTATCCAGCACAGGATGGCTCGCAATCACTCTCTCCACCGCCACGGAGGAGCAAGGGCAACTCCTGAGCTGCAACCCCCAACCAGAGAGCACAACACTTGTTCAATCCCGTCCTGAAGGCCTTATGGTACCGTCACACGGGGAGATATCGCCGGCGATGTTGCGGCGATCTCATGAACACGCACGTCGCTGCAGCGTCGCTCGTGAGACGTCACACGTAGCAATCTTACCGTCAACCCAGGTCGAACCGGCGATTCCGGAATCGCCTGAAACAACCTTGAAGCGATGTTGGCTTTTCAGATCGCCGTGTCACACAGCACTACCTCACCGTCAATGTGGCATACTGAATGGATTGCCTGAACACAGACATCGCCTGTGCCATTGCTATCGCCGCGTCACACGGCAGTAGCCATACAGATCGCTCAAGCTACATCGCCTGATTTCCCGACACAGTTGGGAAATCTCTGAACTCAGAAATAGAGATTAATCGCCGTTCAGTTGCCTCGTTACACGCGGCGACGCACAGGCGATGTCGCTTCAACATCGCCTGAACAGGCAGATCTCGGCGACATCGCCGGCGATATCTCCCCGTGTGACGGTACCATTATAGAAAAATATCCGTGCCTATGTCGTCAAATGCACCCCGTCAGGTAGCATCAAGGAAGAGGTGTCGTATTCCAGTTGAAAATGCCGGAGGGGATCCCACTCTTGAGAACGACTAAATTGAGAGATCTTATTATTAAGGAATACGCCTTGACCTCTCCAGCGCTGCACCGTCCCGTGCGCCACGCCATATAACCGCGGGATGACCTCGGACCAGACCAGTCTCAGCTCCGGGAAGAAACCGTGCATTTTATCCAGATCTGCTCGCATTAGCGTGAGCAGCTCCGCCAGCCAGTAATTCGCGAGGTCATTCCCGCCGGCATCTATGACCAGCACAGCCAGTCCGACAGCAATCCTGGAAATGCCCACTAGCTCAGGTAAAATCTGCGACCAAGTGAGGCCCCGAAGTCCTTCTCCAATGAACGTTGATACCATGGAAACCGAGGGAACGTCCTCCGGGGCGGGTCTCCGCCCGTTGAGCAGCCCAAAAGATGAACAAGTGTCCTATCAACCATACACTGGGACGACCGTCATCTGTAAAAGAAAAATCAATCAAAACCACGTAGTGACCTTGGTGACGCAAGCGCCCAGACTGAACCAAATTAAAGCACGTGAGCCGAATCCATAGTGAGGCAAACTTCTGGGTGGGGTAGTAGGAACGGCGTAGGACGTCAGGGCCAAATTACTCGCACAAGTCTGGTCGAATATACAGCTGAAAACACTCCGATTTCCATCTCCCAACTCTCATAATGTCCGCATTTGAAAAACCCGACCGAAAAGCCTCTGTCAGTGGCCCCGACCCGGAACGAATGTGTACCGTAATCGCTTGCGTTGACGCCGCTAGGAGACAAGGCTAGCTTCAACACCCCTGAAAATGAGACGCCGTGACTGCTGAGCCATCGGCATGAGAAAAGAAATTCTGCCCGCGGACCCAAACGGCGAGAAAACGAGCGACCAGCTGCATCGGGCAAACCAAACTGGGTATCGCAAAAAGTGGGAACCAAGTGCCCCTGCCGACTTGATCCGTCTTGGACCTGCGGATGCGAATCCGAAGACCCCCGTCCACTATGTTCACGTCGTCGTGTGCAAAACCGATTTCGCCACCAGCTCGCTAATTCTCAATGCCCCGAAAAAAGCCAGACTGAAAGCGGCAGCGAACAGAGACATTCGTAAGAACGACGCGCAGCACGCGTCAAGCTTATCAATCGCCGTAGCAACGCAAAAGATATCGACGCCTGTGCATGCATTTGAGCCAAATATTGCAGCATTACCTCCACGTGATAGTGGTGACCCTTTTCCAACCAACCCTCACCCCCCAGGGTGTGCCACTCTTGCCATGCCTTACCGTATGCTCTCCATGTGGCGGGGGCGACTGAAGCCCTGATAGCGATCCTCCGGAACCACCAACAAAGAATCCGGGAACGTTGACTTCTCCAGGTCGGCCGACGGATGTAACTCCCTAACCACTGAAATTGGAAACGAGATAGAGGTCAGCCACAGTATTTTTGACACCGGGAACATGCCGAGCCTTAAACCAAATGTTGTCTGCAGGCATTGCAATACAATAAAGCGCAGTAAATTAATCACTGGGAGAGAGGAGGACGCGAAGTTGTTAATTGCCTGTACCACTCCGAGATTGTCCGACCTGAAACAAATGCGACGGTTCGTAAGGAGCAGGGGCAGGTCCGACGGTGACTGCTATCGGAAATAACTCCAATAAGTATAAGTTCTTGGTCCACCGCTAGAGTGCCATGATGCGGGCCAGCTGGCCGAGCACCAGTGCGAACCGAGTATTACGCCGAATCCTGCTGAGCCGGCTGCGTCCGAAAAAAGGGAGATGTCGTCCCCTGAGACCTCCAGGGTTTGAAACAATGTGCAACCGTGTCTGCCAAGAAGGACTTCCATACTACTAGGTCCTCCTTAAGTGGACGTTGAGCCGTATGTGGTGGTGTGGTTTCCGAACCCCCCACGTGGCCAGGCTTAAGTGACGCGAAAACATCCTGCCTATTGGCATGACTCTGCAGGCAAAATTCAGGAAAGCTACAAGGATTGCATTTGCACTAGGGTCACTTTTTCGGATGAACAAAAACTATCGATTAAGGAGGTGAGCTTGGAAACCCTTTTCCGCGGGAGCCGGAACAACATGTCGACAGAATCAATCATCGATGCCGAGGAATGACATGTTGGTTACCGGTCCGACCGTTTTGGGTGCGGATAGAGGAACGCCGAAAGCCACCACAATCGTTGAAAGCAGCGCAACGACTTCAGACAATCGTCGGACCCGGCCGGCCAACGAATAAAAAGTTGTCGGGGTAGTGAGTTGAGGAGCTCACGCCCGACTCAAAACAAACCGCCCATTCGAGAAAGTAGCTGAACAACTTGAAGTAATGAGAGGAGATGGAACATCCCATCGGAAGGCACGTGTCGTAAAAATATTCTCCTTCAAGAAAGAACCTAGCAAGTGATGGCAATCTGGATGCACGGGGAGCAGACGGAATGCTGACTCGATGTCGGACTTCGCATGAGGAGCCTGGACCCGCCTTCCGCACTAAGGCGGCAGCTCTGTTGAAAGACACGTAAGACACAGATGTGTCCTCCTGATGGGATGCCGTCGTTGACTGACGACCCCTCCGGGTAAGATAGATGATATATCAACCGATACTCACTGGGGTCCTTCTTGGGTACGACTCTGAGCGGGGAAACCCTCAAGTTGTTAAAATGCAGGAGTCCTGAACAACCGCGCACACGTCCGAAGAGCGACTTCTTTGTACAACTTTGAACGCACTATGTGGGGAAATTCGCGGGCTGATTTTAAATTTGGTAAGAAAAAACGGTCACACAATAACTTGAACGGGATAAAAAAACAAAAGTGAATCCTCCCCTCAAAGTCGCTGCAGCGGCTTTATTGGGGTACAGGTTTAGCCACGGACCTATCTCGCCCACGTTCACTGGTGTCTTTGGTGTCCAGTTGCTGCCCGGACTTCTGTGTTCCAGACTTGGGCGGTTGACGAGTGCATTTTGAGGCGACATGCCCCCATCCGCAGATGGAGCACTCACGCTTGTATTTGCAGGAGTTTTGGAAGCCACATTGCCCTTTGTTAAACTGCCAGCAGTATCCGGGACGGCGGATGGCCACTGCCCCTGATGCGGAGCCAGATGCGGGGGCCGAGCCGGGAAAGGGCTGAAACGTCTTCTGAGACAACATTAATCTCAGCCAAGAGTCTGTTGCCTTTACTCCCCAGTCCAATTGCGGATCCAGAGCGAGGCACCTGCAGAAGTCCTCATCGTACTTCCACCAGGCGGAGCCTCCATGAGACTTGTACGAATTATATATGGTGTCGATATATGTGAACAGCTCCGAACACCTGTCCGGGTGCTTCCTGCCTGTGATGCAGCCCAGGACGCACATGGCTTGAAGCCAGTTGCTTATAGTTTTCACCACCTTCGGCTTACGTTCGAAGGGCCTGTCAGTGGGGCGACGTTCGCGGTCGATCGTGGATTGCTCTGGGGAAACCAAAGACCATATATCCACGTAGTCATTAGACCAGATTTTCTCGACCGTTTCTTGGTCTAAGTGAGACCCGAGCGGGGGGGGGACACCGCAATACAGGGCGTCTTTGTATAAGTCTGGTCACATCGGCTCTGGCTTCTGAGCCGGCTGGAAGATACGCGGGTTCGCTAAAATTTTGTTACCAGACAATAGGCGAAGTACCTCTGGCAGCCCCGGTAACGCGCCAGCTCCCCCCCCAAGGCCCCCGAGCAGGGGAACTCACCATTTGTAGTTGTTGTGGCCCGCTGCACGCCAGGGTCCTGGGCCGGTAGGATGGCGGGCTGCTGGACGTTGCCTGGAACCTCTGTCTCCGGGCATGTGATGTACGCCGAGCCCGGCGGCGAGACAACCTGGAATCTGCTGAAGAAGAACGCGATGGGCTGCGCCTGGAACGGGTGCCCTGGAAACTCTCGTGGGACCTACGCCCATGGCTACGCCTCCTAGATACAGACCGGTAACGGCGCCTGCGGGATCTAGACCTCCGACTACGCCGGCGAGCTGAGCAATCCCTGTAGTGGGACTCCTTCGACCTCTTACAGTGCGAATGACGGGACAGACGCTCCCCGCTTGATGAGGTCAACGAAGAACGGGCGGCCCGGCTGCCGCGCCCGTGTGACTTCTCCCAGGCCGGGGGGCCTAGCACCATGGGGTCCCTGACGATGTTAAGCAGGGCCTGGGAACTAACCGGTGGCGCAGCACCGGTAGTAGCTGCTGGAGCCGACACTGCAAAACACTGGAAAGAACCTGAAGCATCACAACCGTGGTGTAAAACCGGCCTTAGCAATGAAAAATGCTACTATCCATCCCTCAGAATCAGTATCGCAGCTGTACATTGCCCATATAATTGGATTCAAGCCTGATTAACCACATTGTGAAGTAACTGGCGAAGGTCTATCTCAGACCAAAATGTTTGAAAACACTGATTGGATAAACTATACTTTAAAGCATCTGAAAATGGGAGTACCTTGTCTTTTGAGATATATACAACTCTTTTAGAGCTGTTATTGATGTAAAAAAATCAGATAATTCACATGTTACTTTCACCTCAAATTGAAGATTATGACAAGCGAGTCGCTCATTTGGAAACATTTGTGCCTCTATGTCACAGTATGTTGTTACAGGTCACATTTCACACCATAGGAAATCATTAGTTACAATATCACAATGCAAACAACTACAATGTCATTGTGTAGTCCTAAACTGAAACATACACTGCAGGAATATCACAGTCAAGCTCCAATGTACGCTGTCTATTGGTCAGGTCACAAGAATCAGATGTCAGGTTCCTGTTTTAGACTCATTCTAGAGCCCCATCCTCATCAGAGTCAGGTGATACAGTATATACCTGACTATTGCTGCACATCCGTTTTATGAGGTGTTCAATATAATGTTGTATGTTGTATGTGATCGGCAATGCTATATGAAGGTGTATGAAACACTAAAGGTACCTTTACACGCCGCCACTGCAGGATGCATACCAACGGCTACTTCACGTGCACGAGCACGCCCAAACGGTTACCAACGGGAACCGCACCCTCTTTACACGCCGCCACAAGGTGCGCTACGCTACGCTACATCTACAGCTAGATACATCGCCGGGTGTCTCAAGTAGCCATCTGTAGCTCATTTACACACCGCTACAACCAGCTACTATGGGCGTACCTGGTGCAGCAGGGACAGCACATAGGCGTGCTCCAATTGTGGATTACGAGACGTCCGTACGCTGATAGGACAAAGCAATAATACCATGATTGGGCAGGCATCGCAGGAGGCTGATTAATACTTGACGCTCGAGCAATTGTGTAGTGTGACTCGTCAGCTCCTTAAATATGCCGCCCTGTGCGGCGACTACCAATCGCAACGCAGGAGCTTCCTCCAATGATTGCTGAAGGGGGCGCGGAAACCCGGACCCTGTGTCACACCCCAGCTACATAGCATGGTGTAGAAACAACCCTTCTGTTCCTTCTTTACACGCCGATACAGCTTGCTACAATCGGCGATGTAGCCATCTGTTTATGGGCAGTGCACGGATACAGATGTATCTGTAGCCGGCTGTGTCGTCCCCTCTTCAGACGCCGCTACTTGGCGATATTGGCGCGACAAGCTACATTTGTAGCCTGTAGCGGGTTGTATCCATCCTGTTGTGGCGGCGTGTAAAGGTACCATAAGGGTACCTTTACACGCCGCTACGGCAGGATGGATGCATCCCGCTACAGGCTACAAATGTAGCTTGTAGCGCCAATATAGCCCGTCGTAGCGGCGTCTGAAGACGTGACGATACAGCCGGCAACAGATACATCTGTTTACGACCTCTGCTCGAAAACAGAGAGCTACAAAGCCGATGGTAGCAAGATGCATTGGCGTGTAAAGACGTTACAGAAGGGAACTCTGGACACCCTGCGATGTAGCTGCAATGTAGCTAAGGCGTGACCCTGGCTCCGTGTTACCGCGCCCCATGTGCGATCATTGGTGGAAGCTGCTGCATGACGATTGGTAGTCGCTGCATAGGGAGGCATATTTAAGGAGCTGACGAGTCACACTACACAATCGCTCGAGCGTGCTGTATTACTCAGCCTCCTGCGTTGCCTGCCCAATCAGGATGTTATTGCTTTGTCCTATCAGCGTACGGACGGCTCGTAAACCACAATTGTGGCACGCCTATGTGCTGTCCCTGCTGCACCAGGTACGCCCATAGTAGCTGGTTATAGCGGTGTGTAAATGAGCTACAGATGGCTACTTGAGACACCCGGCGATGTATCTAGCTATAGATGTCACGTAGCGTAGCGCACCTTATGGCGGCGTGTAAAGGTGATGCGTTGAGCGTTTGTAACCGTTTGAGCGTGCTCGTGCACGTGAAGTAGCGGGATGCATCCATCCTGCCGTAGCGGCGTGTAAAGGTACCTTTACACGCCGCTTCAGAAGGTTGGAAACAACCGGGTGTCTCACGTGCACGAGCACGTTCGAACGGTTGCAAACGGTACCCGATACCGCCTGTACACGCCGCTACAAGGTGCTTTACAGAAGGTTTAATCTATCTCTGGATGCACCGCCGGGTGCTCAAGTTACCTTCTGTAGAGCACCGTCCCTCATTTACACGCCACTACAGAAGGTAATATGGGAGGACCAGGGGCAGCAGGGACAACACATAGGCGTGCCAGAATTGTGGATTACGAGACGCTCGTAAAGGGCCTGTCACACGCGTCAATATCGCCTGCACGATCTCGGCTGCGAGTGACGTTGCAGCGATATTGACGCGTGTGACATACTGAATCAACCAGCGATAAATCGCTGGTTGATGATCGCCAGGTTTTAGAACCTGCTCTAAAACCTGGCGATTGTCGCCCGGTGTACACGCAGCATCGCTGCGTGTGACACCGGGAGTAGCGATATTCCAGCTCCCAGCGCCTCTCACAAGCGCTGGGAGCTGGTATCCAAGGTAAACTGCGGGTATCTAGGCAGCGCGCGCTGCCTAGATACCCGACGTGTACCTTAGTTACCAGCCTCCTCCGCTCACCGGCTGGTATCTAAGGTACACAGCGGGTAACTAGGGTCCCTAGTTACCCGCTGTGTACCTTAGATACCAGCCGGTGAGCGGAGGAGGCTGGTAACTAAGGTACACGTCGGGTATCTAGGCAGCGCGCGCTGCCTAGATACCCGCAGTTTACCTTGGAGACCAGCCTGCTCCCGCTTCCAGCAGGCTGGCAGCGGGAGCAAGACATCATGGAAACGATATTTAAATCGTTTCCATGATGTCTCTGGTCAATTGATCGCTGGTGAGTCTGTCTGTGTGACAGCTCACCAGCAATCAGCCGTCAATGTCGTCAGCGATCATCTCACTGACGACATTGACGCGTGTGACAGGCCCTTAAGATGATTGGACAATGCAACAGCATCATGATTGGCCAGCCAGCGCAGGAAGGCTGGCTAATACATGATGCTATTGCAATTGTGTAGTGTAACTGGTCAGCTCCTTAAATATGCCGCCCTATGCAGGGACAGCCAATCGTAACGCAGGAGCTTCCCCAATGATCGCTGAAGGGGGGCGGTATCCCGGAGGCTGTGTCACGCCCCAGGGAGTTAACTAGGTGGCGAAAAAACCTTTACCTTACCTTATTTAGACGCCGCTACCATCGGGTTGAAACCAACCTGTTTTAGAGCACTGCTCTGAAACAAGTGCCGAAAGTGACGGGTGGCAACAAGCTAGTTTACACGCCGCTACCTCGGATTGATTTGACGGTGCAAGATACATTTGTCTCCGACACCCGGTTGTTTTCAACCTTCTGTAGCGGCGTGTAAAGGTACCTTAACACATCTGTTCATGTGTCCATTATAGATTAATAGCAAGTCATATCTTGTGATATTGCAGTTGGATTTATGACAACTGCGACCCACACTAAGGCTGGACACACACTGTTTGAGTGACTCGCACGAGTCTCGGATCATTCACCCGGGATGGCCTCCCCCTCTCTGGACGGAGCAGTGGAGCTACATAAGAAAAACATACCACTGACAGTATCCCATCCAAAGAGGCAGGGGTCGTGCCGGGTGAATGATCCGAGACTCAAGCGATAAACTCGCATGTCACTCGGACAGTGTATGCCCAGCCTAAGGCAAAGTTTACACGTTCGGTATTTGGTGAGTTTTTTGGCATTCTTGTATATCTAGAGGCCGGAAGTGACTGTCAGCGATGAGGGGGCAAAGCTTACAGAGGGGCGTCACTCTCAGGCCACAGTGGGTGGAAGAGGTGTTGAATGGGTGTGGCTAAACACCCAAAATTGATGGGTATATTCTCAATTGTTAGAAGGCGTGACTGAGCTGCCTGTCCCTGGGCAGGTGGCAGAACTGGTCCCATACAGAAAGTATGAATACACCATGTTCTAAATTATTATGCAAATGTTCTGATTTTCCTAAATGGTTGGTGCAAATGACAGTCAGTGTAATAAAAGTCATCACCCATTAGAGTATACATCGAATTTTATTGAAGAAACCTCCCAATGATAACAGTATAATCTTCAAAATGAAAAAAAAAAACTAAAAGCACTGTTCCAAATTATTAGACACAGTAGAGGTTCTAAACATTTGATATGTTTGAAAGAACTGAAAATGCTCATTTGTTGAATTTGCAGCATTAGGAGGTCACATTCACTGAAATAAAAAGCTATTTAACTCCAAAACATCCTAACAGGCCAAGTTACATGTTAACATAGGAACTCTTCTTTGATATCACCTTCACAATTCTTGCATCCATTGAACTTGTGAGTTTCTGGAGAGTTTCTGCTTGTATTTCTTTGCATGATGTCAGAATAGCCTCCCAGAGCTGCTGTTTTGATGTGAACTGCCTCCCACCCTCATAGATCTTTTGCTTGATTATACTCCAAAGGTTCTCTATAGGGTTGAGGTCAGGGGAAGATGGTGGCCACACCATGAGTTTATCTCCTTTTATGCCCATAGCAGCCAATGACACAGAGGTATTCTTTGCAGCATGTGGCTGGTTTCACACTGCAGTTTTTTCACTGATCAGTTTCCATCCGATTTGTGTGCCAAAACCAAGAGTGTCTCCAACACTTAGAACAGGTGTCAATTAGTGATGAGCGAGTATGCTCTGCGCTACTCGTTACTCGCACGAGTATCCCGGTACTCGGGATGCTCGGCGAGCACCGAGTACCGCCGGGATGTTCGGACTGCTCGGTAATAATAAGCGATCTGCCACACGTACACAACTCCCTTCAGTGCACACAGTGAGCTGGCACCTCAGGGAGAGCAGATTCATTGTTAGGATCCCTCTGGGGCCACAGCAAGGTGTTGTATGTGTAAGCGATTTAAAAAAGCCCACCCTCCCGCCCTTTCCCAGCAATACTTGTTTTATAACTGGAAGTCTGTGGACGGAGCCTGTCACTCATTGACTTACATTGGGCTCGGTGCTCGGCCGAGTACACGAGTATCTTGAGATGCTCGGCCAGAGCACCGAGCACCCGAGCATTTTAGTGCTCGCTCATCACTAGTGTCAATCTTTCAATTATACTTTTTCTCTGCAAGTTCCTCTCCTGGTTTTGGCACACAAATCTGATGGACACTGATCAGTGAAAAAACTGCAGTGTGAAACCAGGGTGAGATGGCGCATTGTCATGTGAGTCAGTTGACAGGGCAGGGGGTACTCGGATTCCGGGACAAGGGGTTCACTTCGGTGGGGATCACGGCTGGTTGGTTTCTGATTCCGTGCCCTGGACCCTTAATGGCGGGGTGGGGGTGATGATGATGGGGGAAGAATGGTAACGTGACGCCACCTGTGGTACCTGGTAATAAGGTTACCAGCGCTGCGGCCGGCCGCTGAGGTGATGTGAATGCAGCTTTGGTAGTACAGCTCCCCACAGGTGGAGCCTTACCTCAGGGCAGCGGGGTGGATGAGGGGAGTAGTAATCCTCACCTCCTGTGATGTGGTAGAAGCTCTCCGGGCGGCGAATGGCTGAGACAGAGTCCAGATTAGCTCGAACAGTTCTTTACTTGTACCGGGCAAATGTTAAGGTACACAGTACAGACTGGTTAAACAGGGTTGGTAGCCGCAGATCTTGGAGGACTTTCCAGAGTCTGGCAGTGGTGCCTTTAGTATGGCATTCCTGGTCCTGTCCCTCTGTCTCTGTATTTGCCCCTATTGAGCCAAGTCTCTAGTCCTCAGGGTCTGTTACCTAAAGTCTCTTACTTGTCGGTGTCATGGACCCAGCTGCGTGACTGATGTTGGGCTTCTTTAGGGGTGCTGTGGCTCCCTTGCATTGGGCCCTCAGCTTGCCGATCTGTAGTTAGGGTTGGACCTTTTACTAGCTGCCTCGGCTCCGGCATGCCGGTGGTGACCTGGGCCTCCAGCTGGCTCCAACCAGTCCTGGAGTAACCCCCTTCAGAGTCTGGGTCACCCCTCTCCTAAGAGGTGCCCTCCTGTTGCAGCTGCAGGGTCCCCTACATCTACCTTTGCTGCTCTCCTCACACCATCTGCCTGACACTATTGTCACTCCCTGTCTCCCTCTCTCTAGGCTCCACCCCCCTGGGACCTACTGAATACCTGTCCCCTGTGTTAAAGTGACCTACTGTTTGGATCCAGGGTGCAGACTCTGTAGGGTCCTCCATATCCATGGCTACGGAGGCACTACACCTGCTATTTGGGGTGCAGTACCTCCCTGTGGCACCTTGCATGAAGATGATTTTACTCCTGAATGCACATTTTTGCACCATGGAAGAAAGTTCTGTCAGAAACTTTATATACTTTGCAGAGGTCATTTTCACACCTTCAGGAACCTTAAAGGGGCCTACCAGCTATTTCCCAATGATTCCGGCCCAAAACAGGACTCCTCCACCTCCTTGCTGACGTCGCAGCGTTGTTGGGACATGGTGGCATCCACCAACCATCCACTACTCTATTCATCTGGACCATCCAGGGTTGCCCTCATCAGTAAACAAGACTGTTTGAAAATTAGTCTTCATGTATGTCTGGGCCCACTGCAACCGTTTCTGCTTGTGAGCACAGTTTAGGGGTTGGTAAATAGTAGGTTTATGCACCACAGCAAGCCTTTGAAGGATCCTACACCTTGAGGTCCAAGAGCCTCCAGAGGCACCAGCAGCTTCAAATATCTGTTTGCTGGTTTGTAAGGCCTTTTTAGCAGATGCTCTTAATCTGATGAATTTGCCTGGCAGAAACCTTCCTCATTCTGCCTTTATCTGCATGAACAGGTCTGTGCTCAGAATCAGCCACAAATCTCTTTACAGTACGACAGTCACGCTTAAGTTTTCATGCAATATCTGCCTGCTGCGATTTTGGTGTCTGTGACTAAAATCTGACACCACGGATCCATGACGTCAGCTGATCGGCTCTGTGCCGTCACGAGAGTTCCTGCACCCAGATGGAGACGGTCACATCAACGGAGCCGTCGGAAAGGTGAAGTATCCTCCGGGAGGAGATTTTTTTTTTTTTTTACCATACCGGAGGGGACAGAACAGGATAAAGGGCAGGGGGGGGACAGAATAGAGAAGAAGGAGGATGCAGGAGCAGGTAGAACAAGGAGAGACAGAGGGACCACAGGATCCACACGGATCCTGCATAGAATCGGAAACGGATGGCTGTTTGCCATCCAAATGCAGGGATTCCGTGGCTGTCCGGGGGATCCTGCAAAAACAAGGATCTCCACGGACAGCCTAAAAACGTGATGTGAAACCAGCCTACGAAACAATACCATCAATGGGATCCATTGACAAAATAAAACAAAACCCTCTGACTAGGGTCATACATTGAAATCCGTTTTTTAAGCCCTTTCAGTTTTTCTAAGAGTGCCAATAGAGTCCCCTGAGGTCCAGGACGTTTTTTGGAAATTTTGGGAGTTAGTCATTTTTTTCCCCAAAAAACCGCATGTGTTAACGCTTGGTGTCATATGTGCCATGCGTTAATGCATGTGTCACCTATAGAGGCCCATGGTAAAAAAAAAAAAGAAAAAAAAAAAACGCATGCGTTTTTGAAATTTCCCCAAAACCGCAGCTAGCAATGTTTTTGGGCTGCTGCATAAAACGCAAGCGTTTCTTAAAAAAAAAAAGGCACGCATATGCGTTTTTGGACTTTGGAAAAAAAAATGGCCAAAATGTTCCCAAAAACTGATTTAAGCCAAAAACGGATGGTATGTGTGACCCTGGCCTATGACACTTAAAAAACCATTTGCATAATAATTTGGAAGATGGCTACAATGGAAGAAAAAAAAAACATGCAGATATATGCCGTGCACACCAATAAACATGGAAAACCGTAAAGTTTATTATCAACAACAAAGACAGCAATAACAGGGGGCACATACAGAAAGTATGCCAGTTTTTACCTCAGTATTTGTAAGGCTATGTCCAGACACGTTGGTTTTTGCAGTGAAAAGATCTGCAGTAAATCCTAGGAGTTGCTTTTTTTTTCTTGGGAGGAGGTTTGCTGCGTTTTTTTCCTGCACTTGTTGCATTTTTTTTGTTCAACTGCAGATTGCCATAGAATATATAGCAAAAACACAGGAAAGAATTGACCTGCCCATTCTTTCAGAAACGAGACAAAACCTGTGGTGTTTGGACAGCTTTTCCAGACATCCTATAGGTTTTGATGTTAACCAAAAATGCAGAAAAGGATTAGCATAAATTAGAATAAAATACAGGCAAACCCGCAGGTCAAAAACAAAAGCAGAAAACGCTGTGTGAACTAGGCCAAGACAAACCAGGAGTGGAACAATCAGAGGACAAGTATTATAGAAACACATCACCACTTCTGTCTTCATCAACACAAAAAAATAACTGCAAATCACTAAAGGTACCGTTACACGGGGCATGTTGCCTGCAACATCGCTGATAATTCCCAGCTTCAGTGATGTTGCAGCAAAATCGCAGAAGCATCGTGCTGTGTGACAGTGCGATAAATGCTGGCTGCAAGTTGCCAGGTTTACCAACAGTATCGGTAAACCTGGATGTGCACGCTGATCTTGCTGTGTGACACCGTGATAGCAATGTTACCAGCGATGCCGGCTATTCGCATCATTGCTGTGTATCGCTCGCTGGGTTACACCCAGCCCACGATCGCTGCTGCAACATCGCAGCGGCGGCGTCGCAGGCAACATCACCCCGTGTGACAGCTAAGGCAGCGATGTCGAAGTGAGCGCGCACCCGCGAGTTCGCTTCCGACATCGCTGCAATGTTACCTCCGTGTAACGTACCTTTAGGCTACTTTCACACTAACGTTTGTGTCTGCATGCGTCTGACATGAAGATGCAAACGCTGCCAAAGGGCTCGGACACATGCTGCTACATACATGCAAGTCTGTCGGACGAGACTCGGAAGAGGCTGGAGCAGTGACCCTAACGGTCTCTCCTCTCTGGATGGGGAGTGTGGAGCTGCACAAAAACACAAACAACTGTCATTCCCCGTCCAGACAGGAAAGGCCGTTCAGGGTCACTGCTCCAGCCCCTTCTGAGTCTCGTCCGACAGACTCGCATGTAAGTAGCAGAGTGTGTCCGAGCCCATACGGATGTGAATGCAGCAGAGATTCTCCGCATGCATTCACATAGTATGGTGCCTGGCCAGCCAATCAGCGGTCTCGGCGGAGGGCCAGGAGGCAGAGATCAACGGCGAGATCTCCTCCCAGCGGCTCCGCTAATCTCCCGGCGGTGTCGGCACGGGGATTTAAAGTAACAGCTGATCTGACAGCTGTTTAAATCTCTGCGCTGAAACCGCTGGGAGATCAGTGGCTGCTCTCCTGGGGGCCGCCACTGATCTCCTGTCTCCCCCGTGTGTGCCGTCTGTTTCTCGTGTTGTGCCCTGGGCTCTCTCTTCTCCATGTGTACGGTCTCTGTCCCTGTCTCCTGTCTGTGTTCTCTCCTGTGGCCTCTCTCTCCCACTTTTGCCTCTCCTCTCCCACTGCCTCTCCTCTCCCCTGTCCTTGTCGCCCTGCCTCTGCCTGTCTCCCTGTGCCTCTGGTGCCCCCCTCAGTTCTCACCCCCGCCTGGTTATACTGATGCCGGCTGAAGACTCTAGAAATAGACTCTGCCTGGAGTGGGTCATGAGAGAGGGCAGGCTGATGTGACATCACACAGGCAGTCACATGACCCGCTCCAAGCAGAGTCTATTCCTGGAGTCTTCAGCCGGCATCAGCATCGCCAGACGTGCCAGGCAGGGGTGAGAACGGAGGGGGCGAGGACTGAGCAGCGGGTGCCGGTGGTTCCGCTGGCGGTAGTGTGTGGCAGCACTGCCACTAGCGGACGCCATATTGTTGCACCCTACTTGGGTGTATAACTGCCTTGTGGCTTCCGCCGGATGTGACATACCGTTGCAACCGGACGGAAGTCGCCCCAAGGCAATTATATGTAAGAATACTCTGAACACACAGATACCCTGCCTCCTTTAGTGAACGAGAGAGAATGGTGCATCTGGATCTCAAACACCTTTCGTAAAGGGAATTTATGTTGCTTTTGTGATAATAAACCAAATAAAAATTCCGTTTATCTTTAAAAAAAATACTTTTTATGGTGATGTGAATGCATTACATAGGGGAGGCGCATTTGCTTGGTTCACTTACCGTCACTTAAGTCCAGCCATATTTGTTGAATTTTGTCACTGTAGTTGATTGCCATCGCTGCACTATAGCAGAACTGGATAAGGATCTATGGTGATGTTACAATAATGGGTGGGGCTAAGCAGGCTTAGGCTATGTGCACACTGGCCGGGTTTGTGCAGGTTTAGCAGCGGAAACCGCCGGTCGGTTTCCATGAGGTTTATGTAAATTTATGTTAATCCAAAAGCGGCTTTTGGGTTAACATATAAACCTATGGAAACCAACCCCCGGTGTGCACACACCGGCAGTTTCCACATGCTCATCCGTTGCTAACCCGCTGTGTTCCCAGCGGGTTAGCAAAGAATGAGCATATTCTATAATCCGGCCGGTTCTGCAGCGGCTGCAAGCAGAATCATGTGCTGCTTCCAGCCGCTGAAGAACCGCCGGCGCTAACCCGCTGTGCACCCGCCGCACACCCGCCCGTCTCCCGCAGCACGGACCCGACAGGAAGCCGGTGGACGGCTCCGGAGCTTCCTGTCGGGTCCGCCCAGCCGCCGCCGACACAAACCCGCCCACCGTGTGCACATAGCCTTAAAGTACCTTTGGGTTTAGCTCCGCCCATTACAGTCACAAAGTTGTAATATCACCACAGGTCCTGCAGGAATTCACACATTCTGAATCCGCCCATTGAAGAGGACCTGTCGCCCCCCAGGTGCCATGCTAACTGAATGCAGCACTGAATGCAATATGTCTGCTGCATTCAGAGAAGGGGTCCCCCATGTCTCTAGCCCCCCTGTAAGTTGTTAAAAAGACTTTATAAAGTGTACAGGTAACGATTCCTGAGGGATTTACTCAGTAATGAGTCATTGCTGTTGCTGGTGTCCTCCCCGCCTCCAGCCCTCTCTTGTTTGGCCTCCTGTATGTGTCATTCTTGTTGCTGGTTCCTCCCAGCCTCCAGCCCTCAGCAATGACACATGCAGGAGGCTGAACAAGAGAGGGCTGGAGGCGGGGAAGACACCAGCAACAGCGATGACTCATTATTGAGTAAGTCCCTCCGGACTCCTTATCTGTACACTTTCTAAAGTCATAACTTACAGGGGGGCTAGAGACATGGGGAACCCCTTCCCTGAATGAAGCAGACACACCGCATTCAGTTAGCATAGCACCATGGGGCTGACAGGTCCTCTTTAAGCTCACATGATTGTGACATCACCACAGGTTTCTTCACCCACTTCCTCTGCACTGCAGCAATAGCAATCAACTACAATCACGGGGAGTGATGAAGTTCTAAAAAGGTCATGGCCAAACTTGAGTGACAGTTAGTGGACCAAGCAAAAGTGCCTCCCCTATGACTGAACCAAAGGTATATAATGCATTCACCCTCCCCATATAAAGTCTTTTTTTAAAGATAAAAAAAATAAATAAATAAATCATGTGTTTAAGAAAACCATGTTGGTGATCAATATTGCATCATTTAAAACACATTGGGGGCGGTTTAATAATCACAAAACGATAAGAAGGGTTGCCTTTAATGTCTCCTCTTCCTGCAGCACTGAACAACCTCCAGCCACCCAAGATGCCAACAACCTGCCCACTGCCCTATACTACCAGAGATGCTGACATTTTGTCTTTTCAGGGGGAAGCCAATTTTGATAGAAAAAAAAAAACAATAAAAAAAAACCACTGGATGAAGTGTAAAACGGTTTAGCTGGTCTATCCCAAAGACCAGCTACAGTGACGCTCACTCACAAGCAAATAGTGATCTAATGCTTGTGTACAAATCGCACATGACGGGCAATGGGTGTGCACGGCCATGCGCACCCGAGCGCATACACCGTGCGTCCCCATGTTAAACATAGGGACGCGCGGTGTCTGCGCTTGGCTTGCGCTCCCCAGCCACAATACGCAGCGGTGGGGAACACAAGTGTGAAGCCAGCCTAAGGCCCCTTTCACATCAGCGGTTTTTTTTCAAATCGCGGCAGACGCGGTGAAAAATCCGCATCTGCCGCGATTACAGCATAACCGCGACACTTGCGGCACACTTGCGGCAAGCCCCATGCAAGGTCTATGGGGCTTGCGGTAAGTGCGGATTCGGCACTTGCGGCAGGTGCAGCCGCGAAAAAAACGCTGCTTGCGTTTTTTTTTCGCGGCCGCACCTGCCGTAAGTGCCGAAACCGCACCTGCTGCACCCTTACCGCAAGCCCCATAGACATTGCATGGGGCTTGCCGCAAGTGTGCCGCAAGTGTCGCGGTTATGCGGTAATCGCGGCAGATGCGTTTTTTTCACCACATCTGCCGCGATATGAAAAAAACGCTAGTGTGAAAGCACCCTTAGGGGCCTTTTACCCTTGCAGTTTTTTCCTGATTTGGAAGATCAGGAACACACCTGATTCTTACAGGATTAATTTTTTTTGCCCATTCTCTTTAATGATTTCAGGATAAAACATGAAGCAACAACATTCTACCTGACAAAATTAAAGTGAATGGGCAAAATACTGTAAGAATCGAGTTTTTTCCTGATCTTCCAAATCAGGAAAAAATCGCAAGTGTGAAAGGCCCCTTAGTTGGTAAAAAAAACAACACATTTTTCTTTCTAGTCATGCCATTTTGTATTAACGCCTGAAAAGCAGCTAAAAGGGTTAAAGTGACCCTAAACCCGGAAGCCAACCCCACATCCCCTTCATACCTATACATGCAGCTTGTGAAGCTGCTGCCATCCATCCCTTTATCTTGCAAAACCGCTGGGGCATTCTTCATTAAATCATACTTTTCATATCTCATTTCTGGGCGTTTCAGTGTAATTTTAAAGCCGCAGCAGGCGTGCCTGTGTGCCGCTCTCCCCCTCCTTGTCCGTAATTCTGCACGCCCATGGCTGCGTGCATAAACAACAGAGAGGCGGCTCGCCTCATAGTATGGGCGGTGAAACCGGTATGACATAAAACGCGTCATACCGGTTTCACCGCCCATACTATGAGGCGAGCCGCCTCTCTGTTGTTTAGCACGCCCATCGCTGCGTGCAGAATTACGGACAGGGAGGGGGAGAGCGGCACACAGGCACGCCTGCTGCGGCTTTAAAATTACACTGAAACGCCCAGAAATGAGATATGAAAAGTATGATTTATGAAGAATGCCCCAGCGGTTTTGCAAGATAAAGGGATGGATGGCAGCAGGTTCACAAGCTGCATGGATAGGTATGAAGGGGATGTGGGGTTGGCTTCCGGGTTTAGGGTCACTTTAATAAACTGACAGCACTCATAACACATCCTGCACCCTCAGTATGTTCCTAAAATTCCAGAGTTATTGCCTCAAAGTTAGACCTCAGATTTGACCTATTCACTAAAGGGTTAAAAGGTTGTTCCCATCTTATAACCTAATGGTTTAGCATAATGTATGCTACAAATTTCAACTCTAGAAATCAAATAATAGATCCCGGCACTCAAGGATGCTCTTAAAATAAATGTAAAAAGTATACAGTAAAGTATCCAAAAATGGTACTCACCTGCTAGGGGTGAGGATATTATGGGTGTGGAGCCTAAATTAATCTACGTGAGGATTTCACAGAAAGGGTTAAAGCGATGCAATAATTGGAGGCTACTGCACTAACACCCACACCTTATGAACAATAACCAGCAAAAATGCATGAATCAGCAGATAAATTCATAATAAGCAAATGCATATGTATATCTCCAATAAATACAAGCATGCAATCATAAACAATGTTGCTCATTTATCCGCTGATTCATGCATTTTTGCTGGTTGTGGTTCATGTGTGGGTGTTCGCACAGTAGCCTCCAATTCTTGTACCGCTTTAAAGGGAACCATGTCACCTCATTCTAGCCTCATGACCGATTACTAGCTGTCTCTACACCTTCCTTAGCTGCTCCCTAACCATCCCTCTCTGCTGTAAATCCGCCCTTTGAAGATTAAGAAAAATGACTTATAACTTACTGCCGGTTGCTCTCTCAGGAGACTGGAAAGGCGGCTCCAGGCTCCATTCTCCCCTCCTCACTGCTCACCGCACGCCTCGCTGGGCTTCATTATTGTTTCTTGTTCTCCTCCCCTCCTCACTGCTCCCCAGCTGCTGGTTCATATTGTCTGTTCTCCTCCCTCTGAATCTCCCGCCCTCTTCTCCTCTTATGATGCACGGGCCAATACGTCACATCCGACCCAGTCCATTGTGGGGGCCATCACGTGGTACGACCCCAGCTTCTGGCGCATGCACAGTGTGCATATTGAAGCTGCCTTGTACCACATGATCACGCCGGCTTCAATATGCGCACTGCGCATGCGCAGATGCGGGCGCGTACCACATGATGCGCCCCCACAATGCACCGGGCCGGATGTAACGTACCGGCCTGTGCATCAAAGGATGAAAAGAGGGCGGGATATTCAAAGAAAGGGGAACAAGAAAGATTAATGATGCCCAGCAGGGCATGCGGTGATGCAGCGAGGATGGGAGAATGGAGCCTGAAGCCGCCTTTCCAGTCTCCTGAGAGAGCGACTGGCAGTAAGTTATGTCATTTTTCTCAATCTTTATAGGGCGCATTTAGAGCAGAGAGGGATGGTTAGGGAGCAGCTAGGAAGGTGTAGGGACAGCTAGTGATAGGTCATGAAGCTAGAATGAGGTGACAGGTAACTCTAGAACTCAGCCCAGGGAAAAGAGGCCACAGCGCTGGTGAAAAACTGCAGCAGGCACCTAACACCGGTGAAGGAGTCCCAAACTGTAGTCCCATTGTTTCACAAGATATACTGAACTCTAAGCAAGGTAATCTTTCCAAAAATACCATCACTTTATAGAATTGGAATAAATCCTTAACACCCATTATATTTAGGTTACTTTCTTTCATCTCCATGATCACATTGAGGATTTGATTAATAAAAAGTTGTCAATCGCATCAAAAGTTGAGAGGTAAAATCTCAATCAATAATTAAATATTTTTCTAATGCATGTTAAGGGCATTGTCTGTGATAAGATAAAGGGTCTATGATCACTTTCACCATGGGCTGTGCCGCCTAGTCTACTACAGGTCTGTGAGCAACAAGGGACACTGGCCTAAATTATACTCCAGGTGCTCTTTCCCAACACGCTCATCAGCTTTGCCTCACTAAACAGTAGCCAACAGTGTGTTGTTTAGCGTGCCTTCACACTTTAGATTGATCTGCAGCGTTTGTTCGATGCATTGCAAGTTGAGCATCTGACCGCGGCCCCTATGTATAATAGGGCACGCGTGTGAATAGCTCTCATTCACTCCTATATGTGTACTGTCGAGGCGTATGCTGCTTACAGATCACACTCTCCCGCCGCAGCATGACGCTACATCTGCGTCACATGCGGACGGAAGTGTGTGATCTGTCAGCAGCATACGCCTCTGACAGTACACATATAGGAGTGATGGAGCTTTACACGCGTAGCCTATTATAAACATAGGGCCGCGGTAGATGCTCACACTTTGCAGATGCAAACTGCAAAACGCTGCAATCCATCTGCAATGTAAGCCAGCTTAGCATATTGCTGCTCAAATAGTTATCTAAGGGTTTGTTCAGCTCATTCACTTCTTTCATGAGATATGGGGAGTGACTATCTATTTACAGTGTGTGAGTGGAGATCGAATCAGTGTCCCTTGGAGTTGGTGTAAAACGGCAGACCGACTCCTATAATATGTGATATTTTCAGAAGAATTGGAAAGTTTAAATATCTACAATGTCTTCTATTTCTGATCAAAATCTACTTAGTGAGATGATCGTGCTGCACTTTATGTACTTATAAGTAGTGAAGCTCTCTCTACAGTCTTGTTGTGACAAATCTGGTTACCAAGTCACTGGCAGTAAAGAGATACTAAAGCTCATCACACCAGCCAGTTTCTCCAGGCCTTAGTGGAAAACCGTTCTTCCAGATTATGAACTCATAAAAGAACAGGTTCTTAGCTCATTATAACAGACAATGCTTCAAACATAGTACAATTACAATCATTAATAGAACAATGAAATGAACCACAGATGAGAAAATTTCAGAGTTAGTATATTTGAGATGGTAGGCCACCGTGCTGGTCATGATGTAACTGAGGAACAGATATTACTACACAAAAACAGCAAAATGATGCTTTAGCATTAGATCTTGTTAAAGCTGCTTGTCAAATCTCTCTCCTATTCAGCACATGCAGCATGTTGTGGACACGCTGCAGCTGGCCATAAGAGATAGTCTGGAAGAGGGACATGCTGGAAATCTGATTGGCAAAGTGAGCAAAATGGTTATTGCTACCAGAATCCGTAAAATTAATTCCATCTTGAAGAGAAAAGGAATAATTGTTGATCAAGCCACTCGGGGTGGGACAGAACTTATTTTATGAGTTAGCGATTGCTTGAGATGAAACCCTTAAGGCCACTTTACACACACAGCTATCTGTGTCCAACTTCTGAACAGATCTCTGGTTGCAGTGAAATCATGGACACATTGTTACATTTGTACACAGCCACAAAATGGAGCAATGTGTCCATGATTTCACTGCAACCAGTAAGTTGTTCAGAAGTTGGACACATATCTGTGTGTGTAAAGTGGCCTTTACTTGTAGACATGGCCAACCCTCAGGTAACACTAAATGAAGGTTAATGGACAAAGGTGGCTGAACTGAAGGAATTGGTTCATCACCTATTTACAAGGACAAAAATATTGCTAGATGTTAAATCCTCCACTTGTATTTTCAAAAGGGACAGGAAGAACTTGTTGTCTTGTCCCAAAGAGGAGGTTTAATCACAGATGGCATTGCTACTTCAATGAAACAAAACACACTGCCATTAGAAAATAAAATTCCCCTGGCAGTAATTTATGTGGAGCCAAGTCATCATATATTGCTGGATGATCAACAACTTACTAAAGGAAAAGAAGCTCTGACAGAGGTAGCAGTTCGGATAAGTGGGCTGTAGAGCAAGAGGATTTAGGTCCTGCCAGAGCTACTACTGCCATATCTTCAAGCTCATCAGTTTAATTTTGTTAAGTATTTAGATGACATGGAGAAGGGAAAATGATTCCACTCCCATGGCAAACAGATTGACCAATTTTCAGCAAACATTTTCAATTGCTCTCAAAGAAGTAGCAGAGTTCAACCACTCATCAAAACAGACTGTGCATGAGGCAAGTCCATTATACCCTGAAATTGTTAGCCATATGGCTACTGCTTTGCCACCAACTAAAGTTAGTGTAGAGAGGTTGGTCTCCAGCCTTAAAATAATTAGGTCTGATTTGAAATCATTTATGGAGGAGGATCTAATGGAGGAGACACCATTTCTCAGAACAAATTCATTGACAGCACAAATGTTATTCAGTACATGTTGGTGTAGGGATCAGTCTCTATTGCAGCAGCAAGTAAGGCAGTGACACTCAGGCTCAGTCCAAAAACAAGTGTGTTTTATTTCACACAATGGCAAAAACAAACAAAAAACAGTCCTTACATCAGGATAAGAGCGTCGGCCCTAAACCTGCTCCTCCTGGAGCTCGCCTAGGGGTCCTACCCCACCTTGGGGTCCAGTACAACGCTCCCTGTGTGCTCACAGGCTCCTCTTTCACCGACTGAACTCCTCTCCAGTCTGATCTCATCTCACAACACCTTGACAGCCGTCTCTTCTGGCCTAACCTTTCTCACCTGTCTTTCCCTCCCAGCTACTTCAAAAGCCTGGGGCGGGAGATGAGGAATGGAGGCCCGCCCAAAAACCTTCCCCCATTCCTCATAGATGAGGTCCCATAACAGGCTTTACCAACAGCCACCGTTCTCAGTAACGGTGGCTACACCTACCTCACCTATGCTCATGTAAGCATCTCCCGTCCCATACATGCAGTAGCTCACCATCCTTGGGGAAACATAGCGTCCCTCTACCACCATTCCCCTTGCTACCTCACACACCCCCCCCCTCAGTTCAACCCTGGGGGGGTGAACTCCTGCCACCAGACAGTGAGTCCGGGACAAGGCATCGGCATTGCCCTGCAGCCTCCCGGCTCTGTGTTCCACCGTGAAGTTGAAGTTCTGGAGCGACAAGAACCACCTGGTGACTCGCGCATTCCTCTCTCTGGACTGGCTCATCCACGTGAGTGGGGAGTGGTCAGTCACCAACCGAAACCGTCGCCCCAGCAGGTAATACCTCAACGCTTCCAAGGCCCATTTGATGGCTAGGCACTCCCTCTCGACCACACTGTAATTTTTCTCTGCAGGCGTGAGCTTGCGGCTCAGGTAGTTAACGGGGTGTTCTTCCCCATTCACCTCCTGAGAAAGGACTGCACCTAGCCCTACTTCTGATGCATCTGTCTGAACGATGAAGGTTTGGGTGAAGTCAGGTGTGACAAGGATGGGAGACCCGCATAACACCGTCTTCAAGACCAGAAAGGCATGCTCGGCCTGGGGGTTCCACTTTACCATGACAGGCCGTCTTCCTTTCAGAAGGTCTGTCAATGGGGCTGAGAGGGTGGCAAAATTGGGGATGAACCTCCTGTAGTATCCCACAATTCCCAGAAAGGCTCTCACCTGCTTTACTGTCCTTGGTTGGGGCCAACTCTGGATGGCTTCGACCTTGTTGACCTGCGGCTTAATCATACCTCGCCCTATCACATACCCCAAATAGCGTGCCTCCTCCATTCCCAGAGCACACTTTTTGGGGTTGGCAGTCAGCCCCGCTGCCCGGAGAGAGTCCACCACAGCCTGTACCTTGGCCAAGTGGCTCTCCCAGTCGCTGCTGAAAATGATGACGTCATCCAGATAGGCCGAGGCATACCTTTGATGAGGCTTCAACACGATGTCCATTAATCTTTGGAACGTGGCTGGAGCCCCATGTAGGCCAAATGGCAACACCAGGTAGTGAAACAGACCCTCCGGGGTGATGAACGCGGTCTTCTCTTTGGCGCTATCCGTAAGGGGTACTTGCCAGTATCCCTTAGTTAGATCGAGTGTGGAGAAGTACCGGGCTTTCCCGAGTCTTTCAATGAGCTCGTCTACTCGTGGCATTGGATAAGCGTCAAATTTAGAGACCTCGTTCAGCTTCCGGAAGTCGTTGCAAAACCGTATCGTCCCATCGGGTTTGGGAATAAGCACAATGGGACTAGCCCATTCACTTTTCGACTCCTCAATAACCCCTAACTCCAGCATTTGACGAACCTCCTTTGAAATGGCCTTTCGCCGTGCCTCAGGTACTCGGTATGGCCTCATCCGAACTTTTACCTGGGGCTCGGTGACAATGTCGTGTGTAATCAACGAGGTACGCCCTGGCAGCTTTGAAAACACATCCGTATTCCTGGCCACAAACTCTCGAGACTCTTGCTGCTGGTTTTTCGTGAGGGTTTCGGCTATCGTCACTTCTGCCACTGCCCCCTCAGGCACCACCTTGGCCTGTAAAGTCAGTGCAGGAGGACGGTCAGCTGGAGACCCTTCTGTACCCAGACCCTCTCTGTCTTTCCAGGCTTTTAGCAGATTGACATGGTATATCTGCTCGGTCTTTCTCCGACCCGGCTGATATACCTTGTAGTTGACCTCCCCAACTCTTTCTAGGACTTCGTAGGGCCCTTGCCACTTCGCCAAGAATTTACTCTCCACAGTAGGCACTAGTACCAGGACTCTGTCTCCCGGGTTAAAAGTTCTGACCTTAGCGGATCTATTATATACCCGGCTTTGAGCTCTTTGGGCTTCCTCTAAGTGTTCTTTCACTATCGGCATCACCGCTGCCATCCGGTCCTGCATGGTCGCGATGTGCTCTACTACACTTTTGTGAGGGGTGGGTTCCTGCTCCCATCCCTCCTTGGCAATGTCGAGCAGGCCCCGGGGATGTCTACCATACACGAGTTCGAACGGAGAAAAACCTGTTGAGGCCTGTGGTACCTCCCGAATCGCGAACATCAGGTATGGTAGAAGACAATCCCAGTCCTTCCCATCCCTGGATACCACCTTTTTCAGCATGCTTTTTAGGGTTTTGTTGAATCTTTCAACTAAGCCATCTGTCTGCGGATGGTAGACCGAGGTGCGCAACTGCTTTACCCGGAACAGTTTACATAGCTCCTTGGTAACCTTGGACATGAACGGCGTCCCCTGGTCCGTAAGTATTTCTTTAGGGATTCCCACCCGGCAGAACACGGCGAGTAGCTCTTTGGCTATCAATTTCGCCGAGGTGTGCCTCAGGGGAATTGCCTCTGGATACCTGGTAGCGTAATCCATGATTACCAGGATATGCTGATGCCCTCGGGCAGACTTGACCAGGGGACCCACCAGATCCATGGCGACCCTTTCAAATGGTACGTCTATAATGGGCAGGGGTACCAAGGGACTACGGAAGTGCGGCATAGGAGCGGATTGCTGACACTCGGGCATGATTCGCAATACCGCTGCACCTCCCGAAACACTCCTGGCCAGTAAAAACGCTGCAGAATTCGTTCCAGAGTCTTTTTATGGCCCAGGTGTCCGCCCAGCACATGCCTATGTGCCAAGTCGAGCACCGTCGGGCGATAAGGCTGCGGAACCACCAGCTGTTCCAAGGTCTCACCCCGCACTCGGTCAACCCTGTATAACAGATCCTGGTTGACAGCCATGTGGGGAAACACCTGGTCTGCTCCTGGGTACTGAAACACCCCATTAATACAAATCACGTTTTCCCTTGCCCGATTTAACGTCGGGTCTTGGAGCTGTGCAGTACCAAAATTGTCACGGGGAACTCCCAACTCTGCGAACTCAGGTACTGACCCGAGCTCGTCGGCTTCACCCGCTAATACCTCTAGAGGGGACATTGTTACTCCCACAGCTGGCACCCCTGAGTCGGGATCACGAGGTTCAGGCTCAGGGTCCGTGACATTCTGGACTTGTTTACCCCTTAACCCCGGGTTTCCCGGTAACAGAGTCCAGAATAGAGGAAAGTCTCTCCCAAGGATCAGTCCATACGGCAGGGACTCTAGCACTCCCACCTCATGACGACACTCCCCCTTCGGGGTTTGGATAGTGATTATGGCGGTAGGGTACTCTTTCAAATCCCCATGAATGCATAAGACCCCCACATTACGTCCCGTGTAGGATGCAGACCCAGCCAAGGTGGCATGCACCAGGGTGATAAGGCTTCCCGAGTCCAAGAGGGCAGCTGCAGGACATCCTGCCACCGTAACCTGACACATGGGAGAGATAGGTGCAGGCTCTGGGGAAGCAGCGGTATATACCGGGAAGGCATAGAGGGAGACACGCCGGCCCACACTGCAGTCCATAGGATCGGTGGTGATAGGGCAGTTTGCAGCAATGTGTCCTCGCTCTTGACACCTCCAGCACACAATAGTCTCTAGCTTCCTTGCCTGAGGGCCTGCAGGGGTGGGGGTGCGTGTCAGAGTCCTGTATTTCTCAGGGTCGGTGACCTTGCGGGATTTGGGGAGCACACGGGCTGGGGAAGAAACTTTTAACAAGTCCTGGGTGGCCTCATACCGTTCCACCAAACAGACCAGCTGGTTGGCATCGACAGGGTCCCCATGTCCCACCCACTGCTGTATGGCTGGGGGCAAGGCCCGCACAAACTTGTCCAGTACCACTCTTTCCACCATCTGCGCTGGGGACAACAGCTCCGGCTGTAACCATTTTTTTACAAGATGGACGAGATCATACATCTGAGACCGGACCGCTACAGTCTCTACATAGGCCCAGCAATGGACCCTCTGGGCACGGAGATACACATTCACACCTAATCGAGCTAGAATCTCGGCTTTTACCTTTTGATAGTCCCGGGCGTCCTGCTCGCTCAGGTCGTAGTACGCTTTCTGGGGCTCTCCAATCAGATATGGCGCTACGACCTCCGACCATTGGTGTAGCGGCAGACTCTCTCGCTCTGCCACTCTCTCGAACCCCGCCAAGAAAGCTTCGACATCGTCCCCTGCGGTCATCTTTTGAAGGGACGCACGGACCCTCTTCTTGATGTCCTGCTGTGGATCAGATTGTGCGCTTGACCTCAGGGCTGTTAACTGTTCCATCAGGAGTTGGTTAGTTTGCTGTTGCAGTCTCAGGGCCTCCGTATGGCTGTGCTGCTGGGCCTGCAGCGCCTCAGCATACATCTGCTGTTGCTGCTTCTGCTGCAGGTTGGCTTCAATCAATGCCTTTACAACGTCCTCCATTGCTGAGCGCTGCTTTAGGGCTTGCTTCACCCAGGACATACAACTCGTCCTCTACAGCGGTTAGTGTATGCCTTACTGCATTGCCCGCATTCTCCACCATATGTAGGGATCAGTCTCTATTGCAGCAGCAAGTAAGGCAGTGACACTCAGGCTCAGTCCAAAAACAAGTGTGTTTTATTTCACACAATGGCAAAAACAAACAAAAAACAGTCCTTACATCAGGATAAGAGCGTCGGCCCTAAACCTGCTCCTCCTGGAGCTCGCCTAGGGGTCCTACCCCACCTTGGGGTCCAGTACACGCTCCCTGTGTGCTCACAGGCTCCTCTTTCACCGACTGAACTCCTCTCCAGTCTGATCTCATCTCACAACACCTTGACAGCCGTCTCTTCTGGCCTAACCTTTCTCACCTGTCTTTCCCTCCCAGCTACTTCAAAAGCCTGGGGCGGGAGATGAGGAATGGAGGCCCGCCCAAAAACCTTCCCCCATTCCTCATAGATGAGGTCCCATAACAGGCTTTACCAACAGCCACCGTTCTCAGTAACGGTGGCTACACCTACCTCACCTATGCTCATGTAAGCATCTCCCGTCCCATACATGCAGTAGCTCACCATCCTTGGGGAAACATAGCGTCCCTCTACCACCATTCCCCTTGCTACCTCACACTGGTTAAAACCTTTTTTTGTCCCATTTACTACAGTGACTCAAAAGCCCTTGAACAGGAGTCAAGAGTCATGCAGCCGGTGCCAATTTTGGAGTCTGAGTCAGATTCAGGACAATTGAGACATTTGATCCGGAGTCTGATATGAGGCTTACTGAAGGCACAGCCATGGTTATGGAGTTGGTGTCCATTTTGGTGGATTCAAATTCAAGAAATTGAAGAGTCTGCGTTGGATGTTTGGCTTACAGACTCTACCACCCTGCTGATGATAGCTGCCAGTATCTCCTCTCATAGATGTGACAGTATTGGTCCTGCTCGTCTCTGGATGCAGAGCCAAGGGGAGCAACACCCCCCTTTAGTTAAACAGAAAAGTAAAGCAAACTGTGGGTTCATATGCAGCCACAAAAAAAAAAAAAAAAAAAAAAAAAAAACACATTATTGTAAGGAAGTCCCTACTGAGGACCTTGTGGAGCATAGCCGCACAAACATTGTGCACTGTGAATATAAAAGATGTCATACATACATAGATTAGTAGGCCTGATGAAAAGGCCCATTATGTCTCGAAAGCTTGTTTTGCTTTTTCTTACGATCTTTTCAGTTTGCCATTAAAAAGCATCAACCACTGAGGACTCTCAGAGTCTAATATTCTGCCATACATTCATTTACATAAACAAATGTCCCAAAAATGTAAAAACTAAAGACTTTTCCTTCCCAAACAGGAAATCTCTGCTTACTATCATTTCATCAGCAGGGACTGCGGTGTGTGCGAGCGAACACAAGACACAAGCTTTTATATTTTATTTAAATCAAACGGACATAAACATAAAACCTTTGGTGAGAGGCCGGTATGTGGCTGGCGCTCACACGTTTGATTATATCTACTATAAAAATGAAACAAAAAGATTTTAAATTTATAATGTTTAACGGCCAGAAGCAAACGGAAGGCCTTTGTAATAAACACTCAGTCCGGTGGCAGCAGCCCCGCTCCGTTCACAACCAGTGCCGCCTCCTACAGGCATACCATTCTCTGAAGCCATCCATGAAGGCTGGGCTTTGAGCAAACACATGCAGGACCCACTGGGGAAGGGGGAGAAAGAAAAAAAACAAAAGAAAATTGTTTCCAATGCTAATATGGAGACGTTTTTTCTTCTAGAATTAAAGATTTCCTTTCTTAAATCACCCACTCAATCACACAATATGATGCAGAAGAAAAAAAAAAATGCTTCTCCGTTGAAAAAGGGCCAGAGCTCAAGCACACTTGATTAAACGCATCCGATAAAATGTCAATCCGTTTAGTTCTGGGAGGAATTCAACGGGATCAAGAGTCAGGAGTCTGATCATGGAGATGTAACCAGTAGCCACATCCAAAGAGTATATTGCACTCCATCACATCCTCTCTCCCTCATTAACAATTGTGCACAGTATGGAAAAACCTGGAGACAGTTTAGAGTTTTTTAAAGTGTTTTTTTTGTGTGTGGTTTAATCCTTGATTCAACTGTAGGGACTCAGGGAAAAAAGCTGTAATAAGAAAAGGGTAGGAGGAGGAAGTAGTAATGATGGTACAGAACGAACTGTATCCCTGGATGTAGAGTCAAGATGATAATGGTGGGGTTGGAATATCCCACAACAGTCCACACCACAATGCTGGTGACATCCAGGGCACAGGCTCAACATCGCTTTCAAATTTTCTGGATCTTCTCCCCGACTACCACAGGGTTTTCTTTCCTGATCTTTTCAGCTGCATCAGCTTTATAGTCATAGGAGCAACTGTGCACGTCAGAGTAACGATGTGTCCCACAGAATATATTTCCACATCGGCAGTCAAAGCCTGGAAAACAAGTGAAATTGTACATTTATATATGCATAGATAAAAAAAAACAATACAGCAATAATCATCTTGTGTATAATAAAGGTCAAGGCAAGAAACTGGAAACTGGTGAGCTTCTAAGTCATTTAGAACATGTACCCAGTATTCTATATACTACACGATATAGAACTACTAAACGCTGTTATACACCTTCAGCCTAAGAGAACAAGTCTCAAAGAATCGGGAACAAGATTTTATTAATCCGCTAACAATGTCTGTCCTATGTGCAACCAGCCCGTAATCACTGGTCCACCGCATGGCTCCAGGGAAAGCCATGGGGGTTGTCTCACCATGTCAAATGGGTACAATTGTTAAATGTTACTAAAAACAAGCAGCTTTGTAACTGATCTCTCAAAAAAATCCAGGATTGTGGAGTCGGTAGAAAATGGACTGACTCAGACTCTTAAAATATATTGGGTACAGTAGTTCAATGCAGAATGTGGTGAATATTATGAATTATTATGTTCCAAGTAGTTTAATTGTTTTATCACAATAATGGTTAAAGCCTGATGTTCACATTGTACTACAATAAAGGTATCACTTAAACATGAGCCTTGTATGAGGGAGTCGGACTCCACAGCCCTCTCTGCAAGCACCACTCAAGATGCCTGAACGCACCCAGTGTCAGTCCCGCTGTACCGCCTGTTGCTGCAGGGGCACTGCACAGTTTGGATGAGAGGTGCCACCATACCGCTGGTCCACACTGTCAATATTGAGAGGCGCACCACCCTCATAGTAGTCAGAAAAGGCTTGGAACAGGTAGAAATACTCTTCCATTCTTAAATCGCTCTTGCAGTTATGAAATCTATCACAATTCTGATTGAAGCATAAAACATGAGCGCCAGCAGTCCCTACGTTGCTAATTGAGTGTGTATTTTGAGGGGAAGCCTGCGTCCACAAGCACACTTGTGACAACAAGTGCTTAGGACTATGTAAGTGAACAATGGGGGGATGGGGGCGACCTGACCGCCGGCCCTGCTCCACAGCTCCGCCATTTTCCGCCACCGAGCTGCCAGGGAGTAGTGGGCAGGGCCATCTGCGGCTAATTCTGTCTGTCTCTACAACAGAAATCCGCGTCGCCGCAACCAATCAGCAACGCGGGATTTCCGTTAGAGAGAGACAGACACGATAAGACGATTGTATAGTAGGATAACCAAGGTATTTAGATAGAACATAATAATTCATAATATTCAGCACATTCTGCATTGAAATACTGTACCAAATTCATTATATATTTTAAGAGTCAGAGTCGGTTCATTTTATACAGACTCCAACTCCACAGCCCTGGTCCACATGGCATTTTCTGAAGTAAAAATACTTGGAAAACTCTTTCAATTCATTTCCACAGGAAATCAATTTTCTGTTTATATGTGGAGATTGAGAATTTTTTTCTGGAAGAGGTTTTGAAAAACAACTGGTTGAAAAAATGTGCATCACTTAAAGGCATTTCCCCACAAACAAAAGTTAATTTAATCAATAATCTTGGAAGAATAATAATTTTCACAATTGAATGTGATTAAAAATAATGTTCCTGTGCTGAGATAATCTTATATATGTGTCCCTGCTATGTACTGTGTAATGGATGTGTCTGACCGTATAGGAACATGGTCTGATCATATCACATCTCATGGGCTGAGATGATCTTATATATGTGTCTCTGCTATGTACTGTGTAATAAATGTGTACTGTACAGGGACATGGGATTACCAACCTATCTGCCTATCACGACGCATCCATCATTAGGCTTAGTCAATGCTGGTGTAAATCGGAGGATAGACCATCTTGGGTGGTCTTGGAGGATTCTTCGTGAAAAAATTGCCTTCTAAAATCAGTGATAGTTGCGTACTTAGGCGAATTAAAAAAAAAAAGGTTACTAGGAAATGTCACTGTGAAAACAGCTATTCGCTCCTGGAGGCTACTCCTTAGGTCAACTAAATCCTTTCGGGTCTTCCACCGACTTGGATACCTATAGATTCCCTAAGCCATCTCTCGACTAGAGTTAAGTTAAATTCATGGAAATTAGCTGGAATTTTAAACAACTCAGATATAATTGATGGGACTAATATTCTTCTCCCTTTTGAGACTCTTCAACAAAAATAATCTTATATATGTGTCCTTGCTATGTACTGTGTAATAGCACTGTCTGACCATACAGAGACATGGTCTGATCACACCACATCTCCTGTGCTGAGATAATCTTATATATGTGTCCCTGCTATTACTGTGTAATGGATGTGTCTGACCGTACAGGACATGGTCTGATCATATCACATCTGCCTGTGCTGACATAATCCTATATATGTGTCCCTGCTATGTACTGTGTAATGGATGTGTTTGACCTTACAGGGACATGGTCTGATCATTCCATATCTCCTGGGCGGGGGAGGAAAAAAAAAAGTCAAGCATTTCCCTGTCCATTTTCTTTTAAATACTTTACCTCAAAGAAATGAATTATTTGTGATCGTTCTGTAATGTCTGTACACTCTTTTACATCCTCCCCAGCCCAGGAGATGTGATATGATCAGACCATATCCCTGTGCGGGTTGACACGGCCATTACAGTACATAGCAGGGACACATATGTAAGATCATCTCAGCCCTAGGAGATCTGGAATAATCAGACCATGCCCCTGTACAGTCAGACACATCCATTACACAGTACATAGGATTATCTCAGCACAGGAACATTTTTTTTTACTCACATCCCATTGTGGAAATTATTATTATTTAAAGATCTATTGATTAAAATCAACTTTGGACCTAGCTGAACCAGGGACTAGCTCATCAAAAAATAATAAAGAAAACTTCTTCAAAAAGTTCACAAAAAGTGAGTATTCCCTGAAGGGATTTCCACTTGAAATAAGTTGCAATTTTCAAACGTGAAAAAAAAAAATGCAGTATGAATATGGGGCTATAAACAGTCATTACGTGCAATTGCTTGGCTCTCAACATTAGATTGGGGATAAAGAGTGCAGTGAATATCGGAGGATGTCTGGTGCTTCAAATAGTGCTGGGGAGGTGGAGGGGTACCATTTATGGTAATAGAATATGTCAGGTATGAAAATATAAGACATCACAGATTTTGATAGGATTCACTATTATCTGTAACATATCAGATCATGTTGCGGATCACACGGCAAAAAGGTGAAATCTGCACAAGTCTTCAGAACTTCCTCAGCATTTGACAGCATCAAATGAACATCTCTCTCCTACAAATCCCAGTTTTCAGCATGCGGCAGATTAATACCATTTCGGACCACAGAGAACACGACTCGTACAGACCTGTAAGTCCAACTTTTTTGCGGCACATGTGGCAACGGTTTGTCTTCTTGACTTTGGCCTTTTGTGGAGATCGTTCCTGTTCTTCGGAAGAATTCTGTCCGCTATCAGAAGCTGCAGCTACAGAGAATAGCAATTGTAATTACACCAAACGAGACTACATCATATCTGTGCCCTGTACAAGGATAAAATCCCACCGAAACAAATAATCACTTACCATCATCACTGTCTAACGTGTGTTCTGTGTCATTATGCCTTCTCTTCCCCCTTCTGGAGCCTTCTCGCCACACACTGCGCTGAACTCCCCCCTTTTCTATGCTTGAATAACTGAAACCCTTCTCTGAGAGTCTGCAATCTGGAATATCCAATAGCAACACCTTCCATAGCTAGTTTTAAGTAAGTCACCCAGTTTTCTAGCAAACACTATACCCCAGATTTCAAAGACTTCACACTTGTAAAAGCCTTTTCTTCCCCAACAATGATGAACATAAGTTGTATCCACTAAGGACACGGTTTCCTGTTCTTGAGGTCACGGATCTCAGTTTCCCAAGACCTCTGCCCTCTACCCCATGTCTGGAGGTGCCCAGTGCTCCTATGTTTGGATTACAATCCATCATTGTACATATTAGATCTTATACTTTATGTGCATTATCAGATATTGCAGGTTTATCTAGAACGGGGGGTCTCAAACATACAGCCCACGAGCCTTCATTATGCAGGCACCAGGGACAACTTGAAGCTGTGGTCCAGTGCTTTATGATATATTCCAGGAGCCGATCAGACAAGCTCTCTGGCTCAGCTAGATCAATAGCAGCCGCCAGCCAGTCAGAGCCCAGCAGCTGACAAAGGTATTTGACATCGCCTGTGGAGCTCTGATTGGCTGGCAGCATACATTGGTATAACCAGGGAGCTGGTCTCTGTGTGGTGCATAATAAAATACATAATAAAGCACTGACTGCGGTGTCGTCAAGTTGTCCCTGGTGTCTGCGGGCCGCAGGAAAGAGGACACTGAGGGAACGGAGGACAGGTGAGAAGTTTGTATATGAAAAACAAGGCACATTACTGCAAAAAGAAAAGATTCAGGATGGGACATTACTACAATATGGGGACCAGGAAGGAGGCATTACTACAAGAAGTGACCGGGATGAGGACATTACTACAATATGGGGACCAGAATGAGGACATTACTACAAGCTGTTGGCCAAAATTACTATATGGTGCTATTTGTAAGTCAATATTACAAAAAAGGGAAAAAAAAATGGAAAAAGAAAAAAAAAAAAAAAACAACAAATTCAAAAGAAGGTGTTATTTTTTACCACTAAAAATGCTGTATTATATATAAACTATAATAAACAAAAAAAATGCATGTTTGTTATCACCACGTCCAGAACAACCCACCCTGTAAAAGAAAACGGTACCCACGCACAGCGGACGTGTGCCATGCATAGGCAGAGCTGCACTGTCCAATGGTCAAAATTAGCCTTTAGGGGAGCGGCAGAGCAGAAGGGGGCGGCGCCTGCACCATGCACTTTCTGTGTGACGTGCGCCGGCTGCATAAGGTAAAATCACCAGCAGCGGCTACCGACCGCACCCCCCCTAACCCTGCCACTAGCGGCCGCCGCAAGCAACTCGCCCCCTCCCGCGGCCGCCGACAGCACCCCCCCACCCCAGCCCGTCCTCACCTAGGCTCAGGCGGCAGAGAGCCTTGCTGCACCCCTGTGCATAGGGGATATTAATCAGAAAAGCGTACCGGCAATTTTTTTTTTTTTTTACACAAAAAACGCGTCAGCTACACGGGATTCCCGTGACACAGATGACAGCTCTACACTCACATAGCGGGCGGGAATGCTGACTTCACTGTCTGCTTTCCCATCCCACTATTTGAAATGAACAGCGATGTGAAAACGATGCACCAGCGATCCCGGCCAGGTCGAATCGGTATCGCTGGTGTGTCGTTGTGTGTGACGGGGGCTCTATACTTACAGGACCTCTAATGTCACAATCATGGCCGGAGCAAGGTCACATGACACTGACATCACCAAAGGTCCTTAAGCTAAATGCACAGCACCAGGAGCCAGGTACTGCAGACCACTTACACCATCACACCCACCACTCACACTCACCTTGCACTCACGCCACACTGTCTCTAACGCAAAACCTGCGTCGCTGAGAGGCGGCTGGATAAAAGCCTGTAGTGGGTGAGAACTGAGGGGGACCACCGCCACACACCCGCACCGCCGTACATCCGCACACCCACATATTCTAGAATACCTGATGCGTTAGAATCGAGCCACCATCTAGTTTACAATAAATAACTAACCAAGCAAAAAAATGTTAAAAAAAAGTGATCAAAAAGTGTATAGAAAAAAAACATGGTATTACTAAATATGTGATTTAGTTGTACAAAGAATGCGGCCCTCCAAATAAACTCTTTGGTATAAGCGGCCTGTATACCCAGCAGAGTTTGAGACCTCTGATCTAGAACAATGTTCAGAGACAAATCCATACACAGCATTAATCTGGGGCAATGTTGCCCCGTTACCCATTAAAACATTGCTTTACCACATCCTAGTATACAATGCCAGTGTTCATTAGGAGGTGAAAAGGTTGCAAATCTTTTTGTGACCCTGACGGCCTTGTCTAAGACTACGTTCACATGTTCAGTTTTTTACCTCGAAATCTGTAGCCAAAACCAGCAGTGGGTGATAAATACAGAAGTGGTGATGTGTTTCTATTATACTTATCTTCTGATTGTTCCACTCCTGGTTTTGGCTAGAAAAACTCATGTAAAAAAAATTCACCAAATACTGAATTATATGCACATGACCTATGAAGGTACCGTTACACACTTCAATGTCGTTAAGATATCACCAACGATCTCGGTCGTTAGGACATCGTTTTGACATCGTTGGTGAGATGTCACACGTATAGATATCGTGGACGACGCACCAACGATGTAGTGAGCAGGTATTGTTCACACAACCAAGCGAACAATACTTGTTCACTGATGTGAATAGGCGAAGTCGTTAATGACATGGTTATCGTGGTGTCACACAGAACGATGCAGCAGGTTGGCTGAATGACGATCATCTGATTTGAGAACATGTTCTCAAATCTGCAATCAACGATTTATCGTAGTCGTATCTCGGTGTTACACACAACGACATCCTAACGATGTCGTTTGAACGACTCCAAACCAGTGACGTTTGACCGATATCGTTCACGATCTTGTACCGTGTAATGGGGTTTTTAGAAAGATGTCGCCACTTCTGTACTTTTCATTCACTCGTGGTTTTGGCCTAAGGGCGGCTTCACACTGCAGCGTGATCCAGTCCGGGGCTGTCCAGGAGGACCCCGACAGCCGCGGACTGGATCAGCACACAGGACTGGAAGGCTAATATGCCCTCCGGTCCGGTGTGCACTGTGCAGCCGCACGCAAATGCAGCTGCCGACAGGTCAGGACCACGGCGCCACGGTCCTGACTTATCAGCAGCGGGAACTGCGTGCGGCTGCACACCGGACCGGAGGGCATATTAGCCCTCCAGTCCTGTGTGCTGATCCAGTCCGCGGCTGTCAGCCCTGGACCGGATCGTGCCACAGTGTGAAGGCACCCTAAGGTGGTTTCACACTGCAGTTTTTCCCTGATCAGGTTCAATCAGGTTTGTGTGTCAAAACCAGGAGTGTCTTCAAAATGCAGAACAGGTGTCAATCTTTCAATTATAGTTTTTCTCTGCAAGTTCCTCTCCTGGTTTTGGCACCCAAACCTGATCGAACCTGATCAGGGAAAAAACTGCAGTGTGAAGCCAGCCTTACAAAAACGGATGTCAAAAATTGACCATGTGAACGTAGTCTGACAGTTCTCACTCCGCACTACTAGAGCTGACAAACCAGCGGAGTGTGTGAGTGGTCAGCGCTCTGCAGTGTTTCAATTAACCCTTAACATACTAATGTCCATAGCAACCTCGGCATGTAAATGGTTTGACAGAGGGAGATCACTGTTGTCTGTAATACAATCATGGGGAGCCAGAAGTTGCTATCGTATCCGGAGCCCTTACACTAGCCTCCAGGTCAGCCATGGAACAGCAAAAGCTAATAAGCCACCTGTCAGTAAGGCTATGTTCACACTGGACATTTCTGATCCCTTTGGTCTGGTGCATTTTTTTTTTTTTTAAAGACTGCACCAAAAACAGATACCGTATATACTCGCGTATAAGCCGAGTTTTTCAGCCCAAAAATTGGGCTGAAAAGTCCCCCCCTCGGCTTATACGCGAGTCACTGTATACTCTGTATACAGTATACAGTCCCCCCCCCCCATCAGTATACAGTCCCCCCCCTTGTGTAGCAATCCTGTAAAGGGAGAGATTAGTATACTTATCCCTGCCGCTGTCCCGCTGCCGCTGTCCCACCGCCGCTATCGCGCTCCTCCGGCTTCATCCAGCGTCTTCCCGCCTCTTTCGGCTTCCTCCGGTGGGCGCAGGCAATGACGTCATTGTCTGCGCGCCGGAGGAGGAAGCCAGAAGACGCTGGATGAAGCCGGAGGAGCGCGATAGCGGCGGCGGGACAGCGGCAGGGATAAGTATACTAATCTCTTCCTTTACAGGATTTCTACACAAGGGGGGGGGCGGGGGGGAACCCTGTATACGTATACTGCCACTGGGGCTGCTGCTGTATACTACCACTGGGGCTGCTGCTGTATACTACCACTGGGGCTGCTGCTGTATACTACCACTGGGGCTGCTGCTGTATACTACCACTGGGGCTGCTGCTGTATATACCACTGGGGCTGCTGCTGTATATACCACTGGGGCTGCTGCTGTATACTACCACTGGGGCTGCTGCTGTATACTACCACTGGGGCTGCTGCTGTATACTACCACTGGGGCTGCTGCTGTATACTACCACTGGGGCTGCTGCTGTATACTACCACTGGGGCTGCTGCTGTATACTACCACTGGGGCTGCTGCTGTATACTACCACTGGGGAGGCTGCTGTATACCACACTACTGGGGGCTCTATACTTGTGCTGGGGTCCACCCTCGGCTTATACACGAGTCAACAGGTTTTCCCAGGTTTTGGGGGCAAAAGTAGGGGGGTCGGCTTATACACGAGTATATATGGTAGGTCAAAAAGTCTGCCAGCAAAGTGAATGGGATTTTTAAATTTGCTGTTCAAACGTCAGCGCTTTTTGACTGCTGTGTTAGTAGTGCAGAAAGCGCATCCAGATAATAATGAGCGTCAATTATTGCTCAGTTATTCTGCTGTGCTTTCTGCACCAACAACCACTTACCCTACCCGCGATCCCACAGTGAGCCCCAGTGATGTCTGGTATTGTGTGGTCTGGCATGGTGCTTCCGGGACCTATCATTAGGTGACTCAGGCACAGGTCTTGTAAGCAGCTGTACTACTCACAGACAGGAGAGGTGGTGCCCGGGAGGAAGACAACACTGGGGGCCTACCGTGGGATCGTGCGGAGGGTAAGAGAGTGTTGCTGTGCTTTTATGCTCGGTTTCTGGGGGACATAGGCAGACACACAGACAAAGACAAACAGATGATGCTTTTGTGATGCTTTTTTGCAAAAAGAGGATTGGTTTTTGGTGCAGAAACAGCACCAATAATGGATCAATAAAAAAAGGAGCAAAAACGTTCTGTCTGAATGAGGTCTAGGAGGCCAGGTTCACACGCATGTAAAGTAAAAATATCAGTATAGTTTCATTCAGAAAGCTTCAACTATTTTTTTTTCTCAATTGTCATCTGTGTGCAATTTGTCTTTTTTAGGGCCCCAGTTAATTCATATGGCCACTTACAGTTACCTATAAAATCTATGAGATCTGTTTTTTCTTCTGCACACGCATAGACTTGAATGGGTGAGGATACTACAAAACTAGCATAGGCTGATATTTTTGTTCACATGCAGAAAAGTCCTGGAGATTGTCTATTTTCTTCATTTAAATATTGAATCACATATTTTTTTTTGTAACTGCCCAAAATCATATGTATATTTCCCAAATAAAAAGTGATGCAATGTAATAAAGATCTTTCACCAAAAATGTTACAAGTGAACACACAACTTACTAAGAAAAAAAAAGGCCTCACAGAACAGTGTCTACAGAGTAATACGAAGTAATGGGTCTCAGAAAACGGGGACAAAAAAAGTGTTTAAGGCAGGAAATTACAAAATAATGTGAGTTTAGTATTGTCATTATCTTATTAACCCATATAAAAAAAAAAAAAAAAAAAAAAAAAAGTCTATCAGTTATACTGAATGGTGTAAGTGGGCAGGTTTTGTTTTTCTCTTATTACCATTTGTTTTTTAATCCATCATTTTGTTCAAGAGATATGGGGCTTCTCATCTAGTGCTGACTTTATGGTCTTTACCAAGGTTCACAGGGTAATAATGTAGAAAAGTGCTCCAGAGAAACATATCTGGCTGCAAACCCTACCTAGTTAGTTTGGGGGGTGGAGGTTAGGTAGAGGGTCGGGGGTAGCTTGATTCATTCAATCTCCAGAAAAAAGTGTAAGGCTGCTTTCACATCACGATTTTTTCCCTGTCCGTGGGATCCTACTTTTTGTAGGACCCCACGGACAGGAACGGACACCACAGGGGGTGACCTATTCTGTGTCCGGGTCCGTGATTATCACGGATCCGTACACAGCGGGGCACTTTCACTTCTGCAATGTATAATATACATTGCAGAAGTGAAATATAGTATAAAGAGTTAAAAATAAAAAATCATTATGCTCACCTATCCTCGATCCAGCGCTGCCTCCCACAGCAAGGTCCTTGTGCTTACAGGACCTGTGATGATGTCACAGAGCATCATCGGGTCACACGACCACAGTTACCGGTAACTGCAGTCATGTGACCCAATGATGCTCTGTGACATCATCACAGGTCCTGTAAGCACAAGGACCTTGCTGTGGGAGGCAGCGCTGGATCAAGGATAGGTGAGCATAATGATTTTTTATTTTTAACCTTTCTTTTACTTAATACACTTCTGCAATGTATATTATACATTGCAGAAGTGTAATTTGAAGGTTAGGAGCAATTTTAGTGTACTGAGCATGCTCAGTACACTAAAATTGGGTCCGAGGAACGATCAGCTGTTTCCTCGGACCTGCGCTCATAGGCCCCCATGTTAGAGGAATACGGATCGGATCTGGCCTATTTGCCATCCGATTTTGTGGCATCCGAGTTTTTTCTGAGTCCAAAATCGGAGTAGTCTCCGATTTTGGGTCCAGCAAAAAATCGGACACAAATCCGATCCCACAAAATCGGATGCCAATTAGGCCAAATCCGATCCGACCCCCATAGGATAACATGGGGGCCAAATCGGAACCGTGGCTGTCTGTTTTACAGCGGACAGCCACGGATGCACAGAAATCGTTATGTGAAAGCACCCTAATAAAAAGTTAAAAGTCATGTGTACGCCATAATGGGACCAATGCAAAATACATCTTACCACAAAACATAAGCCCTCATATAGCGCTGCTGGCAAAAGTAATGTTTTGGTTTTTTTAACTCTCAAAATATAGCAAAACAAAAAACAAAGCAGGAAAAGAAAATGTGTGTGGACATTAAGGCCTGATCCTTAAAGGGAATAAGCCACCTGTAAATCAGTGCAGCAGGTGATTGACGTGCAGCATGACATCACTATTTTTCTTTTATTCCTCCCCTGTGGGCTTATCTTTCTGCTGTAAGCCGAACGTCCCCTGGATAAGACAAGTCCACAGGGGAGGAAGAAAAGAAAAATAGTGATGTCACGCTGCACACGCCAATCACCTGCTGCGCTGATTTACAGGTGGTTAAATCCCGGTGGTTGGTTCCCTTTAAGAGTTTAATAAAGTTGTTGTGCATCATCTTACACATAGAAGAGCCCCAGCACCAATGTGAACAAGCTCAAAGCACGACATTAGCCACTAAAAATGGATACAAGACTAACCTTGTGCCTCTGTCAGGTCAGCAGTTCTGTCATCTGAGTTTTCAACTTGCAAAGAAGAATCCGTCTCTGGTTGTGGAAGAGAACTGTCAGACAGAGAAAAGCACATTAAGAAGAAAGTACTGGAAAAAACACAGGTCCTGCTGGCTAATGACATATACAAAGAACAATGTATCAAACCACTTTTACAGTAAAGTAATGAATGGATATCTCTGACCCAGAGGCTGAGGAATGAGATCTACTATGAAGTACAACCTGACAGGTTAGCACTGATCAATAAAGTGATCGACCAGGCCTCTGTACTGCCCTATATAGTTACAGGGGTATAGCAGAGAACAGAGACAAAAATGTGGCTAGATCATATTGCATGAAAATAATAATCAGAAAAGTACACATTCCAAATCTCCACGTCTACACATCTATCCTACACAGTTGCATAGATAAGGTGGCAGTGGACACCTGACAGATCAAGTATATGCACTGTAAGAATTGTACACGGTTAACAGGGTTGTCTCATCTCAAGAATGAAGGGATTTATAGTTCAACAATTAACTGTAGCCATTACTACCACCTCCACTGAAGTCTATTAGAGGAAGCCAGTCTCATAGGCAAGGAGGTCATGGGTCAGGCTCGCTTCAGGGCCATCTGCTCCTCTGATGCTGCAGAGACAAATCTTTACTCATGTAAGGGCCCTTTCACATCAGCGGTTTTTTCAAATCGCGGCAGATGCGATGAAAAAAACGCATCTGCCGTGATTACCGCATACCGGCTGCACTTGCGGCGCGGTTGCGGTAAACGCCATACAAGGTATAGGCGGATTTGCGGCAGGTGCGGCAAGTGCGGTTTTGGCACTTGCGGCAGGTGCGGTCGCGAAAAAAAACGTGGCTGACAGCATTTTTTTTCGCGGCCGCACCTGCCGCAAGTGCCAGAACCGCACTTGCCGCACCTACCGCAAGTCCGCCTATACATAGTATGGCGTTTACCGCAACCGTGCCGCAAGTGCAGCCGGTATGTGGTAATAGCGGCAGATGCGGTTTCTTCACCGCATCTGCCGTGATTTGAAAAAACCGCTGATGTGAAAGGGCCCTAAGAGTGAACAATTTGGACCAGCGACGTGCCAATGCAGCAGACCTGAACTATCAACCTACAGGAGTGCTCTGCCCCTGGGAACCAGGAAGACGGGAGGACGGGGAGTGGTGAGGTTCTGAAGATAAAAGGAGACAACCCCTGCAAACATCCTACAGATCAGTGGGGATCTAAGACCCCACTAAACTCTCAATATACTGAAGAAGCACATGGCTCCTATATGCATGCACACAGTAGTGTATGAGCTCATATCAACGCACCCCATGCAAGAACTGAATGTGCTTCTTTAAGTGTTTACTGCTCCAAAGTGTGGAGGTCTCAGAACCCAGACATTCACCAGCAGGTGAAATAAGTATTAAACTCATCACCAATTTTTTAAGTAAATATATTTCTAAAGGTGCTATTGGCATGAATTTCTCACCAGATGTCAGTAACAACCAATCCAATTCACACAGAAAAAAAAATCAAACCATAGATGTCCATAAATGTAGTGATATATAATAGTAAGAAATGACACAAGGATAAAGTATTGACTTTAACAGTATTCCGTTTCTCCATGTGTGCAATACTTTATACAAAAGCCTGTTAGTGATGGCAGCTTCAAGACACCTCCTGTATGGAGAAACCTGTCTCACATTTCTCAGGTGTGATTTTGGACCATTGTCCCACACAAACACTCTTCACATCCTGCAGGTCCTGTGGGGGCTCCTATGAACTCTGCTTTAGCTCCTTCCATACATTTTCTATTGGATTCAGGGCAGGTGATTGGCAGCTTTATTTTCTCTCTCTAAAATCAACTGAGAGTTTCCTTGGATGTGTGTTTAGGATCATTATTTTGCTGAAATGTCCACCCTAAAATCTGCTTTCATCCACCAGGATGATTAACAAGAATGTCTAGCTACGGTACATTTGTCCATTCATCCCAACGTCAATCACATAACATTTGCCAGTGCTGTATGCTGACACACAGCCCCACACCATGATGTTCCCACCTCCAAACTTCACTATTGGTATGGTGTTTTTGGGGCAATGTGCAGGTGCTTTTGATATCTAAGGCCGGCTTCACATTACGATTTTGAGGTATCTGAGTGTATCCGTGTTAAATCGGATACATTCGGATCTGATTTTGCATCCCATGTATCCCTATGGGGCTCGGATTGTGCATAAATCGCATGGCAAAAAGGACACATCCAAGCACAATCCGCTTTGACACGGTTACACTCGGAAACTCCGACATTGTGGTGTGAAGCCGGCCTAAAGGTACCGTCACACGCAGCAATATTGCATGCAATTTCACTGACAATTTGCTGGTTGCAGTGAAATCATGGACACATTGTTCCATTTGTACACGACAACAAGATAGAACAATGTGTCCATGATTTCACTGCAACCAGTGAATTGTCAGTGAAATTGCCTAGCAAAATTGCCGAGTGTGACGGTACCTTAAGAGTTCAATTTTGGTCTCATCTGACCAGACAATATTCTCCCAGTACTTCACAAACTTGTCTACAAATTGTTGAGGAAATGTTAAACACACTTGAACATGCTTTTTGTTCAGCACTGGAGTCTCGCTTGGGGAGCACATACAGGCCATGGAGGTTGAGTGCATTACTTGTTTTCTTTAAAACAATTGTGCCTGCTGATTCCAGGTCTTTCTGTAGATCTCCAGATGGTTTTTGGCTCTTGGACAATTCTTCTGATGATTCTTTTCACTCCTCTGTCTGAAATCTTGCAGGGAGCACCTTTTCATAGATGGTTTATGGTGAAATTATGATTTTACCACCTACGGATTATGTCCCCAATCGTGCTCCCTGGATCTTTCAGTAATTTAGAAATTCTACTGTAACCAATAGCAGCAGTATGTTTTCCAAGAATAAGGTTGCAAAGGTCAGCTCACTGGTTTTACCCACCATGAGATGTTTCTTGTGTGGCACCTTGATAAAGAGAAACCTTTTTATAGGCCATCAGTTGAACCAGATGATATTTTTCACTCAGTGGCAGCATTGTTTTGTAATTAATGATAGATTTCAGCTGGTTTCATGACTTTCCATGGATTTTTGCACCTCTCTTCATGTGAGCAATACTTTTTCCCCTGATTAATTTCTCATTATTACACATAGTTTATAGACATCTATGGTTTGAAATCTTTTCCCCTGTGGATTGGATGGTTTGATACTGACACCTGGTGAGAAAGTCATGTCAATAGCTCAATTTGAAATATATTTACTTAGAAAAATGATGTGTGCAATACTCATTTCACCCAGTGTTATTGTGTAGTATACCCGTATATACACGAGTATAAGCCGGGTTTTTCAGCACAAAAATTGTGCTGAAAAGTGCCCCCCTCGGCTTATACTCGAATCACAGTGACGGCTCAGTGGGGGAGGGGAGGTGTCGGACCGGGAGGTGGGGGGAGGCTGCAATAGGAGCGGGCGGTCACATGCCCCCGCTCATTAGTGCAATGCAATATGCACTGCATCCCCCTGCCCATCAGCCGCAGGGGGAGCGGTGCATATTACATTTGCACTATGTCAGCGCGCCCCCCCCCCAGTGGTATACAGGCCCCCCTTGCTGCCACACACCTGTAAAATAGCCGCTCATTCATACTTATCCCTGTCGCTGTCACCATGCGTCCTCCCGTCTTCTTCCTGCTTGTACCCGGCATCATGTGACCGGCGCAGAAGCAATGACGTCATCGCTGCTGCGCCCGCCAGGTACAAGCAGGAAAAAGCATGAAGACCGGAGGACGCGCAGTGACAGAGCAACAGGGATAAGCATGAATGAGCTATTATTTTACAGGTGTGCGGCAGCAAGGGGGGCCTGTACATACCACTGAAGGGGCACCTGTACATACCACTGATGGGGGACCTGTACACTCAAAAGAGTGATTTATAAAACCAATGGATGAATTTAACGGCAGGTTATACGTTTTTATTTACATAACAGATAAGCGACATAACTTTTGTCAGGGACTGTATATATATATATATATATATATATAGTTAGTCATGGCCAAAGGTTTTGAGAATGATACAAATATTAATTTTAACAAAGTCTACTGCTTCAGTTTTTCTAATGGCAATTTGCATATACTCCAGAATGTCATAAATTGTGATCAGCTTAACAGCAATTACTTGCAAAGTCAATATTTGCCTAGAAAATGAACTTTAACCCCCAAAACACATTTCAACATCATTGCAGTCCTGCCTTAAAAGGAGCAGCTAACATGGCCTAACAGGGAAGAGTATCGCAGCTAGAAAGATTGCACCTCAGTCAGCAATCTATCGCATCATCAAGAACTTCAAGGAGAGAGCTTCCATTGTTGTCAAAAAGGCTCCAGGGCGCCCAAGAAAGACCAGCAAGCGCCAGGACCGGATCTTAAAACTGTTTCAGCTGCGGATCGGACTACCAGCAGCGCCGAGCTTGCTCAGGAATGGCAGCAGGCTGGTGTGAGTGCTTCTGCACGCACTGTGAGGCGGAGACTCTTTGAGCAAGGCCTGGTTTCAAGGAGGGCAGCAAAGAAGCCACTTCTCTCCAGAAAAAACATCAGGGACCGACTGATATTCTGCAAAAGGTACAGAGAGTGGACTGCTGAGGACTGGGGTAAAGTCATTTTCTCAGATGAATCCCCTTTTCGATTGTTTGGGACATCTGGAAAACACCTTATTCGGAGAAGAAGAGGTGAGCGCTACCACCAGTCTTGTCTCATGCCAACTGTTAAGCATCCTGAAACCATTCATGTGTGGGGTTGCTTCTCAGCCAAGGGGATCGGCTCACTCACAGTCTTGCCTAAAAACACAGCCATGAATAAAGAAAGGTACCAGAATGTCCTTCAAGAGCAACTTCTCCCAACCGTCCAAGAGCAGTTTGGCGCCCAACATTGCCTTTTCCAGCATGATGGAGCACCTTGCCATAAAGCAAAGGTGATAACTAAATGGCTCAGGGAACAAAACTGAGATTTTGGGTCCATGGCCTGGAAACTCCCCAGATCTTAATCCCATTGAGAACTTGTGGTCAATCATCAAGAGACGGGTGGACAAACAAAAACCAAAAATTCTGGCAAAATGCAAGCATTGATTATGCAAGAATGGACTGCTATCAGTCAGGATTTGGTCCAGAAGTTGATTGAGAGCATGCCAGGGAGAATTGCAGAGGTCCTGAAGAAGAAGGGTCAACACTGCAAATATTGACTTGCTGCATTAACTCATTCTGTCAATATAACCTTTTGGTACTCATAATATGATTGCAATTATATTTCTGTATGTGATATAAACATCAGACAAACACAAATAAAAACCAAGGGCAGTAGATCATGTGAAAATATATTTTGTTGTCATTCTCAAAACTTTTGGCCATGACTGTATATACCATTGATGGGGGGCCTGTATATACCAACTGTATATCATGATGGGGCTGTAACCTCTGATTGGGGGCCTGTATATACCACTCAGAGGGGGGGGGGGGAGTCTGATTCCATGTGATATATACCACTGATGGTGGGGGGGTCTGTATATACCACTAACTTATACCTGGGATGGGGGGGGCTGTATATACCATGATATGGGGGCCTTATATACCACTGATGGGGCTGTATACATGAGGGGTCTGTATACCTGATGGGGGGGCTGTATATACCACTGATGGGGGGGGGTCTGTATATACCACTGATGGGGAGCTGTATATACACTGGGGGCCTGTATATAGCCTCATGATGGGGGCCTGTATATCCCACACTAACATGGGGGGCCTGTATATACCACTACATGACGGGGGCCTGTATATACCACTCATGGGGGCCTGTATATACCACTCATGGGGGCCTGTATATACCACTCATGGGGGGCCTGTATATACTCGACTGTATTTAGGGGATGGGCCTGTATTTACACTGATGGGGGTGATAACGGGGGTGTTTGTGAACCTCTGATATTGGGGGCTGACGATGGGGGGGGGAACAGGGGGATGGGTTGTATACCAGTGATGGAGGTCCTATATACCAGTGATGGGGGATTATATACCAGTAATGGGGGGGCCATTTATCATGATGAGAGGGGCTGTACACCGTGATGAGAGTTGTTTCATTTCCCCCGCCAGGCTTATACTCGAGTCAATAAGTTTCCCTAGTTTTGGAGGGTAAAATTAGGGGCATCGGGCTTATAGTCGAGTATATATGGTATATAGTTATATACACAGCAAATTTGTACTTTAACAGTATTCAGTTGAAATAAAAAAAAAGTCAGTAAATTTGCAAGTTCTCTTTTTCTTTTCTGAATTTGACTCTATGACATCACTTCATGTTGTGTCTATATCCACATACATAGTCGGTTTCTTTGTAGATCTGAAGAAAGCTTACAATATTCATCCGCTCTCAGACTTAAAGCGCACCCATCGCTTTATTTTTGTTGCAGAAATATTTTTAAAAAAAAGAATAACCCTTATATGAGGAAAGTGCGATCTTTCTCACCTTCCCTGTTTCTCTTTCATTGCCTTCAGGTTCTCTGCAAATGTTCAGAAACCTCCTCAGTCACCAAAAAATCCATCTAAAGTAATACAGTAATTAGAAGACTGGGAGAGGGGGATGCAGCTGCAGAACATCTCCCTCTTTGGGGGAGGACCTGCATGCTTTGGCTCAGAGAAAAAAAAATAACAGTTATGGCTGTAACATTGCTCATCCGGGGGCAATGCAGACAGAAAATACACATTTACAAGAACCAGCAGACAGAGGGGAATATGCAGATTATACACATTTCTGACTGCACTAATCACACTCACATCTATAGCTGTTAAGAGAATTGTGAATTGTAATATAATGATAGGTGCGCTTTAATTCATGGTTGAAGATACCAGTTTTGGTGAAGTCTCAGTACCTTATCCCCATGCAGGGCTCTCTCGTCTTTGGATTCCACCAGCTAAGACTTATTGAAGAAGCATCTTATCCTAGAAACCCCAGGGGATGCAGCCCTCTCACCAACATAGTATGTGGGGGATAGGATCAATTGTCTGATTTGGTCACAGGGTAGAATTACAAATTCCTTGACCATTTCCGTACCTGTCTTGTGTCTGTGGATCCACCGATTCTACAGGTTCATCCGCTTTGGAATTGACTACATGCTGTGAAGTGGAAGCCTCCACCCCACTTCCAACTGATACCACTGAAAAGAAAACAAAAACATACATATACATATTCATGATCGGTAGTCTTATACTATACTGGTAATTGTATATAAGGAGTTTGCATATTGCTACCTGGAGGACTATTTCTTCCATTGCTGCTGTTCTGTCTCTGTAGATATTCTTTATAGCAGACGGAGCAAAGTCCATTGGTACGTGGATTCCCATAGAAGCCACAACCATTAGAACAAAGTAGAGGAGCCTGGTTATGGTTGGTCTCTTGCGCCATGTTCATCCACCATATAGCTGAAAGAGTGAGCAGAAGCCACTATTAGTAAAGAGGATTACAAAGATTTGTGAGACACACAATGTACAAACGCTGCTTCTATTGGGAAACAGGAAAACAACATGAACATACAATCTGATTTATAAATTTATCCCCACGAATATTAATTTTTTGGACATCAATATAAGTTAACGGTAAAGGTATGATTCAGACTGATGTCTACCGGAAGGAGACTTCCACCAACTCTTTTTTACATGCGTCGTCTGCGCATACTAGACCAACCATCCAGACCGGCCAATACCTTGTTGTGAGACGCATCTACTCAACCCTTGAGGGTTTTGAAACCCAAACTAGTGATCTACGCGATTGCTTCTTAGAGAGGGGGTACAGCCGGCGTAGTCTTAAGTATATCTACCAGAGGGCTAAGAATACTGTGAGAAGTGATCTCTAAAGGGTCCGTCACACAGGGAGATATCGCCGGCGATGTTGCCAGCGATCGCGGGAGCGCGCATCCCTGGCAACATCGCCGGGGAGATGTCAGACGGAGCAACTTACCGGCGATGTCACCGGCTATCGCTCGCTGGGTTGCCCAGCAACCCAGCGAGTGGTAACCCGCAATGTTGTAGATAGGCGGAATCACCCGCAACATTGCAGGTTGCCGCGTTACACAGGGCGATCAGGCATCATCGCCTCAGCAACATCGCCAGGTTTCCCAACAACGTTGGGAAACCTGGCGATGTTGCTCAGGCGATTTTTCTCCTGATTATCGCCCTGTCACACAAGGCAACTCTCCGGCGATGTCGCCGCAACTTGGCCATGCCCCTCAGTTGCCGGCAACATCACCGGCGATATCTCCCTGTGTGACGGGCCCTTTACAGTACAAGGTGAAATCTAGGAATACTGATAGTGACATCAGATTTATCAGAACTTTCAATCAAGAATGGGAGACCATGAAAGACATTTTAGCTTCACATTGATCGATTCTTAAGATTGATCCTGTCTTGGCTGAAACCATTCCGGATATGCCAAAGATGACGGCAAGGCGGTACCAAAACTTAAAGGACCTACTTGTCAACTGTCATTACATTCCTAAAGAAACCTTCCCATTTGGTGTAAGGACTAAGAGGTTGGGCTGTTACCCATGCGTCCACTGCTCCGCTTGCTGTAATGTCCTCTGTGCTTCGTCATTTCACTCCAGTGATGGCAAAAAAACTTACGAATCAATAAGTATATTTCATGTAGTACCACACGTGGTTTACTTTGCCACTTGTAATTGCCCATTAATCTACGTGGGCTTAACCTCTAGAGAATTGAGAGTGAGGGCACGGGAGTACGTGAGGGGGATTAATGCGGCAGAAGGAGAGGACGATATTAATTTACTCAAACCCCCCGACTTTAAAGGGATCCTGTCACCCCCAAAACGCATGTAAACCTATTAAAACCTGTCCCTAGAGCATATTAACACTATCCCTACACTCTTTTTACCTCCTAAAAGCATTAAGTGACATTGAATAAAAACGTTTTATAAGTACCTGATTAGTGCTGATAATGAGTGACTATCTATTCATAGTCACTCATCAAGACTGCCCCTCTGCTTCATAGCACGCCTGAATAGGCGTGATCTACATCCAGGATTCAAATTCGTGCCTCCCCGCTGTGCCCTGTGTCGTAGGAGGCTGCAGTGTGGCTGGTGACGCGATCCGCGTCATTCCCGGCGCCTGGTGACGTATTTAGACCGGCGCCGCGCTGTTAGCTTCAAAATGCGCACTGCGCATGCCCAATGCGCATGCGCAGTGCGCATTTTGAAGCTAACAGCGCGGCGCCGGTCTAAATACGTCACCAGGCGCCGGGAATGACGCGGATCGCGTCACCAGCCACACTGCAGCCTCCTACGACACAGGGCACAGCGGGGAGGCACGAATTTGAATCCTGGATGTAGATCACGCCTATTCAGGCGTGCTATGAAGCAGAGGGGCAGTCTTGATGAGTGACTATGAATAGATAGTCACTCATTATCAGCACTAATCAGGTACTTATAAAACGTTTTTATTCAATGTCACTTAATGCTTTTAGGAGGTAAAAAGAGTGTAGGGATAGTGTTAATATGCTCTAGGGACAGGTTTTAATAGGTTTACATGCGTTTTGGGGGTGACAGGATCCCTTTAAAGTATGTCATAGGTGTGATCCACGGGGTCTACGAGTGAGCGGTATTGACTGCATCCTGTCTGGTATTCAGTGGCGTAACTTGAGGCCCAGGGGCCCCGATGCGAAAGCTCCAACGGGGCCCCCAATTATTGCAAATCTTTAATAATATTCATCTTTTTCTATGGGCCAAAGGGACTTTTGGGGCCCCCCTAGACTGCAGGGCCCGGGTGCGATCGCAACCCCTGCACCTATTGTAGTTACGCCCCTGCTGGTATCAGAGGGGGAGACCTAAAAAAAAAAAAAACTATTGGCTAGGTGTGAAGCCAAATGGATACCCACTTTGGATACCCTTGTCCCAAAGGGATTGAACGAAGTTATAAAGCTTTGTTCCTTTTTTGTGACGCTGTTCTCTTCCATTATCTAGACATGATTATGACGTTGTCTTTTCTATGTTTGTTCTTACTTTGTTATTTTGTTGCCCCATTACGTTTCAGATGGATTGCTTTCCTATTATGATCATCCCTTCTATGTTTTTAAATTCGCCAGATCATCTGGTGGACAAGACATACCTCAGTCGCTGTGACAAGATCACTTGATATTTGTATGCAGTATTATATATTTTTTGATTGATATTTATAAAGGTTTATTCAGTTGTGAACAATTGTTCAGCCAAATATCTGTGATTTGTGTGTGATGTCGGCAAGTTGCGGTTTGTATTGCAAAAAGCTGCGGTGCACATGCGCCACTCGCGGCCCTGGCTGGTTTTCCGCCATGCGTCTGCACGGAGGTGGTGACATCTGGTGACCATGGTTACCTCAATTGACACTTTCCACACTTCCGGGACGCATGGTGGGACCTCCGATGCGGCGCATGCACTGACTACACAGCATTCCGGCATCTACCGGCTGTTAGCCATTACCGCTTATCAGATTCTGGCCTATATAGGGACACTTTCTTTGGGGCACAACATGCCATCCTCCCTGATGAAGCCTTAAACACTTCGCCTAGCGAAATATGCATTGGAGGTCCCCTTGTCCTGTGTGCTCTGTGTCTTGGGTCATCTACTTTTGGATCTTTCAGGAACTTTGCAGCTATAGGTAAGTGCTTAAGATTCCTATACAAGGAAAATAGTTTTTTTCTACATAGTAATTACCCATAAACCTTCACCTGCCCTGCTGCTTCTCCTGATCTTTCCATATAGAAAATGTTATTTTCACCATGAAAAGAGTTACAAACGCTCTCCTGCACTGGAGTTTAGGGGAGTTTTTTAAAGGACCTTTTTCTTATCTATGTATGTTAATGGATATTTAACAAAGACAATGTCGGTAATTTAATTGTACTGTATAAGGCTGCTTTCACATAACGATTTTCGGTCATCCGATTGTATCCGTTTCAAAACGGATACAATCGGATCCGAAATCGGACCCCATGTTCCCCTATGGGAATCGGATGTGCCACTATTGGCATCCGATTTTGGCACCATCCGATGTAATCACGGGCACAAAATTGTAGCCTGCTACGATTTTGTGTCCGTGACTCACATCGGACAGCCTCGGATCACTGCTGATCCGAGGCTGATCCTAGTGCCCACAGCATGGGAGCCTATGGACATCGGATCTGAGTTCACCTCGGATCTGATGTCGGCTCCGTATCTCCCTGTCTTTCCCTGCTCTGCTCCTCCATCTTCTTCCCTCTCCTATTCTATATGATGTGCCCTCGCTATTCTATCTGTGTCCCCCGCTTCTCTATCCTCCTCTATCCCTATCCTGTCCCCTATCCTCTCCCTGTGTGTAAAAAAATAAGAAAACTCCTCCGGGAGTATACATCACCTCTCACCGCTCCAGCACGATCAGGACTGAAGGACCTGTGATGATGTAAGAGCCCGGTCACATGACTCGTCAGCTGACCGGGTCTCTTACATCATCACAGGCTCTTCTGCCCTGATCGTGCTGCAGCGTTGGAGCCGGTGACAGGTGATGTATACTCCCGGAGGAGTTTTTTTATTTTTTTACACCCAGGGAGAGGACAGGGGACAGGATAGAGATAGAGGAGGATAGAGAAGAGGGGGCACAGCAAAGAATAGCGGGGGCACAGCATATAGAATAGGAAAGGGAGGAAGATGGAGGAGGCAGGAGTAGGGAGAGACAGGGGACCGCAGGATCCACACGGATCCTGCAGATCGGATGGCTATTTGCCATCCCATTGCAGTGATCCGTATGGATCCGTGCCTGTCCGTGGGATCCCCCTTCAAAGTCGGATCCCACGGACAGGCACAAAAACGTTATGTGAAACCAGCCTAAGCGAACCAACCCCTCTAGAGAATTAGGGTCTGTTTTTGACTGAATTATTCCTCCCCTCTCTTGGTTTAAAACCCTCTATTTTAGTGCTTGAGATGACCAGTCTTTTCCGGTGGTACAAATTTTTATGAACCAGTGTAATGTATGTTTATGTCTTGTGATCCCCATGTTTCTGAAATCATGTAATTGTATGTTTTTCGAGTTTTAATTCACTTGAATTTTATGTAATAAAAACTTCTGTACTCTTTTGCACATAACTCCAATGTGTTCGCCTGTTTTTGTATAATTGAAAAATGGAGGTGCCACATTTAGTAGCTGCCTAAAAATTTGTTCAGGAGCACATAACTACACTGCTGTGCAAATTAATTGGGACAAAGCATTTTTTAAAGAGGACCTGTCACCAAAGCAGGCATGATGATCTAATTACAGCACTGGATGCAGCATGTCTGCAGCATGCAGGCAAGGGGTCCCCCAGCACTTGAGCCCCCCTGTACCCCGAGATAATACACTTAGAAAACTTACATGCTCCAGCCATTAAGGAGGTGGCTAGGGGCTGCAGCCAAGGGCAGATTCACACCCCCTGCATGTGTAATCTGCCCACCGCTGCCAATCATTGTCTCCCTGTCTGCAGCATTTAAACAGAGGTTTTTTTTCTCTCCCCCAGAAAGTCTGTTTAGCCCCACCCCCTGGGAGAGAAAAAAAACAAACTGTTTAAATGCTGCAGACAGGGAGACAATGATTGGCAGCGGTGGGCAGATTACACATGCAGGGGGTGTGAATCTGCCCTTGGCTGCAGCCCCTAGCCACCTCCTTAAATGGCTGGAGCATGTAAGTTTTCTAAGTGTATTATCTCGAGGTACAGGGGGGCTCAAGTGCTGGGGGACCCCTTGCCTGCATGCTGCAGACATGCTGCATCCAGTGCTGTAATTAGATCACCATGCCTGCTTTGGTGACAGGTCCTCTTTTAAGTAAAATCGTAAGTTGGGGTTACCAGTCAGTGATTCAAACCAGTTGTAACTGCTTTGAACAGGTGTGAGTGTACAACCTTGCGTAACAAAATGTGGTTTGACTGGTTTTAGTCAGAAAATAACAGCTAGCTGCCCCCTCAGCTTCAGGTGAGAGCTTGTTTCTGTGAGGAGTGGTTTACTGTACTTTTTCTCTGTGTGATTCGTGCCTGTAAAAATGGATGTTACTCCACGGAAGAGGTCTAGAATTATTTCTCTTAATGAACATACAAGTCTGACTGTAAGAGAAATCGCTTCCACCGTTGGTATTGGAAAATCTACCGTTTCAAGAATAATTCACACACACACAATGAAACTGGATCGTTTTCTCCAAAACGAAAAGGGAAATGTTGAAGGAAAAGGAAAACGACACCAAGAACTGATAAAACACTAATCAGAAATAGTAAAACTAATGCAAGGAAAACAAGTAAAGACTTATTTTGTCCCAATTAATTTGCACAGCACTGCATGTCTCCTATTGATCTTATGTTAATATTAGAAGCCACTATTAGTATAGAGGATTACACAGATTTGTGAGACACAATGTACAGATGCTGCTTCTATTGTGAAACACAGACAGCAGTGTACTGTCTTGTTGGCGCGCGAAAGCCGCAGCGGGCTCGCGCGAGGCTCATCTGTGGAAGTGGGGCTAGTGTGAGGGTTCATCCATATGTGGACACTTTCAACAGTTTATTATTGCATTTACAAAACATGTGAAAGCCATTTACCTGCCAATATAAGGGTAATCTGCAGGTAAAAAGTGTTTACATCCTGTACGTCAAGCTTAGCTGAGCAGCAAGCTACAGTGGGAAAATGATCTTATATTCTCCCTGCAGCCACTCGTTTCCACTCATCCGGGCAGTACAAAATTTTATGTCACCAGTCACTAAACATTGAGCACAACCATGTATAACTTCCTGGTATATCACATAAAATCTCAAAATACATTTACAGGTGTAAAATGTTGTATAGTTCACAGGGTATGAACACTTTTCAAGGCACTGTATAGAGATTTATTTCTCATTTATCAGCCAAACAGCAATAGTCCCTGTATACGGTAACTTACACATTTGTCACAACCTCTTTCATGTCAGTCGGACGCTGCGAACCTACACTATTACTGTAAAGGGAAGCTGTTAGCTGATTCACAATTGTGTAGTCACAGGCAGCATGAATCAGAGACGGGCTCCATAATTGCAGACACTGACTGCAGACAAGAGTATGAAAAATCAGCCGCGTTTCAGTCAGAAAATGGCAACACATTTCAACTAATTTTCATCTATTTCTCCAGTTTTTATGTTTGTGTGTGATTCGTTATCATAAATCTACATAAAAAAAAATGGACATGATCAAATACAGTTTCCAAGGTTTATGATGGAAATGATTCTGTAGAAGCCGGCTGCCACAAGCAAGTTCTGTGTGAGATCTGATTTTTAATTTTTTATAAAGCCTAAGGCCTGGGTCAGACTGGTGTATGGCATCAGATGTGATATGCTAGTGATCGGCTCAGGCTTTGCTGCGAGCCAGACCAAGTATGTTATACTGTGCTGCGACCAGATCACAGCTGAATCTCCCCATCTCCTCCATTGCGGGCCTCAGCCTATATCACGCTGCACTGATGACACCCGAGTACAGTCCAATGTTGCTCTTTGAGACTCAGACAATAGCAGCCGATTAAGGTTGAGGAAAACATCACAGGTCTGAGCTTCCCAGATTGTCTAAAACGGGGGCCAAGTGCAATGTGAGATTTTCTTGCATCGCCCTTGAGTGAGTCACACGCCAGTAACTTTGTCCTAATTGTTAAATGGGCGAGTTTCGTCAGATAAACGCAAAAAGTAGAATAAGGCTCTTTTCACATTAGCGGTATTGCAATTTTGCAGTAGATCCAGCAGATGACGCCGCACCTGCCGGATCTACAGCTAACGGCCGACTTGAAGCACAGATTCGGCAAGCCCCATTCATTCTCTAAGGGGCTTGTGGTCAGGTGCAGCAAGTGTGGTATTGCCGAATCCGACAGATCTGGCACTTGCGGCTGCGCAAAAAACACTGCTAGAATAGCCACCTCCAGGAGGCACCATAGTCTGGGATAGTTTTGCACATGTACATACTTGCACTGGAGTTGGCCAATCCCTCAGTCACTCCATAATATACCAACGAGAGGAAACTGACAACTGCAAACAATTGCCAGCCCTGTCTGTGCTTCTTAACAGCTGTCAACTGCGTAAAATAGCACAGACCGAGGCATCACAAGCAGCTGCTGTGTGGTCAGAACCAACTGTATGGCCAACAGCTTTCTAACATGCTCCAACATCAGGGGCCAACAAGCAGCAAAGACTTTTTGAGTATTAAAAATCCAAGTAAAATGCAAGTATGAACGAGTTTTTATTGTGCAAAAAAAACTTTAAAACACAATGGGGCTACAGAAAAAACAAGAGAATTATATCAGAAAAATGAATGGACTCCGACCTCTTAAGTACAAGCGTACGGTAAAACGTCCACAATAATTTGCCCATACAAGGATCCAAAACACTAAAGCATATAATATCACTTCAGGAAAGGGACAAAATCAAGTCAGTTATAACTGTATTGTGGTGACAATATATCCACTACATGCCACATCAAATTCCTAAGATGAGAAGTAAAAATATGTGGATCCTTTAAACAGCAGTGAGAGATTACCAGGTTGGCCTTTCTGGGTTATGTTAATAAACAGCCATGACTTATAGGGTTCATTCTTAGCATTTGTCTCACCTGGCAGGACAGGTTACTACTGTATAACCTGATCAGATTGTCCTACCCTTATCAGATATGTCAGAGTAAACACCAGCGGACAGCACTCACCTGTCACAATAACAGTCGTTCCTTTTACATTAGTCACTGCCATCACTTAGTTTTCCACACTCCCAAAATATCAAAGTTATAAATCACGGTGGATTATAGTAATTACACACGACACCTACATTATTAAAATGTTTTCATTAATTACTATGGCATCAGTGCCCTCGACCCAGGGTCATTTACATGACAGCATAGTGTAATCTGGCATCATCTAATGCTCATAGAGGAAAACATCACCTAATTGTCAAGAACAGGAGCCGGTAGTGACAGCCGTGGTGTCACAGGAACCACATACAGCCCTGCACCAGATTACAAGAATGGCATTGATCCTCAGGCTTGATGGCTATTGTGTGATGGCCGAGATCCCATTGGCCTCAACGGGAATCCAACCCCTCGTCTGCAAGAAGCGGTAGTCACACCGTACACTAATCCAACACTTACTATCCATGATGGCCGCTACATGTGGGCACAATGTCATACAACTTTGTTGACAACCTAGGCAGGATTGGTGAATACTGTCCACATTGTTGGCCCAAGTGCTTTGACCTTGACTCCATGCTGCTTTATGCTAACAGGGTTCATTTTACAGACAGAGGATCTCTACATGTGGTAACTAATTATCACTTATTTGTTGCATATTTGGAGGTCTCGATCATACTAGTGTATGGCATCATGCGGGAGCATTGGATGTAATAAGCTAATGACACTCTGTTAAGACTCGGCTGCGAACGTGATCTAGTGTCATATACCGATTGGATCTCGGGTGCGGAGGAGAAGAAGAGATTAATGGCCTCCATTGTCGGCCTCAGCACATCACACTACATTTGGATGTGTACAGTGGGCAGTCCGATGTTTCACTCACACCCATTGACTTGTCGTCTAGCAGACAATCACAGCACACTGCCATTGCCATTACAGAGCTGAGGAAAAACTTCTGAGCTGCCCGATTGTCAAACATGGGGCCGAATACAATGTGAGACTGTCTTGCATTGCCCTAGTGCAAGTCACACTTGTGTATGACTCTATCCCTACTTCACCCTTGAAGAAGCCACACGCTAGTGGCACTACATGTCCGCTTTCTCCCTCCTGTCCTCATTGTACAGGTCCCACCTTTACCCATTATCTCATGCTCAACTTTGCTGGTTTTCCAGTACAGGTCTTTTGTGCATATTTGCCTATTATAGGGTTGATTATTATAATTGTGTTCCATATATATTGTTACCTCTGATATTCTATTTATTTTATCAAGTATCCTATGTTATACTGAGGTTTTCTAAGGCTGCATGCCCATGATCAGTGTTGGCAGTGTTTTAGACGTGGCGTGTTTTCGCTGCATTGTACAGTACAAGCACGGTAGATGGATTGGAAATCTCCTGCCCGCTCTGCTTTTTTCTGCAGCAGAAATGGACATTCGGAGCAACTTCCTGAGTGCAGCATGGCAATTTATGCTTGCGGACATTAGAGTGTTCTCGGTGGGAGAACACAGTGAAAATCCGCTCCTCCAAGAATCCTGATTGAGGGCACAGACAGTGCGTTCTCCCGCAGGGAACACGAGCGTCTCCACAAGAGAAAACATGCTGCGTCCAGAACACAGCGTCCTGATCGTGGGCACTTTTACTAAACAAGAACCTGATCCTATTAGGGTGATAATCTATACATTGGTGGCTTAGAGGTTAGCACAGAAGCCTTGCACCTCTGGGGTCCTCGGCTCAAATCTCACCAAGGATGACATCTGCAAGGAGTTTGTATGTTCTCCCCATGTTTGTCAGAGTTTCCTCCAGGTTCTTCGGTTTCCTCCCACCCTCCAAAGACCGAGTGATAGGGGATTGAGATTTTGATACACTGGGGACAGTGTTACTGATTTATGTAAAGCCCTGAGGAATTAATAGTGCTATATAAATGAGCAAATATTACAAATATGATAATAAATCATGCCATGTTCAATCACACAGACATTTCCAACCATTACATTTGATTCAAGCAGGGTTGTGGAGCTGGATTTGGTGCCCATTTTGTTGGAATGGACCAATTCTGACTCCTAAAATATATAATAAATTGGGTACAGTAGTTCAAATGCAGTATGTGATGAATATTACTATGAATTACGTAATCTAAATATCTTGATTATTGTAGCATAATAATGATTAAAGCCCGTTATTCAAATTGTACTTCAATAAATGTATCACCAAAACATGAGTTATGTATGAGGGAGTCATGGTCAGGGAAACTGAGTAGTCAGAGTCAGTGATTTGGCTCACTGACTCCACAGCCCTGAAATCTAGGGGAGAATAAAGGGCCATATGAAGCAGCAATTCTCTAAACAATGGACTACGGCCCAATAAATGGTATAAATTAATCTTAAAAAAAATGTTAAAAAAAAAAGAGAAAGCACCTTGTTATGACTGTTGCAACATGTAAGCTCTCTGTTCCCTTAGTCTTAATCCACACAAACAAATGTGAGGACGCAGGCGACATGTCAGATGTGAGCCACATCCTGCAATAATGACAGTTTCCATGGAGCCGCAGCATCACAGGGATTACAGCAATGCCAAACAATGGGAACTGAAGAAGGCACCTGGGAAGGAACTTTGTGGGAAGGAAGGGGGTCTGAGACCGAACGTGTTTGTGTGTGTACAACTCAGACAGTTCTGTACTTTTATGAAGAACACGTTTATCAGACTAAGATACACGTACGTCCTGCACGGGAAAGCATTAAACTCTCCTGTTCCTGACAATAACCCTCTCGTCCTGCTCCAAAACAGCGAGCAAAATCATCAGCTGATCGCAGGGGAGCGAGATACAGAAAAAGCACTGCACAACGCTCCAAGACTCCGCAACCACCAAACTGACTCAGTCTCATGCGCTTCCTGCTAATACCCAGGATACTGGAAATATTTAACCCCTTCCTTCACAGACACTTTTCATCCCCAACTTCCAAATTAATTTTTGGCTTTTTAGCCACGACAGTTGTATTTTCAATGACACCTATCACAAGAGGGCCATTGTCTTTTTGAATTTCGCATGGTAATGCAGCACAATTAGAGAATGCATGTGGCTTGCTTCAAGTGTACAGCAAGTGTGGCCGTTATCCGTTATAGCAATTGCAATACAAAGTCATCCGCAACCTGTCCCCTGCATACATCTGTGGCATGTCCTCCAAATAACCTCCGATCCTCACAAGATCTCCTCTCTATTTCCCTCTTACTGTGTTTCCCCAAAAATAAGACACCGTCTTATATTAATTTTTGCTCCAAAAGGTGCGCCATGTCTTATTTTCGAGGAGTGTCTTATACTAGCCAAAAAAAAAACGTATTCCACTGCAGCAGCTTCCCATTATCCAGTACCGTATCCCACTGCAGCCTCCCATGTGTGCACACACACCACACACACTTTCACACTACTTCTTTCTTTGCAATTTCTTTCCTCTGCGGTGCATCACAGCGCAGGAGCCCTGGGCCAACCACAGCGCAGGAGCCCTGGGCCAATCACAGCGCAGGAGCCCTGGGCCAACACAGCGCAGGAGCCCTGGGCCAATCACAGCGCAGGAGCCCTGGGCCAATCACAGCGCAGGAGCCCTGGGCCAATCACAGCGCAGGAGCCCTGGGCCAATCACAGCGCAGGAGCCCTGGGCCAATCACAGCGCAGGAGCCCTGGGCCAATCACAGCGCAGGAGGCTACCATGGGCCAATGACCTGCGCATGGCAGGCCTCGAGGCCAATCACAGCGTCAGGAGCCCTGGGCCAATCGACAGCGCAGGACCCTGGGCCAGATGCATGCAGCGAGGAGCCCTGGGCCATCAAGCGAGGAGCCCTGGGCCAATCACAGCGAGGAGCCTTGGCCAAGTACAGGCAGGAGCAATCAGCTACTGACATTCAGCTGGCCCATGATTCCTGCCTGTATTCGCGCGGCTCAGGGGGACCGGCCAGAGTCGAGGTATCCGGTGCTCCAGATTGCGCGGAGAGGTACGAGTGCAGCCCGGCGCGGAGTGAAACAGACATCCGTCTTGTGTCGTGATTGAGAGTACGCCTATAATCGGGAGGGCCTATAGGAAGTAGCACCCCAGCATGCCTATTTGGGTCCCTATTGGGAAACAGGTATCTCTTCTTCCCACAATCACATACAAGATTTCTCCCATGCTTCCCCCATACTTGGACTCTCTACCCCAATACATCAGACTCTCGCCCACCATGGAAACATCCAAAAGGAACCTAAAGACCCACCTCTTCTGACAAGCCTACAACCTGTAGTGAGCATCAGTCCACTAAACTGCTGCACTACTAGCTTTACCCTCACCTACAGTATCCTCACCCATCCCATGTAGACTGAGCCCACGTGGACAGGGTCCTCTCCCTACCTACTGTAATCCTCACCCATCCCTGTAGACTGTGAGCCCTCATGGACAGGGTTCTCTCCCCTCACCTACTTTATCCCTCCTCTACTCCATCCCCTTGTACCCACATGTAGAAGCCCTCGTGGACAGAGTCCTCTCTCCTCCCCTCTGTATCCTCACCCATCCCTTGTAGACTGTTAGCCCTCATGAGCAGGGTTCTCTCTCTCCCGTACTGTATCCTACCCCCTTCAGTCCCTGTGCAGAGACTGTGAGACGACACTCATGGGCAGGGTTCTCTCTCCTCCCCTACTGTATCCTCACCCATCCCTTGTAGACTGTGAGCCCTCATGGGCAGGGGTCTCTCTCCTCCCTACTGTATCCTCACCCATCCCTTGTAGACAGTGAGCCCTCGTGGACAGAGTCCTCTCTCCTCCCATACTGTATCCTCACCCATCCCATGCAGACTGTGAGCCTCCAGGGCAGGGTTCTCTCTCCTCCCTACTGTATCCTCACCCATCCCTTGTGATGGAGCCAGCAGAGCCCCTCTTGTGGACATGGGAGTCTCTCTCTCCTCCTACTGTATCCTCACCCATCCCTTGCAGACTTAGTAGAGTTTCCCTCAGCGAGTGAGCAGGGTCCTCTCTCCTCCTATATAATATTTATTTGTAAGAGCATTAACAATGCTTGCACAAATAATGTTTTAATAATACTTCACTGAAAGACAATGAGAATCCTCCCCTATCTATACATGAAGATGCCAGGGATGCTATGGTGGTGGGGTTTGGCAGTGCCCACTAAATAAGATCACTAAGAAGCAGACAGCAAGCAGGCTGCACCGGACCACAAGTCTGTAAATTGCATAAGTGCAGGCAAGTGACACCCACTCGAATAGGTAAGCAACGCCAACACTGTGTATATTCGAAAATGCCATGTGCACATGTGGATTATCTGGTGAGTTTTTTATCTCAGTATTTGGAAGCCAAAACCTGGAGTGGGTGATAAATACAGAAGTGGTTTTGGCTTATAAATACTGAGCAAAAAACTCACTGAATACTCACCGTCTGTATATGGCCTTAGGTTTTGCCATAATACAGTTACTTCCAAACTTGCACTGAAAGGCTATGCTCATAATAAGTTGAGTTTTTTTTATGTAGAGGTCTTACTGAAGAGAAGAAAAAAAAAGTGTATTAAGATTAAGTGACTGACGTTTTCGTGGACGCTCAGGTAGGAGGATCGCAGTGTGTGACCAGTCCTGTTTGTTTGGCTGCCTTCACTTACTGGAGCTATAAATCTGACAAATGGTGAGGCATGGTGCAGGGTCACAGATCACCTCCCATCATGGGGATCACACATTTACATTGCTGATAACACTTTCTTTTCACCTCACTCCACATCCATAAAGGTTACTGTGATAAAGCTCCATACCCAGCACTGAAGGAAACACACTGTCTCACTGTGTAGCCTCTATAAAATGACCATCATCACTGTCAGGTCTTCGGTATGTTCTATAATATGGACATGAACGATAATCTGATTTTTCTTGGTTGTATTTACTAAATACATACACACCGTCCATACAAATTACATATAATATTGTCGTAATATTATCCACCATCGTCCTAGTAATGTCAGTCAGTAGAGCCCTGTACCACCCAACGCCCAATCGTCAGAGGCACAGAACATCCTGAACCGACTGTACCACCCGAGGAACAGGACCTCCTCACCCAGTTACAAGTAAGACTGTGCAGTCTGAGGCGCACTGTGCCCCCCAGGGCAGGACCTCATCACCGGGTACATGACTGCTGTCAGTCTGAGGCCCACTGTGCCCCCTAGGGCAGGTCTCATCACTGGGTACAGTGGCTGCTGTCAGTCTGAGGCCACTGTGCCCCCCCCCAGGGCAGGACCTCATCACCGGGTACAGTGGCTGCTGTCAGTCTGAGGCCCACTGTGCCCCCCCCCAGGGCAGGACCTCATCACCGGGTACAGTGGCTGCTGTCATCTGAGGCCCACTGTGCCCCCCCAGGGCAGGACCTCATCACCGGGTACAGTGGCTGCTGTCATCTAGGCGCACTGTGCCCCCACCCAGGGCAGGGCCCTAATCACTGGGTACAATGACTGCTGTCAGTCTAGGCGCACTGTGCCCCCCAGGGCAGGTCTCATCTCTGGGTACATGACTGCTGTCAGTCTAGGCCACTGTGCCCCCAGGGCAGGACCTCATCACCGGGTACAGTGGCTGCTGTCAGTCTGAGGCCCACTGTGCCCCCAGGCAGATCTCATCACGGTACAATGACTGCTGTCAGTTGAGGCCCACTGTGCCCCCCCAGGGCAGGACCTCATCACTGGGTACAGTGGCTGCGTCAGTTGAGGCCCACTGTGCCCCCCAGGGCAGGACCTCATCACCGGGTACAGTGGCTGCTGTCAGTCTGAGGCCACTGTGCCCCCCCCCAGGGCAGGACCTCATCACCGGGTACAGTGGCTGCTGTCAGTCTGAGGCCCACTGTGCCCCCCCCAGGGCAGGACCTCATCACCTGGGTACAGTGGACTGCTGTCAGTCTGAGGCCCACTGTGCCCCCCCAGGGCAGGACCTAATCATCGGGTACAGTGGCTGCTGTCAGTCTGAGGCCCACTGTGCCCCCCCCAGGGCAGGACTCATCACGGGTACAGTGGCTGCTGTCAGTCTGAGGCCCACTATGCCCCCCCAGGGCAGGACCCATCACGGGTACAGTGGCTGCTGTCAGTCTGAGGCCCACTGTGCCCCCCCCAGGGCAGGACCTCATCACCGGGTACAGTGGCTGCTGTCAGTCTGAGGCCCACTGTGCCCCCCCCCAGGGCAGGACCTCATCACCGGGTACAGTGGCTACTGTCAGTCTGAGGCCCACTGTGCCCCCCCCAGGGCAGGACCTCATCACCGGGTACAGTGGCTGCTGTCAGTCTGAGGCCCACTGTGCCCCCCCAGGGCAGGACCTCATCACGGGTACAGTGCTGCTGTCAGTCTGAGACCCACTGTGCCTTCCCAGGGCAGGACCTCATCACCGGGTACAGTGACTGCTGTCAGTCTAAGGCACACTGTGCCCCCCAGGGCAGGACCTCATCACTGGGTACATGACTGCTGTCAGTCTGAGGCCCACTGTGCCCCCCCCCAGGGCAGGACCTCATCACCAGGGTACAGTGGCTGCTGTCAGTCTGAGGTGCCACTGTGCCCCCCCCAGGGAGGACCTCATCACTGGGTACAATGACTGCTGTCAGTCTGAGGCCCACTGTGCCCCCACCCAGGGCAGGGTCTCATCACCGGGTACAGTGGCTGCTGTCAGTCTGAGGCCACTGTGCCCCCCCCAGGGCAGGACCTCATCACCAGGGTACATGGCTGCTGTCAGTCTGAGTGCCCACTGTGCCCCCCCAGGGCAGGACCTCATCACTCGGGTACAGTGACTGCTGTCAGTCTGAGGCCCACTGTGCCCCCCCCAGGGCAGGACCTCATCACTGGGTACATGACTGCTGTCAGTCTGAGGCCCACTGTGCCCCCCCCAGGGCAGGACCTCATCACTGGGTACAGTGGCTGCTGTCAGTCTGAGGCCACTGTGCCCCCCCCAGGGCAGGACTCATCACTGGGTACAATGACTGCTGTCAGTCTGAGGCCCACTGTGCCCCCCCCAGGGCAGGGTCTCATCACTGGGTACAGATGGCTGCTGTCAGTCTGAGGCCCACTGTGCCCCCCAGGGCAGGTCTCATCACCAGGGTACAGTGGCTGCTGTCAGTCTGAGGCCCACTGTGCCCCCCCAGGGCAGGGTCTCATCACTGGGTACAATGACTGCTGTCAGTCTGAGGCCCACTGTGCCCCCACCCAGGGCAGGGTCTCATCACCGGGTACAGTGGCTGCTGTCAGTCTGAGGCCCACTGTGCCCCCCCCAGGGCAGGACCTCATCACTGGGTTACAATGACTGCTGTCAGTCTGAGACCCACTGTGCCCCCACCCAGGGGCAGGGTCTCCTCACTGGGTACAGTGGGTGCTGTCAGTTGAGGCCCACTGTGCCCCCCCAGGGCAGGGTCTCATCACTGGGTACAATGACTGCTGTCAGTCTGAGGCCCACTGTGCCCCCCAGGCAGGGTCTCATCACTGGGTACAGTGGCTGCTGTCAGTCTGAGGCCCACTGAGCCCCCCAGGGCAGGGTCTCATCACTGGGTACAATGACTGCTGTCAGTCTGAGGCCCACTGTGCCCCCACCCAGGGCAGGGTCTCATCACCGGTACAGTGGCTGCTGTCAGTCTGAGGCCCACTGTGCCCCCCCAGGGCAGGACCTCATCACTGGGTACAATGACTGCTGTCAGTCTGAGACCCACTGTGCCCCCACCCAGGGCAGGGTCTCCTCACTGGGTGCTGTCAGTCTGAGGCCCACTGTGCCCCCCCAGGGCAGGGTCTCATCACTGGGTACAGTGGCTGCTGTCAGTCTGAGGCCCACTGTGCCCCCCAGGGCAGGACCTCATCACTGGGTACAATGACTGCTGTCAGTCTGAGGCCCACTGTACCCCCCCCCCAGGGCAGGGTCTCATCACTGGGTATAATGGCTGCTGTCAGTCTGAGGCCCACTGTGCCCCCATCCAGGGCAGGACCTCATCACTGGGTACAGTGGCTGCTGTCAGTCTGAGGCCCACTGTGCCCCCCCAGGGCAGGACCTAATCATCGGGTACAGTGGCTGCTGTCAGTCTGAGGCCCACTGTGCCCCCCCCCCAGGGCAGGACCTCATCACCGGGTACAGTGGCTGCTGTCAGTCTGAGGCCCACTGTGCCCCCCCCCCCAGGGCAGGACCTCATCACCGGGTACAATGACTGCTGTCAGTCTGAGACCCACTGTGCCCCCACCCAGGGCAGGGTCTCCTCACTGGGTGCTGTCAGTCTGAGGCCCACTGTGCCCCCCCCCCAGGGCAGGACCTCATCACCGGGTACAGTGGCTGCTGTCAGTCTGAGGCCCACTGTGCCCCCCCCCCAGGGCAGGACCTCATCACCGGGTACAATGACTGCTGTCAGTCTAAGGCGCACTGTGCCCCCACCCAGGGCAGGACCTCATCACTGGGTACAGTGGCTGCTGTCAGTCTGAGGCCCACTGTGCCCCCCAGGGCAGGGTCTCATCACTGGGTACAGTGGCTGCTGTCGGTGTGAGGTGTCCGGTCCAGCTCCGTCCTCCCGGTGTCGTGTGATGTTGCACAATCCGGGGCCGAGTCCTGCTGTCACTTGTAGTTCTCCACAATGGCGGACGTCACAGTGCTCCAGCCACACCTGGCCCGAGTACGCACTCACCTCACTCGCAGGCCGGGGTCCGGGTGTTGAAGCGGGGACCCCTGGGCAGACAGTCCCCGGTGAGCGCTTGATCACTGTGACCGGAGGACTCGCTGGATGGTCGCGCCCCCGTACACCCTCCTGTGTCTCCAGCCGCCGGCGCCGAATGTTTGTCGCCTGTCGAACTCCCGTTACGTAACACGGACAGGACGGGTACGGGGAGAAGCGCTACCGGTGTCAGGCACTTCCTTCTTTCACACTTCCGGTTTTTCCCTCCACTTCCGGTGCTGCTTGCCGTCCTGCTCCGCCCCCATCTGGGCGTTTGATATTACTGATTGGCCGATAGTGTGTGACGTGTCTGAGTGCATGACGTCATCAGGATAGAACGTCGTGTGCTGTGCGGCAGTGGCTGGGGGTGGGGCGTTCTATCAGCTGCTCCCATCATGCATTGCGAGGCGAGGGGCATGCCGGGAAATGTAGTTCTTTACAGCCGCTGGAGATTATAGACTCGCTGCATTACACCGCGTCAGCCCTGAGCTCCTCGGGTCACTGCCCTGTCACCCGGGGGCGGAGCACAGCGTTATCTCTTATATCAAGATGGCGTCCATACAAGCCGCTAAGCGGGCGCTCCGGGCACAGCTGAAGCAGAGGCTGGCAGCCCTAACCGAGTCCGAGAAGCTGCAGCAGTCCCGGGCGGTGACTCGGCAGGTGTGTGAGCAGACACAGCACTGTGTAATATGTGGAGACAATAACGGCTGAAAGTGGCTTCTGGGAGCTTATAAATAAAGTTTATTGAAGTAAAAAAATGTTGCAACCAATCAAATTACAGCTCTTATTTCCCATGTTCTTTTGGAAAATGTGACCTGTAACCTGATTGGTTGCTCTGGGTGACGTCTCTGGATATGTACATGTCCTCGTGAGGCACATTACATTACATGGACAGGGTTTACTTCAATACATGGAGTTCTGCTATTTGGGTTCATTAACCCTTTGCCCTCTCTGGCTTATAGGCTGTATTCTGTGACCGCAGAGACCACATATGTGAGCTCAGAAGACTGATAATGGAGGAGGGGCAAGCTCCCACCACAGACCAGGACACGCTGGTGGACGTTTAGTCAAGAGGAATGTCTGGTGTGGACACCCTACTATATTCAGGGGACGGGGATTACAGGGGTTGTCCGGTCTAAATCCACAACTCTATGGCCGCCCTGTCACTCCATGTGACTGCAGACTTGTGAGTCCTCACATTACACTGTATGCTGGGAGGATTCTCCAGTGTCGGAGCCGGGAACAGCGGGTATGTGATGTGTATATTCCCAACACATTGTGCCTAGAGGGGAGCGGCCTCACTCAGTGCAGGTGTACGAAGGAAGTCTGCACCCCACTAGGCGAATTGTGGCCGGAAATATACAAATCACATACTTGCAGACATGTAACTGCTGTTTCCAGCTCTGACACTGGAGAATCCTCACAGTGCATGTGATCTGAGGATTTACAAGTCTGCTGCACATACATGGACTCAGAGAGACTGTAGACTAAAGGTGCCGTCACACGCGGCAATATTGCTTGCAATTTCACTGGCAATTTGCTGGTTGCAGTGAAATCATGGACACATTGATCTATTTTGTTGCCGTGTACACAGGGGCGGACTGGCCCAGGTGGCAGGAAGGCATTTGCCCCCCAGGCCAGTGGACTATTCCCAGTTTAGGGCCGCCCCCACAGTGAGAGCAGGAGCCAGGATGCGGGAGCAGTGGAGGCTGACAGTGAACTGAACCCCCCCCCTGCTCCTCACTCGGTCTCCCTCCGGGGTCACTAGCAACCCGCCACATCACCTTGCCTCCGGGTCACATACCCCCCAATCCTCACTCGACTACAGTGGACTGCCACCAAGAGCATAACCTGCCAGTCAGCCCCTGCGTGTCCAAATGGAACAATGTGGTCATTATTTCACTGCAACCAGCAAATTGCCAGTGAAATTGCAAGCAATATTGCCGCGTGTGACAGTACCTTTATGGGTTTAGATCAGACAACCCATTTACCTTCCCGATCACTAGGGGGATCTGACCAAAGATGAGAACTTAAGGCCCCGTTACACTTAGCGACATTCCAGCAATCCCGACAACGATACGACCTGGCAGGGATCGCTGGGATGTCGCTATGTAGTCGCTGGTGAGATGCCACACAGCAGATCTAATCACCGATGCGATGACTCCTTACAGTCGTTGGAATCTGTCTCTGTCACGGGTGCAGCATGGAGATGATTGGTCGTTTTCCCTGTCACACACACCAATGCAGCACGGCCAGTAGGAGACCGCCGATAAAAAAAAAATGGTCCAGGCCATTCCGTAACGATCAGGGATCTCACAGCGGAGGACCGCTCGCTGCTACATGTCACACGTAGCGACATCGCTAAAACAGGTTTTGTGACGTTGCGGTGATATCGCTACGTGTAACGGGGCCTTAAGGCTCTGAATAGTCCCATGTGAATGGAGCCGTGGTCAGTCATGCTGCTGCTCTATTTATTTTTCCGAGAAATCAGGTGAGTGCAGCACCTGCCTATCTCCGAAGGTCCCATTATTAAAAATGAATAAAGCACCGCTCCATTCTCAGGGATATTCAGAGCCTCTGTTCACGAGATCACTACAGGTCCATGGATAGGAGATAACCTCCAAATCTGAGAATAATCCTTCAACTCATTATTATTATTTATTTAGATAGCACCATTAATTCCATGGTGCTTACATCAGATGCTGTGTCTGGAAAGGAGAAAGCGCATATAGGGTATACCTGTGTGGTCAGGAGGAGAACAAAAATAGGATATTGCTCACCTTTTCCAGGTTGTGACAGGCACAATCACACCAAAGAACATATGCGGATTTTAATCCTGATGAATGTCTGCAGCAGCTCACCTGACTTCTAAAGTGGTAAGCAGGAAAACAGTGGAATTGGGTATCCAAATCACTCTACCGCCTGAAGAAAATATTCCAAAACTCTGAAAATTTGATGGTGATTTTTTATTTTCTACACGTTTCGGGGGTACAAGTCCCCTTCTTCAGGAAAAAATCACAGATGTACCCTTTTTTATATTCGTTTGGTACATCTGTGATTTTTTTTCCTGAAGAAGGGGGCTTGTACCTCCGAAATGTGTAGAAAATAAAAAATCATCACATTTTCTGAGTTTTGGAAGTGAATATTTTCTTCAGGCGGTAGAGTGATTTGGATACCCCATTCCACTGTTTTCCTGCTTATGGTGCTGTACATGAGAGGGGTTACATACAAAATGATAGCTATAGTTTACAGTAAACAAATTCATGAGGACAGACTGGTACACAGGGAAGAGGACCCTGCTCTTGCGGGTTTACATCCTCCAGGATGTGATCAGGAAAAGACAGACACTTTACAAGGCACAGCGTGCAAAAAATGTAAACTCAATTGTAAAAACAATATTTTTTATCCTTAATTACATACATTTAAGTTAGAAAAGAAAGTTGTTTCCATAATGGACATCCACTTTACCAAATTAAAGATGAGCCCATTTTTTTCCATTCCTAATGAAGGATGTTTTTCTATTTTTCATACAATTTAAAGAGCTGTAAAACATTATCTCGTTGACATATTAAAATAATTTTTGCCTCTTTTTTTTCCATGATAATTTTTGTTATATTTTCTTACTTTTTTATATAACTTTGGTAACAAAATGAAGGGATTTGTCTGTTTTTAATATATATATTTGATCGCAAAGGACCACTGAAATGCATTTTAATCTATGTCCTCTTTTGCATTATTATTTATTATTATTATTTATTTATATAGCGCCTTTATATTCCATGGCGCTTTACATGCTAAAAAGGGCAGACTAGAACAAGTAACATGGTAACAATACAAGTAACAATAAATGTGGACAATTCATTCGTACAGATACAAGAGGGGAGAAATCCTGTCCGCGAGGGCTCACAGTCTACGAGGGGCGGGTGAGGATACAGTGGGAGGGGGAAGTTCCAGTCGTGAGGCGGTCTGGTGGCCCGGGTCTTATTGCATGTGGTAGGCTTGGCAGAAGAGCTGGGTTCATAACAATTATTTTTTATATTTTTGGGCACATTGTTTATTTCAACAAGGTTTTTTTTCACCCAGTGATTACATGATCTGTGTCTGCAGGAGGAAGGGTTATTCGCTCTTCCAATTACTAGTATTTACCCAGCTAATGTCCAGCACTGTGTATACAGTGATCAGGAAGGCAGAAATAGTTATAAACCATCTCTGACTTCTCTATGGGGAGTTTGGCCTCACAATCTCTGTGCAGTGGCATTTTAGAACGTCACTTCACAGTACATTAGGACCCTTCAGACATTCAAAGTCTATAGGTGCTCCAGAAGTATTTAAAAGGTGTTGACCACTTCTTTTTTTATTGATGACTTACCCTTAGAATATAGAATGTCATTATTTGATTGGTGCAATTTACAGAATCCCCGTAAATCAGTTGTTATTGGTGGCTGTAAGTTTACAAATGTTGCAAGAACATGGAGTTTTGTGTTTCTGGAGTAATCGGGTACTGCAGATAGACCTAATACTCATGATAGGGAGTGGAACAGTAGTTGTCAGCCATTGGCCACTATTGTTTTGACGCTGCTTCTGTGCTCTGGTAGCATATAAGAATTTTCAGCCATCGACAGTAATATCTGATCGGTGGGCGGTGCCAGGTGTAGGACCCTCTCCAATCCTATATTGACAGGTTATCATTGGAATAAGCCATCTATAAGAAAAGTAGTGTCCAACACTTTTCAGTAAATTTATTACATAGAAAAGTGGTGGAGACCTTTACAAGGCACGGAGAGAGGCTAGGTACAGTTGTACCATCTGGAATCCAGTAAGTGTGGTGCACACTGTCCTGTTAGTTAGAAAGCTACATGTGCACAATACCAGCTTGGCATCTGTCCCATTGTCCATCATTAGATGAGTATCTTTCCAAGGTTAATAGCCTGCAAACATACCTTGGGTGTCTGATACTGCAGTCATATTGCCACCCAACCTTTATACTTTACTAGTATACTGGTGCTAGGTAAATATGGACTATGGGGCAAAGTGGACATTGCGACTGCTGTGTAATAATAAAAAAGAAAAACCTTATTGTGCATTTATTCTACATTTAGGACAAAAGTTTGGTTTGCAGATTGAAATATAGTAATATGTCTTAGGCTGTGGTCACACATGCCATCAGTTTTTCTTCAGGACCGTTTTTGGGGAAAAAAAAGTGTACTTTTTTTTTTCTAAGTCCCAAAAACGGATCCGTTAACGGATGGTGCACTTTATGTGTCATTCCGTTTTTGAAGACCACTTCCCTGGGTCCAAAAACGTTGCAAGCAACTTTTTTGGGTGCAGTAAAGAAAGGATCCGTTTTTTTAACATGGGGCCCTATGGAAAAACGGATCAGTTTTTTTGGTGCCTTAAAAAAACTGATCTGTTTTTGAATGCGTTTTTTTGGAAAAAAATGACTAAGTCCAAAAAACGCAGAGCAGCACAAGAGGCTCAAAAACACCCAAAAGAAACAGATTGGATAAACGGAACACTCTGAAAAACAGATTGGCATGTGTGACCACAGCCTTATACTCTATAAGGTGCAAGGCTTCTCATGATAACATTATCTTGCAGCTTCTCTCTCACCACCGTTACCAGGCAGCCCAGCGCATTGCTGTATTTCTGAATATGGCCGACGAGGTTCAGACTGGAGACATCCTTCAAGATATATTTCATCAAGGCAAATCGTGTTTTATTCCACGCTATCAGCCTCGCAGTACACATATGGATATGGTGAGGCTCAGCTCAATGGAAGAAATCAACTCATTGCCAGTAACCACATGGAATATACGGCAGCCTGGACAGGCGGACAATAGAGAGGAGGCGTTGGACACTGGTGAGAAAACCTCTATAATGTTTTATTTAATTCCTTCTCATCCACAGTTCATGCGGTGTCACCAACAGGACCCTAACTCAAGAAATTATGGAAATCTCCCCCTCCTTCCCCTTCCATAGGCATGAGAAGTCCGGACACAGTAACATATTCTCCAAAGACCAAGCACATTTTACACCTATGTACAGGAAAAGTGATAAATGTTTGATCAATGGAAATCCCCACAATTACATGCATAATGGTCTCAAGTCCTCTCCTCCTTTTTACCTGCGGAAGGAAGGAGTTTGTGGGGGCTGACATCCGTATTGAGGTTGAGGTTGAGATCTACTCCATTCTTTGTCTATGGAATTTCCAGAGAAGGCTATGTACTCTACTTCTACATGGTGAAAAAATTACGCACTATTAGTTTAAAGCAATGTTCTCCAATCCATGGTGCCACAGCTGTGTCAGAACTGCAGTTCCCTTTGCTGAACGGTAGTTTTGCATTAGCTGTAATGTCAGTAGTGTGACAGATTACATTGTAACTGCATTTTATTAATTTTTATATACACTCCCTGACAGAAGTTATGTCGCTTATCCATGTTATGTAAATAAAAGCTTATAACCTGATGTTAAATTCATCCATTGGTTTTATACATTACTCTTTTGAAAGCTGAAACCTTCCGAAATGTGGTTTAGGTTTAAAAAATAAATTGGCATCAATACTGAAATATTGATCATTTAATGAACACAGAATGGTCAGATTTTGGCAAGACAAACGTTTTGTTGCCTGGTCTTATAATGCACCCAATCCTAGTTTACATACTCACCTGTGCTCAGTAAATGATCGGTTAATTAGTGGGTGTGTCTAAAAAGAAACCCAGCACTCCATACCTTCAATTGAAATGCAACTTGTGCTCTGACAACATGCCAAAAATCCACCCTGCGACCAAAGACTTGATTATCAAGAGGCTAAGGACCAGATCCACTGCAGAGGTGGCTGGCATCTTTATTGTGTCTCAGCATCAAATACAAAGAATTAAAAAAAGATTTGAAGAGACTGGAGATGAGTTTGACAAGCCCAGGTCCGGCAGACTCCGCAAGACAACTGTTCAGGAGGAACGTTTGTTGGTTAGAAATGTCCAAAGCAAGCCCCTCTTCCACTGTAGCAGAGCTCCAACAGGCCTGGTCACCTCAAGTCCCTGTGTCAACTAGACCAGTTTGTAGGATTCTGTCTCGAAATGGCCTCCATGGTCGAATCAGTGCCCAGAAGCCAGCACTAAACAAAAGGCAAATAAAAAACCGTGTGGCATTTGAAAAGTCCCACAGCCTACTAAACAGATGGATGCTGGAAAAGTGGCAGAAGGTGGATTTCTCTGATGAATCTTCAGTAGAATTACACCACAGCCGCAGCAAATACTGCAGGAGACCTACTGGAGCCTGTATGGATCCAAATTTGGTTGTGGAAAGATCATGGTCTGGGGTTACATTCAGTATCGGGGTGTGCGAAACATTCGCAAGGTGGAAAGCAATATCAATAGCATAAAATGTCAAAAAGTATTAGCTACCTTTTACATTCCAAATCATAAGGGGTCAAATTCTGCAGCAGGATGGTGCTCCATTTCATACATCCATCTCTACAACAAAGTTCCTCTAGGCAAAAAAGATCAAGGTGCTCAAGGACTGGCCAGCCCAGTCACCAGACATGAACATCATTGCGCATGTTTGGGGTAGGATGAAAGAGGAAGCTTAGAAGCCAAAATCAAGGAATCTAGATGAACTCTGGAAGACTGCATTCTTTGCTATTCCTGATGACTTCATTAATAAATTGTATGAATCATTGTTGAACCGCATGGATGCAGCCCTTCAAGCTCATGGAAGTACAAAATATTAAATATGACTAATAGCACCACAACTTCATTTACCAATGTTATGCAACATACATTTGTATTTTAAGTTAATTATTTGTTTAAATATCACATTACTTTCTCCTTCGCCTCATTGGGGGACACAGGACCGTGGGTGTTATGCTGCTGTCCACTAGGAGGCGACACTAGGCAGAATCTGCAAAAGAGTTAGATGGCTCCTCCTCCTCAGCATACACCCCTGGAGCAGGCATTGCCTCACCAGTTTTTGCTTAGTGTCTGAAAGGAGGCACACGTTCTTACTATCTCTCCAATTATTTTTACTTTTTGAAGCTGCTTTTTTACTTTTTGAAGGGACATGTCGACCACAGATACCTCCCCAGACACCATAGGAACTCTGGGTCGAGTTATTTTGTCTGCTAAGGGCTATTCCTTTCTCGGCCCTCCACTGTTGGAGGTGCAGGGTTAAAGTGATTTCCAGACCTGCCGGTTCTGAGGCCCGCATTCCTCCCCAGTCCCCACAGATGGGGCTCTGGGTCGCAGTAATGCTCCATGTCCCCACCGCAAGCAGCAAGACACTTGGAAACAAAAACCGGCAAAAAGGGGACCCGATCCTCGGCTCCCATGAAAAAAAAAAAAATGAAGGCCTTACATCTCCATAACCGGCACCAGGTAACATCTGGATGGCAGTATTGGGGCCCATGGGTTCAGCAGATGCCCTCCCCATTCCCCTGGCTGGGAATCTGGGTTGAGACACCAGCCTCAGGTGCCCTCCATAGCACTGTCTGGTACATGGCTTTTCCCTCGGCTGCAGGGCCCCCCCCAAGGCTGCTCGCAGCCTCTGCTGTAAAGAGCCTTTAGAGCTTACATAGTGGGATTGCATCACCGTCCTCCCCATTTCCCGTATTCATCAGGGGCCTTGGGTTGAGGACACGCTGCTTCTATGATAGAACAGACGGCACTTACCACGGTCATCTTATCCGCTCCCCTCTGTGCAGCGATTCCCCAGCAGTAGTACTGTGGGCTACAGCTCCCCAGTATCTCCGGCCTGTGCCCCCTTGCTGAGGCAGCGGTGGGGCTTCTGGGGTGACGAGCCTGCTTGGGCAGACTGGCGGTGGGGGTCCCGCGTAGCGGAACCGGCGCGGCTTGTACACTTCCGCGCCGGCCTCTTCACTTTTCCGGGGCCACCATTCACTTGAGGCCCCGGCTCCGGCCTAGCGTCCCGGGTGCCGCCCCTCCACGCCTACCGCCCGCCCTTCTGCTGATGTCAGCGGGGGTAATCCACGCCCCGGCCGCATCACAAAGGGGGCGGGTCAGGCTTCCCTGACTGCATCTTGCGCGCCTTTTCCTCAGATGGCCCGCGTTTTTCACTGGCCCGCCCTCCCACCTCTCCTCTCCACGGTCGCCATGACAGCCCTCCTTACAAAGCCCCTGCATAGCAGGAGGGGAAGAGGAGAATGTGTGATCTAATGCAGTATGGAAGTAAAAATTCAGTAGTGCAGATCACATCAGGGACCACTTAACAGCACTAAGGAACACTGCAAAGCATGATTATATTAACCCTTGCTGTTGGTCATCACAGGCATATGGAACTGGCATCGCATGTTCCATCTATGCTGTGCTCCTAGAACAGAGGGCACTTCAATCCCTTCCTGTTTTTTCTGTCATACATGGCTACAGACCGCTGGTACAAGCAGTACAGAACATCGCAGAGCATGTTCCTTTTACGCTGTATTTTTAAATCAGGAGACAATTCAATCCTCTCCTGTCTATTGTCTATGTTGCTGCGGAGCGTTCTTACCTTTCGGTGGTGCTCACCCTGCCAGGCTGGGGCCTCAAGCGCTATACAGGGACCCGCAGGTCCCACCACTGATACTTAGCACACTGCATTCCGACAAACACCTTAGCCCCACAGAGGAGACCTGGGTTGGATTATAATACCGCTAGATCAGTGATCTTAACCTTGTTTGAGGTACCCACCTCACCGTTTTTCATATGCACATTCACCGAACCCTATGCAGCCGTCACAAGTGTGTTGACCTCCATGGTGGAGGCTCCGCTAAAACCGTGAGACCAATACCTTGTACCCCTGGGGTTTTGACCAAACTCCAATTAAGAACCTCTGCTCTAGATGGACCGACATTCTCATTTCTAGACCCCCCCATCCCCCCATTGTTGGGGGAGCCCCCATAATCGGGGAGCTGGGTTGCGTCTCAAGTAACTCACCCTTGCCTGACACCAAATACTCATCCAACACTCCTCTTCCCAGACCCCCACACAGATGGGACAACGGAGTTCCGGTGGACTCACTACGAGTTTAGCTGTTAGGTTCCTTCCTCGTCCCTCACAATTGGACAGCCAGTTAAAATTGATGCAACCTACAATTACCCGACAAAATGTAAGGCGTCCCTGGGCTGTTAGCCAATCCTCTCCAGATCCCACCGCTGGATGTCTGATTGGCGGAGATGACAACCCAGTCTCACATGACGCAGGCTAAAACACTGTGATCCGCAGCCGCACGGGTAATTCAGCTAATGGTCTCTGGAATCTACGACCCATGGCATATTCCCTTCTTAGCCCCCCATTGTTGTAGGTGCTGGGCTGTAGCTAAGACTTCTATAATGCCATATTCCTTCCTCAACATCCAACTGTTGGGGACGCGGGTTGAATTTGTGACTGCACAGGCCTGACCGGCCTCCCTCCCCAGCCTACAAAAACAAAACTCTGGATCACAGAACATGTGTCCAGCTGCCAATCTCATCACTGCACCTATATTAGGTACTTGAGTTGAGATAACACTCACAAGCACTCTGCACAGCCTGTTCCAAAGCAGGACATCACAGACTCCAGCCTGTGTTAACCCAAGAGAGGGGCCCTCGGTCCTTTGTATGGCTGTAGCCCGAACCTTCTTCCCCTTCAGTCCCTTCTCGACTCGAGAGTCAAATGAGGATACTGGAAGGCCTGAAGTGCAAAAATACGAAGTTTTTGTCCCAGTCTGAGGTTGACCTTGTCTATACTTCATTTCAGGAGGTTCCCATATCCGGACGTCTTAACCACTAATGCATGATTTTCAAGGACTACTATCACAGTGTCATTTTCACTGTACACTTTGAAGGACTTGGTTGGCGGATTAACCTGCACGAGTCTAATACAATTCCCAAGCTGAGTACTCCGATTGACTACATGCTGCAGCATCACATACGGTGTCTCAGCCATATAGGACACACAGCATCGGACGAAAACAGCGGCCTTTAGCTGCAACATATATACAACTCTAGTCCAACTTTCCCAGACAAAGCATGGTTCTTCGGCTGGTTAGCCGATAGTCTTTTTCAGCTGTCTCCTCAATCCTTCTCAACTGTCAGGAGACTCCTAGACAGGATAGTGACAGCATGGAAGGCAATTCTATCATAATACATGCCAGTAGTCTCGTCCATACTCGAAGATACAATTATGACTATCGAGTAGTATGTCTAGTACTGACATTATTCAGTCACCATTGGCAGTCGAACAGGTCAGGATACAGCCAGACAATGCCACAGCTGTGGCACATGTCCACTACCAGGGTGGAACATACAGTCTCAAAGTGATGACAGACGTTCGCCACATCCTTCACTGGGTGAAATCCTTGAACACTGTACTGTCAGCTGTTCTCATTCCAGGTGTACTCATTTAGGAAGGGGTTTTTCCTAACCTACCAAGAGATGGACTCAAGGGAATGGTCCCTTCCTCTGCAGACCCTCTGCCCTAATGTACCCATATGACTGATTGGTTGTCGTTTTTAACACTTGTCGTTGTCTACCCGCTCATTTGTGAAGCGCCATGTAACCTAATGGCGTTAAATATAAATACTTTATTATTGTTTTTTTTATTAGGTCCTCCATCTAGGCTGCCACCGTCAGGGAATTACAGATGTGGACCTGACTGTGTCACGCCTCAATGCCGAGGTTCCGTTCTTCTTGGCCAGGTCTTAGGATCCGCAGTCAATAGGACAGTCGCACTAGTCTAAGACTGGACCCCTTTTTTCCGACTCCCCTATATTCCTCCCCCACTACCACCAGGATATTGCGAAATGTCAAACAAGAATGTCGCCGGATCGTTCTTATGGTCTCAGACTGGCCCAGAGGCGCTTGGGCGCAAATGTTGGCCAACCCATACCAGCAGTACCAAGAAGACTAACAGATAGTCCATACTTGCTCTCCCAGGGTCAGTTCTCCTTTAGAAGTCATCAACTCTGACCTTAATGACGTAGCCTTTGACAACTGGAACTTAACCGAAGAGTTTTTTTTCCTAGGATATTGTAGCGACCATAGTCACAGCAAGGAAACCAGCCTTATCAACGATAGGCCATCACACGTGTATTCGTTTTGTTTTTCTTTCTGCTTTGAACTCCTCTAGAGGGCATTCCCCTCGGCCCTATTTCATACAAGATCTCTGCCTCTTCCACTCAGACCTAGACTCAGGTCTGTCCTTAGGGTCCCTCACTCAGCAGGTTGCAGTCAGTTTCACCTCATTCCAAAAAAAAAAAAAAAAAAAAAAAAAAATTGCCACCAGACTTCTAGGAAATCCCTTCTTTCCAAGGATCTGCCGTTTACTTTCTCCATACAACAAACCTACACCCGTGAGATCTGAATTTTCGATCTCATGACCCCACAAGAGTCCTCTTTTGAGCCTCTATGGGATACTACCCTTAGCATTCCCATCCAAACAGTGGTAGGTTCCGTGGCACTTACTTTCCTCTGCAGAGGTAGTGGTACTTACAGCGCCCTCTGGCAATCCATCGGTTCTGGTCTTCCTCCTGGACAAGATTGTTCTTCGCTGATTCTATCCTTTTTTTCTAAGGCGGTATAATCCTACCTAAATGAAGACAGCTCTCTGTCTTCACAGTCTGAAGTCGGGCGCAATCTGCCCGCGAAGAAACTACATATGCAGGATCTTGTCAGGACCCTACGCATTTGGGTATCCGACACAGTATCCTCCGAAGAGGTCTGATTCTTCTCTTCCTTCTTCCAGAGCGCAGGAATAGTCACGTTAGTCTCTACAGCTTCTCTAACCACGGGGAATTGCCTAACCATTCAAGACGCTTATACCATCAAACCTCATGCCCTCCGGCAGGGTCATGGCACATTCTACTACGGGCGTGGGGGCCTCCTGGGCTGTTCAGCACCAGGTGTCTACGCAAAAGGGGAGTGTAGGCAGCCAAATGGCCAGCCCACACGTCATTAAGTCATTAAGTCACTACAGTGCTTGCACTCAGTTCTCAGCACACGCTGATCTAGGTAGACGCTCCTTCCAGGTGACAGCAGCCACCTGTCGGTGCATGGTTCTTCGCTGACCAGGTTCAACGTTATTAGTTCCATTGTTCTTTCCCGCCCAGGGACTGCTTTGGGACGTCCCACGGTCCTGTGTCCCCCAATGAGGCGAAGGAGAAAAGAAGATTTTTGTGTACTCACCGTAAAATCCTTTTCTCTTAGCCTCTAATTGGGGGACACAGCACCCACCCTATTGCCCTTATGGGCCTTTTCTACAGTTCTTACATAGCTTATCAGCTGTTACAGGGTTGACATGTCTACTCATGCTTGCCTATTATCACTCTGTTGACTGTTGAATGTTTCAACTTGTGCCTGTTTTGTTACAGGCCTTGTAGTACTGTAAGCCTGTTTCGTTACAGGCCTCATTATACGGTTATTGTAGTACTGTAAGCCTGTTTAGTTACAGGTCTCGTTATACGGTTATTACTCCGTTAACTCTTCACGATTTACTCATACGCCTGCTTAGTTGCAGGACTTATTGTACTAATTTTACTCTGCTAACTTTTACATGTTTTATACACTGTTCTTACCTTGTTAGCTATATCTGTTTTACTGTTATGATCTGTTAACTCTCCTACTGCTTTAGCACAAAACTGGTGAGGCAATGCCTGCTCCAGGGGTGTATGCTGAGGAGGAGGAGCCATCTAACTCTTTTTTAAAAAAAATTAAATTTTTTTTTCCCAAAACCCCCAAAATTTTTTTTGGGTTTAAACCCAAAAAAGGGGGGTTTTTTAAAAAAAAAACAAACCGGGGGGGGTTTTTTAAAATTTTTCCCCCCGGGGGGGGAAACCCGGGGTTTTGGGGGGGGTTTAAAAAACCCCCCCGGGCCCCCGTAAAATTTTAAAAAAATTTGGCCCCCCCAAAGTAACTCACCCTTGCCTGACACCAAATACTCATCCAACACTCCTCTTCCCAGACCCCCACACAGATGGGACAACGGAGTTCCGGTGGACTCACTACGAGTTTAGCTGTTAGGTTCCTTCCTCGTCCCTCACAATTGGACAGCCAGTTAAAATTGATGCAACCTACAATTACCCGACAAAATGTAAGGCGTCCCTGGGCTGTTAGCCAATCCTCTCCAGATCCCACCGCTGGATGTCTGATTGGCGGAGATGACAACCCAGTCTCACATGACGCAGGCTAAAACACTGTGATCCGCAGCCGCACGGGTAATTCAGCTAATGGTCTCTGGAATCTACGACCCATGGCATATTCCCTTCTTAGCCCCCCATTGTTGTAGGTGCTGGGCTGTAGCTAAGACTTCTATAATGCCATATTCCTTCCTCAACATCCAACTGTTGGGGACGCGGGTTGAATTTGTGACTGCACAGGCCTGACCGGCCTCCCTCCCCAGCCTACAAAAACAAAACTCTGGATCACAGAACATGTGTCCAGCTGCCAATCTCATCACTGCACCTATATTAGGTACTTGAGTTGAGATAACACTCACAAGCACTCTGCACAGCCTGTTCCAAAGCAGGACATCACAGACTCCAGCCTGTGTTAACCCAAGAGAGGGGCCCTCGGTCCTTTGTATGGCTGTAGCCCGAACCTTCTTCCCCTTCAGTCCCTTCTCGACTCGAGAGTCAAATGAGGATACTGGAAGGCCTGAAGTGCAAAAATACGAAGTTTTTGTCCCAGTCTGAGGTTGACCTTGTCTATACTTCATTTCAGGAGGTTCCCATATCCGGACGTCTTAACCACTAATGCATGATTTTCAAGGACTACTATCACAGTGTCATTTTCACTGTACACTTTGAAGGACTTGGTTGGCGGATTAACCTGCACGAGTCTAATACAATTCCCAAGCTGAGTACTCCGATTGACTACATGCTGCAGCATCACATACGGTGTCTCAGCCATATAGGACACACAGCATCGGACGAAAACAGCGGCCTTTAGCTGCAACATATATACAACTCTAGTCCAACTTTCCCAGACAAAGCATGGTTCTTCGGCTGGTTAGCCGATAGTCTTTTTCAGCTGTCTCCTCAATCCTTCTCAACTGTCAGGAGACTCCTAGACAGGATAGTGACAGCATGGAAGGCAATTCTATCATAATACATGCCAGTAGTCTCGTCCATACTCGAAGATACAATTATGACTATCGAGTAGTATGTCTAGTACTGACATTATTCAGTCACCATTGGCAGTCGAACAGGTCAGGATACAGCCAGACAATGCCACAGCTGTGGCACATGTCCACTACCAGGGTGGAACATACAGTCTCAAAGTGATGACAGACGTTCGCCACATCCTTCACTGGGTGAAATCCTTGAACACTGTACTGTCAGCTGTTCTCATTCCAGGTGTACTCATTTAGGAAGGGGTTTTTCCTAACCTACCAAGAGATGGACTCAAGGGAATGGTCCCTTCCTCTGCAGACCCTCTGCCCTAATGTACCCATATGACTGATTGGTTGTCGTTTTTAACACTTGTCGTTGTCTACCCGCTCATTTGTGAAGCGCCATGTAACCTAATGGCGTTAAATATAAATACTTTATTATTGTTTTTTTTATTAGGTCCTCCATCTAGGCTGCCACCGTCAGGGAATTACAGATGTGGACCTGACTGTGTCACGCCTCAATGCCGAGGTTCCGTTCTTCTTGGCCAGGTCTTAGGATCCGCAGTCAATAGGACAGTCGCACTAGTCTAAGACTGGACCCCTTTTTTCCGACTCCCCTATATTCCTCCCCCACTACCACCAGGATATTGCGAAATGTCAAACAAGAATGTCGCCGGATCGTTCTTATGGTCTCAGACTGGCCCAGAGGCGCTTGGGCGCAAATGTTGGCCAACCCATACCAGCAGTACCAAGAAGACTAACAGATAGTCCATACTTGCTCTCCCAGGGTCAGTTCTCCTTTAGAAGTCATCAACTCTGACCTTAATGACGTAGCCTTTGACAACTGGAACTTAACCGAAGAGTTTTTTTCCTAGGATATTGTAGCGACCATAGTCACAGCAAGGAAACCAGCCTTATCAACGATAGGCCATCACACGTGTATTCGTTTTGTTTTTCTTTCTGCTTTGAACTCCTCTAGAGGGCATTCCCCTCGGCCCTATTTCATACAAGATCTCTGCCTCTTCCACTCAGACCTAGACTCAGGTCTGTCCTTAGGGTCCCTCACTCAGCAGGTTGCAGTCAGTTTCACCTCATTCCAAAAAAAAAAAAAAAAAAAAAAAAAAAAAAATTGCCACCAGACTTCTAGGAAATCCCTTCTTTCCAAGGATCTGCCGTTTACTTTCTCCATACAACAAACCTACACCCGTGAGATCTGAATTTTCGATCTCATGACCCCACAAGAGTCCTCTTTTGAGCCTCTATGGGATACTACCCTTAGCATTCCCATCCAAACAGTGGTAGGTTCCGTGGCACTTACTTTCCTCTGCAGAGGTAGTGGTACTTACAGCGCCCTCTGGCAATCCATCGGTTCTGGTCTTCCTCCTGGACAAGATTGTTCTTCGGCTGATTCTATCCTTTTTTTCTAAGGCGGTATAATCCTACCTAAATGAAGACAGCTCTCTGTCTTCACAGTCTGAAGTCGGGCGCAATCTGCCCGCGAAGAAACTACATATGCAGGATCTTGTCAGGACCCTACGCATTTGGGTATCCGACACAGTATCCTCCGAAGAGGTCTGATTCTTCTCTTCCTTCTTCCAGAGCGCAGGAATAGTCACGTTAGTCTCTACAGCTTCTCTAACCACGGGGAATTGCCTAACCATTCAAGACGCTTATACCATCAAACCTCATGCCCTCCGGCAGGGTCATGGCACATTCTACTACGGGCGTGGGGGCCTCCTGGGCTGTTCAGCACCAGGTGTCTACGCAAAAGGGGAGTGTAGGCAGCCAAATGGCCAGCCCACACGTCATTAAGTCATTAAGTCACTACAGTGCTTGCACTCAGTTCTCAGCACACGCTGATCTAGGTAGACGCTCCTTCCAGGTGACAGCAGCCACCTGTCGGTGCATGGTTCTTCGCTGACCAGGTTCAACGTTATTAGTTCCATTGTTCTTTCCCGCCCAGGGACTGCTTTGGGACGTCCCACGGTCCTGTGTCCCCCAATGAGGCGAAGGAGAAAAGAAGATTTTTGTGTACTCACCGTAAAATCCTTTTCTCTTAGCCTCTAATTGGGGGACACAGCACCCACCCTATTGCCCTTATGGGCCTTTTCTACAGTTCTTACATAGCTTATCAGCTGTTACAGGGTTGACATGTCTACTCATGCTTGCCTATTATCACTCTGTTGACTGTTGAATGTTTCAACTTGTGCCTGTTTTGTTACAGGCCTTGTAGTACTGTAAGCCTGTTTCGTTACAGGCCTCATTATACGGTTATTGTAGTACTGTAAGCCTGTTTAGTTACAGGTCTCGTTATACGGTTATTACTCCGTTAACTCTTCACGATTTACTCATACGCCTGCTTAGTTGCAGGACTTATTGTACTAATTTTACTCTGCTAACTTTTACATGTTTATACACTGTTCTTACCTTGTTAGCTATATCTGTTTTACTGTTATGATCTGTTAACTCTCCTACTGCTTTAGCACAAAACTGGTGAGGCAATGCCTGCTCCAGGGGTGTATGCTGAGGAGGAGGAGCCATCTAACTCTTTTGCAGATTCTGCCTAGTGTCGCCTCCTAGTGGACAGCAGCATAACACCCACGGTCCTGTGTCCCCCAATTAGAGGCTAAGAGAAAAGGATTTTACGGTGAGTACACAAAAATCTTCTTTTCTGTGGGCGACAAAAGTTTTGTCTTACCAAAATCTGACTATTCTGTGTTCATTAAATGATCAATATTTCAGCATTGATGCCAATTTATTTTCTTAACCTAAACCACATTTCGGAGGGTTTCGGCTTCCAAAAGAGTAAATTATACAACCAATGGATGAATTTAATGTCAGGTTACAAGCTTTTATTTACATAACATGGATAAGCGACATAACTTCTGTCAGGGAGTGAAGGTTCATCGAATGCATTCTTCATTCCATCATTTCTAAAACCTTTTATAAGCAGTTTACAGCCTGATCCATGTTTCAGATATTTCCCTTCTGTGAGTGTCTCTACCAGTAATATAGGCTGGATGTGAGGTCTGTGCATATCCTGGGTGTAGATCATATATCATCACAGCTTCTATCATGTAATCTCCATGTCTTGTGCTTTCTTCCTTTTCTATAGACTGTTTTCTTCGCCCTTCCTTGAGATTTCATCCCTTGTTACAAAGTTACAGTATAACTACAGTCGTAAATGCTTTAAATTGTGCAGCAACTGTTTACATGTTACCAAATTATTACAGGCGGATTGGACCTTGTGCTTGTACCAGGACTCGGATTTGACTTGGAAGGTCACCGCTTGGGGAGGGGTAAAGGATATTATGACACTTTCTTAGAGCGCTACAGTCATCACCTTTCGGACAAACCATACACAATCGCTTTGGCGTTTCAAGAGCAGATTTGCGACTCCATCCCAGTAACAGAATATGATTTTACAATTGATGAAGTTCTCTCTGCTGGAGACCTGGAGACGCTAAAGAAATGACTTACCAATTTTCTCTACCACAAGTTGTTAATGTTCCAATTATGACGGTGTCTCATATTTAAAGCACCACTACAGCGGTTTTTGTTTTTTTTTAGCGCTGCGGTGATGCTTGTTTCCTGCCCCCTGTTTTATACTCCCCTTCAGGTGCTTTCAGAATCACTCTGGTCGGTCTTTTGCAGTTTTGACCTGACGACAGCTCCAGTGTTTCATGGAGCTCCAATGAAAGTCTATGGGAGCCTCCTTCTGGCTCCTCATACAGTTAAATTGAGAGCTTGTCACTTTATTTCTTACTTCTGGCCAGTCAGAACTTACAGGCATTAGATGACTGCGCAGGACCAGAGAGATACCAATAAAGGATGACTACGCCCGAGGTTGAGCATAAAACTGGGTGAGGACATAGATTTAAAGCACCACTGCTGTGGGGGAAATAAAGAAAAAAACCACAGGAGCATAAAATATTGCCTTCTCTTTGTATGAATATTTTTCATTTTCATTTGCCAACAGAATAAAGCTATGGTTTATATTCCCAAAATCTGTATTGGTCTCATCATTCTTAGTTTATGGAGGAAGATTGTGAATTCTTTATTCCTTTGTGAGTGACTGAAATTGGGATATTATTTGCTTATATGGTTGTCTGAAACTAACATATAGATGACTTCATCAATATAGGATGTGAGGAGGCCAAGACCTCGCTCCTCACTGATCATCTCATATCTGCTCTGGTGATGGCTTAATATAAATTAGGTATATAGCTGGACCAGCACAGCCCCATACGTAATTTAGTGGGTATTGAAGACTAGCTCATATTCAAGTGGGAGCTGATCTATAATACCCAGCAGCCAAAAACGTAGACAGAGCTGTGCGGGTCCTGTATAACTGAATGGGAGCTTATCTGCAACACCTGAGAGTAGCCACTACACAGTATATGGAGATGGAGAGCTCTGTGCCAGCCGCTGCTGGAGCCAGTACAACATGATCGATGGCACTGCCGGATATTGGACCCTTCAATCTAAAATTGATGAATAAGTTGGACATCAGTATTATAACCATGCTTACCACTGAGCCACCGTGCTCACCTTATGCGGCAATAGCATTGCAATAAAATATGATCAAAGCTTCATATCTACCCCAAAAAAGTATCAGTAAAAACATAGGCTCAGAATAAGCTAAGATAAGCCATCACACAGTCCCAGATCCCGAAAATTGAAAACGTTATGGGTCTCGGAAAATGGCAACAAAAGAGTACTTTTGTTTTTGTTTTGTTTTTTGACAAATTGCAGAATTTTTTTTTCACCTCTTAAGTAAAAATAAAACTCTACATGTTTGGTGTCTGCGTACTCGTACTGACCTTTAGAATAATGCTCCATTCACACTGTGCGTTTTTGATCTGTTTTTATAGCCGAAACCAGGAGTGTGTGATAAATACAGGAATGGTGATGTGTTTCTATTATACTTTTCCTCTGATTGTTCTTCTCCTGGTTTTGGCTACAAAAATTGATGAGCAAAAACAGAGCAAAAACGCACAGTGTGAATGGAACCTAATATTGCCAGGTCAGTTTTACCATATATTGAACATAGTAAGGCCCCTTTCACACTAGCGTTTTTACAATTTGCGGCAGATTTACCGTATCTGCCGCATAACAGCCGCACTTGCGGCAAGCCCATGCATTGCCTATGGGGCATGCGGAAGTGCGGTATTGCGCTGTTCCGGCAGTTGTGGCCAATTATATATTAATGTCCCCCAAACTGGTCCCCGTCTTGTAGTACTGTCCCCATCCTGGTCCCCTTCTTGAAGTAATATTCTTCCCTGGACCCTATGTGTAGTAATACGTCATCCTGGTTCCCATCCTATATTAATGACCCCCATCCTGATCCTCTTCTTGTAGTAATGTCCCCATCCTGGTCGCCTTTGTGTAGTAATATCCCCATTCTGATCCACTTCTTCTAGTAATGTCCCAATACTGGTCCCCATTGTATATTAATGCCCCCCATACTGGTCCTGTCTGGTACTAATGTCCCCATCCTGGTCCCCTTTTTGAAGTAATGTTCCTCCCTGACCGTACGTGCAGTAATGCCCCATCCTGGTCCCCATCCTATTATAATGACTCCCATCCTGGTCCCCATCCTATATAATGACTCCATCCTGGTCTCAGTTGTAATGTCCCCATCCTGATCACCTTCTTGTAGAAAAATAAAACTATATCAATAAATACATATATTTATGTAAAAAAAAAAACAATAAAAACTAAACATATTTGGAATTATTGTGCCTTGAACGACCTTATCTATAAAACTGACTCACTATTTTAACGCTTTTAGTGAACACCGTAAAAAAAAAAAAAAAAAAAAAATGTGGCAAAAAACTATGCTTTTTCATCATAATGCTAAAAAAGTAGAATTCGAAAGGGTTTGCTGAGAAACCAGATTTTTGATTCTGCGCCAATCAAGAGGAGACAATCTGAAAAAGTTCCTTAGTGATAGTATGTCATTTATGTTACATAATAATTTTTTTGTTTTTGAAGAAAAAATATACCATTAGACACGGGGCACTGCTATGGGCTCGAAGGTAGCGCCAACCTACGCAAATCTCTTATGGCTACCTTTGAGTCCTTGCACATTCTAAATAGTAAGTATAAGGAATATATCATCAACTATAAAATGTTCATTGATGATATATTTATTATTTTTGATAAAAAGATACCCTGTACAATTTCTTGGACTCAGCAAGAGTTAATAACTGGAAAATACAAACCCTGGCAAAAATTATGGAATCACCTGGCTCAGAGGATGTTCATTCAGTTGTTTTATTTTGTAGAAAAAAAAGCATATTACAGACATGCCACAAAACTAAAGTCATTTCAAATGGCAACTCGCTGCCTTGAAGAAACATTAAAAGAAATCTTGAAAAGAAATGTGCTATCCAGTAACAGTTACTTTTGTAGACCAAGCAGGGTAAAAATTACTATATTTTGTGTAAAACACCACCTCTTTGCTTTTTTATTAACAGGCATGGACTTAATGAGTGACAACCAGTACTCATCATCATCAGTCTGGCTACTTTTGAAGACCAAGCAGGGGAAAAATTATGGAATCACAAAATTCTGAGGAAAAAATTATGGATACACCCTATAAATTTTCATTCCCAAAACTAACACCTGCATCAAATAAGATCTTCTCGTTAGTCTGCATCTAAAAGGAGTGATCACACCTTGGAGAGCTGTTGCACCAAGTGGACTAACATGAGAGATGTCAATTGAAACAAAGGAGAGGATTATCAAACTCTTAAAAGAGGTAAATCAACACGCAATGTTGCAAAAGATACTGGTTGTTCACAGTCAGCTGTGTCTAAAATCTGGTCCAAATACAAACAACACGAGAAGGTTGTTAAAGGGAAACATACTAGTAGACCAAGGAAGACATCAAAGCGTCAAACCGGAAACTTAAAGGGAACCTGTCATGTGGTTTATGCCTCTCCAACTATCACTGTCTGTAGCTGCAGCTTTATATTACTATTCTAATCATCCCTGTCTGAGCTCATAGTGTAATGTGAAAGGTGAAAAAAAAAACATTTATACACTTATTTCAGTCCCCACCTTGGATGAGATGGATTGTCTGGCAGGATAATAGTTAACTCACTTTTAACTTGGATGGCTAAAGGACCTGTGTGATGTAACGATCATGTGACCCATAGTGGGCGGAGCTAAGCCAGCAAACTACTTATGTTCTATGAGAACTTAGCTCCGCCTATGGTAGTCCAATGGTTGTGACATCACATCAGGTCTCCCAACATGTTCTAGCACAAGGCTGAAATGTTAACTATTAACCTGCCAAACAGTCCCTGTCCTCCAAGCTGGGGACTGACTGCCTCATTACATAAGGAAATGTAAGTGTATAAATGCTTTTCTTTCACCTTTCACATTACACTCTGAGCTCAGACAGGGATGATTAGAATAGTATTATGAAGCTGCAGGTACAGACAATGAGAGCTGGGGAGGCGTAAACTAGCTGACAAGTTCCCTGTAAAGCAATATGTCTCCCAAAACAGGAAATGCACAACAAAACAAATGAGGAATGAATGAGAGATAACTGGAGTCAATGTCTGTGACTGAACTGTAAGAAACCGCCTAAAGGAAATGGGATTTACATACAGAAAAGCTCAACAAAAGCCGTCATTAACACCTAAACAGAAAAAAAATAAGGTTACAATGGGCTAAGGAAAAGCAAACGTGGACTGTGGATTACTGGATGAAAGTCATATTCAGTGATGAATCGCAAATCTGCATATGGCAAGGTGACGATGCTGGAACTTTTGTTTGGTGTCATTCCTATGAGATTTATAAAAATGACTGCCTGAAGAGAACACACAAATTTTCACAGTCATTGATAATATGGGGCTGCATGTCCGGTAAAGGCACTAGGAAGATGGCTGTCATTACAACTTCAATAAATGCCCAAGTTTACATTGATATTTTGGACACTTTTCTAATCCCATCAATTGAAAGGATGTTTGGGGATGATGAAATCATTTATCAAGATGATAATGCATCCTGCCATAGAGCAAAAACTGTGAAAAGATTCCTTGAAAGAAGACACTTAAGGTCAATGTCATGGCCTGCAAATATTCCGGATCTCAATCCAATGAAAATCTTTGGTGAAAGTTGAAGAAATTGGTCCATGACAAGGCTCCAACCTCCAAAGCTGATCTGGCAAAAGCAATCAGAGAAAGTTGGAGCCAGATTGATGATAATGAGTACTGGTTGTCACTCATTACGTCCATGCCTCAGAGACTGCAAGCTGTTATAAAAGCCAGAGGTGGTGCAACAAAATACCAGTAAGGCATCTGAGTGTCCTTTTCTTTGTTTGTTTGTCATGATTCCATAATTTTTTCCTCAGAATTGAGTGATTCCATAATTTTTACCCCTGCTTGGTCTACAAAAGTAACCATTACTGGCTAGCACATTTTTTTCTCAAGATTTCTTTTAGTGTTTCTTCGAGGCAGAGAGTTACCATTTGAAATTACTTTAGTTTTGTGCCATGTGTGTGATCTGCTTTTTTTCTACAAATTTAAGCAACTGAATGGTCATCCTCCGAGCCCGGTGATTCCATAATTTTTGCCAGGGCTTGTAGACCTGGTGCCTGAAACAAGTAAAAAGGAAATCATTTTCCCAGATCTAATCATATCACCTGATGAGGAAGGGAGAATTATAACAAAAGAATTCTTTAAAAGGGTGGGTGCGAATAGTTATGTCCACTATTAAAGCAGTCATTTTAACAAGTCGTTAAACAATGTACCCATTTATCAATATAGACGTATCAGGAAAAATGGTACGCTAACGAGAGATTTTCAGATTCAGGGCAAGATTTTGAAGGATAGATTCCTGGAACTGAGCTACCTGAAAAGATTGACCGAAAGAGCATATATTGATTGTAAAGATTTACCACAGAGTACCCTGATCAAGGGTACCCCTTAAGAATGAGCTAAATTTATAGGAGACACTATCCGAATCAGGTGAGGGGGGCTTGTGGGAGGAAACATGGTATCAGGTAATTAGCAGCTACAAGGAACAGCAGGGGTGAAAGAGGATGAAAGAGCACAGACATTAGACAAAACTCCCTCCACACTATAACACCTCCAACAAGATAACTATTACAATCTGCCACATTGTCATATACTGCTGAGTGAGTAATGTAATGCATAGAGATGACACGGGAAGCTTTACAATAAGTGCAGTGTTGGAATATTACCATTAGACTATAAGTCAAGCTGATATTGCTATGGAGATCATTGCAGCAATCACAGGTATATTTAACATGCACTGTTACAATGGCTTGAGTACAAGTAGATTGACAGCAAGCAGTGTTGGAATATTACCATTAAACTATAAGTCAAGCTGATATTGCTATGGAGATCATTGCAGCAATCACAGGTATATTTAACATGCACTGTTACAATGGCTTGAGTACAAGTAGATTGACAGCAAGCAGTGTTGGAATATTACCTGTATGAAGAGAAGAGAGGACGAGTGTTAGTCAACTGCCATGAAATAACTGCATCCACTTAGCATTCAATGCCACTTTGCATGAGATGCCACACGTGTCTGACCCCCCACACGTGTACCCCTTAAGAATCAAGGGGAAAGATCTATAAATGATCGTCATACCACTAATTTTGTCACATTTTCAGCTCAGAGTAAAGAAATCAAAAGTATAATAGAAAAACATTGGAGTATTCTTATGATGGGAAAATATTACCAGATAAATCCGTGGTGACATTTAGGAGAGCTCCGACTTTAAAACATATTCTGGCACCCAGTAGAATCAAAAAGAATAAAAATAAAAAAATGTAATGAAATGACAGACCGAAGATCCATCTTGACATGAGGATCCTTTAAATGTCGAAAGAAAAATTGCATGTGCTGTTTATCGATTAGTAATAATATAGACACTTTTTAGTCTAATAACAACAGTGCCATTATGAAGTAATTGACTTGTTTTGAAGGTGTTTTGGTCTTCTGCCTTCACGGACTGATCCTTTGTGTGGGTGGTGCAAATTAAACATCTTCCGCCAGCCTGGCCGAAGGTCCACCGATGCAGCCAGGTAGAGACTCGGGTTCTGCGGTTGGCTGGTACCGGCAATGAATGAGGGTGGTGCTTCACTGAAGTCCTTGGTTGATTCGCTAATTCCCCTCCCAAGGTCTGCGCAGCCAGTTCAAAACCTCTTAAGCCCCTGTCACACGGGGCCACATTGCTGCTGATTACATAGGCAACGTGGGGGCATGGCCTATCAGTAACGACATCGCCCCTACGTCGCCTCATGTAAAGGGGGCATGTCGGCGTTGCTGGGTGGTTGCCTGTTTCAGAGCAGTGCACTGAAACCCTGCGACCATCATGGGGCGATGTGTGCACATCGCCCCATGTAACTGGGCGCTGGCGACCTGTCAGGCGATGGGAGCCATAGGTTCACATTGTCCTGCATCGTCGCTGGGGTTTCCAGACACCCCGGCGGTGATGCCGCCTGACAGCTCGCCGGCGCGGGGCTGGAGGTGTCGCACCATGTACACGGGGGACGGTGACGCTGGCGGGGCGCCAAAAACATGCGCGCATCCGCCAGTCGCCGCCGACATCTCCAGCCCCGTCGCCAGGTGTGACAGGGCCTTAACAGTCATTTCCTGAGCTGTGACTGCGGTGATCTTAATGAGCTCTTTTTGGTAAAGCCCTTGATTATAACCCATCCTTAACCCTCTCTATAATGGATCTACAATCCCAGCGTAGAATCCCAGCTGTCTTCCCTCAGGGAAACAGGGGTGTGGTACTCTCTTTTGATGTAAAAATTATTTATTTTCCTCCACTGTGCATCTTAGAAAAAATTTGTCCTGAGACCAAAATGAGAGAGTTAAATTGTGAGTAACATGAGAAGTATTGTTGCATAAAGGCAGAAAGAGCTATTTGGTTTAATGGTAAGAATTCAGGTTTTGGGAGTAGATAAGGAGAAATTGTGGGAGTTCAATGCTGGAGAAGGTTTTAATCTTTTTATTTTTTCTTTATTCCTTTTTTATTTTTTTGCTCAATTGTGTATATTTATTAAAGGTGACTGATTTAGTTATAGAGAATTTTATATGTGTTTTAAATAAGAAATTGTTACATTTTAGCAAGTAATCAGCAACATTTATTTTCAACCCAAGGGTGTTGACATGGATCAACCGGAACTCACATTACTGATGGTATTTTGACCTGTGATGTCACATTATATCTTGTATATAACTAATGTCATAGCCCTGATGAAGTAGCAAGTCAGCTACGAAACGCGTCGGCATGATTAAAGCTTTTTGAAAGTGATTCGTAATGTCTCCTCTTGGTTGGCGCGGAATCAAAAACCCGGTTTCTCAGCAAACTCTTTCGTACTTGAACTTCATGGGCATCCGCAGCAGCCATTTTCATTATAAGTGGCTTAAGTTGGTTGTGACTCACACAAACAAATAAGGTGAGTTGTACTACCTTGGGGCACTCCAGTTATCACAGTTAACCTTCCTAGCGGTATTCCCGAGCCTGCCTCGGGGTTAACATTCACTGCCAGAAGCGGTAACCCCGAGTCAAGCTCGGGCCTTCCCGCGGTCGCGGCAGATGCGGTGAAAAAACCGCATCTGCCGCGATTGCCGCATAGCCGCCGCACTTGCGGCGCGGTTGCGGTAATCGCCATAGTAAGTATAGGGGGACTTGCGGCAGGTGCGGCAAGTGCGGTTTTGCACTTGCGACAGGTGCGGCCGCGAAAAAACCGCACTTGCCGCACCTGCCGCAAGTCCCCCTATACTTACTATGGCGATTACCGCAACCGCGCCGCAAGTGCAGCGGTTATCCGGCAGCTATGCGGCAATCGCGGCAGATGCGGTTTTTTCACCGCATCTGCCGCGACCGCTGGTAATGTTAACCCCGAGTCAGGCTCGGGAATACCGCTAGGAAGGCTAGAGTCTTCTTTGATCAGGTAATTACTAAGAATTGCAGGCCTACTGTACATAACACCAAATTTCCATGTCAAAAAATGGTACCCGCTTTTAGCACAAAATTCCTGACATAATCATACCGCCAGGGAGGTTAAAGCCCCATGTGTGCTCCCATCTTTTTTAAAAAGTAGAATAAAACACGATCATAAAGTCACATGTAAAAGAAAAATGGTATCCGTGAAAACATCGTGCCCCTCAAAAGATAAGCTACAATACAGCTCCGTCAATAGAGAAATAAAAAAAGCTACAGCTCTTACCACATAATGAAGCAAAAACAATAATTGTTTTCTATAAATTTGCTTTTATAGTATAAGAGTGGCAAAACATAAAAATATACATAAATATGCTATCACTGTAATCCTACTGATCCGAAAAATTAAGCTATCTTATCACTTTTACTACACGGTGAATGGTGCAAAAAAAATCCTGAATTGCTGTCTTTTTGTTCATTCTGCCTTGTAAATCTAAATAGAAAGCGATCAAAGAATATATGTCCATAAATAGTACTAATAAAACGTTAACTCAAGCCCTCACGTGACTGTTTACAGAAAGACAAAAAAAGTAGTGCTCCCAAAATAAGCCAATGCAAAAACTTTATTTTGTGTGAGAAAAATAAAAAAGCTTTTATTGTGTGATACTAGCCAAACATATAAACACTACAAATCTGGTTTAGCTGAATTCATACCAACCTGAAGAATAAAGCCTCCTAATCACTTATACCACACGGTGAAAGACATAAGAAATTAATAAAAGCAATTCTTGACCGGCTGTTGATTTGTTTATTCTTCCTCACAAAGATCGCAGGAAGGCTCGGCTCACATTTATCAGCTCATCTCCACGCTACATTGGGTTTCCATGTAAATCTCTGAAATATGTGATTCAGACCATGCTTCTGACAGAAGATTCCCTATAATGAGAGAGAGGGAGTCATTTTGGAGTCTCTATGTCCTATGATCCAGTAATATCCGTCTTTTTATTTGTGCATGAAAGCACGGTCAACCTCAACTTTGTGCACTTCTGAAAAGATATTCACCACTGAGCAGAGGCCAGATGGAGTGCAGAGTAATTCTGCTGCCTCATTATAGTGAGTGAATCCCTTGGGGGTTTAATCAGAATCACGTCATTTGGAGATTTAGATGGAACCCCCATGTAATGCTCAGTGTAAAGCACAGCATGAATGTGCTAAAAATGTTATGTAAAATGTTCTCCAAAAAAAGTCACTTCAATCCACACAAAAAAACAACTGCCCGCTCGGGTCCGTCATCTTGTCAATGGAAACATAAGGGGCATCCACGTTACTGGTAGCACAAAGGCTCTGGAAAAACGCCAAAAAGAAATCCAGCAATATCTGTGTTCCCAAATCCAAATGCCTCCTTCCCTTTTGTGCCCCACAATGTGCATATACTACAGTTAGCATCCACATGTTTGCCATTTCTGTAGTAATGACAGCCTGCTTAATTTATGGGATGCCTGTCTTTAGAAGCACAACCTGGGCATAGTTTATGGGCACTACAATGTGCGAGCACTACAATGTCAGATATGCAATTTTCACTCATCAACATTAATTGCTGCTTGTTTCTGGAAATCACTCATGGAGTCAAAATCATCAGTACACCTGTAGATAAATTCCCAGAGGGGTGTAATTTTGTAATTTCCCAATTAGAGTCACTTGAGGGGGGATTCTGCTCTTCTGGCACTTAGGGGCTCTGTATCTGGAGTCCACAAACCATTCTATGAAAATTTGTTCTCCAGAACTAACAAAGCAATCCTTTCCTCCTGAGACTCGCCATGTGGCTAAGCAAACTGTACAGTCACATGTGGGGTATTGCCACGTTCAGAAGAAATTAGGTGAAAAATTTTGGTGCCTTTTTACCCATTTCACTGTGTGAAAATATAGCATCTGGGGCTACGGTAAAACAAACATTTTTGAGTAAAAATGTATTTTTTTTCACCACCCAATGGTTTAAAATTCTGTGACACACCTGTGTTGTCAATATGATCGCTGCACCCCTAGATCCCACTGTGAGGTGTAGTTTGTAAAAGTGGTCACTTAATGGGGGTATTCTGTCCGGGCACCTCAGGGGCTCTGTCTATGTGACATGACACCCGCAAACCATAACAGCAAAAATCTGCTATATAATATAATGCCCCTTACCCTCTGAGCTTTACACTGGGCCTGAAAAGTAGTTCCTGATTACATATAGGGCATTGTTGTACTCAGGAGAAATTGCACAATAAATTGGAAGATCCTTTTTCTCCTAGTTCCCTTGCAAAATTAAAAATTTGGAACAAAAGAAACATGTTTATGATGGAAAAAAATATGTTTTTATTTTCACGGCACAACGTTATGAAATTCTGGGATGCACCTGAGGGTACAAAGTGCTCAGTGTACCTCTATATAAATTCCTTGAGAGGTGTAGGTCCAAACTGGGGTTATCTGTAAAGGGATTTCACTGTTAAGCCACATCAGAGGCTCTGCAAACATGACATGTATTCCAGCCAATTTTTCCCTCCATAAGTGCACTCAAACAGTGGTTTTCCATCACATATGGGGTATCGCTGTACTCAGGGGAAATTGCACATCTTATTTTATGGTCCATTTTTTCCTGTTATCCCTTGCAAAAGGTAAAACTTTGAGGTAAAATCAAAATTTTTGTGGGGAAAAATGTGTTTTTTTTAATTTTCTTTGCTCAACCTTATAACATTTTTTGAAGAACCTGGGGTTCAAGGTGCTGACAACAACTCTATATAGATTGTGAGGGATGTGGTTCTAAAATGGGGTCACTTGTGGGGGGTTTCCACTGTTTAGGCACATCAGGGGCTCTACAAAGGCAACATGGTATCCGCTATCTATTTCAGCCAATTTTGTGCTCCAGTAGTCTAATGGCCTGCTATCATTCTCAGTCCTACCATGCGCCCAATCAGTAGATTTCCACCATGTATGCGGTATCTGCGTACAGAGGAGAAATTGCACAACAAATTGTATTGTCTGTTGTCTCCTGTTACTTTTGTAAAAATGCAAAATTTGGGGCTAAGGTAATAATTTGTGGGAAGTAGAAATATTTTCATTTGTTTTCTTACACGTTGCTTTAATTTCTATAATGCTCCTAAAGGATTAAGAAACTTATTGAATGTGATTTTAAGCACTTTGAGGGGTGCAGTTATTAGAATGGTTTTATATACCGTATATACTCGTGTATAAGCCGACCCGTGTATAAGCCGACCCCCCTACTTTTGCCCCCAAAATCTGGGAAAACCTATTGACTCGTGTATAAGCCGAGGGTGGACCCCAGCACAGGTATACAGCCCCCAGCAGTGTGGTATACAGCAGCCTCCCCAGTGGTATATACAGGCCCCAGCAGTGTTACAGCAGCCTCCCCAGTGGTATATACAGCAGCCCCAGTGGTAGTATACAGCAGCCCCAGAGGTATTTACAGCAGCCCCAGTGGTAGGATACAGCAGCCCCAGTGGTAGTATACAGCAGCCCCAGTGGTAGTATACAGCAGCCCCAGCAGCCCAGAGGTATATACAGCAGCCCAGTGGTAGTATACAGCAGCCCCAGTGGTAGTATACAGCAGCCCCAGTGGTAGTATACAGCAGCCCCAGTGGTAGTATACAGCAGCCCCAGAGGTATATACAGCAGCCCCAGTGGTGTATACAGGGCCCCAGTGGTGTATACAGGGCCCCAGTGGTGTATACAGGGCCCCAGTGCTGTATACAGGGCGGGCCCCAGTGCTGCATACAGGGCGGGCCCCAGTGCTGTATACAGGGCCCCAGTGCTGTATACAGGGCCCCAGTGCTGTATACAGGGCGGGCCCCAGTGCTGTATACAGGGCAGGCCCCAGTGGTGTATACAGGGCGGGCTCCAGTGGTGTATACAGGGGCCCCCCTTCCCCCTTGCTGTCAGCCACCTGTAAAGAAATAGATCATTATACTTATCCCTGTCCTGTCGCTGCCGCCGCTCCCTGACAGCGGTGTCATATACACCACTGTATACACCACTGGGGCCCTGTATACACCACTGGGGCTGCTGTATATACCTCTGGGGCTGCTGTATACTACCACTGGGGCTGCTGTATATACCTCTGGGGCTGCTGTATACTACCTCTGGGGCTGCTGTATACTATCACTGGGGCTGCTGTATACTATCACTGGGGCTGCTGTATACTACCACGAGCGCTGTATCTACTGGGCTGCTGTATACTACCACTGGGGCTGCTGTATACTACCACTGGGGCTGCTGTATACTACCACTGGGGCTGCTGTATATGACGTCATTGCCTGAGCCCGCCGGTCACAGCAGGAAGAAGCCGGATGAAGACGGAGGAGCGCGCAGTGTCGGAGAGCGGCGGCGACAGGACAGGGATAAGTATAATGATCTATTTCCTTACAGGTGGCTGACAGCAAGGGGGAAGAGGGGGCCCCTGTATACACCACTGATGGTATATGACTCGTGTATAAGCCGAGGGGTCCTTTTCAGCACATTTTTTGTGCTGAAAAACTCGGCTTATACACGAGTATATACGGTATATACATATACCGTGCCATGAAAAAAAAGCGCTGTTTTTTCACATTACTTCAACGAAGTTAAAGGGAACCTGTCATCTAGTTTATGCCCCCCAGCTATCACTACCTGTCCCTGCAGCTTCATAATACTATTATAAGCATCCCTGCTTAAGCTAATACTGTAGTGTAATAGTTGATAAAAATCATTGTCAGATGTTAATTAGGCAGTGTCTAGTCACTCTGGGCGTTCTGTTGGTGTCCGTGGTTGCCTTCCTTCCGGGATGATCACGCCCCGGTGGGTTTGATAACCTCATGTCTAAACACTTTGTCCCCCTCTCTCTCCCGCCCGCCTAACTTTGTTTCCGATCCTGCACACTGCGCTCTTCTTTTGGGTGTAATTTGCCACCTTCATCAAGCGCAGTTTCTTTGCTCCCAATGAGTTATTTTAAGTTGAACCTATATATGGGCAATATTTCAAAGGCTAACACCACGCTACAAAAATAATTTTTAGCCAAATTTATGGTATAAATTTTTTTTTTAAATTAAAGCATAACTTTTAAAAAATAATATATAAAGAAATAGTTAAAAACAGAGAAACACCATGACAATACATCAAGGGGTACCAAACCCACTAATTATGCACTTGGACATAAGAGAAAATACATCAAGAAAGGTATAGACAATGGTACACCACCGTTCAAAAGTTTGGGGACATTTAGAAATTTCCTTATTTTTGAAAGAAAACCACATTTCTTTTAAATGAAGCTAACATTAAATGGATCAGAAATATACTCTTTACATTGTTAATGTGATAATTGCCTATTCTAGCTGCAAACGTCTGGTTTTTAAAGCAATATCTACAGTACGTAGGTGTATAGAGGCCCATTTCCAACAACCACCCCTCCAGTGTTTTAATGGTATCTTGTGTTTGCTAACTGTGTAAGAAGGTTAATGGATGTTTAGAAAACTCTTGCACAAGTATGTTAGCACAGCTGAAAACAGTTTGGCTGATTAGAGAAGCTATAAAACTGATCTTCCTTTGAGCAACAGTAGTTGAGAATCTGGAGCATTACATTTGGTTGTTCTATGAAACTCTCAAAATGACCAGAAAAAGATAACTTTCATGTGAAACTTAACAGTCTAGTCTTGCTCTTAGAAATGAAGACTATTCCATGCGAGAAATTGCCAAGAAACTGAAGATTTCCTACAACAGTGTGTACTACTCCCTTCAGAGGAAAGCACAAAAAGAGTAGAAACAGAAGTGGAAGGCCCCGCTGCACAACTGAGCAACAAGACAAGTACATTAGAGTCTCTAGTTTGAGAAATCGATGCCTCACAGCTCCTCAACTGGCAGCTTCATTAAATAGAACCCGCCAAAGGTCTGCTATGCTGTAATTGCTGCAAAAGGAGCATTCTTTGACAAAAGCAAAGTTTGAAGGAGAAAATTATTATTTCAAATAAAAATCATTATTTCTAACCTTGTCGATGTCTGGACTATATTTTCTATTCATTTTGCAACACATTTGATAAATAAAATTTTCATGGAAAACACAAAATTGTCTGGGTGACCCCAAACCTTTCAACGGTAGTGTACATATGAAATGAATTATTAAAAGAAATACAAATAGGAGACTGTTTAAAAAATATTCAGGTGTTCAGAGAAAGAAAAACACAAAGTGTAAGTGCAAATAACAGATTAAAAGGCAAACATATCTACCCTTAAGGGCATCTAAAACCTTTGAGAATATTCCTTCGTATAATATAGTGACAAAAAAATGTATGTGATATATGGTGCTAAAATGAACAAACACACTCCCTATGTATCACCACTAAAAAGTTATATATTTATTGCACAAGTCCCATATGTACAGAAAAAACAAAATATAATAAAATTAGAAAAATGGGAAAAAGAAAAAAAAATAAAGAAAAAAATTGAAAAAATTATATGAACAAGAACGACTTCCTCTTTCCAGGCCACAGATTATAGACAAAAAATAAAAAATCTTTATAGTTTGGCCCCCACAGTCTGGTAGTCTCAATGTATTAGGAGTACAGTACCTACACATGGGGCTGCATGATCCTGAAAATCCTGAGTGTTATACAACGCTGCCCAACAAAGCAAATTATATGCAAAAGGACAAATACCAAGATACCAGAATCAAAATATATAGTATAATATAACAAAAATCTACTGGCCTTGCCCAAATGGGATCAGAGAAAGAGGTATAAGAAAGGCGTCCAGATCAATCTCAGACTACTACAAGTAAAGTGCAAGGTTATGAAAATAGACGGTCCCCGGAGATGTGAGGTTACCCTGACGCATTTCGCTGAGGATTTTTTTGTGATATTTTAAGTGCTGAATATAGGCAAAGATGGCAACACTTGAAATATAAACAGATCAATCTTAAATAAGCCAATAAAGAACTACACAAAGAAAAAGAAAGCGGGCAAACACATTATAATTAAAAAGGCCAAAAAACAGCCACAATACAAAGACCACCTAGAACTGATAAGACAGCACAAGGCTGACCTGTCTGCCAAAAAAAATATAAAGAAAAATAGCTATAGCTCAGTGTGTTTGGATGGAGGCGTCTCTGAGCCGAAATGTTCACACCTGTGTTTTGCACCTGTTTTCTTTGCTCCCAATTAGTTATTTTATTTGCTCTTTTTTTAAATCTATTATAAATGCACTTGCCTGTTTGTTAGATTTTTTTGTTTTCCACCTTGTAGCTGGAGTTTAGTAATTCACTGATGTTTTCACCTGATTCCTCAATTGCAACTCATTAAAAAAAGTCACAACATTTGGCTCTTGTCTCCCCTTGTGGTGTATTTCAGAATACGCCGAAGATTTGATACATTTTTTTGTAACTTTTGGCACCAAAAGTTTCAAACTCCGTTCATGACAGTTATAACCTTGCAAATGATCCGTGTATCCCTGGGCAGGGCACACCAACCATTTTCTAGTGAAATTGCACACCAGTTTCTTTTTTTGGCAAAAAATAAATCACTTTATTAATTAAAACATATTGTACATTAAAATACTTTCCAATACCATTTACATAAACATGTAAAAGGGTACTCAGTCCCTTATTGCACTTATTACAGGGTTGGCATTGCATTACACAGGGAACCAAGCATTCATTTGCGTGTGAATATATATAGCACCATCACTTCTGTATACTTTTGAAAGTTTCCCAAAGCTTCCTGGGAATTAATATCCCTCCTGTGTTTTAAGCAGTCCAGCTGCCCCTAACCACATTGAATCAGGATAAAGTATATCTTACACCATACCTGGTACAAATAGTGTCCTGTGCTAAACCACACTGGTCCACCTGCTGCCACTGTATCCCCGTCTGATGTCCACCGCCTACATACGTTTCAAAGTTGGTAAAAACGCAACCTCTTCCTCAGGGCGCGCATTTTGATGATTTTTTCACCATAAATGGAAACTAATAATGCAACAAGGGAAAAAAAGGAAAGTGACCAAACCCCTTCACGGCCTTGAATGTAACAGTACATCCAAGGTCATCTTCCTCCCTTTGATGTGAGATCACGCACTAAGCTCACATCATTCCCTGCAAATGTAAGCTGACTGAACTGGACCGAACAGATCAGTGATCCAAACCAGCACTGTTAACCCTTTAGATTCCACTGTCAATAACCTGACAGCACGATCTAAGCACCACGGTGGGGCTCACGCTATTCCCTGCCGGCATCGGTGGCCCAGTGACACAATCACAAAGCCTCAATGTGCTGCGATGACAGCACAGGGTTAGCTGGTGACCCCTGGTGCTGTAATTCAGGAAAAAGGGGAAGAGGAAACTGCTCACCCTCGCCTCTGATCGATCTGATACAGGTGCTCGGCAGCGGCCGGTGTCCGCCTAGTTCATGACGAAACAGTGGAAAAGCCAGCACCAATCCAATATAAGTGACAATTCCTTTATTTAATTTCTTCACATACAGTAAGATAAAATGCATCTTGTCAGGCCAAAGCCATGTCATGACATGGCTTCGCTTGACAAGATGCATTTTATCTAACTGTATGTGAAGAATTTAAATAAAGGAATTATCGTTTATATTGGATTGGTGCTGGCTTTTCCAGTGTTTCATCATGACCCCTGGTGCTGTCATGACTCCTGATGAGCACAGAGAGAGGGGTACTCGGGACCGGGATGAGTTTGTGGCTGTAACTGGGAATCATGAGTGGTCGGTTTCCCGATTCCGTGCCCTGGCTCTCATTGTGTGGGAGGGAAGGGGGATTTAGGGAAAGGTCCGTGACGCCACCTGTGGATCCTGGTAACGATGATACCAGCGCTGCAGGCCATCCACTGAGGTGATGGGATGCAGCTTAGTGTAGTACAGCTCCCCACAGGTGGAGCTTACCTCAGGGCAGCGAGGATGGATGAGGGGAGTCGTTGTTCTTACCCTTATGATGCTGAGGCCCACTGGCATCGGCGGGAAGAAATGACAGACACCGATTCAACTCCAACATATTTTACTGGTACCGGCAGATGGTATAGTACACAGTACAGTTTGGTAAAATAGTGAGGTAGCTGCAGGTTCAGGGTGCCCCCATGGAGTCTGTGGATGTTTCCTTCCTAATGGCTTTCGGGGTCTCAGTCCTTTTTTTACTCTCTCTCTCTTTACCACCCTTAGGCAGAGCGTCCTCGCCGATCCCTTGGCCTGTTACGGATAGGTGCGTTTGTCCCTTTACCGGTACGGACAGGAGCGATGGAACTTGAACTCTCGCGTCACCGGAATTCGGGCCCCGGTACCTATCAGTGTCTTGGGCTGATTATGGGACCGAAGAGGAGTTACCGTTCTGTGGTGCTATGGCTTCTGTGGATTGGTCCCTTGGCTCGTCGGTTTATGGTCAGGGATAGACCAGTGACTGCCTCGGCTTCCGTGTTGCTGGTGTTGACCCCAGACGTTTCCAGTCGGCTCCAACCGGTTCTGAATTGTCTTCCTCTGTTCTGGGTCCCCCTCTTGAACAGAGGTGCCCTCCTGTCAGCAGACCTGTCAGGCACATCCTTACTGGCTGCCTTCCCAGCACTGTCTCCTACTAAACTCTCACTTGCTTCTGGTTTCCCACTCTAACCTAGGCTCCACCCCCTGGGACTTACTAAATATCCAGTCCCACTATCCTAAGGGGCCTAGTGTTGTGTGTTAGTACAGACTTCATAAGTTAAACCCCGAACCCACAGCTACAGAGGCACTACACCTGCTATTCGGGGTGCAGTACCTCCCTTTGGCGCCTTGGTGAAATACACCCATCAGCGGGTGTTTAAACCAAACCGGGTGTGAGTTGAAATTTTTATTAACATGTCACCTAGGTAACTTTCAAACCAAACAATAGCATCATGAATACTTTATGATCTTCCCTTGCGGGAGGTACGGTGCTTTCAACGTTGCCATAAACTTAAACAATATTTGTCCACAACAGCCCAATGGGAACCGGGCATCAAGTTTCTGATTCAATGTTCATCACGCTTTGCATTTAAACAGTTCACATGAGTCTCATGTGCTGCAAGAAAAGGCATATATAGTAACTATATATATTGCATCATGTAACTTTATGCATTGCTATGGCTCACCCGAATGGCGAACCACCCTCGAGGGCCTGCGTGGTGCTCATATGTGATAGGATCTCCACAATATAGGTCCCTGTCTGGGTGGCCCTGGAGAAGGTGGGACTCCACATCCCTCCGTCCAACAAAGATCTCTGAGTAAAGCCCCTCCTCCCGGACAAAATCATACCCGGTGCTGAGGTTGAAAATGGTCACTACCCCCTTTTTGCGCTGGTCGAGTGGTTGCAGGGGTTGGTTGCGGGCATTGATGCGAGCCTGACGGGTCTCTAGTTCGTTGGTCCACCAGGCCTCACGACGCCTGTGCCGCTCAGCCTCGTCCAAGTTTGGTGAGGTGAACCATAGACAGCCCACCGGTTGCCAGGACGATGGTCGCTCAGTTGAAGGCTGTACTGTACTCCTTCCTGCAGCTGTGATCTGTAACACTGGTACTGGAGCCCTCCATAACTCGCGGGGCCACCTTGGTTTGAGTGGCTACCGTCAACTCCAGTTCCGAGTCTCGTTGTTTGACCTGCTGCTCCACCCACCAGCTTCTAGGACCATCTCAGCACTCCAATGCCGGATGGTCCACTCTGCAGTCTCTTGCAGGCGAACCCGCAGGTCCCTTAACGCTGTTCCCCAGAAGACGAGATCATCGCCCACGGTTTCCAGCGTCGGTATCCCCGGGGCAACTTGCTCAACTCTCATCTGCTCCTCCACTTCTCGGATCAGGCCAAAGATCCTGGGTGCCGCTGAGGTGGTCGTCAGGGAGGGGGTACTAGGATACCAGGACAGATGGTCACTTTGATGGGGGATCACGGCTGGTCGGTTCCCGGTTCCGTGCCCTGGACCCTCAATGGCGGGGATGGTGCGAGGGATGATGATGGATGGGGGAATGATAACGCGACGCCACCTGTGGTAACTGATAACGTGGATACCAGCGCTGCAGCTTGCCGCTGAGGTGATGTAGGTGCAGCTTGGGTGTTACAGCTCCCCACAGGTGGAGCTTTACTTCAGGGCAGCAGGGATGGATGAGGGGAGTTGTAGTAGCATCTCTGCGGTGAACACTATGGGCAGCAGCGGTGAAACAGGCACACACACAATAGTCTTTGTTTCGGTACCGTTTACTGATGTCTGGTAACAGGTACAGTCCAGGAAGGTAACCAGGTCCTCGGTGCAATTTGGGACTTTCACCTTGGAGAGTTGTGAGGCCTCCTCTGTCACTGTGTACTGTGGTTTGGGGTAAGCTCTGCCTATAACTGACCTCGCCGCTCCTTCTCCCTCTTAGGGTGTTACTCTGTAACCGACTATGAGGACCTCCCTATTCTCCTTTTGGGCCCCTGGTCCTGTGCTTGGTCAGGTTTGAGTGTCTCTTAATTTGTCACCTCAGGGGGATTAGTTCCTCCTGGTCCTTCCAGGCTTTTCCTTCTACAATGGATGATTAGCAGTGTCAGACTCTGGTGTCCGGGTGAGCTAAAAGGAAACCTGGTGTGTTCCCTTCTTCTTTTCTCCTGCTTCCTCCACTGGCCTCCGACCTTCTCCCTAGGGTGCAGTACAGCTGGGTCAGTGTTCCCTGGTCCTGGGCCTGGCTTGATCCCAGCGACCAGCTCTTTCATTCTACTCTCTCCTCTGCTCACTGCAGACTAACTGGAACTGAACTGAAACTAACTGACTCCTCCCCTCAGGCCTGGATCTTTTATAGGGGATCTGGCTTAAGGTAGCCAGTGGGGCTCCCCCTCCAGGTATGGGGTGGACGGTGTTGTGTGCTGTGTGTACCAAAGTGTAAATCCCTCCTTGCACCGGTGGGTCCTGTGGCAATCCCCAGAAGGGGTGCCACATTCCGCCCTAGTTACCCTCAGTCCTCCAGGACTGAAACATTTTTCACAAACATAACATAACATAAATATTTACATTTAAATTTGAACAGTCTCAAAAAAAAAATTACAAAAACCAGGGAAAAATAGGAAAAACAGGTAATCAGTCCATACAGCGCAAGTCCATCCGCTGCAGGCTGTTTAAAATATTTTTGCCACCACCAGTCCTGTGGCTATGGTCCATTTTTAAAATTAGAAAAAGCAAATTCAAAAAGTCCAACAGGAAAAGTTTCTGTAGGCTTAAAAGTTCAAAGTTACACAACAACAAACACTACGGGTGCCTCGGCATAGGAGTCCAAGGTACTGCAGGGGCCTCTACCGGGTCATAAGCGCTGTAAGCCTCCTGGCCCTGGGGTCACCTATTGGCCAAGATTTTGCTCTCCCTAGACAGCTCCTAACGCCAACTCCACTCACCACTCTGATGTTGTGTACCTGGCTTGGGTTGTTTTAGCCTACTCTTCACCCTTTTGTACACTGACATTGGTTACATATTTACATTTTAAATATATTTACATTTTTTCTATGTTTTGTATTCTATTGTCTGTACGTTAGTGGTGTTTGACCCAAGTTACTACGTGTTGACCTACGTAAAACTGGTATTCCACTAGTGTGTAAGCTTGGTGTAAAGTGAACACTACTTACTGACCCATGTATTGATCTGCGTAACACAGGTATACCTGAGTGTCTTCTGGTTCTCACAGTGGGAATGGCATGTACACCTATTGCAGGATTCTGTGGTTCCGGTACAACGGGTGGTTCTTCTGCTCTTGGCGTTTCTTTTGGTGGTTGTGGGAACATCAACATGGGTATTAGGTAGGCACCTTCTATTTGGGGCCAATCTGCAGGTAATTCTCCTGTTAGTGTTTGGACAGTCTTTGGCTCCTCTTTTTCAGGTTCTGGACAAGGTACATCTTCCCTTAGTTGTAACTGTTGAGAGGACTTCTTCAAATGATCTCTGGACACTGTAGCTGTTGTGTCGCCATTGTCTTTGCTGATCAGACAGGTTTTCTGGTTGTCAAAACTGGATGGTAATACAATGTAGGGTTCTTCTTCCCATTGATCATCTAACTTGTGCATTCTTCTTTTCCCTTTCAAAACCAATTCATTGGGTATTAAGGGTGTTCCTTGTGCACGTTTGTTAAAGTTGCTCTCTTGTTTTTCTCTGGATTTTGCCAGACTTCTCTCAACACATTCCTGTACTTTCTTGTATTGCTCTGTTCTTTTGGTATCCCAATCTGCATCTGAGGTATCTTCTTCAGAAACGACAATGCCTATTTCAAAGGCAATTTTCCTGGTTTTGCTCTCATGAGGTATGCAGGAGTACAGTTTGTTGAGCTTACTGGGATGCTGTTGTAGATGTCAACAAAGTCTGGTAACTTCTCTGGCCACATGTTTCGCTCTTCTAAGGGCAGAGTTTTCAACAATTCTATTACCATGTGATTCATCTTTTCACACATTCTGTTGGTTTGGGGATGGTAAGGCGTGGTACGAATTTTCTTGCATACGTATAGGTTACAGAACTCTTGAAATACGTACGCTTCAAAGGCAGGAGCTTGGTCTGTCAATACCTGTTCTGGGTAACCGTGTGGTCTGCAGAAATAGGCTTGAAAGGTTCTTGCTGCTGTTTGAGCTGTTAAGTCCTTTACCGGCGCTACCACTAGGAATCTGGAATAGTGGTCCACCATGGTAAGAGCATAGGTATAGCCCGATCTGCTGGGTGTGAGCTTGACGTGATCTAAGGCTACCAGTTCTAATGGCTGTTTAGTGATGATAGGCTGGAGTGGTGCTTTCTGGCTGTTACGTTCTTTTCTTCTTAACGAGCATGGTCCACAATTTTTACACCATCTCTCTATGGAGGACCTCATGCCGATCCAATAGAATCTCTCACGTAACAATATCTCCAGTTTTTTCCCTCCAAAGTGTCTTGTTCCATCATGGTACGCTTCTAACACCATTTGGACATCTCTCTTTGGAACCACAATTTATCATACCAAGTCATGTGTTCTTGGGTTGATATACCGTCTGCACAACTGACCTTGATAGATGAATAACCTGCTTCGTTCTTTCCACATGTATTGGGCCTCTGGAGCAGGGCCGGGACGAGAGCTAGGCGAAACTAGGCGATCGCCTAGGGCGCCATCTTGGGCAGGGCGCATTCCCGCTTGACCGGAGTTCGGTCACCGCTGCCCGGCCCTGGAGTTGCGGGGAGAAGCTGCGGCAGGGAGCGGTGGGCGCTGCCATGTTCTTTGTAGCTGGCGCCCACTAACAGTACAGCCGGTCAATAGAGGTTGAGACCTCTACACAATGGCCGCGGTCTCCAATTAGCCGCGGCCATTTTGTTGAAGTCTCAGCTTCCACCGACCGGCTGTACTGTTAGTGGGCGCTGGCCACAAAGAACATGGCGGCGCCCACCGCTAGCTGCCGCAGGCCCGCAGCTACTCCTCGCAGGCAGCGTCCTGCAGATGTGCCCTCCGGGCTCCGGCACCCCTGCTCCGCATCCACAGCTCCCCCCAATGGTAAGGTATGCTGGAGGCTGTGGGGGAGACAGGGGGGCTGTGGGGGAGACAGGGAGATTGTGGGGAGACAGGGAGGCTGTGGGGAGACAGGGAGGCTGTCAGGATGGAGGGATGCAGTCAGGATGGAGGGAGGCTGTTGGTATGGAGTCAGAATGGAGGGATGCAGTCAGGATGGAGGGAGGCTGTTGGTATGGAGGAAGGATGGAGAGAGGCTGTCAGGATGGAATAGGCTATTGGGATAGAGGGAGGCTGTCAGGATGGAGGACCGCTGTTGGGATGGAGGAAGTATGGAGGGAGGCTGTTGGGATGGAGGAAGGATGGAAGGAGGCTGTCAGGATGGAGGAAAGAAGGAGGGAGGCCGTCAGGATGGAGGGAGGCTGCCAGGATGGAGGGAGGCTGTGTGGATGGAGGAACGCTGTTGGGATGGAGGAAGTATGGAGGGAGGCGGTCAGGATGGAGGGACATTGTTGGGATGGAGGGAGGCTATCGCGATGAAGGGAGGCTGTCGGGATGGAGGAAGGATGAAGTGAGGCTGTCGGGATGGAGGAAGGAAGGAAGGAGACTATCAGGATGGAGGGGGGCTGTCGGAATAGAGGGAAGCTGTTGGGATGTTGTCTATATGGCTGGCAGCCATCTCTATTGCGTACGGCCAGCAGTAGTCTCTATCGTGTATTCTCTATTGCGTACGGCCAGCAGTAGTCTCTATTGTGTATTCTCTATTGTGTATGGCCAGCAGCAGTTTCTATTGTGTATTCTCTATTGTATGTATAGCCAGCAGCATTCTCCATTGTGTATACGGTCCGCAGCCATCTCTATTGTGTATACAGGTAGCAGCTGTCTCTATTCTGTATTCTCTATTGTATATACAGCTATTGTGTTTAGCGTTATAGAAAAGAAGTTGCAACACACAATCAGCGGTGTTTATTCACTCTTTGTGGGGTGGCGCTTCAACATGTAGTCAACAGGCATATGGTGGACTATATGCCTGTTGAAGCGCCACTTGCGGTGTGAAACGGCCATCGCCTTTGAGAACCCCCCTGTCCTCCCACCCGCACCATGTAAGACCACACGAAGAGGGAATAAACACCGTTGATCCTACGATGTTGCAACTTCATTTCTATAACGCAAACCGGAAGTGATGAACCGCTAACTGGAAGTGTGGACTGGGTTGTTTGAGTGCTCAGCAGGCTGAATGCCGGAGCGCTGGTGATCAGGAAGGGGGCACCCTGAAGCGATCTGCAAGCTGCAGCTCTCCAGAAACACCGTGGACAGATTGGTGCTGGCACCAAGAATCATCAGAACCGTGACTGATACAGCTATTGTGTATTCAGCCCAAAGCAGTCTCAAGTAAGTGTGTGTGTGTGTGTGTGTGTGTATGTAATATATAATAGAGAGAGTGTAAAAAAAGGAAAAAAGTGGACTTTATTGCCAATTGCGTAGCCACGGGGGGGCGCCGTTTGCCTTACCTGCCTAGGGCACCAAAATGCCTTGTCCAGGCACTGCTCTGGAGGATCAGTCTTCTCTATTTGGTAATCCGGTTGGGTTACTAGCTTCTTTACGAGGCTCACTGCCGGATCACTGTCTTGAGTCTCTTTCCATCCATAGTGAGGCAACGGGTTTAGTGCAACAGTCTGACGGTTCTGGTAGATATGATCTTCAGTCATTTTCGACTTCCTACTTTTATGGAAAGCTGGGAGTTCTATTTCCTCCAAGTCATCTTCTTCTTCTTCAAGTCCTTGCAAACGTGCTTGAGGATTTCTGGAGAGGGCATCAGCATTTGCATTGTTACGGCCTGCCCGGTACTTACTTGATGGTAAAGTCATAGTTCGATAGTCGGGCCATCCAGCGTTGTTCCAATGCACCAAGCTTCGCAGTATCCAGGTGTGTTAACGGCCTATCCTGAGGTGCGAAACTGTTTGCCCGCCCCGATGGCCACCAATCAACCAAGGGGGCAGGCCACAGGAAGTGAGCCAGGGGGAACCGTCTAAAGTCGATAAGAGCCCAACCGGAAAAGAAGGATACGAAGAACAACGTGTGTTACCAAGTACAATGGCAACCCAGTGGCAAAGTGGAGAAGCAGGCCCGCATTGCCCACGGGGACCTGGACTCAGTCTCCCTCCTTACCAACGAGAGGGACACGGACTATTGGCGAGGCGCCTTCCAAGAGCTGCGGGACAACTTGGCTAACACACTGGAGTGGGTAGTCCGCACCTGGAGCGCCAACCGGGCCATGGAGCTCATGACTCGAGCGACGGACCGGGAGCCAAGGGAAGCAGCAGCGGTTGCACGAGTGGTGGCGGAGACCCTGGAGTCAAGACCACTTGTGCGGACCCGGGAGGTTGGGGTCCAGACAGATGACGCTGTAGACTCGCCAGCAGGTCAGACCAACACCCCGCCAGTCCAGGATATGGAGGAACCCGACAAGGAGCCAGACGTGATAGTTGAGACCCAGGAGGGAGATGACGACCCAGCCAGCTCCGAGAAGGAGGACCCCGATGCAGACGACCTGCATGGCAGCTCAGACACCACCGGAGACGACACACCGGAGGTGGCATGGTGGGGTGCCCGGGAGTATCGACGCGGGACCCCGCCAGCACTCCGCGCCAACATCGCAGCTCCACAGGATTACCCGGCACCCAGCCCGTTGCCCTCGGCGTACTATTCCGAACCCAACGCCCCCCAACTAAGTGAGGAAGACGAGGCGACTGGGCAGCGGCGTTGACTGGACTGGTGGCGAATGGAGATGGAGTGTTGCCAAATTTGAGAGGAAGCTCACAAGCAGCCCCCGTTACCCGTGGAACTTCGAAGGAGAGGTACTGTAGTAGCGTTCCATTATGGGGATATGTGGGGGTTCATTAGAGAATCAGAACTTTCGGATGATATTTTTGTCGCAAGAAACGGATCAAGACTTGTAAAGAGGGGACCAGGTCATATATGAGCGGCATGCAGGACCTATGGTGTGGTTCGCAATCAGAGTCGCCCGCTTGTACATGTCTATGCAATCTCTGCAGTGAAATGTATATAGTTAGTTGTGCCTTTCTTTCTACTTCCTGCTTTCATGGACCATGACTCTATCCCTGTTGAGACTCATAGACTTGAATGAAAACTTTACCCCGTTAATAATAATGTTTATCTAAAGCGGCCCAGCGGTGATAAAACAATAATTACCGCCGGGCCCGCACAGTTACCGGTCCCCGTGAGGCCGATGAAAATTTAAATAATGTTTTGAATGTTTATGTAAAGTTTGAAGTTTGGTGCCTCCCATAAAGGGAAGAAAAGTAATGCTTGAATATTGACTATAGTTACCCGTTGATAATGTTATTCTTTATTGAAAAAGTAAATTTTCACTCTACCTGTTCCCGGTTTACCCACACTCATGGACGAGTGTATTCCACCTAGGGAGAATGTGTCAGGCGGCACAAATGCGGTACTGCACCCATAAATGAATGTGCGGTTACCCCTGTCACAATGGAATGCAAATGTTCTTTAGGAGGCTCCCATCCTAGCAATCCCACACACACCCACTTAGGCAGATGGCAGAGGTCCCATACCCTGGGGGGGGGGGGAGTTAGGGGAGGAGGGAGGACAAACAGTTGAGTTGCAGACTAGGCTGAGGAAAGACGGAGAACAGGGATCCTTCGAGTGAGCGAAGGAAGAATCTCAAGGAGGGGGCCTGGAGAGAGCAAACAGGCAGCCCAGACGGAAGGAGGGATCCCCCCGAGCACCCATACTCAGGAGGGAACCCTGGTCTGTTTACAGGAGCACCGGTTCTGAAGACAGCGAGGGAGTTCAGCCCCTCACTGAGAACACCGGAGGTCGTGGACCGTTTACCGGCCCCGACACCCTGTCCAGAGGAATTGTCACACCAGGATTCCCATCTACAACGGGCCTGGTACCAATTGGGCACCTCAAGACAGGTATAGGGAGCAAGCCACAGGACAGATCCAAGCAGGCATTCCACGGGAGACTCCCAGAGACTTTGCAGATTGTTGTGACTACCCGGCCAGCTAATTCGTCCAGAGACTGTTACCTGCTGTGAGCTATTTTTCATCTGCACCGTTCCAGTAAAGTACCCGGGTAGAGTACTCAAGTCTCCATGTGTTTGTTTCTATGCTGTACCCTGCTCATCCATCCATCCATCACCAGCACCCCGAAAATCGCTGGTGCATCCCTGCCCCGGGGGGGGGGTTAGCACCACCTGCAGGGAGCTGTACCATCAAGGCCACTATACCTCCACCCTCCGGAGGACTGAGGCAGCGCTGATGCCTAATCACCAGAAGCTGTGGGTGGCGTCACAAAGCTATAATACAAACTTTATTCCCATTCCTAATAGTGATGGGCGAATCCTAAATTACTCGGAATCGCTTGACTCTAGCGAGTCCGAGCCCAGGACTCGCTACTCGTTGCGAGTCTAGCGAGTCCAATGTTAATGAATGGGGAAGCGAGTAATAGCGAGTAGTGTGAGATTTACAAATCGCAGATGTGTCTTGGAAGCTTCAGCCTGAAGCAATCCTAGTTGTGTCATTTATTTGCATTGCTAGTTTACTTTGTAAGTAATCGCTGACTCGCACAGATAAGATCCTGTCTTCTCTGTGTTCTGGCTGCCCCAGCTCCAGGGTCCTAGAGCCTGCCTGCTGCCTGATGTAGCAGAGCTGAGATTGTTCTCAGTCTGCTCATTCCCTGTGTACAGACATAAATGTCTGTGCACAGAGATGATGTAGCAGAGCTGAGATTGTTCTCAGTCTGCTTATTCCCTGTGCATAGACATCTATATTTATGCACAGTGGATGTAGCAGAGAGGACATCGCGTTTTGGACTGCGTCGGACGGAAGAGGATTTTTTTAATTAAAGATGGAGTCCCTAATGGCTTTTTTTTTTATTTCTAATAAAAAATTTTCCTTGTGTTGTGTTTTTTTTAAAACAATTTAATAGAAATTCATGGCGGTCATGTCTAATATTGGCGTGACCGCCATAAATTTCGGGCTTAGGGCCAGCTGATAATACAAAGCTGGCCCTAACCTCTTTATTACCCAGCGTGCCATCGCTACCAGGGCCGCTGGAAGAGCGGGGTTCAGCGCCAGAGGATGGCGCTTCAATGAACGCGCCATCTTCTGGGGCGGCTGCGGGCTGCAATTTGCAGCGGGGGGTGCCCAGAAAGCTTGGGCATCCCTGCGCTGCGGATTCCAGCCCCCAGCTGCTTAGCTGTACCTGGCTAGACATAGAAATTGCGCGGAGCCCCACGCATTTATTTTTAATTATTTCATGAAATTCTGAGATTCTGACTCTGAGACTCTGACTCTGAAATTCATGAAATAATTAAAAAAAAAATGCGTGGGGCTCCGCGCAATTTCTATGTCTAGCCAGGTACAGCTAAGCAGCTGGGGGCTGGAATCCGCAGCGCATTGATGCCCAAGCTTTCTGGGCACCCCCCGCTGCAAATTGCAGCCCGCAGCCGCCCCAGAAGATGGCGCGTTCATTGAAGCGCCATGCTCTGGCGCTGAACCCCGCTCTTCCAGCGGCCCTGGTAGCGGTGGCACGCTGGGTAATAAAGAGGTTAGGGCCAGCTTTGTATTATCAGCTGGCCCTAAGCCCGAAATTTATGGCGGTCACGCCAATATTAGACATGACCACCATGAATTTCTATTAAATTGTTTTAAAAAAAACACAACACAAGGAAAAATTTTTATTAGAAATAAAAAAAAAAGCCATTAGGGACTCCATCTTTAATTAAAAAAATCCTCTTCCGTCCGACGCAGTCCAAAACGCGATGTCCTCTCTGCTACATCCCCTGTGCATAAATATAGATGTCTATGCACAGGGAATAAGCAGACTGAGAACAATCTCAGCTCTGCTACATCATCTCTGTGCACAGACATTCATGTCTGTACACAGGGAATGAGCAGACTGAGAACAATCTCAGCACTGCTACATCATCTCTGTGCACAGACATTCATGTCTGTACACAGGGAATGAGCAGACTGAGAACAATCTCAGCACTGCTACATCAGGCAGCAGGCGGGCTCTAGGACCCTGGAGCTGCACAGAGAAGACAGCTGGACTCGGCTCGCAAAGAAACAGCAGTTATCTGCGAGTTTCCCTGCTATCACTGGCACAGTAGCCAGTGATTACTCGCGAGTCTAATGCAAACAATGGCAATCCTAGTTTTGTCAGCGTTTCTGACAAAACTAGGATTGATATTGATTTGCATTGGACTCGCGAGTAATCACTGGGAAACTCGCAGAGTACCGAGTCCTGCGAGTCCCTTACTACTCGCCGAGTAACGAGTCCTAGCGAGTAGATTCGCCCATCCCTAATTCCTAACTCCCCTTTTCAAAATCAGACCACCAGGGCCAGGGGTCTGAGCAGGCCACCGTTGACAACCCCACAGAAGCAGAAGATGGCCCAGACAACCGAGTCCCCATACCCTGGGCGTATCAGGAGCACAGCAAAGAGTGGTGGCGATAGGGGAGGGGAACAAAGCCTGGCACTGGAGCTGAGACAAGTGTCTTACATCTAAAAGACTTGCTTGCAGAGAAGCTTGTATGTGTCTTTGTAGATCGCAAACTAAATAACAGCATGCAGTGTTAGTCTGCTGCTTCTAGGACCACCAGAATAGTGTCACGTACAAGTATTAAAGAAGCATAGACTTGTGAAGTATAGACTTGTGAAGCAGAGACCTATACTACTACGCTATAAAGCATTATTGCAACATCATCTGGAATATGCAGTTTAGTTTTGGAAACCAGGTCATAGGAAGGATGCCCTGGAGTAACGTTATCCTTACAGTACTTGTAATTCAGTGTGATACAGGAGCTGCTCTTTGCTGCTTCTCCTCCTCTCTGGGACATTACATTGCACATCAGGGGGCCTGCTCCCTGCTGTTATAACAGCTAGCCTCAGCTTCCTGAAATTAGCTGCTTCTTTGGCCAGGTCCCTTGTTTCATGGAGAGAAGCAGATATTATCAGGATACTGGCTGATGTAACAGTAAGGAGCATGCCCCCCTGATGTGTGATGTAATGTCCCAGCATCTCTTGTGATGTACCATATTTGCCCCTGTGTCTCCTGTGATGTATGTAAGGGTGCTTTCACATAATGATTTTTTCCCTGTTCGTGGGATCCTACTTTTTGTAGTTACCGCGGTAACTGCGGTCATGTGACCCAATGATGCTCTGTGACATCATCACAGGTCCTGTAAGCACACGGACCTTGCTGGGAGGCAGCGGTCGATCGAGGATAGGTGAGCATAGTCATTTTATACATTGCAGAAGTGTAATTAGAAGGGTTGGAACAATTTTAGTGTACTGAGCATGCTCAGTACACTAAAATCGGGTCCGAGGAACGATCAGCTGTTTCCTCGGACCCGCGCTCATAGGCCCCCATGTTAAAGGACACGGATCAGATCGGATTTGGCCTAATTGCCATCCGATTTTGTGGGATCCGATTTTTTTCTGAGCCCAAAATCGAAACAGTCTCCGATTTTGGGTCCAGCAAAAAATCGGACACAGGTCGGATCCCACAAAATTGGATGCCAATTAGGCCAAATCCGATCTGATCTGACCCCCATAGGATAACATGGGGGCCAAATCGGATCCGTGGTTGTCCATTTTACAGCGGACAGCCACGGATGCACAAAAATCGTGATGTGAAAGGGGCCTAAGCATGCATACCCCGTGACCCTACCCACAATTTTTCACATTACATCAGAAAGTTTAATTTATTTTATGTGATATACCAATAGAAAGTAGCAAGAAATTGTGAAGCGTAAAGTAAATGATACATGGTTCTCTATATATTTAAAAAATATATATCTGAAAACTTTAACATGCTTTTGCATTCAACCCCTTGTAGTCTAATACCCCTAAATAAAATTCTGTGTGACCAGTAGCCTCCAGATGTCACCTAATTAGTAAATTTAGTCCACCTGTGTGTAATTTACTCTCAATATAACCATAGCTCTACTTAGAATGTCTTAAAGGTTTGTTTGTGAACATTAGGGATCAAATCGCATCATGAAAACCAAGGAACACACCAGGCAGGTCAGGGATAAATTTGTGGAGAAGCATGAAACAGGGTTAAGTTGTAAAAACAGCTCAATCTCTGAGCCTCTCACAGAGCACTGTACAATCCATAAAAAAAAAGAGGAGTATGGCACAACTACAAACCTACCATGACATGACTGTCCACCTACACTGACATACCACGCAAGGAGAGCATGAATTAGAGAAGCAGCCAAGAAGCCCATAGTCACTCTTGAAGAGCTGCAGAGATCCACAACTCGGGGAGAATCTGTCCACAGGATGTCTATTAGTCTAAAAAATCTGGCCTTATAGATGAGTGGCAAGAAGAAAGCTATTTTTAAAAGCAAGCAATAAGAAGTCCAAAAAAGCCATGTTTGGAACACAGCTAGCATGTGAAAGAAGTTGCTCTGGTCATATGAGACCAAAGTAGAATTTATGGGGGGCCAAACACTGCACATCAGCCAGAGACCACGATCTCCATTGTCAAACAAGGTGGTGGCAGCATCATGATATGGGGAGGCTTTTTTTCAATATGGAAGCTAGTCAGAGTAAATGTGAAAATTGGTAAAGCTAAGTACTGGGCAATCCTGGAGGAAAACCTGTTGGAGGCAGCAAAATACTTGAGACTAGGCCATACGATCATCTCTTCCAGCAGGACAAAGTACTCAAGCATACTACAGTGGATGGTTTATAGCACAGAATATTTCGGCACCTGTGCATTTATGTTCTATGCAATGCCCTCAGTCGGACAAAGCAAAGTGCTCGTACGCTGGCCTGAAGTGCTACTGCGCAGAGATTACATTGCACAAGGTGCATGACCCAGGACGTGTCAGTTATATCAGCCAGGCCCGGAGGTTGGTGAATAGCATAAGACAGGAGGCACAAACATCTTAGCGATGATGTCCCTCAGACCGGACCATACTAACTTACATGTGGCGTTGGAGAAGGTCAAATGCTAGGCAATATACAGGGGACTCAGTAGATGATATACACTTTTGTGAAGGTAGTGGCATTTGTTTAGATACTAAAAAACTGGTCACGTGTTCCATTTAAGCTAAAATTGTGTTCCTTGACATTAAAGAGAATCTGTCACCAGGTTTTTCTGTATCATCTGAGAGTAACATAATATAAAGGCAGAGAGCCTGATTCTAGCGATGTTACTTACCTGGCTCTTTGCTGTAGATTTGATAAAATCACTTTTTTCTCTGCTGCAGATCTAAGGGTACCTTTACACGTCGCGATATCGTTCCGATTTTGCATACGATCTCACGGGAGCGCTCACGTTTTTGGCACTTGTCCAAGATCGCATAGTAGATGTCACACAGGGAGATATCGGCAGGCAACGCAACTACGATTGTGTACGCCCCTTCTTTGCGCTGGGCATGAGCAACCCAGAGAATGAGCATTTAACATTGGAGTGAATAGGGGAAGTTGCGTTCCAAACCGTAGTTGCGCTGTCACACAGCACGATCCTGCCACATCGCATATCCAATATTGCACAGTTGGAGAGCATGCACAATCTCATTGCGATATCGTAGTTGCGTTGTTTTCGCATCGCGTTGCCCATTTACACGACACAATGCACGAACGATATCAACTGCAACGGCCACACCACGTGACTTTTTATTGTTGTTGTGTTGGGATATCGCGACATGTAACGCGGCCCTAACAATTCTCTGAATGCTGAGCTCCATACAGCCCCACAGCATTGATTGGCATCTTTCTGTGTACACTGTGCATAGGCAGTAAGGTGCTAATCAGTGGTGGGGTTATGCAGAGCTTACTAGTTCTCTAATGGTACCTTTACACGCCGCTACCGAAAGGTAGAAACCAACAGGCATCGGAGACAATTGTACCTTGTACCTTCAAAACACCGTGAAGTGGCGGCGTGTAATTCAGGTTGTACCTTCCTGTCTCTTTGGATACCTGTCTTTCAGTCGTGCTGAAAAACAAGCAGGTATAAACCCTATGGTGGCGGCGTGTAATCGGGGCACAGGTATGGTATTTGAGTTACCTGGGGTGTGCTACAGCGTCATGTATACCGCGCCCCATCAGCTATCATTGGTGGGGACTACTGTGTACCCATTGGCTGTCCTTGCACAGGGCGGCATATTTAAGGAGCTGACCAGTCACTATACACATTTGGTATAGTGTCATGTATTAGCCAGCCTCCCTGCGGTGGCTGGCCAATCATGATGTTATTGCATTGTCCAATCACAGTACGAGCGTCTCGAAATACACAACTCTGTCACGCCTATGTGTTGTCCCTGCTGCCCCAGGTCCGCCCATATTCCCTTGTGGTAGCGGCGTGTAAATCAGGGAAGGTGCTCCACAGAAGGTAACCTGCGGCACCCGTCGGCACTTCCGGGGAATGAAAATACCTTCTGTGGAGCACCTTGTGGCGGCGTGTATATGCGGCATCAGGTACCATTAGGAACCGTTAGAAACGCGCGCACGTGCACGTGCGATACCTGGTGGTTTCTACCTTTCGGTAGCGGCGTGTAAAGGTACCATTAGTGATAATCTCCTACTGAATAAAAAGTAATTTTATCAAAACTACAGCAAGACGTCCAGAAGGTTACACATTGCTGGCATATAGGTCTCTGTATCCGCTTTATACTGCTCTCACATTAGATTGCAAAAACCAGGTGATATTTTCCCTTTATCAATTTTAGTACATTTTTGCTCTCCATTTTGCCCCATCGTCATCTCAAGATACTTAGAATTGTCCAGTGAAAAGCAAAAACATATTAAACATACATTACATCTGATGTGTAAAGCGCTGTGGTATCCGACCATGAGCTAAGGTCATCACCTATAGTTTACGCTGTGAAGAACAATGTTATGAGTTGATGCTACATTTGCATTTAATATTTTTTCACCAATTACATTGCATAAATTACAATCAGATCATTACCAGCTGAATGAACAGAATAATTCGCCAGAAGCCACAGCTCAGTAATTGGAATGCAGATGTATTCATTAATAGAGAATTATATGGAGGAGGGTTCTGGTCCAATTTCTTGCACTCTGCCTCTATTATTTATGCATCTGGGGCACTTGAGTTTATGTCTTGCTTTGAAGTTTTCTTAACTTCATTTGAAAGTCCCTGGTGAATTGCCCCGAATATGCACTCGCCCAACAATCTGTTTTTATGGCAGAGATAAAAGAAATCCTATTTATTATTTCAGGATGATGAGATTCTTGTTTTGAACAGAAAACATATTAATTACTAAAGCAACTCCAAGCCATTTTGTATCCTTCGTGTAGTATCCTCCTCTAATGCTTTCAGTCCTTGGCAAACATTCTGGAATCTTCGGAATTTGGAGATACTAACTCAGCTTTATTACTACATAGAAAATACAAAAATCACAGTAATTACAGAAAAAGTTTGGTGTTGGGTGGCATAGTATATACCAAATTTAGTTTTTTTTTATTTGATCCCTTTGCCACGGGAAATAAAATCCAACCCATTGCCATGCAGGCTGCCATATTTGTGAAAAAAACCTTGTTTTATAGACTTCACTGATACCAGATGTATAATAGGATGTTTTCGCATGGGATCTTACTTAGCCACAAGAAATGGCAAACTACGAAAAGTTACAGAGCCTGATCGCTGAGTGCTGAAGCACATAGTGCATAAGTCTCCGTGGCTCTGCTTTTCTAAAGGTGAAGAAGCCTCGACTTTAATATTGCCATGAGAAACTTAGGCTCAATATTTACAAAAAAGTTGGAAAAGTGGACATTAAAAGATTGGAAATGGGTGATTTGGAGCAATGTAACAAAAGTCAGTTCAGGCAGCTCTGCAGATGGCAAATGGGATCTTGAAGGAAACATGAGGAAAAATCTATACAGTATGGCGAAACTTGAAGGAACTGCCAAGTTTGGCGGGATGAAAGACCTGAATAAGGGGTTTCAAGAAACACCAAAGGTTTTGAATATCTGACCAAGGATTAACTGGTATTGCTTCGAATGCTAGTGCTATAATATGATAAATTAGAAAACGAGTAGACCTTTCAATGATGCGTTTTCAGCCTGATCGGCAAGGGGCTTAGTTGCAGTGAAAAATAACTCAACTGCGCATTACGCATAACAGGCCCTCGCACTGAGTTGCATTGAGTGAAGCCATACAATTTAGAGGGCTTGCGAGTAATGTTAGCAGTTGGCTATAGTACAGTCTTGATAGCTTGTCCAGGGATTAGTCTGGCCGTATGTGAAAGAAAATTTACCCAATGTATGTTGCGTTTTTTTTCGCCTTCCCGCAAGTGCAACGAAATTTAGCTACTTGCCGCAAGCCTAGACATTGTAATAGGGCTTGCCGCAGGGGTGAAGACCAAGTGCAAAGGTTAACTGGGTAATTGCTGCAGTTGGCGAGTTTTGTTTCACCAGCAATACTTGCCAGGCTGGTTCACAAACTGCTGATGTGAAAGCAACTTTACTTCACAAACTCGAGTACTATAGGTATGAAAAGGACGACATAGTGTTCCAACAGAACAATGACCCATAGCATACGATGAGATTGATAAGAGTGTTCGAAGGCAAGAAAGTAGATGTGCTGGATTGGCACACAGTGCCCAGACCTCAACCCAATCGAACACTTGTGGGTACAGTTTATAAAAAGCTGTTTACTTACCCAAGTGAGCTGACCAGCGTACACTAACATACGGAATGTGTAGAAGAAACCTGGAATCAGATTTTGGTCGAGACATGTTGAATCTGATCGAGAACCCAAAAGCATTAGGCAGTGTTAAAAGCCAAAGGGTGGATTACAAACTACTAACAAAATAATACAAAATTTAAGTGTAGATTTTTAGGAGCAAAACTGTAACAATGCAGTGACATGAATAATCTGCATAACTAATCATATGCTAAATAGTTGCAAGTCAAATTTATGTATTATGATGGCCAAGATGATTGTCTATAAAATGAAGGTATCTCACGCTCAAAGCTGTAGTGGATGGTGAAATATGTAGCCTGAAAGTCAAAAGTTCAAAACATTGTTACCCTTTTGCCTTTCAGTGTAATAACAGAATGGGAATGTATAATGTTCTAAAATGAAATTTACTGTTAAGGCCATGTCACACGCTTCAATCTTGTGAACGATATCGCCTGAAAAGTCACGTGATCGAGATCGCTAGAACAATTTACTGATTACGTTCACAAGATTGAAGCGTGTGACGTGGCCTTGAGACTAAAGAAGGCATCAAAGGCATAAGGATCAAAAAGTCAAACTAATATGCCTGAAAGTATAAAAATGCACAACAATATAAAGGGAAAAAATAGAAAGGAAATATAAGTCAACAGATGTATCATTAAAAAGGATATGAAGCCTTTAAAACTGATGGCTTAGATTGGTGAGTTCATACTAATGGCCCCCTATGATTAGCTGTGACTCTGGCAGTTCGCAGGCTAATTAGTATTTGGCTGGACCACATGTTTTAGCGCCCTTCCAATATATTGTAGTATTGTTCTATTGAGGTGAAGGAACAACTTGAAAGTCTGCTAAAAAATTCTGGCATCGGCCAGCTGAACTAACCTGTCAGCTGATGTAAAATACTGAAATTGATACAGAGCCGCAGCCTCTTCAAATATATGAGGTGCCAATAATGAGACCCATATAAATTGAATATTGATAACTTATACAGGGATGACAATAATTTAAGAGTTGGATAATCCTTCTAAAGAGAACCTGTCATTTGATTTATGCTGCAGAAACCCCGTGCCACATGAATCAGATCTGAGCCTCACAGTTGCAACCAGGTATATTTTTCTCGGAAACACCTAAATATACTTAAAAGTAGTTGTCTGCTACTCGAACAACCCATTCTCAATCAGCATGTTTGCTCCTGGTAAACTAAAAACACTTATACTCACCTGCGGTTCCAGTACCGTTCCAGCAGTGTCAGCATTCACTCTCCGGAGCTCACATCACTTTGTTACGTTGCGTGAGCCCTGTACCCATTCAGCACTGGCTTTACTCTGCCTGCCTTCAGACGAGTCAAACATTAAAACAGCTCACTTTATCTTAATATTTAATTTGTGCGAAGGCATGAAAAGTATCGGGAGAAGGAGAATGCTAGAATTGCACAAGAGGTGAGTATAAATGTTGTTCTTTTACCAATGCAAACTTGCTGATTGAGAAAGTATTGTCTGAGTAGTGGACAGCCCTTTAAATATCTTCCCTACACTGCTGCAGGTGGTTTATTGGTTCTCACCTACTGAGTGTACTTAAGGATAGACCTGTCAATAACCTGCTGCAGTGATGGGATGAGCCGGGAGGGAGCCAGACTACACTCAAGTTTGGCTATCGTACATGGCCGGATTATTAAAGTTTAGTCTGGCATTTCAGAAAAATATATACTTGGATTTTAATTTACAAGTTTACATAGAAAAATAACCTACCTGTCAATGTACAAACCTAATTGGAAAGATTGGCCATTCCAACAACAAAAATAGTGATGATGAAGTAGGTTTTCAGGATGATAATACATGCAACAGAGATAATAGTGGGAACATTTATGTGCAGCGCAGGATGTCAATGTTGGTGCAGGGGCTGGAAATGACAGTGAACTGTATAATGAGCACTGACAGAGCACTAGTACCACCCAATGATTGGAAGTGAGTGGCTACAGGGAGATAACTAAATTTTCATTCCTTAGTCACACTTCCAGTTAGGGTGCCGTTACACACAGCAATGTTCCAGCGATTCCGACAACGACCAGGATCGCTGGAAGATTGTTGTGTGGTCGCTGGGGAGCTGTCAAACAGGCAGATCTACTCAGGGACCAGGGAGCCGACCTCCACATCGCTGGGTAAGCGGGAGGATGCTGGTAACCATGATAAACAGCGGGTATCTAGGCAGCATGCGCTGCTTAGTTACCCAGTGTTTATCATGCTTACCAACCTGTGAGGTCGCTGATCGTTGGTCTCTCGCTGTCACACACAGCAATGCGTGCTGACCAGCAGGAGACCAAGGACCAAAAAATGGTCCTGAAGGATGTGCAGCGATCAGTGATCTTACAGCAGGGGCCTGATCACTGCTACATGTCACACACTGCAACATCGCTGGAGAGGTTGCTGTTCGTTACAAAACCTGTGATGTATTAGCGATTGAAATTCATTTGTTTGTTGACCATCCTGGAGCGTGGAGGCCTCCTGCGGTTGCTGGAGGTCTTTTATCTGAAACTGTGCAATTTGCAGCCCATGGTTTCTAACTGCAGCTACCAAGTAGGGTTGTATCCTATCCTTTTATTGTCTATGACCCCAATCTATCTACCTTCCCCGTGCTACGTTACAACAGAGTATTCCCTTGTCATATCTTTAAGCTTGTAAAGAGCTGGATATTGACTCAAAGGGCCACTTAATATAGTGGTTATCATGGCTAGGTCCTTCACTAGAGGAAAATCTGGCTAGTCCTGTGTTGAGACTCCTAAACGAAGCTCCACAGACTCTATTTGCATATTCAAAATTTCCAGAGGGCAATGCGCCTAGGAATTCACTGTGTTGAGCGCTTCAGCCGGCTGCCCGCAGTGCTTTCTTGGACTGGTCTCCCTGAGATCAGTGAATACTTTGTGATGTTGGTCTACTAGGCATTGCTTCCACCTAGCCAGAATCCTACTCCACACTGATGAGGGGGCAACACCCCAAAACAGCTGTCTGTGGATGGATACCAGGCCTTGGTATTCCCTTGTCATATCTTTAAGCTTGTAAAGAGCTGGATATTGACTCAAAGGGCCACTTAATATGGTGGTTATGGTGGTCTCCTCAAAGAGCCACCCCATGGCTAGGTCCTTCCCTGGAGGGATATCTGGCTAGTCATGTGTTGAGACTCCTAAACGAGGCTCCACAGACTCTATTTGCATGTGATGATATTTAGACTGCTGAAAACTCTTCCTGAAAAAACAGGAACTATCAGGCTAAAAAAGTCCCAGTCAACAGTGTAATAACTGCAAGATTTCTATTTCTTTTCTTTCTATAGATTTTGATATTAAAAACAACAGTGTCAACACATTTTTAAAAGTACATTTAACATAAAAACTTGATTGAAAAAAAAATTGTGATCACTCGTTCCATTTAACTACATTGTTTTGACTTGAGAACCTTTTTAAAGATTTTCCCTCTACACTTATTGATAATGTTGTCAGACCTCTTGAGCTGTAGGGGTGGTTTCACACTGGCGTTTTTCAGTATTACGTTGGTATCTGTCGACATCCTAATGCAGCCTGATCAGGCATGCGTCCCTATACTTAAAATAGGGCCACATGGGCATAATGTGTTCGATAGATGCAGTTTATGCGGCGTTTTGATGTGCCGAACGGCTGCAGATTGTAGCTCTTTTGCGATGGAATATTTTGCATATAAAATCCTTATGCGGCACAATGCATCAGAAGAACACATTGATGTCAATGTGGCCACCACCAGCCCAAGATACATGTGTGGAGCCCACTGGGACGGGGGACTCGGTACTGGACCGGGGCACTGCTGGGGATGTCACGGCGGTCCTGGTCCGGACCGTGTCCCGGGTTCTCACAAGTAAAGGGATATTTACAAGGATTAGTTCATCATGATGCCACCCACGGGTTGTGGTCAGTGATGAGACCACCGCTGCAGCACAGCTCTGCCAGGGGGATGGAGGGATGGACTGTCTGCAGCTGGATGGATGAGCCTGCCGCCGGTCGGGCTGCTCCTGACAGGGTAAGAAGAGCAGTTCTGTATACCTGGAATCAGACACGGACACTGAAGCAGGGTTCACCGGGTTTACTTCCAAGTTCTCCAAAGTCACACAAGTCACGGTACAGTTCTCCACAGAGTTCACAGTTCAGTTAACTCTGGGAACACTTAACCCTTTGCAGCCAGGCTGTCGCTCTGAGACCCCTCACTCCTTCTGAGTGTCCTTTCAGGCTGTTCTCTCCCTCTCTGTTCTCTCTGCGGGTTGTATGGCGGCAGCTCGGCCCCTTGTATGCAGCTTCCCCCTAAGTGTGTGCGGGCGGTAAGCCGGGTCCTCGTGGTTGCTGCTGTGCCTCCAACCCTGTTGTAGGAACTCCAACTTAGAATTAAAGTGAACTGTCTCACTTAGAACTCTGCTCTCCACAACTTAACTAAGTATTTTCAGGTCTCCATGGGTTGTTAACCATTTACCTAATACAATTGGTTCCGCTTAACTTAGAAATCTGGTTTCTCTGTCCCTGCTCCTCCACCCCTCCCTAACTCCACTCTGCTTTGCGTCACCTGTCACATACACCAGAGCATAGAACACTGTTTTGCCTTTTTTTTTTTCTTTCAATTGCTTATGTATATGTATGTGTCTTCAGAATTTGTGCCATTTAAGCCTGAAGAAGGGGCCGCAGCATCCCGAAAGCTTGCTATGTTTACCATCTTTTCAGTTAGCCATTAAAAGGTATCATCCACTGAGGACTCTCAGATTGCAATATATTTTCCAGCTCCCCGTCGGTTTGTCTGGGAAGCCGGTGTGAAACTTCAGTTCCCCTCAGAGCCGACACTCTGGTGTGTGCCTAGCCAGCAGTAACCCTATCTTCCAAGGGCTTACCAGGCTCCTTCTAACCCGTGTGATTCCAGTACAATCAGGGAAAACTACTCCGCCAGTAGTTGGTCAGTGCTGCCGTGTTCCTCGGACACAGTACTACTGGAACGGTCTCTGTCCTCACACTCCCCTGGGATGCCGGCTATGGACAAGCTTTCTCTCCATGGTTCTGTGACTCTGTGGATTCTGCATCTCCAGGGAGCCCAATCCCTCCAGGATGTGTCACTTTCTGTCTGTTCTTTACCTCTCGGCTCACTCTCGCCTACTTGGTCTTTTCCTCTCAGCCTACTCCGGCCTACTAACTCCTTCCTCTTTTCCTCTATTTGTGCTCTCTGTCACCTGATCTACCTTCCTTCCCACCCACTTGCTTTCTAAACCCACCAGCCCTTGCCCGCCTAGAGTCCCGGGCTCCAGGTTGGGTGCGGTGCTCCTGTGGGTGTGTGTGCTGTGAGGGTGTTTCATGCACTCCCCTGGGATGCCGGCTATGGACAAGCTTTCTCTCCATGGTTCTGTGACTCTGTGGATTCTGCATCTCCAGGGAGCCCAATCCCTCCAGGATGTGTCACTTTCTGTCTGTTCTTTAACTCTCGGCTCACTCTCGCCTACTTGGTCTTTTCCTCTCAGCCTACTCCGGCCTACTAACTCCTTCCTCTTTTCCTCTATTTGTGCTCTCTGTCACCTGATCTACCTTCCTTCCCACCCACTTGCTTTCTAAACCCACCAGCCCTTGCCCGCCTAGAGTCCCGGGCTCCAGGTTGGGTGCGGTGCTCCTGTGGGTGTGTGTGATGTGAGGGTGTTTCATGCACAAACTGTCTATCTTTCTGCCTGGCTGCAGTTCCCTATGTGGCCACTCTGGTCGCAGGGGCGCCACACATGCGTCAAGCTGGACCAGTCTTTCACACTGAGCATGCCCAGAATCATATCTGGAGTCAGTCCCTCTCATCTGGTTGCATGCGTTTTTACATGCGTCAACAGATGCATGTGTTTTCCACCTGATCAGGACTAGGGATGGAAGAACCGCCCATTTTTCCCCACGTTCGTGACCTGTGAAATCAAACACATAGTTAATAAACACCCCATTCTTACCGGGTCCGCATTTTCTCTTCCTGGTGTGGCGCGGCGCTGCATCACTTCCGGGCCGCCTCTTATCTTCTGAGCATATGTGATCAGCTGTTGAAGCCAGTCACATGACTATTCCCGGAAGCAACGAAGCGCCGCCGCACAGCTGAAAGTAATAAAGGGGACCCGGTAAGCATAATGTGTATTGTTATTAAATATGCACTTGCTTTCACAGGTAATAAACCCGAACAGTTCGCCCATCCCCAATCAGGACGAAACGCTAGTGTGAAACCAGTCTAACCCAGCACAGGGATTCGGCCAACCTGATCTGGGCATCATCTCTTTTTGGACTCTAGTCTAAAGCAATGACATTAGCTGCCTCTATGGTACATACATCTTGTCGTGAAGATTGAGATTTGCTTTAGACAGACTAGAAAGTCATTTTGTGACACTTATGGATTGGTGGCATTTTCTATGAAGATACACAAGACCCAAATAATCAATTTCAATTATTTTTAATGAAATAACACTTTCCTCTTACATTCTGCTTGTCCATAGATATTATACATTTTAATCTTTATAAATTTGCTGATGATTACAAATATCGCTCATTTGGTCTTTCTGTTTTTTTTCTTAATTTATAGACCAGAAAGATATCAAACAGCTCAATACATAGCCTACAGGAGATGCCTGACCTAGAGGACATGGCTCTTTAATATTAAATATTATGTTTCAGTATATAATATAGAATTCATGCTAATAGTAGTATTGAGTACAATGCATATTCTTTTACATTCACATTATACAATATATATATCTATATAATATAGTTAACATATCTCAATATCTTTGCTCTTGTAAATAATCTAACATTTTTATTTGCAGATTTTTAGGAGTAAGAAAATAGCTTGCCCTTTTAATACAGATTGAATCTATGCTGCTTTTAATGTATTATGAGGAGGGAAATATCCCGCCTTGAACTTTTATGCATAACAGGTATCACCTGGGAAAATAGATATTACTTGAAACAGCACCTCCCTGTCCATTGGAAGAATCTGTCATTGCCACTCATCACATATATAGGAGATCCTGCCAATTGACAGAGGTAATCCTGCTTCTTGAGAAAAATAGCAGCTTTTTTTAAAAGGGAACCTATTGCCTCGTTTCTCCCCCCTCTCCTATCACTACTTGTCCCTGTACCTTGTGAGCTCATCCCTAACCATCCCTCATTGACCTAAACGGGCCCTATAATGGTTTATAAAAATGACTTTTAACTTACATACAATCTACATCTAGGAGAAAAGCGGTGTAGTACTCCACTGAAATTGGGACAATGGTCACAAGATGGAGCCCTAGAGCACATACTCACACACTAGGGGTGGGAGGAACCCCAGGAGGGTATTAGCAACCTCTAGAGGGAACCGGAGAGCTCAGTCAGTCAGTGAGTCGGAGTTGGAGGGAACCAGGCAGCCAGCCTGCAAGGACAGAAAGGGCCATCTTGGCTGGGGGGCCCTGAGAAGGAACAGATCCCAAACAGGAACAGAGAAAGCAAGGAAACTCAGAATTGCTGAGTTAACTTGAGTGGGGAGCGAGTAACGGATAGAGTTTGCCCCATAGGAAGAAACCCGGGTACCGGAGCCCGCACCTGTGAGTACTCCAAGTCTCACAGAAAATCAGTTAAACAGAGATATTGTAAATACGGCCCTGACTCCCAAAGTTCCCACAAGAGGGAAGCCAGAAGCGCAGTAGGCAGCTGCGGCATTCAACAGAAGGTTAACCCAACGGGTACAAAAGGGAGAGGAGACAGAACAAGAAGCAGCAGGAGGCCAGATTATCTACAGGAGATCAGGCTTCACACTGGGAACAGAATAGAAGGAAAAGAAAGGAACATAAAGGAGGGTTCCAACTGCAACCAGAAATCCCAATTGCAGCTTGGACCATTCGCCAGTATACCATTTAATGAACTGTTGAACTGTAAGCTGAAAGATAGTGTTCAAGTTAAGTTACCCGGTGAAGTGAAGCTTTGACTGTGCTGCATCCTTTCAATATAAACTGTTTTATTACAGCCTCACTGCCCCGGTGGTTCAGTCCCGCCTGTGGGGACTATTCCATCCAAGCCGCAATGCCACCGACCACCGGAGGACTGTGGCGGCGCTGGTGATAATCACCAGACTCAGCAGGTGGCGTCACGACAAAGACATCTTGTAAATAATCCCCTGTATATACGAATTCCCCATTTTTCAGTTGACCCCCAGGGCCACGGCCTCGCGATGGCCACCCGTCACTTCCCAGACTGAGGAGAGCCCGAGAGCCGAGTACCCCACAGCCCTGGGTGCGGCGCATTACATGATTAGGCCCAGAATGCACTGGACCAGATATGACGTCCTGGCGCTGCATTTTAGATCATAAGGGAGGTGGCAACCTAAAAAATAAGGACGAACAATACAAGATGCAAAGACGCCCATCGGGGCGTGCAGAATGATGACGAGGAGGGGAGAATGGAGCCCAGAGCCCACTTTCCAGTCTCCTAGATGGTGATTGTATGTAAGTTAAAAGTCATTTTTCTAAACCATTATAGGGCCCCTTTATGTCAGTGAGGGATGGTTAAGGATGAGCTTACAAGGTGCAGGGACAGGTAGTGATAGGAGAGGGGGGGGAAACGAGGTGACAGGTTTCCTTTAAATCCTGGACAACCCCTTTAAGAATCAGTCACTGACTTATAAAGGACCCATCATTCTTACAAAAACACATAAATTGACATAGATAAAAGTTTAAGACTTTTCTCAAATATCTATCGCTAACAAATTAGATGATTTCACTCAGTATCACTGGGAGACAGGCATTACTTTGATGTTATTGTATATTATACATTCAAGATAAACGAGGAGAAGAGATATGTAGCTGCTTTTAAAGGGTTAGGCTATCTTCCCACTGGATGTTTCTGATCCAGTTTTGGTGCTGTATTATTTTTTTTAAACTACACAAAAAAAGAATCAGTCAAAACGTCTTCCAGCAACGTGAGTGGGCTTTTCAATTTGTTGTGCAGATGCTGCATTTTTGACTGCTTAGTGGTGCAGGAAGCTCATCCAGAAAATAATGAGTGTCAATTAGTGCTCTGTTTTTCTGGTGCACTTTCTGCACCACTAACATCCAATTACTTACCCTTCCGACAATCCCATAGTGATCCTTGGTGATGCCTTCCTTCCGGGCATCGGCAGGACCTGTGGGTAGTTGGATACAGTACTTCCAGGACCTGGCATCATGTGACTCAGCCTGAGAGTCACATAGTGCACAGGTCCTGTAAGTACTCTTACAACTCACAGGACCTGCTGATGTCCGGGAAGAAGACACCGTGGGATCGCCAAGAAGGGTAAGAAAGTGTGTGTGTGTCTCTGTGTGTCTGCGTCCCCCAAAAAATGGAGCAAAAATGCAACACAAACTCATGATGTGGTTTGATGCTTTTTTGCAAAAAGAGGATCTGTTTTTGGTGCAGAAACTGCACCAAAAATGGATCAACAAAAAAACGGAGCATAATTCAGCCTTAATCTGCGGGACCCAAATATGGCTGATTCCCAATAATTTAAGTGTCTAACTACATACACACCAAATACTGAATGAAACGTGGTGTGACTATTCCTGCAAAATGTTGAAAATATAAAAATCCTTTATTAAACAACATAGTAGGGGATATACATAAAAGCATGGGTACAGTAACATGGAGAGATATCATGACTAGAAGTGAGCGGACCTGTGGACGTTCTGGTCCTGGGGATCAGCTGGAATTTATATAAAGTTCTATTGTGGACCCAAACTTCATTGGAAGTCACAGACTGGGCAGTTCGGCTCTCCGCTCACATACAGCCAGACATAAACTAACACTTCCGGGGGAGGGCGAGGTTTTGTAATTTTTTTCTTGTATACACTACATTGATTTTACCCCCCGTGGAGCCATTTATCGTAAATACTCCAAGCTGCTCACACTGGGCTGAACACAGAGATGCTTGCTCTAGTGGTTTGGATACATAATGCACCCAAACTCCGAACTCAAACACTGATTTTTTTGTAATGTCTATATTCGGTACTAACGCTTGTTCATCCCTAGTCATGACAAAATAAGAACCAGGGCACACACTAAAGTGTTAAATCAATAGCTGCATTGCTGTGATAAGATACAGTAAATGGAAAATGATACCAAACAGGTTTTGATGCAGAGTATGCAATGATTAATGTGGTACAGTCATTGAAATATTACTTAAATAAATACAGTAATATAATATATTGGCATACGAGTGAAAAGATCATACACGATGTGAGTAAATTAGAGAATACAGTGACTCAGTAGTATTAATGACAAATACAAATAAAGTGCAAGTGCTGCGGTCAAAAGTGTATTGCTAGCGCAATTAAAATGAAAATGTATTAAATGGTATTAACACCCTAAGGTCATATAAGTGGGTAACCTGTACTACACCTGAATTGCAAGGATGAATCAAAACAGGCTGATAACAAGGTGCTGCATGCTTGATGCAGGCCGTACAAAATATTGTGCACTTACTAAAGCACTACAATGACTACGGTATAATTATATATCCATAATGATGACAAAGGCATGAAAGGATGGCGGATGCTAAGTAACCTATATAGAGAAGGAAAATAAAAGTAATATACCACAGGGCATGTGCCACTGGTGCACCCCGACGCACGTTTCGTAACTTCCTCAGAAGTTATTTATACTGCACTTTTGGCGGTCATCATTATGGCTATATAGCATATATCATCATTATGGCTATATAGCATAATTATACCATACTTTTTGTGGTGCTTTAGTAAGTGCACAATATTTTGTGCTTCATTTGATATTTGTGCACTAGTGCAGTAGAATAATATATTTAAGTACAGCCTACATCAAGCACGCAGCACCTTGCTTATCAGCCTGTTTTGATTCATGCTTCCTTGCAATTCAGGTGTAGTACAGAGTACCCAAATACATGACCTTAATATTGGGTGTTAACACCTGGTAATACATTTTCATTTTTGACGTTTAATTACATTTTACTGTACCCATGCTTTTATGTAGGTATATCCCCTACTATGTTGTTTAATAAAGGATTTTCACATTTTGTGGTAGAACTACCCCTCTTTTCTTTCGGTATTTCATGATATACGTGACTCCATTATTTAGTACAGATATTTTGGTCTCCTACATACACACCTAACCCATAGCAGATACACTGGGGAGATTTCACATGTTTTACCTCTGTAACTGTTTCTTTTAACCTCCCTATCTTCCTGATACTCCATTATACACATGAATCCATCTTGTTTTATAAACCAATACCGGTACATTCAATAGGAAACAAGATAGTAGCACATTTCTCCCCTCTCTGCATATATAACCTCCAACAACATAGTTCTGTATATTCCAGGTCAGAAGCTGGAAGTCTCACCCAGCTGTCAATATAGTGAGGCAGTAGAGAGCCCAACTTCAGCCTCCTTCTTTTAAAGTGCCAGAGGTTTCAACACTACATTAGTAAGAACATTTTTTTTTTCTTTTCTCAATTTAAATATTTGAGAAAGTGTCATATTTTGGTCTCCTTTTACCATAAGAGATTTCCCAGGAGGCGATAGGTTTTCTTTAAAGGTCTATGTTAATGGAGAACAAGGGAATCTAGATGTACCTACCTGTATAAATGTCAACTTTGCACATTACAGATTTGAAGATACATCCTTCCACTGTCATCACTAAATAACAATCATGCTTATCCTATCTAGGCTGGTTTCATACCAGGGAGTGCCAATTTTGAGTCCATTAATTCATTGTGTAGGTATTGAGAACTCATTGAAGATGCCATACATGGGTCATTATGGTTCTGAACTTCTCTGACAATACCATTTAAGAGGCAAATTATCCTAATAGATAAATAAAAAAATAATGTAATGCTAAAAGCAAGAATTGCTGTCAATGTATCGAAGAAAGGCACGAAAGATGGAATGATTGTGTATTGCTGTTCAGTCGATGCTGCATCACGTCTTTGGCTGTTCTCTGTGTGTCCTCTAAATGTCTCGTTCCTTTTCTCTTATGCAGATGAATGCTGAATTCACATCTTTGAGGTCTGTGCATTTGTTAGCTTGATATGTCTTCTTTGTGGTGGCTTTTATAGCGTGTGATGACTGTCCAAGAGGATCTCTCTAGAGGGAGGAGGATTTGTAGTCTCTATAATCCATTTACATAAACTGCAAGAGGGTACATGCCATAGTGTAATTCCTACTCCTTTCATTTGAGTTCATAGAAAATGCTAGCATCATACTTGTAGTGTGCACATTTTGAGTGTCCTATATATTGTTCGGTATCTTTTAGATTCTTGTCATTCTTTTCACTGCCTTCATTATCCATTCCTGATCACTATACAGAATAAATCGGGAATGCTGAGCAGTCTATTTTTAAGGATTAGGACTTCATGGTGCAAATGGGTACCACAATCACTAGGATTACCGTACAGGCAGCTGCGGTGATGAGTGCCGCCATCTTACAGACCTTGGCTCGTCGGAACTCTGCTTCCTTTCTTTTCAGCAAAGAGTCATAACCCGGAGTGTATATGTCTTCCATCCAAAACTCCAGGTTATTTGGGTTCAAGGATTCCTGAGTCTGTAAGGAAATAAAACACAGTAGAACTTAATTTTAAAGGGTGAGATCTTACTGTTACAAGTGACATTCTGATTGTAACTTGCATCTGCAATAAGTCTGGTTTTCATTTTGAGTTTCAGAAAGTTACTGCATCAGTAATAGTTTCCCTTAGCTTTGTTCCGATTCCTCACTTAGTGTTTTGCCACACACTTTCCTATTTGGCTGTGTTTTAGGGCTCAGCAAGATCGCCATTTTTCATGTACGAGTTGTATCTGTGTTTTTCACAGATAGAATTCAAAATCTATAGGTGGAAGGCTTAGCGCTAAGCCCTCTACCCATAACTTTAATATACACTACTTCATAGGGTGAACACAAGCAGTATCACCTAGGCTTATAGCTGCAACTCGGCGATAGAAAATAGCTAGCTCCAGTGTTCAATTTAAATAATGCGAAATCAAAATCTATTACAAACTGTGTTTTTTCAAATGTTCATGCATTCTTCTGGACTGAATCGTTCAAACTTATGCAGACATATCCAATTTTAATCCAAATCTTGGATCAATCTCGCAAATGCAATTTCTACTGAAATACATTTGTGGGATGTCTCTACCAGGTTTGCACACCAAGAGGCTGAAAATTTGGCCCATTATTCTTTGCAATGTAGCTCAGCCACTCATAAAGATGACCACATGCTGAACCTTGTCTTCACCCGCCTATGTTCCCTCACTGACCTCTCAAACTCACCCCTCCCCCTATCCAACCACAACCTGCAGACTTTCTCCTCCCTCTCCCCTCCTACCACGCTCCCCCCTCTCCGGAAACTCGCTCATCTCCACGAAAACCTTAAACTTATTGTTTTCCACTAATTCTCTGAGTCCCTTCTCCCTCTCACCGACTTAGCTTCTTCACATGACTCCGACTCTGCTGCTGTCACCCTCTATAACATCACAATAACTGCAGCCCTCGATCAGGTTGCCCCTCTCACATACAACAAAACCCGCACACAGGGCCGGCTCCAGGTTTCTGTGGGCCCCAGGCAAAAAAAGTCTGTGGGCCCCCTTTAGTACATATTGCTGCATTTAGGTGTATGTGTATATATATATATATATTGTGAGGCACCGCCGGCATGGGCCTCATGGCCGGGGCGCGTCACATGCAGGATCAAGGTATGATCCTGTGCACACTGGCCGGTTTGACTGATAATGCTGTGTGAACCAACTGTGAGACACAGGGTTTCATGAGCCTAATGAGCGGCAGTGAGAGTGGGATGAGATCGAGGAGTCCCTAAGGAATAATGGTGGGGTTACACGTCCCGATATCGCGGCGATATCGGAGGCAACGACGCGGGAGCGCGCATTTAGTGCACGTTTCTCCCTGCATCGCATTGCCAGTTTACACGCCGCGATATCGGGATGCAACGTCCCTACGATGTGCACGCCCACCAACCCAGGAACAACCATTTAACATGGGAGTGAATGGGTGACGTCAGCGTGCACATCGTAGTTGGGCTGTTACACGCTGCGATGCTGGTACAACGGCCTTGCGATATCGGAGAGTTGAATAGCTTTGCTATTCAACTCCGATATCGTTTTGGCATCGTTCCAGCATCGCGTTGTATGCTTAAACCATACAACGCGCACACGATATCGGGTCCAACTCGCGACCCACGTGACTTTTTGTCGGAGTTGGGTCGGAGTTGGACGCCGATATCGGGACGTGTAACCCCACCATAAGGGCTGAGTGCTGACAACCCGGAACACAGGGAGTTAACCTGAGCTGTGTGAAAGGCTGATTATCAGCAGCTAAGGGGGTGTGTCCATGGGGGAGTGGCTGGCACGATAAGAGGCAGCCAGGTGAGTGATTGATTGATTCAGATTGGGATTGATTCTGGAAGCTGAGATCCTGCTGAGATTCATCCAGAGATTGCCAGCCTGAGAGCATGTGGGCTGAGAGCAGCCTGAGTGCAGAGCAGTCCAAGGCTCTGTGTGTGGACACGGGAGCATGCTAGCTCCATGCCGGTGCCAAGGTCCGTGGTTGTGACAGCACCTGGAGGGGGAAGCCGTGGTTGACCCGTGGACGCTAGACCGGACGTGGTTCACCTCACGTCCGGGAAGGAGCCTGTGGGGATGCCTGGTGGAACCTGTGACACAGGTAGCGAGACCCGGATCCGTGCCCGGTAAGAAATGCAGTTCCTGAAAGATTGTGTGAACTGTGCACCGTGTGTGTAAATCATGCTAGGCGAGTATAGACCGCCCTTGGGACCGACTCAGTGGAGTCAGTTAAAGGTCCTGATGAACCGGAATGAATGTAGCCCTTCGGGAGGCAAATGTATGTAGCCTTTGGAGGCAATCGTATGTAGTGTGCCAGGCGGGCATAGACCGCCTTTGGGTCCGAGTCAGAGTGCTCGGTTAAAGGACCTGATGAAACAGAATGTGTTTAACTATGTGTATGAGGGCTTAGGTAATGGCCCTGAATGAGAGATGATGGCCTATATGTAAGACCCATGTATAATGATGTGGGGAGAGAGTGACCCAGCTAGTATGGATGATGTTGGAGGCGTTCCGTCCCTGTGGGATGAGAGGGAGGCTTGCCCTGCTGCTTGCAGAGGGTACCCGTCCCTCAACCACGACCTCTAATGGTGTGGGTGTGCCTGTGGCCAGAGACAGGGGTCACGAAGGCTCCTAGAAGGGAACCATGGCTGATCCATTAGGGTGCTACTCAGACGCAGGGTACAGTCGTGGACCTGGAGAATTGCCATGAGATGGAGGTTTGGTGGCGACTGATAGCCCGTACCGCGGTGAGTAGGCCATGGTGACGCATGCTTAGCCCGGATTCTACGGTTGACCAGGTCCCTGTTATGGTCATGGAGGGGCCACAGTCCATGGATTGTGTTATGATGGGCTGTGAGCAGGTGTGTGATCCATGGACGTTTGAATGATGGATCACATACGGTATGTAAGGTCCCGGTCAGGCAGGAATCCTGACTACGGGTGAATGTATATCATCATGCTGGGGGACTAAAGCCAGGCGGCAGGTACCGCCATTGGGACCCACAGGGCCCGTTGAGGCGTATGTAACGAAGGTCAGAAGCAGGGGTTAAAAAGGGCTCCTAGAGTGGGGACACCATGGTTGAACCAGGTGGACTCTGACCGGGACGTAGGCGGAGATGCGTCCAGGAAAGAGCCCCTTGGGGATACATGACATACCCGGTACTCAGGTTGCTCAATCCCTGTTATGAACCCGGAGGGGTCATCGTCGTACTGTAACGTATGTATAGAGTGAGTAGGCCGGAGGCCGTAGCCACCACGGGAGCTGTTAGTAGAGCTCCAATGGGGACAGAGATGGTTACAGGTCCCGGGTTACTATAAGACGTTATATGCAATATAAGTGTTATGTGATGTTAAATGTAAATGTATGGTGTATTTATGTAAAGTGTTTTTAATCAATGTGATATGTGTCAAACATGCTACCCGGGTTATGTTATTAATGTGTGAAAATAAACGGGTAGACATTGGTTAAACTTATAAACACGTGTTTGTTGTCGTTTTGCAAGCGGGTTCCCCGGTTGCTGCCTCACAATATATATATATATATATATATATATATATCTCACAAATTTAATCCTTACCATGCTGTCTCTCTCCCCCCAAATGCTGTCTTTACCATCCTGTGCACTGTCTCTCCCCTCTCTGTGCATCTCTCTCCCCTTGTGCAGTCTCTCTCCCCTGTGCGCTGTCTCTGTCTCTCCCTTGAGCCTGTCTCTTACCTGTGCTTGTTCCCCTCCCTGTGAGCTGTGTCTCTCCCCTACACCTGTCTCCCCCTGTGCCTGTCCCTTTCTGTGCGCTGTGTCCCCCCTGCACACCTATCTCCCCCTGCGCACTGTGTCTCTCCACTGCACCTGTCTTCACCTGCATGCTATCTTCCTCCTGCGCCTGTCCGCTATGCCTACTCCCTGTGCCTGTCTCCCCCCATGCACGCTGTGTCCCCCCTGCGCACCTATCTCCCCCTGCGCACTGTGTCTCTCCACTGCACCTGTCTTCACCTGCACGCTATCTTCCCCCTGCGCCTGTCCGCTCCCCTGTCCGCTGTGTCTACTCCCTGTGCCTGTCTCCCCCTCAGGCACACTGTCTCCCCCTGGTGTAATTTGGCCCTGACAGGGCCCCCTGAGTGCTGCCCTCACACCTCACCCTCGGGGCCCCCTGAGCACTGCCCCCACACCTCACCCTTGGGGCCCCCTGAGCACTGCCCCCAACACCGGCCGTTGATCTCTCAGACACTCAGCCTGCAGTGTAGCGTGAGCTGCAGCTGCTCCTTCTCTATTGCCTGTGTGTGCGGAGATACAGGAAATAGAGCAGCTGCAGATCTCACTACATGACAGGCTGTCTGAGAGGTGTATCTAGGTTTTCTGGCACCCGGGTCAAGAGTTCAGTTTGGCGACCCCCCCCCCCCCCCGTGATTTGAGTAGACGTCATGTGACCAAGTAACCAATCATCCAAATTTGTACACTTAGGGCCTTTTCACATAGGTGTTTTTTGAAAAATGCGGCAGTTGCAGTAAAAAACCCGCATCTGCCACATTTTCCATCTAGCGGACGCACTTGCATCACGTTTACAGCAGGCCCCATGCATTGTTTATGGGGCTTGCGGTAAGTGTGCAGCAGGTGCAGCAAGTGCGGTTCCAACAGATGCGGCCGCGAAAAAAACGCCGTCAGCGGCGTTTTTTTTGCGGTCGGAACCGCACTTGCGCACACTTACCGCAAGCCCCATAGACACTGAATTAATGAGGCTCGCTGCAAAAGCGCAGCAAGTGCAGCCGCTAGGCGGAAAATGCAGCAGAAGCGTTTTTTTTTACCGCAACTGCCGCATTTTTCAAAAAGCGCCTATGTGAAGGCAGCCTTACAGGAACAGTGACTGCTGAAACCAGCAAGAGCTGTTGCTGACAGTGAGCATATTACACGTTGTTTGGAGCGGGCTAAAATGCCTTTGCGTTTGCTTGCGCTTTTTAAAAGTACCCTTCAAGTGCAACATGTTGCATTTTTGTGCATCTGAGGATGCTTGGTATATACGCAAGCATCCTGAAGCGCACAAATAATGCAAGCAGCTCAATGGAGCCGCACTGCCATATGGGTGGCACCACAGCCAAGCGGAGTGTCTGGCCATCCGGATCTCTCTTTCTTCTCACCTCTCTTCTCACTGCTCCGGACTCCTCAACATTTGCTCTGCCGCTCTGCATATATCAGCACAGTGATGACAACATCGTGCCCCGCCATGCTGAGCTGCAGAATGCAGACAGCGGCAGAAGAGACTCTGGAGAAGAATGCTGCTGGCAAAGGCGGCTGGGACTATAGGAGTGGGAGCAGAAACCACTGGTACACATACCTCGTATGCACGCGGCTCCGCTCCATGCACCTCGTACGCACGCGGCTCCGCTCTGTACACCTCATACAGATACAGCTTTGCTCTGTACACCTCGTACACATGCAGCTCCGATCCGGACATCTTGTAAGCACTCGGTTCCGCTCCGTACACCTCGTACACACACAGCTCCGCTCCGTACACCTTGTACACATGGCTCTGCTCCATACACCTCGTACACACGCGGCTCCACTCCATACACCTTGTACACACGTGGCGCCGCTCCGTACACCTTGTACACACGCGGCTCTGCTCCGTACACCTCGTACACATGCGGCTCCGCTCCGTACACCTCGTACACACTCGGCTCCGCTCCGTACACCTCATACACCCTTGGCTCCGCTCCGTACACCTCATACACATGCGGCTCCGCTCCGTACACCTCGTACACACGCGGCTCCGCTCCGTACACCTCGTACACACGTCTCTGCTTCGTACACCTCGTACACACGCGGCTCCGCTCCGTACACCTCGTACACATGCGGCTCCGCTCCGTACACCTCGTACACACGCGGCTCCGCTCCATACACCTAGTACCCACTTGGCTCCGCTCCATACACCTAGTACCCACTCGCTCCGCGCCATACCCCCTTGTACACACACACGGCTCCGCTCCATACACCTAGTACCGACTCGGCTACGCTCCATACACCTAGTACCAACTCGGTTCTGCAACATACACCTAGTACCCACTCTGCTCCGCTCCATACACCTAGTACCCACTTGGCTCCACTCCGTACCCCTCATACACACACGGCTCTGCTCCATACACCTAGTACCCACTCGGCTCCGTTCCATACACCTAGTACACATTCGCCTCTGCTACATTCACACTGTAAATACCTCCTGACTCCACACAAACTTCACCTAATCCAGCATCATGATGGCCAGCACAGCAGAGTCCTGCATACACTGAGGAGCTGATCATGTGACCCCTGACTCCTCCCCTCCATTGACATCATCACAGGTACTGTCAGCACAGTGTGCAGCTCTGTCGGCTCCCACGGAGGGGGTGGGGCAGGACAGAGACCTCCTGCGCTGCAGGAGGCTGCAAATGACTCCCCAGCTGCCCCCTGGATATGGCCCTGGCTGTGGGGGCAGCTGGGCTAGAGGCTTGAGGCTAGAGTCACACTTGCTTTGTGACTCTAGCCTGACGCAAGTATTTTTGGCATTTAATGCTATGCGCTGGAGCCCATAGAAACCTGTTTACCTTGACAACCACTGGTTGGCAATTTAAACAGCGGGTTTCTATGGGCTCCATTGCTGGCAGCACATAGCATTAAATGCTCTGCGCTGCAGCAGACAATACTTGTGCCAGGCTAGGGTCACAACACAAGTGTGACCCTAGCCTCAGGGGCCCGGTGGGCCCCCTCTAAGCAGTCGGGCCCCGGCACTTGCCCGGGTGTGCCGGGTGCTGACGCCGGGCCTGCCCGCACACACAGGCAACCATGGCTCACCACCCTCACTAAAGAGCTGCGTCGGGCGTCCAGAGGGGCCAAGCGGAGATGGGTGAAATCCCACTCTGCGGTGCACTTCACCATGTACAAACAGTCCTTCACTAACTTGAAGACCGTACTCACGGATGCAAAACAAGCCTACTTCTCATCTCTAATAACCTCCCTGTCGCACAATGCAAACAACTATTAAAAACTTTCAACTCTACTTCGTCCCCCTGCACCTCCTCCTCTCCCCTCATCTCTGCCGACGACTTTGCCTCTTTCTTCAAACGGAAGATCGACAAAATAAGAGAAAGCTTTGATCCACTGTCCCCTTGGCCCTCTGTCATTACTACCCAGCCCTTTTCATCCAAAGGAAGCTTTTCCACCATGACAAAAGATCAACTCTCTTCCTGTGCCCTCGACCCATCTCCCTCCTACTTCATCCCAAACCTCACCACAGTCCTCATCCCTGCCTTAACCCACCTCTTCAATTTATCACTCCCTATCGGCATCTTCCCCTCATCCTTCAAACACGCCTTGATTACAGCCATCCTCAAAAAAACCTCCCTCGACCCAGCATCTGTTTCTAACTATTGCCCCATATCTCTTCTCCCCTTCGCCTCAAAACTACTTGAACAACACGTCCATCCTGAACTGTCCTCCCACCTCTCTTCCTGCTCCCTCTTTGACCACCTACAATACGACTTCTGATCCTTTCACTCCACTGAAACAGCCCTAACCAAAGTCACCACCGACCTACTGACCACCAAGAGCAAGCAACACTACTCTGTCCTCCTCCTCCTCGACCTATCTGCCGCCTTCGACACTGTAGACCATTCCCTCCTACTACAGATTCTGGAATCTCTTGGCATCACTGACCTAGCCCTCTCCTGGTTCTATCTAACAGACCAGACTTTCAGCGTCACCCCCTCCCACACCTCCTCTTCGCCCTACCCCCTATTTGTCGGTGTTCCCCAAGGCTCTGTTCTGGGACCCCTACTCTTCTTCATCTACACCCTTGGCCTAGGACAACTCATTAAGTCCCATGACCTTCAGTATTATCTCTACGCCCACGACACCCAGATCTATCTCTCTGGGCATGACATCACCTCCCTAATATCCACAATTCCACAATGCCTGTCCGACATCTCCTCCTTCCTCTGCTTGCTTTCTCAAACTGAACATGGACAAAACTGAGTTCATCGTCTTCCCCCCAAGTTGCTCTTCCCCCTACCAGACTATCCATCAATCTCAACCACTGCTCACTCTCCCCAGCCCCCACGCCAAGTGCCTAGGGGTAATCCTCGACTCTTCCCTCTGCTTCAAGCCTCACATCCAAGCCCTCGCCACCTCCTGCCGACTCCAGCTCCAAAACATTTCCCGGATCCGCACTTTCCTTGACCATGACACTTCTAAAACACTTGTCCATGCCCTCATCATCTCCCGGGTTGACTATTGCAACCTCCTGCTAACTGACCTCCCCACTACCTCCCTCACACCTCTCCAATCTATCCTAAATTCCGCTGCCCGACTAATCCACCTGTCTCCCTGCTACTCCCCGGTCTCTCTCCTCCACCAAGCACATCACTGGCTCCCCACTTCTCAGAGATCCCGCTTCAAAACCCTAACCATGACATACAAAGCCATCCACAACCTGTCCCCTCTATACTTCTCTGACATGGTCTCTGCGGTCCTCCCAAGAGTTCCTTCTCTACTCCCCTCTTATTTCCTCCTCTCACAACCGTATACAAGATTTCTCCCGTGTATCCGCTATACTCTGGAACTCTCTCTCCCAACACATCAGGCACTCACCTACCCCGGGAACTTTCAAAAGAAACTTGAAGACCCAGCTCTTCCTACAAGCCTACAACTACAATGAGACCCGGTCCACTGCACTGTCTCACATTCTACACTACCCCCTCCCACTGTATCCCCACCCGTCCCTTGTAGACAGTGAGCCCTCGCTGACATAGTCTTCTACTCTCCTGTACCTGTACGACTTGACTGTCCATACATATTGTACTTGTCCTCGTCTATCCTTTCCATATGTAAAGCGCCATGAATCAATGCGCTATATAATATAATAATAATATAATGGATGGAGGCGTCTGTGAACAGGAATTTTCATGTCTTTCCCCAGATTCTCAATGGGATTTAGGTCTGGACTGTGACTGGGTCATTCCCATACATGGATATACATTGATCTAAACCATCCATTGTAGCTCTGGCAGGATGTTTAGGGCCGTTGTCCTGCTCGAAGGTGAACATACGCCTCAGTCCCAAGTCTTTTGCAGTCTCTGACAGGTTTCCCTCCAGGACTGCCCTTTATTTGGCTCCAACTTCCATCAACTCGACCAGACTTTCTGTCGCGTTAGCTGATGGACGCCGATTTTATAGTGGGTAAGGCTCTTTCAGGGTGAGCAAACTTGAGTTCTGGCGCATAGGTTGTCCAGTTAGCAAAATCATACTTCGAGCTCAATTGATCGGATGCAACTTTATATGTTGATGAAGGGGACACAGCTCAATGAGAAAAGTCCATTTTCAAGATAACAAGACTTGAACTTTTGGGTCACAAGAAAGTTAAATCAACTGACATGTTATGTAAGTGTAGAGTAGAAAAGGTGTAAATACTCTTAGACACCCCAAACTGTGAGACAGTATCCAAAGAGAGTTATCTTAGGCTAACGAAATAAAGGTTGTAAGCTTTTAGCAACTACAACCCATCAGACAATACTTACAGATAAAATTATAGATTTTAAATAGTTATAAAACCAGGCTTGCAGGTTACATTACGTTGCGATGGGCTATTGGAAATTAAATATATCTTTTTACAATCCTGGTGGAAGTGGTTTTAACAGATCTCATGACTTACTTTGTAAGGTTCTGGTCCATGAACTCCATGCACAAATCTTTGTGTGTCACAGAAAACTAATCTGCAATAAACCTTTAAAACATTGAACAAGTCATGAAATAAATGCGGTTGGCCCTGCTAATAATCGTATGCGAAGGCTTTTCATATTACGATGCACTTGAGAGTAGTGTATTTAGAGGAAGATGGTGAGGTAAATAGGATATCTGAGTTTAAACCTGTTAGAGGCACAAAAACATTGGAGGGGAAAAAGGTTCACGTTCAAAGGGAAATGAAGAGCTACAATGACTTGTTTGCTCAAGCTATTTTGGCTGAAGGACGTCACAGTCCAGCACTAACCCATTGAGTTCCACGGTAGACTGAAAATGCTGATCACAGACGTCTCATCAACGAGTAGGGTTATTGGACAAAAAACCCGGCTAGGGTTAGCCTTCAACTAATTCTCGTTAGAGACTCACATAATTATTGCAGGTAATTGCAGCAAATGGTGACCTAGCGACAATGAAATACATTTTCACAATTTTTAAAATTTCTATTCAAATATTAAAACTGCCACTGTAAGACATACAACTATTGCCTATTTGTTTAGGTAACACATAAATACCAAATAATCGAATATCTCAAGCGTGTATGAACTAAAGCGTATAGATTAACTGGAATTTCATAATCATGACTCATGCCAATTTCCCTCAGTAGCAGCGCCCATACACAGAATTCCATCAGATTTGGTACAGATTGGTAAAAGTATGATTACATTCTTTGTTCCTGAAATAAACTTTTTGCAATGTTCACTGATTAAAAGATTCCTTGAGCCGTGTAGATATCCGTGAGGCGCAGAAGCTAAGGTAAATATATGTAACTTATTTTGTATTAATTTTTATATAGTGGCCAGTACGTTTTGCATAGAGTATAATATCTAATAACATTGAGCCTTTGCTTATCTTTTTCGCTTAGAAAGGATGACTTAGTCATAAAAATGTTCAACCGGTTGATTTATTGGGAAATAATTCCCAACGATAGTCTCAGTTAAACTACAACCCCTGCTTGGGTCTTGGACCAACAAACTATTAAATTACCAGCAATTATCAATAACTGGTGCTAAGCTACAGGTGTGCAATTGTGTTCCTGGGGCTAGTGAAAACATTTACATTTTGCTTAGCTGTCGATGGTTGGTGTCACAAATTGTATGTACGGAAAACCCTATCACTCATCGTTTCCTTCTGTGAATAGGTTAATGGATAAGGAGCTATAGTGAAAATGTTTACGTGAACACAAAATACCAGTTATGAGGATGCGGAATTACATAATTCGTAAATTTCTGAGCCAACCGGGCGCACCTACATAGGTGCGATAAGGTTTGGCCCGTGTGGAGGCCTAAAAGTATTCACCAAAATCTCTCATTGTCCATGCAAAGGAGGCTTTTGCTATCCCCCGTGTAAAGAGATCACTACTGGATCCTGTTACGTCACGGTTTTGGTGACCAACAGGACCTCCCAATGGAATGATCATGTATATCGTCACTAGTTGCCGCCATAACCTGTGTTTCTTGAATGGCTGATCATTTTGTGTTGTCGCTGGGACTATGCATCGATGTTGAAGTTTATAACTGTACTTTAATCCTGGTTTGCATTTATTCGATCTAAAATCCCACATCAGCCCAGTAATATTACAAGCTACCTGGCTTTCTGGAGCAACTGACTGTCTTACATCTACCAGCAAAATCATCATAGGACTGGTGACACCCTATGGGCTGAAAATCGTTGTTGGTCCTGGAGCTAGTGAAAGGGATCTTGAGCCTGTCAAGGTTGTCAAGTGGTGTGGTTACACTGGAGGGCCCATTGGACCTTTCGCAACCCTGTGCCGGTTTGGAAGGGGCTTCATGTGTAAAATGTGTACTGGTGTAGTTAACACCTGTGCAGGGTTGGAAAGTTGGTTGGCACAATTGTACACAGGATTAACTACAATAGGTGCGAAGTATTGCGATAGCAGAAAACCTGCAGCATATGCTTGGTCTCAGTGGCGGTAAAAAAGAACTCTCAGTCCCTATCAACTGAGCGAGATAATGCTTAAATCGCTTTACGTGAAATCTTCCTGTAAAACCTACTAATGATCATCGCTCAGTGTGACAATGCAGCAGCTCTATCATCCTGGTGTAAGGTCAGCTATGTAGAGTGTCCTGCCATTTCATTTGGATGCGCTATGGACAGTGCTTTCGATGTGTTTGCACACGACCTTTTTTTATGAACAGAGTGCGGATGTTCATAACCGCTGTTATATTTGCTGAATCATGTGAGATCATTGTTTTCATCTTAAGAATCACATGCATGCTTTAGCGATCCTACACGGTCTGAATTTCTGGTAATTGGTAAAACTTAGTGTGAGGGGACTTGGATACTGTAGTTTCAAGTAAATTTGGGGGATTGGTGCTTTCGATAAGGGGCTGGTCTATTTCCGTCATTATTTTTAATCATATCCTGGAAAATGAGAAGTATTTGAACAAATTAGGAATCCATTTTTCTTTATTTTAGTGACTATTGATTTTAACAAAACTTAAAACGGTGATGTAACTTTTAAATGAATTGATTTCTTATAGAAACGCTGCCAAATTATATTAGAGGGTGAGTGCATGTTAAGCAGAACTGCTCAGTGTCTCTCCCTATAGGAGTCCATCAGGATGAATGCTTTAAACTTTATGCTGATCTTCCTTAAACCCTTACAGCGTGCTAAGCTCTCTCATCATATACGTTCAGAAAAAGTAGCAAAACACAACTCAGTTCATTGCAAAGGCTATGATAAGTTAATGTACATTTCCTTTTTTATGAAAGGATGTTCAATGAACCTATTTTAATATTTCTTCTGTTCATTTCCAAGTTTCAGTATCAATGTTGAACGTGAATGGGATTTTGTATAATCTACACCATGATCTCTTTGCAGTTGCGATAACTCAGTGGGTAACAACGGTATATGTATTAGTTAAGTGAATTTGTCTAGCACTAAGTAAGGCCTGCTTTCACCTGGCGTTTGAAGCGGATACATTGCCAACCGCGCATGTGTTCTATTTTGACATGGGCACGCATGTTTCAGGCATTGTAAAACAGGTTGATTTCAGCGTTCAGATGTGCCATTTGTGGCTCCGAAAGGAACTGGATTTTGTTCGACAGCGGGCGCTTTTTATCTGCAGGCGCCTCAAGCGCAAAGCTGCTGGACCAACGGCGTCTGCAGGTCCTCATGGGACAGCTCAGGAGTAATGCTGGGATTCATAGAAATCTTCCGGTGTAGGGGGGCATATTGATCTGGAAGCTGTTACCATCCCCGTGACACAATTAGGTGATGCGGTCGAAGGATTTAGCAGCGCGATCGCTGTTTCTAATCATGCATGATACCTATTCGGTGTCCAGCGCGAGGATTACAAACACTGTTCAGAATCACCTTCCCCTGACCCGGCGAGCTATGTGTGTCCGCGGTGGGGAGTCACTCACGGTCTCCTCCCCATGTACCCCAGGTAGTGCGTTGAAATGACGCGGGCCCTTCAATGGAATTGGGAGATTCTCTGCTACCGTTCTGTTGCTGCGCTGCAACTGCGTTCGTACCTATGCTAAGCATGCAGACACAAATGCGTGTGGCATGCTAAAGTGATTCGTTACTTTTCTTAAATCAACAGTACATGTGAAAGAGTCTATTGATTATAAGCAACCATTTTCTTTATTTTTACCATTACCTATGATTACTGTGAATACAATTAAAGGGTTACCTCTTTATGGTTGATCCTTTATAGGACTTGTGCACACAACCATTTATCAAATCCCTGATATATGATTTTCACGCAGCACTCATACCATGATAGCATGAGCTGTGGACATGTTACGATTTTACAAAGGTCAAACGGGAAACTTTATGCAGACCACGTCAAGTGTGTAGCCAATCAGCAATCTAGCCTATGGTCCATGAATCATTAGGCTAGCTCCGGATGACATCCGAGTTAGAGATTTTCATGGATGCTATGAAGATATACAAGCTTTAGTCATTTTACCAGAAAAACCGCTATGATCAAACTCTATCAGGTCTGATAGAATAATTAGCCGGTTTGCGATGGCAGAAAAGGCTCTATGCCATGTGGAGACGAGCCATCGACCATGAGGCGACTAAAAGTGTTCCTGAGGTGGGCATGCGTAGCCAGAGGAGGCTATATCAGGGCAGGATCTGGTTGTGTAGCGTGCCTGCACCGTCAGCTCCTCAGTATGCCTCGCTATGCAGCGCTCAGCCTCTGCGTGCCCACTCAGTCAGCATCCACAGGACAGTGCAAAGGGCGCAGTGAAACACGGGAGCCAGGAGTCTGGAGCAGCCAGTTACAACCGATGAGAGTGAGGTTACATAAAACAGGAGTGACACAGAGAAAGTTATTAGAATACATGAGTGGGATGCTGTACTACGGGGATGTGTCTATGGTGTATACATTGGATGCTGTACAACTGCCGGATCTGATTGGGTGATGTATACTATGAATGCTTATACATGGGGGATGCTGTATATGGGTGTGTATAATATGAGATCTGTACATACATGGGGAGAGCTGTATAGGGTGATGTACTTGAATGCTGTCCTGGGGGGCTGTATATGGGGTGAGTATACAATGAGAGTCTTACATCGCCGGGAGGGTATTTGGGGGCTTACAATGCAGGACATTGTACTGTAGGGTGTATACATTGGGTGCCTCCGATTTAAAGGGTGAGATTAGATGATCGGGTGTATACATTATGGGGTTTGTACCAAAATGGAGGGACGTGCTGATACATGGAGCATGTTAACTGTCCAAAAAGTTATTTGCTTCCATGTTTGTAAATAAAGTATAACCTGAGTTACAATGACTGCATTGGATGTAAATTAAAATTTTGAAGCTCTAATCTCCGAAATATGCCACATTGAAAAACTAAATCAGGATCTGCAGAAAATTGATCCCTTTATTGCCGATGGTAGAAATTGAAGCCCAAGGTTTGCCTGAGCCAAGTAGGAGTTAAAGATATTCACTGAAACACATGCTTGTTGCAAAGGAAGAAGTGGGGGAAAATTGGTGTAAGGCCGGTATCCATTAAAGCCGATAGCCTTCCGGCTCAAACCCGAGCCACCGCTGTTTGGCCGGATATTCGGCAGCTCCACCCATGCGTGCCCACGATGCCGCTATGCGGGACGGATGCGGCGAGCAGCCAAGGTTCCACGGTGGCGAGTCGTTGCTGGCGCCGTAATCCGGACGAGAGAGGTGAGATTTCACTTTAATTTTCAACGTGACTGAGACGAGAGTTATTAGACCTAGCAAAAGAGAACAAGGGCCCGGCATGGGAGTCTTATATGGGCGTGATGTTGTAATCCTATTGGTAAGTGGGGCGTATTTATTGGTCGGCGCCGACAACAGGGGATGCTGATAGTGCTGCTTGTAATACATGGGGAGTTTGATTGTATGTACGCTTAGAGTGAGGACTATTCTCATGGGCGCGAGTGCGACATGAGGGTGGCCTCATTCCATTGGGATTAAATGGGGGTTTATATGGTTTCATCATGAAGTGGGCTGCTATATTGGGGTGTGTACCAGCTAGGATAGCTGTACAATGGGTAGCGTACACTTACCCATGAAAATGCTAATGGAGGTGTTATTTCAAGATTTATCATATGACAGGATCGAACGTATTCATTGGCGGTACCAGCACACAGGCAATGAGAATAGCGCTATTCCATTGGATATAATGGGGGTTTGGTACAATTACCGCTGTAGGGAGGTTTAACATTGGTGGGCGCACAATACACCGAAAAAATAGCGCTCCTATGTCCCATTAAAAGATATAAACGATTTTAAGTTTCAAATTTAGTGTGTAAGTGAGCGCTATTTGAAAGCTGTCGCGCAGGACCAGGTTACAAGAGAAAAAGCGCCACACTTCCATTGAGATATAATGAAGAATTTGAGCTTCGATTTTATGGTAAGGAGGCACATTCTCATTGTCGCCCCAGAACAAGTGAATTAGAATAGTACCTCTTAAATAAATAATGGCATATTAATTTAAGAATTGTCGTGTATTAAGGCACATTATCATTGGTGGTGACTTCACAGCTTGAATGACGCATAGTGGTCCAACAACTTCAGCAATTATAAAGAGGTCATTGAGTACACAATGAACCGCTGTAAGCTGGCCCATTCAGGTAGGTCTTTAGTTACACTTGCGCCAATGATTCACCTCACTTCCAATTGACTTAATGGAGGTTCAGGGTTTCAATTGCGCTGTACTGAGCGCTTATTTTTGGCCGCAGAACTTCGTTAAGTGAAGATTAGGAGTCACTCCCTTGAATAAATTTGAGTTTCAAATTTATGCTGTAAGTGTAAGGGTATTCTCATTTCGTCGTTAGCATGATACCATGGCCAACTGCAAATTTTTCCATTGAGATTAATGGAACCCTGATGATTTACTCCAAGTGGGATTCTCATGGTTGGCGCCAGACTCCTACCATTGCGATGCGTGCTCATTCACTGAAGATATATGGAGGAATTTGCAGTTTCAAATTTACCTTCCGTAACAGGTGGTTTCAACTTTGCAGATGCCCACATTTTTTTAGTAACTTTGTTTAGTGCGCTTCTGGATTTCCCATTGAAATAATGGAGGACTTTGCATTTCAAATCCTACCAAATGTCATAGTTACGGCTTATGGTGGCGCCGCCCTATAGACTCTGCGAAGAGGGCCTTACTTTGAATTTCTGGAGCATAAAGTTCCTCTAACCAGCTTGTCTTGAGGCGCTATTCCAGGTCCTGGCCAGCACACACGACAATAGAATAGGCCTACTCCTTGAGATATAATGAGACTTTGAGTTAAATTTACGCTGAAGGAGGCTTTTCCTTGGTCGGCGCAGACACATGACTAATGAAAATCGCCTCAAACTTTCCATTTAATTCTAACGCGACGACTATTAAAGTTACCCCTGTAATGGAGGCTGTTTCACTTTGATCAGCAAGCTTCAGCGACCAATGAGGAATTTTTGATTATAAAGTCTAATAGATAAAGTTTATAGTATATGCGCATGTTCTTTCTATAACACCGCTTTATAATGTAGGGTTTACGAAGCACATAGGATAGTAAGAATTGGATATAGAACAAAAGTACAAAATTGGTTACAAAAAATGACAGATCAGTGTCAATAAAATACAATATTAAAGCAAGATAACAATTTATTTTAGCCTCATTCCCATTGGGATATAATGGAGACTTTGAGTTTAATTTACCGCTGAAGTTATCTATTTTGGTCGGCGCACAGAACAGCGACATAATTTTGTCAGGATTCAATATATATAATGAGATTGAGTATTAATTTAGGCTGTTAAGTGAGGGGCTATCTGCGTATGGGCAGTTACAAATTGGCGGAGAATAGTGCTCACTTATTGGATATTAATGGACGACTTTGGGTTTCTTTACTGTAAAATATGGGCAGTGGGGCGCCAAGTACAGGGACCAATTGAGTATAGCGCTACTTCCGATGACATATATGGGACTTAGGGTTTCAAATTTAGGTGTAAGTGAGCTTATGTCTATTGGTCGGGGCGCATTTTGGGAGGATGGGTACATCAATTGCATTATAATAGACGTTTGAATGACACTGTACGCTTAAGCAGGCGTCTATTCTCATGGTCGCAATTTGATCATAGGATTATGCGAGTGCGCTCATTTGTTGAGATATTAATTGGCGTTGGGGGTGCTATTTTAGGGGTGTTTGTAATATGCTATTTCAGTGTGTTTTTGGGTCTGAACTGCTCCAATGGAGTAATACTTTTTTGAGGTGAGTTGGAGAATTTTTTGGGGTTCAAAATTTACTTTAGTGGGTGTATCTATTGTCCTGTACACAGGGATTAATATTTTTGGGGGGTTAACTACTTTATTGGAGGACTTTGTACTTTAATTTACGCTCTAATTTAGGGCGGTTTCTATTGGTGGCGCCAGTACACGTATAGAATAACGCTCACTTATTAATATTATAATGGTGGACTTTGAGTTTCAATTTTTACAGTGTATGTATTCTTTTATTTCATTGGTTGATTATAAATATAAACCGAATTGGGCCTCATTCCCATGGCTCAATGGGACTTTGTAGGTTTTACTTAACCGCTGCCATAAGGCCGTTACCTTGGTCGGCGCCGCAACACCGTACAATAAGGAATTGCGGCCAGTCCCCCTTGAATATCTAATGGGGAACTTTGATTCAATGCCGCAACTTAATTGGGGGCTTTCTCATGTCGGCCACAAAGCTACAAGGACTATGAGCAGGCTCATCGTTTTGCATAAACTGCAACTTTGATTTCCAAATTTCCTCCCTATGTGAGGCGGATTACTGCACGCCGCAAGCGTAACGACTGAGAATGGCGCCACATAGAAGCATTGGTAGAGCGACTTTGATTTCAATTTACCGCCTGTGCTGAGGCGCTATTCTAATGGTACTTGCCAGCCAAGCGACCTTGTATATTCGGCCAGCACCGGATATAATGCCGCTTTCGGCTTCCCAAATTGCTACTCAGCCTGCGAGCAATGAGCCGCTATCTCATTGGGGCAGCGACTCGCAGGCCGAATAGCGCCAATCTTCCCTTGAGATATAAGGAGGCCTACGTTTCAGATTTCCCACGGAAGTGCTGGGCTATTCATATGGTAGGGGCCGAAATCGACCAATGAGATAGCGGTTCATATTCGATTAGGGGGTATAAAGGACTTGAGTTTCAAATTTACTAGAGTAGTGGGGGGGCTATTCTATGGCGGTGCCAAGCACGCAGCGACCTGCAATAGCGCCTCGGCCTTCCATGAGACTGCCGGCTTTGAGTTTCAATTTACCCTCAGGAGGCGCTTTCTCATTGGTCGGGAGGAGACATTCCCTTGAGAATACGCCTCACTTCCCATAGACTCAAGGCGGACTTTGAGTTTCAATTAGTGCTGTCAGTGAGGCGCTAGTTCCTATGGCGGGGCAGAACCAGCGACCTATGAGAAAGCGCACCTGCGTTGGATAATGGGATTGAGTTTAAATTGTGTAAGTGAGGTTGTTTTTTTAATGGTCGGAAGCATTTGCTACAACAAGGATGGGTGAAAAGGGCCTTACCATTGAGATATAATGGAGGACTTGGGTTTAATTAGCTGGTTAAGTGTCAGGTTCTCATGGCGGTCCCAGCACAGGGACCATGAGAATAGCCATTGGGGGCTAGATATAATGGGAGGTTGATCAGATTGGGGCTGTAAGGAGGGGCTATATCCTGGTGGTCGGCTACCAGATGGGACTATGAGAATAGGGCAAACCTTGGATTGGGATATAACAGGGACTTGGAGTTTCAAATTGGGGCTGTACGTGGGCGCTTTATCATGGGGGCACCAAGCGGCAACCAGAAGGGCGCTATACCGAATGGGTATAATGGGGGTTTAGTTTATTCGGTTGTAATAGGCGGCTTCAGTTGGTAGACCAGGCAGGGCTAATGAGGATGGGCATCCAATTGCGGGTATACAGATGGGGAGGACTTTGGGTTCAAATTAGGCTGTAATAGGCGTGGGCTCATTGCGGCGCCGCTACCAGGAGGGTTTGAGATAGCGGCTATTACCGATTGGGCTTACCAGTATGGCTTACAAGATGTACCAAATGGCTAACAAGGATGGGGCTATCCAGGATGGGGTTGTATCAGATGGCTATACAGATGGGTATACAGATGGGGGCTATTCCAAGATGGTTGATCCAGATGTAACAGGTGGGTGTACAGGATGGGGCTGTACGGATGGGGCGTACCAATGGGGCTAGACAAGCGACAATGAGGATGGGGGTTGTATTCCATTGAGGTATACAGTGGGGGATACCAGGATGGGTTATAAGGATTTACGGCTGTAGTAGGGGGCGCTATTCCAGTTGGGGCCCGGGAAAATGGAGATTGAAAATGGGGGCTACTCCAGTTGGGGGTGTAAATGGAGGACTTTGATTCAGATTTGGCGCTGTACGTGAGGGGCTATTATCATTGGTGGGGGCAGCATGGGGCATACCAGGATGGGCTCATACCGATTGGGTATAATGGAGGTTTGAGTTTTTTTTACCGGAAGTGGGGGATTCTCATGGTGGGCACACAAAGGGACCAAGAATAGCGGTTCACACATGGGATTTACTGAGGATTTGGTGGCATAATTAATGTGAATTTAGCCTACTCTGGACGGGCAAACAAAGAGGGGCAAGAGGGATTTAGCTAAATGGGCAATACAATGGGGGACTTTATTTAAGGATTACGCCATAAGGAGGGGCTATTCTCATTGGTCGGCGTCCAGCACAAGCGACATGAGAATAAGGAGACTACTTATTTTGACTATAAGGAGACTTTGGTTGCAAATTAACCGTGTAAGGAGGCGTATTACTCAATGGGGCGACAGACACATTTACCTATAAAATGGGCATCACAAGGATAGTGGGGTTTTATGGGTGGCAATACTTGAGAACGCTTGCTATAAGAGGGGCTATTCAAGGGGGGGCATGCACACAAGGATGGGGGAAACAGGCGGCATTCACATTGAGATGGGATATGGAGGACTTGATTTAAATTTACTGCGTAAGTGATGGCGTTTATTATAAGGGGGGGCTGACCGCGGACCAAGGAGTGAGGCATATCGCATTAGATAGAGGAGGCTTTTGGGGAGTTCAAATTTACCGCGGTAGTGAGGGGCTTCTCATTGGGGAGCCAAGGGCATTACCATTGAGAAAGAGGCATGATTAGTGGAATATACATGGAGGGACTTTGAGTTTCAATTTTACCGTGTAAGTGAGGCGCTATTCATGGTGGCCAGACAGACATGAGGATTGAATAGCTCATTGAGATTATGGGGTTTTTGAAGTGGGAAAGGTGTTACCTGTAAGGAAGGGGCTATCTACTGGGCGGCGGCAAGGATCGGGCTTACCAAGGGAAAGATGAGCATTACATTGAAATGGAAAGGATTTGGTTTCACAATTATGCTGTAAGATGGCGCCTTTCATGGTTGGACAAGATGGGGCGATAAGAAAGGCCTCAGACATTGAGATAATGGGAGATTAGTTATCAAATTTACCGGGGTAGGTGAGGCGTTTATCTGCGCGGAGCGAGCATGGAGAACCAAAGGATAGCGTCACTCCCAGGGAGATGAACATGGAGGACTTAGTTCAAATTTACTCAAAGTAACTCAAAGTGTCATGTATCTCAATGGCCATGTAGAGGTCCAGGTATCAGACATAGCTAAAGTAAGGCCAAGACCATTAACTGTAATTTCTAAAACAGTGGTAGTACTAGCGACTGGAAGAGATAACCTTATATCATTTCAGTATAACTACTACTTTATTATCTATCTCTAATATCTACTGCCAGTTTTTTCATACAGACCTCCTACCTTTTGTTGTTAATGGTCATTGGAGCAGCTGTATTATGTGACATGTAAATGAAGCCTTTATCACTGCAAGAGAATAACTGCATATTGGATGTTTAAAATCCATGCATTGTTACAATTAACTTGAACACCATTTTGGATATAATTTACAGCGCTGAGTCTGTTGTGCATGCTGTGGACATTACTCCCTTGCAATACTTTTTGATCACATTTGATAAATGTCCTATCTGTCACTCGACATTAACTTTTTCTAGACTCATTGATCGTCCCCAAAGTTTGCCTACATGCTACTTAGTATAGGTCTGGTGTTTAAGTTATTAGGGAATCTTAAAAAAAAATTAACAGATTCTAGATCCCATTCTAGGATTGTATATGATAAGGGGTCTTGTAATATTTTGTGTGACTTTCATGAGCTTGAATATAAAGAAACGGTTGAATCTAACAATTGTAAGGGTCTCAATGACCCGGTGCTCACATGAGTCTGGTTGTCTATTGAAATAGTTAGAGGCTGGAACCATCCAGGGGACTCATGACGGAGCGGGGGACAGGGAGTTCGCGTAGTTACTACTGTTGGTTCACGTGATTCGCTAAATTGGAGGTGTAAGGGCCCATTGCCCGGGCGTGTTTAAAAGTTGCGGATATACGGTTCCGGGGAAAGAAGATAGCTGATGTGGTTCAAAAATGATAATTTGTCCTCTAAAACAGCAGGACACCGCTCAGGTAGATATTGCTTTAGGTTTATGGGCTTCAATATGGGGATCCGTTCCACCGTGTTTCGGCGCTAATGGCGCCCTTCTCACTTCCTACTGGAAGGCATCCCGTTCGTCAGAACGGAGTGAGAGGACGGGACCAGTATGAAGCAATAAAACTAAGGTAATATCTATGAGCGGCGTGTACCTGGCTGATCTTAGCGCTGAAATACACGTTTATCGACCGTCCATGCGCTCAAAGGACTGCATCCATAGGTAACAAGTTTCGTGCCATTCTCAGAGTCCATCAGGGAACAGCAAGAATGCAGTCTTACAGCCTCCCAGAGTTCTCTGATTTTTTTGGTTTTGTCCGTTCCAAGTTCCTTTTTCTCCCTACCCCAAACTTGCTAATCGGTTGTTGGGACGCCGCGCCGTCTTGGGCTCCTATTCTTCTCTGGGCCGGGAGGGAACTTTGTTGTAGAGGGGGGTGTATCGATCAGCCTGCGGAGAATTGGACCCCTTTTACTTGGAATGGAGCGACTTTGGCATTTTTGGCCAATCGCTATTGCCTGCGACTGCAAGAGTGTTTACAAACCCCGCTGCGTACACAAGACCTGATCTTTCATCATAAATGGGGTACTAATAATGGGCCAGTAGTCTCTATGAGCATTTAGGGAGTTCTGGGGTAATGATAATGACAGTTGAAGGAAAATGCACCTTCTGCTTTTTGAGTGTTAACGTTGGGTGACACTCGATGCACGATGTTTGTAATTAAACTTGTTGGTGGGGCTTCTTGCACTGAGACATGAGCATTTCGAGAAGAAAGAAACAAACTGTTCTACATTCGAACAAGGGATTAAAGATGATCTTATTTAGGCTACTGACAGAAATTAAGCATTTAAATTTAACCAACAAAACGTCCTAAAAATAGGTTGTACTATAGGGGGGACGGGCCCCTTCAAACTCTGTCTCTTCAAACTTTTTTTTAATTCTTTGTACTGACTGAGACACATTAAAGGTCAAAACACCTCTGCAGCTAGTAATCTGTTTCACCTTGATCCCTGGAAACGTGAGGTATTTTTGTATGTTGTAAAGAGCATCAAGTTGCACAGAAAGGTTGGGCGAACAAGTTTATTTGATACACGACCATTAAATCTCACTTTCAGCCCAGGTGAGGATGATACTGCCTTGGGTCGCAAAAGTCAAAGCTGGACGACACCTTTGTCTTGCCAAACACATGAGCTTGTGTTCATAAATGATCATATTTCCGTCATGTGCAATTCATTTAACGAAACACATTTGGGGGTTTCAATTTACACGAGTGTTCAGGCATGACAATGGGCCTAGAATTAAACGGCGGAATTTTTATTTACATAAGCATGTCAGCGAGTTACTTTTTCAGGGTGTATGATTACTATATATAAAAATTGTTAATGAGTCTGTCATGTATGGGGGTGAAGGCCCCCTTCCCTATGGGTATTACTATTATATTTGGTGGGCTTTTTAAATGTATTGTTTGTTTTAATGTATTTGTGACGTCATTTGCTAAATAAAGTATATTTTTACATGAGGGTTGCACTAGTTGGATGGGGGTTCTTTATTCTTTTTGCTTCAATGGTATTTACAATATATTGGGGTTACTAGGGGTGATTGTAGTATATTGGTATGATTATATTATGGAAGGGCCTTTACTGGGTATTTGGTCATTATATTGAGGGCTTTAAATGTATGAGGGTCACATTTACTATATTGGAGGATTAGATAATGCTTATAATATATGGAGAATCTATTGGAAAACCATTGAATCATTTGGAGGTTTGTGGGCCTTTGTGATTATACTTTAGACTGGACTACTTTTATCAACATTTTTGACTGCCATTACAAAGATGTTGTCCTAGGGGGCCATATACAGTGTGAATACCCCTGTATATATGGAAGGCATATATGTATGTGGTTCGTTACTGCATGGAGGACTGTGTTGGAAGGTCACCGTTGGGATCTATTGTCTGGGTAGTAAAGGGGCCAGTAATTTTTTTTGGTGGGGAGGGTATTAGAATTCATAATGGGATTCCATGATTTTATGTGCGCACTTTTTTTGGCATTATGCTTTCCCTTTGGCTCATAGGTCTGATTGGCCAACAACTTTGCTGACCAGTACAATGTAATTTCTCCTACTGAAGTAATGCATCTGCATTACCCCATAAGTATGGGGTAATGAAAGGGGAAACTGGGGCCTTCCGTGACGGAATACTTTTAACGCAACCCAATTGTAGACTGGACCTATGTGGCCAGCCCAGTGTTTTTTGGGGGTGATGGCATTAGAATTTCTATGAGAAGGTTCGATGATCTTTAGGGAGAACCTCTGTTTTACTGCAGTGTCCATTTGCTGGATGCTATGGCCATGATTACATGCGGTGTCGAATTGCGCCTCGTGGACTTAGGCATAGCCTGTCAGCTGAGGCATGGGCATGGAGGCGCTCGTAGCTAGTGTTCCAACTACTGGTTTGCAATCCAGTTTGAACGCCGTGCTATTAAGGAGCACCTATGTGTGCTTTGATGGCCAGTTTTCAGCAGAAGGAGGCGTGTTTTTGGGAGGCAAGGCTCCATTTTACTACCTTATCGGGTGGCGCTTTTTTGATGTTCTGAATGCGGTTGTGATAGGGCTGACAGCCTGGTTTTTGGGGAGTGGCCTTATTGACTAGTCATTGCCAGGCACGAAGGCAGTTGTAACCCCATGTACCTTCTTATAGATTGTTCATAATAATGTTGGCAATCTATTGTCTGCATCTAAGGGCAGGACTTTCACCTCAGCGTCTGCTTTGCGGCATGATGTGTGTAAAACTGTGCAAGCTGCCATTACCATAACGACACTTGTTCTGGATTCTCTGTGGTTCTAATGCGTTGTGGTTGGGCTAAGGGTTTTGGGAGGGCGGCATTTTGGTTGTTCGGCAGCGAGGGCGCTGGAAAAAAAACCCTGCTGTACCTACCTTTATTTCTCCAAATTCACATCTGTTTGCCACACTCATTGTCCGACTCACACTTAGCGGAACACGAAGTAATGTCATTGCATTTTTTGTATTCCTCAAAGTGCGAACAAGCACGTATTAATAGGCCATTGAAAAACGTTTGATTCAAATGGACCAGATCTGTTACAGATCTATTGAAACATTCTGGGTTTCCTAGTACCATTTACAAATGAACCAGAACATTCCATGGTCCTTGCATCTGTTTCATTAGTTTTGAACGTTTTTCAAAGATTTAATAAATTTGTGTTTATGGGTATATTTAGTGGCCCTCCCGGCTTCCAATCATAACTTGATATCTTTTGGTTTATTAATATATATGGGATCTGTGCTTCAGAGTTATTCTTCTAAAGCTTGTGATATTCTTCTTTAGTCGATGATTGTTTGGTTGGTTCTTAGCATCTCCATTACCTGTTAGGCGCATGTCTGTTTAAAAGGGTGCTTTCAGTGGGACTTCAAGATGCCCTTTCCGCTGAGGTGTGAATCTTGTTATCCATATAGGTTCCCTAGTTGATTTGGCCATTCTTTTAAAATGAGGTCATGTCATAGATGGGGTTTCCACTGAGGACTTCAAAGATTGCAGTATTAAGTGTAGATAACACTTTTGTTCACCATATAGGACAACCTTGCAAATATGTTTGGTTTTTGGCTTATTATTTTCACTTGCATTCTCTGTTAACCAAATTTATAGATACAGTTTACTATCTCATTTATCACTTTTTTCACGTCAACAGATATCACAGCTGTTTGGGTAATCCCCAAGTATTTCCTTATCTGCGTTTCCAGTTTTGATTTGCCGGTAGTAATATTTTCATAATATGACCTCCTTTAGAGATAATTTTTTTTATTCTAGGCTTTGAATCCCAGACTTCTTTAGCTTGGAATGTCTGGGACACAGCAGTCATGTTTGTCAATTCAAACCTTGGGAGAAATTTTTTTTGGATTGACTCTCAGACTTTGTTGGTAGCATTATGGGGTTGCTGGATCTAACTTTGCTTTCTCGGGGCTTGCCACATTACATTTTTGTGCGGCCAACTTTGGGGATCTTCATACTCGGAAAGAAATTACTGTAATTGGTTTCACTCTCGATTCTTCTGACTAACTTTCTTTCGGGTGGGTTGCTTCTCTCAATCTCCCTTTGCTTGGCCACTTGGGAATCCTCTCTCACCCAGAGTGACTCTAATTCTTTCATCTTTCTACTCTGGAATTTTGAAGATAATCATTGCTTATTTACAGAGTCTGAGCCTTGGCCAGAGTCGCATATGCTCTATCATCTAGATCTGATAACTTTTCATACTAAAAATTTTCTGGAATTGCTAGATCCTTGCATTGTAACAAAGATATGCGGAATGCCAGAGTCCAGGATATTTGGTTCCTATCTGATTTTATCACTTTTTCTGTCTGTAGTAATTTCCAATCTCTTCCTATAGTTCCTGACAGGTTGGTGTTATTGGTGCCTTGTCTCTGAATTTTCAATTTGTTTTTCCCATTTTTTGGTCACTATTTGTCTTTACCAACACTCCATCTTTTAATGCAAAGATTGGAAGTTAGGAATGATTTGTGCTTGCTCTGAACCAAAGCCTCGTGTTGGTAAGCATTTGAGTACACAACTTTTTTCTAAAAATGGCGTTTGAAATCTGGTACCTTAGTGTTCTAGACCATTTATAACAAAATTTCCTGTTTGTTAGGCTATATTAGTGAACCTTTTTTGATCTGGTAATCTCTGAAACAAATATGTTCCGAAAGTACGTGGACCCTGAGATATCTAGACTCCAGCTTTCTTCTGAACTTCTTACGAGTTTAGGCTTATTATTACTGAACCTTTTTGATGTAATCCTGAAAATATGATTGAAACAAAGTACGTGTCCTGGATCATCTAAGCTTTCATTTTTGCATCTTTACAATTAGGTACCCTGCCAAGTATGAAATCGTATTTAAAAATGTTATGCTCTCCAAATGAGCTGGGACAAAGCTTTCCTGGGCGTTTGTGCCCTGATTCTTTCTTTACATAGGTCCTCTGGCAAATAAGTGCTTTGCATTTCACAGGATTGCGTGTTTACTAGCGGTAGAGCCAAGGAGTCTGCAATCTCTTAAGCCGCTCGCTCGTTTCGTGTACTGGGATTCCAACTCATAAAGGGCATTTGGAAGAGTGTTGCACCTTTCACAGGTTTCTGTTCCAACTGGAGGACCAAGATTGGAGAATCTTCAGTGCGCCCTCGTTTCTGTGCTTCTTTATTCTGTTTATACTTTACACAGGTAAATTTGTCAGGAGAAATGTGGCACGTTCCATGCTCTTTTTGGCTGAGACTGGAGGTTGAATGGATTATTCTTTGGCATCTCATTTCTTTGTTCAATTAAATACGTGACTTATCTCCAGCTGTAAACTTTTTGTGGATTCCATGGTCTTTGCAGCATTTCTCATCTTGTCCGGCAATGAGACTTGTGGAAGACCCATGTTCTTTGATACGAATTAAATAAAGGAGACTATCAGTTTTGCTAAGTTCTTTTTTGACTGTTGATCTTAAAGATTTCTCGATCTTGCCGGAAGAGATTTGTTGGATGGATCTTCTAGAGTGTTAAAGGAGACTACGCAGTTTGGTTCCGGGTTTCCCATGTGACGCTTATGTCTAAAAGATAAAGATTTGATTATACAGATGTTATTCATCACTGAAACTATCAAAAGTTAACCTAATGCAAGCCCGAACTTTACTCATTGACTACTTTTATACCCACAAAGTAAAAGATTCTTATAAAAGTATTATCACTGTTGCTATTACCAATTACCAACCTAGTACTCACATAAAAACTAGAGTTTTCATCACAAAATAAAATACGGTGTGAATGACCAAATTGTTGGCTTTTTCCAAATCAGAAATTTTTGATTTTAAGTCCTCTTTCAAAAAAATGTTGCAGGGAATTCACGTCCAACTGATTTTAGCATTTTCACAAAACAAATTTGACTGGGGATTTGGATCCTAATTGTCGAATTCGAAATCCCCAAATGATGCATTTTGTGAAATTGAAACCTCTGGCCATTATAGATGGCAGAATACGCCAAAGTAACTTTGGAACACAGAGTTTCTGATAATTTGACACTGGACGTATGCAGTTTAAGTGCCAAAAACATTGAGCAAGTTGCCTTCTCACGTGATCCTTATTAAATTTCTGGGAATTTTCATTTAGAGCCAACATATGACTTTAGGAGACATTTAGAACAAAGGTATCCTGGTGGGCTGTCAAGGGATGAACTGACAGCATGGTTGGGTCAGCATCACAGAACTGGGGATTTGGACAAACATCATAAATTGCTGCCACGAGGCTTTCCGCATAAACCTACGTACGTGGCTCTACGAGCTAAGCCACGGTCCTGACCTTCTAGGACGGCGCTGGTGACCACAGCCGCAACTGGACCTAAGCACACAGTTGGAGGGCTATTTGCCTCGTCCGGTCTGCTGTTAGGCATCCTGCAGCCCCGGACTGGTCAGCCGCGTGTGAGACGACCTAAACCACGGTACTACCATTTCGCGGAGCTCGACGGATTTATCACAATGACTGCGAGGCAATAGGTATAGTCGATGAGTTTCTTTCTAGGTCATTTGAACCATCCAAAAACCCTGGACTAACTCCATGTGAAGAACTCTTATTCCAAAAACATTTCACTGTCTCCTGTGAGCCTTTATACAAAATTTCTTTTACTGCTTAACTAGTGTGAGCAATGACCAGACATTTTATTAATCATTTTAAGTCTTGTCCTTGCAGAAACGTAATTGGCCCCAAATGAAATCCGTTTTATGGCAAAAATTTATTAGGGTTCATATCTGTATGCCTTTCAAGAAATTAACAGAATTGAACGAGGTCTGTGAGCCGGAGGACGAGACATTTTATTAACGTAAATTGTTGAAATAGTCTTAGAGAAGGATAAGTCGAGCATTGGGCTGATTCATTAGGGTACAATCTGTATGCTGGCAGAAAAATTGAACATGAATGGAAGGAGGTCTGCTGAGCCGGAGGAGAGAATTAGAAAGTCGGATTGTTGAAAGAATGTAAGAGGAAGGATGAAAAAGCAGAAAATAAAGGGGTAAAAAGGTTAGATGGAGTTAGATTATGTTGGGGGGGGGGGGGGGAAATGGACTGTGAGGGGGAGATTTATGTCAGTAGCAAATCCATATGTGTCAAAAACAAATAGTGAAAATAAATGTGCCCACAAAATTTCAAGAACTGGTATTTCTGAAAGTAAAACTAAAGTATTGATCACAAATGTTAGAATGACGCAAACAGAATGGAAGAGCTTCAGACCTTGGTACCGGAGGAACACATTGATGTAGTTGGTGATGCTGAGACATGGTTGGCTCTGTTTCAGCTACAAAAGGGAGAAAATTGCTCAGTTTGTTACAGGATAATAATATGGACCAGTTATTCGAAGGCCTGACAAGAAGAGGTGCTCTGTTGGATTTGGCCATTTCTAACAATACAGACCTTGCTGTTAATGTCTCTGCCATTGAAAACCTTGGTACCAGTGACCACAATATAATTTAGTTTTGCTTACAGCATAAAAAACACATACTCAGGTGATGAGGGTAAAAATCTTAACTTTTAAAAGGCCACTTTTCACAGGTTGAAGGTTGAACTTAAAGGGACTCTGTCAGGTAATTTTCAGTATTATACTAATAGTACCCTTGAATAGTGCTCAGGCAGACCTTTTAAAACATGTAAAAATCGTTACTGTACCCTTTGTAATTTTCTTGCTGTGACCACCTTCACACCCTGCAGGCAGCTATTTTCAGCAGTAAAAGTAATTGACGGGACTAGTGAATAGTCTGGGCATATAAATGTTATTTAAATAACCACGCCTATCCAAGCTGGTATTTTGTCCCTCCTCTCTGAGCTCTGTGCTAAAGTCAGTCACTGAAATTTCCAGGATTCTGTAGGCTGCTTCAGAAGGGGAGGGAGAGATAGGAGAGGGGAGGTGTTTTGTGCTATGTGTATGCTGTCTGTAAGAGATTTCTATGTGTTTATATGAACTTTTGTTTTCCTACATACATGTACTGTGTGTATCTGCTGAGAAAATGCACAAATGTTCTTATAAACACACAGAAATATCTCCAGCACACACTACACATATGCCGCATACACACAATGAAGATGTAAGATGTGCAACTGCAAAGACCACACACTTTCAATACCCTCCTTTCTCCTCTGCACTGTGTCTGCGCATGGAAAGCCGACCATACAAGAAGATACAGACCCAGAGGAGGGCAGTGCAGTCCAGTGATGTCACTACATGAATATTCATTCTTTGGGGAGTGTGCAGCAGAGAATTAAGTGATCACTCACAGTGATTGAAAAATGGAATGAATATCTTTTTTGCAGTTTACAGAGGATAAGGATGGAACTATAAACAAAAGAAATACATAAATAGAAAGAGCTTCACCAATTCAAATGATATCAGTTACATATGGATTTTTGACCTGACACAGTCCCTTTAAGGACATTGACTAGGAGTAGCTATTGATAGTGATACGATGATAAATGGGAGTTCTGTAGATCTATAATGGTTTTTCAGCTGTAAAATATATTCCTATAGATAACAAGTATAGACAGAAAAAATTAAACCCCACTCCTATGGTTAGAAAGGCAATCAATGACAATAAAAAGGGCATTTTTAGAATATGTAAATCTGAGGGGTCAGCTCTAGTATCTACAAAGAGCTGAATAAAATCATTCAGAAAGTAATTACAGTGGGTACAGAAAGTATTCAGACCCCTTTAAATTTTTCACTCTTTGTTTCATTGCAGCCATTTGGTAAATTCAAAAAAGTTCATTTTTTTCTCATTATTGTACACTCTGCACCCCATCTTCACTGAAAAAAACAGAAATGTATAACTTTTGTACATTTAATAAAAAAGAACAACTGAAATATCACATGGTCATAAGTATTCAGCCCCTTTGCTCAGTATTGAGTAGAAGCACCCTTTAAGCTAGTACAGCCATGAGTCTTCTTGGGAATGATGCAACAGGTTTTTCACACCTGGATTTGGTGATCCTCTGCCATTCTTCCTTGCAGATCCTCTCCAGTTCTGTCAGGTTGGATGGTGAACATTGGTGGACAGCCATTTTCAGGTCTCTCTAGAGATGCTCAATTGGGTTTAGGTCAGGGCCCAGGCTGTGCCAGTCAAGAATGGTCACAGAATTGTTCTGAAGCTACTCATTTGTTATTTTAGCTGTGTGCTTAGAGTCATTGTCTTGTTGGAAGGTGAACCTTTGGCCAAGTCTGAGGTCCAGAGCACTCTGGAAGAGGTTTTCATCCATGATATCTCTGTACTTTGCTACATTCATGTTTTCTTCAATTGCAACCAGTCGTCCTGTCCCTGCAGATGAAAAGCACCCCCATAGCATGATGCTGCCACCACCATGTTTCACTGTTGAGACTGTATTGGGCAGGTGATGAGCAGTGCCTGGTTTTCTTCACACATACCGGTTAGAATTATCACCGAAAAAATCTATCTTCGTCTCATCAGACCAGAGAATCTTATTTCTCATAGTCTGAGAGTCCTTCATGTGTTTTTTTTTGCAAACTCTATGCAGGCTTTCATATGTCTTGCACTAAGGAGAGGCTTCCGTCGGGCCACTCTGCCATAAAGGCCCGACTGGTGGAGGGCTGCAGTGATAGTTGACTTTGTGGAACTTTCTCCCATCTCCCTACTGCATCTCTGGAGCTCAGCCACAGTGATCTTGGGGTTCTTCTTTACCTCTCTCACCAAGGCTTTTCACCCACGATTGCTCAGTTTTTTTGGATAGCCACATCTAGGAATTCCTCTGGTGGTCCCAAACTTCTTCCATTTAAGAATTATAGAGGTTACTGTGCTTTTGCTTTTAGGAACCTTGAGTACTGCAGAAATTGTTTTGCAACCATGGCCATATCTGTGCCTTGCCACAATTCTGTCTCTGAACTCCTTGAGCAGTCTGTTGACCTTATGATTCTCATTTGGTCTGACATGCACTGTGAGCTGTGAGGTCTTATACAGATAGGTGTGCACCTTTCCAAATCAAGTCCTATCAGTTTAATTAAACAAAACTTGACTCAAATGAAGGAGTAGAACCATCTCAAAGAGGATCAAAAGGAAATGGACAGCATGTGACTTAACAACGGGTTTGAACAAAGGGTCTGAGTACTTATGACTATGTGATATTTCAGTTTTTCTTCTGTACTAAATTGGCAAAACTTTGTACATTTCTGGTTTCTCCCAGTGGTGCAGAGTGTACATTACTGAGTAAAAAATGAACTTTTTTGAATTTACCAAATGGCTGCAATGAAACAAAGAGTGAAACATTTAAAGGGTGTAAATACTTTCTGAACCCACTGTAAATTAGCTAAAATAGTAAAGGAAAACAAGAAAAATCAAAAGAAATTTTTTAACTATGTAAATACAAAAAAAAGCCAAAGTTCACACACTTGGTTTCCCATAATAATAGTAAGGGGATTACGAGAAGACAGAATTACAAAATGGGTTCATTATCTCTTTATATACCAAATAAGAAAGAACGCCAGATGATTCGAATTCCAGTGCTCTTAATGAGTCATCTAACATACAATACTCTCTTGGTTAAACGTAGACATAGTCCAAGCTAAGTTTGCATCCAAGACTTGTGAAGGAACTGCGCTGTTATTGATGGGCCCCTGTACATTAATATTAGAGACTCTTTAGTGACTGGTACTGTACAGACTAAGACAAAGCTAATGTGGCCCCCATTTAAAAAAAAACTCTAGGTCATTCCCAGGTAATTACACTGTAATTATACCTGTAAACTTAACATCCACTGTGAGAAAAATGTTTAGGGGACTTGAAAGGGATTATGTGAGAATGTGATACAAAATTACATTATAAATGATAATCAGCATGGTTATAACTAGGTCAGCACAGACAGAAGTTGTTAAACTAAGCTGATTTGTTTTTAGGAAGAGGTGAGCAGATGCCTGGACAGAAGGGTGTCTGTGGACACAGTACTTTTGGACCTTGTAAAGTTATTTAACACTATCCCTTATACATGCCTAATGGGTAAATTAAAGTATATAGGATTAGAAAGTAAAGTTTATAGTTGGATTGACTGTGGTGAATGACTGCTACTCTAATTGGCCTCCAAGGCTCAGCGCTTGATTTACTATAATTCAATTCATTTTTTTAATGGAATCTGTCAGCAGGTATTTGCTATCTCATCTGACAGAAACATAATTTTAGAAATCCAATGATGTATCACATAGATTACTGGCTGAAGCTGTTCTGACACAACCAAAGCATTTAGTTTTAGCAACACAGCAGAGCTGGGAGAGCTGCCCCCACCCACACCAGCTCTCAATGGCAGTGAGGTGACAATCACAACAGGAGATGTGTCAGACTGCCGTGTACATGACAAAGCAGCCCTATAATGATAATCACAGGGTAATAAAACCTTTAGTTTAAGAAAACAATAGCACAAAACCTGATAAGAAAAGCAGTTGATTCTTTGTTTTTAACCCTTACAGGATTACGTCCTCAGTTTACATAGCAAAACAGATTCCTTTTAGTGATGTAGCAGACAGGATTAAGGATTTTGTTTCTATTATTGCAGGTAACACCAAACCATGTAGTATAGTGCAGTCTATGGAAGATATTCATAAGCTACAAGCTGACCTGGACGAACTGCGTGTTTGGGCATCCACTTAGCAGATGAGGTTCAATTTGGAGAACTGTAAACTTATGTATCCAATACTAATAGTATTCAGCTGTCAGAGGAGATTATATTAGAAAAACTAGAAGAGTCACTTTTTAAGAAGGATCTGGGTGTAGATCAGAGACTAAATAACAGCATGCATTGCCGATCAGCTGCATCTAACGCCAGTATCATATTGTCATGTACAGTGGTGTAACTTGAAACTCATTGGCCCCAATGTGAGAACTGCAAACTGGACCCCAATTATTGCAAATCTTTAACCCCTTCACCACCAAGCCTATTTTGGCTTTACTGACCTAGCCATTTTTTGCAATTCTGACCAGTGTCCCTTTATGAGGTAATAACTCTGGAACGCTTCAACGAATCCTAGCGATTGTGAGAATGTTTTTTCATGACATATTGGGCTTCATGTTAGTGGTAAATTTAGGTCAATAATTGCTGTGTTTATTTGTGAAAAAAATCGGAAATTTAGCAAAAAGTTAGAAGATTCCGCAATTTTCAAGTTTTTAATTTCTATTCTGTTAAACCATAGAGTTATGGGACACAAGAAAGTTAATAAATAACTTTTCCCACATGTCTACTTTACATCAGCACTAGTGATGGGCGAGTCCTAAATTACTCAGAATCGCTTGACTCTAGCGAGTCCGAGCCCGGGACTCGCTACTTGTTGCGAGTCTAGCGAGTCCAATGTTAATGAATGGGGAAGCGAATAAGAGCGAGTAATGTGCGATTTACAAATCGCAGATGTGTCTCGGAAAGCACTCGCATTGCCGTTTTGGTGGGTTAAGTGTGTGCTAACACTTGGCAGTGAAGCAGCACACTAGTCCCTGCAAAAATTATTAAGTGCGCACAAGTAGTCGCACAAGCAGGTGGCGTACGTGCTATTTGCAGGTAGGAGAGCAGCAATGCACTGGTCTGCCACAGAGAAAATAAAGCTAAAGGGGTTATTATGACCCAAAATCTATCAGGTGCCAAAAAATAAGAAATAGTACCTCAGCTAAGCCTCTGACTTCAGCTATTAGGAAAGCTGTGTGAGTAAGCTAACCTATGAGGTCGGTCCTGTGTGCACTGTAATGGTGGGTTTACACGTCACGATATCGTTCCGATATCGTATACAACGGCGCGGGAGCGCGCATTTCGTGCCCGGTTTTCCCTGAATCGCATCGGCAGTTTACACGCTGCGATATCGGGATACAACGTCCCTACGATGTGTACGCCCCCCGACCCAGGAACGACCATTTAACATGGGAGTGAATGGGTGACGTTGCAGTACACATCGGAGTTGGGCTGTCACACGGGACGATCCGGCTCCAACCGGCATCCGATATTGGGCGGTTGAATAGCACGTTCATTCGACCCCCGATATCGGTTTACCATCGTTCTTGCATCGTATCGGATGTTCACACCGTACAACGCAGGAACGATATCGGGTCCAACGCACGAACCATGTGACTTTTGGTCAGAGTTGGACGCTGATATCGCAACGTGTAAACCCACCATAAAGGCTGCTCCTCCCTGCCTGCCTGCCTGCCTACAGTCCTCTACACAGTACTCCTCTGTCCTCCTGGTAGCTCTCAGAAGAGCTGTTTGGGTTAAATATAAGGAATCTTGAAGTTTCCCTACACTGACTGACACTCCCTATGATCTGCTCCAGCATCTACCTCACCCTGCACTAGCTCAGATCGTCACAGGAATGTGGAGGAAATGGTGGTGGCAAGGCTTATATACAGCCTCGCCTCTCATACATGACATAGGCATCACGATGGACAGAAGCCAATCATAGTCCTGCCACAACCAACATGGCTGTGGCATTACTGAATATGATTGGCTAACATGCTTGTCCATCTTCACAAGTTTTCTGACCTAACACGCTAGGCTGTCTCGGAAGCTTTGTCGGAACATAACAGATTCTGTATTCGCGAGTCCCGAATACAGTATACAGGACTCGGATTTGTAGACTCGCTCAGACTCGCTCAGACTCGCTGCTGACAGCGGGTATCCGTGAAGCGGTGCGATTGTTTAAACGATTTGGGGAGATTCAAGCTACATAGCGATGTGATATGGCGAGTCTAGCGAGTGAGAAAAAGTAAACTCTGACAAAACTAGGATAGCCATTGACTTGCATTGGACTCGTTACTGTGCGAGTAATCGCTGGGAAACTCGCCGAGTACCGAGTCCTGCGAGTCCCTTACTACTCGCCAAGTAACGAGTCCTAGCGAGTAGACTCGCCCATCCCTAATCAGCACAATGTGAAAAAAAAATATCTGTTAGGAAGTTATAAGGGTTCAAAGTTCATCAGCAATTTCTCATGTTTTCAGCAAAATTTACAAAACCATTTTTTTAGTGACCACATCACATTTGAAGTCCCTTTGAGGGGTGTACATGACAGAAAACACCCAAAAGTGATACTATTCCAAAAACTGCACCCCTCAAGCTACTCAAAACTACATTCAAAAAGATTATTACGGTAACCCTTCAGGTGCTTCACAGGAACTAAAGCAAAGTGGAAGGAAAAAATGGGCATTTTAATTTTTCCAACAAAAATGTTCTTTTAGCCTCAATTTTTTCATTTTCACATGGTCAACAGGATAAAATGGTTCCTAAAAATTGTTGGGCAATTTCTCCTGAGTACACCAATACCTCATATGTGGTCATAAACCACTGTTTGGATGCACAGCAGGACTCAGAAGGGAAAAAGCGCCATTTCACTTTTTGAATGGAAAATTAGCTGCAATTGTTAGCGGACACCATGTCACGTATAGAGAGCCCCTGTGTGCTAAAACAAGTAAGCAAGCAAGTGACCCCATTTTGGAAATTAGACCCCCCCAAGGAACATATCTAGATGCATAGTGAGCACTTTGAACCCCGAGGTGCTACACACCTTTATCTGTAAAAATGAAAAAGTATTTTTTTTCACAAAAATGTTCTTTCAGCCTCAATTTTTTTTCACATTTACAACAGGATAAATTGGATCCTAAAATTTTTTGGGCAATTTATCCTGAGTACACAGATGCCTCATATGTGGCAGAAAAACACTGTTTGGGCACATGGCAGGGCTCTGAAGGGAGGAAGTGACATTTTGGAACACAGATTTTGATGGCATGGTCTGTGGGTGTAATGTCCTGTTTGGATAGCCGCTGATATGCCTAAACAGCGGAAACCCCCACAAGTGACAACATTTTATGTTCACTGCCACAGCGAGCCGTCGTGACTTAGTGAGTGACATCATCACTCATCTGTGGCAGTCTCTGACTGCGGCAGGTGACGTCACTCACCGAGTCCCTGCTGTCAGTGTCATTGCAGATTCTGCAGGGAGAAGACACTTGTGCTCTCCCTGCAGACTCTGTATGAAGGATAGTGTAGGGTTATGTGGGAGTAATAAAGATGGAGTTAAGGTATGTTTGTTTTATCTTCTAATAAAATTATTATTCTCTTAGTGTTGTGTATTATTTACTGTTTGCTAGACATTCCTAATGGCGGGGTCTAACATTAGTCCGACATTATGAATCTCTGTCTTTTAATGCCAGCTGCCAAAAAAGAAGAAGGAATTAACTCCTTTATTACCCAGTTTTCCACCGGCACCAGGGCAACTGGAAGAGTCTGGGTACAGCACCAGAATATGGCACCTCTAATGAATGTGCCATTTTCTTGGGTGGCTGTGGGCTGCAATTTGCAGCATGGGGGGGCCAAGATTGTTTGGGCCTGACCATGCTGAGGAATTCCAGCCCCCAGCTGCCAAGTTGTACCTGGCTGGCAACCAAACAATTGTTGAAGCTCCACATCGTTTTTTTAGTTGTAGAAATAATTTTTTACAAAAACGAAGTGAGCTTCGCTATACGAGTTATGTTTAGATGCCAGCCAGGTACAACTTGGCAGCTATGGACTGCCACCCAACCCGAGCTGCCTGGTTGTACCTGACTGGACCAAAAACACAGCGAAGCCCAAAATCATTTTTTTTTAATAATGTGGAGCTTCGCCATATTTTTGGTTCAGCCAGGTACAACTAGGCAGCTGGGGGCTGGAATCCTCAGCATGGAGAGGCCCAAGTGTTCTGGGGCCACCATGCTGTGAATTGCAGCCCATGGCCGCCCCAGAAAATGGCGCATTCATTGAAGCGCCACTTTATGGCACTGTACCCAGACTCTTCCAGTTGCCCTAGTGCCGGTGGCAAACTGGGTAATAAAGGGGTTAATGCCAGCTTTTTTATTGACAGCTGGCACTAAGCCCAAGATTCATAATGTCAGGCCAATTTTAGACCCAGGCATTAGGAATCTCTAGTAAATAGTCAAAAAATACACTACGCAGAGAAAAATATTTTTATCAGAAAAATAACCAAATTCAGACTCCATCTTTATTTTGCCCTCCGACGTAATCCATAACGATGGTCTCCCAATGCTTGATCGTCCCTACTACATCCAGAGACTGCAGCAAGGGATCAAGCGTCCTCTTGATGATCTGTCATACAGTGGACTATCACCAGGACCCCAGAGACTACAACAAGGGATCAAGTATCATCTTTTTGTAGTCTCTGGGGTCATAGTGATAGTGCACTGTATGGCAATGATCTGCCATACAGTGCACTATCACCGGGACCCCAGAGTCTACAACAAGGAATTAAGTATTCTCTTGTTGTAGTCTCTGGGATCATAGTGATAGTGCACTGTATGACAATGATATGCCATACAGTGCACTATTACTATGACACCAGAAACTACAAGAGGATACTTGATCCCTTGTTGTAGTCTGTGGGGTCAAAGTGATGATGCACTGTCTGACTGATCATTGTCATATATTGCAGCATCTCTGTGCAAGTCCAAGTTTCAGAGATCACATGATCTCTGAGGCTTGGGTCAGCTGACCCGAAGTTGCCATGGAAACGTCGGGTTACCATGGTGATCGGCTCATTGTGATTAGTGACTATGCGCTCCCTCTCCCTGCACCCTAAGTGCTATGATCTTAAGATCACAGCACTTAGGCGGTGACAGAGCCCCGGAAGCATGGCGGTGATGCAGGGCACTGTGCCCACCGCCGCCTGCTTCTGCTAGCGCTTCTGTGCAGTCTGGTCTCCCTGCAGAGAAGCTATCTGACAGCTTGGGCACAGCGATCCTCTATGTGATCAATGTGCCCAGCTGTGAGATTGCTCTTGTGCAACCAGGACTCCATGCAGGGAGATTGGGCTGCAGAGAAGCAGCAGGCAGAAGCAGGCGGGCACAGTGCCCTGTACCACTGCCATGATGCTTCAGCTGAATGGGAGTGATCATCAGATCATTCCCCATCAGTGTGCTGGGGGTGATACTCCAGCCTATGAAAGGGCTATGACAGACCCTTTCATAGCTGGAATGACGATCACTGTGATTGACTGTTCAAACACACAATCACAGTGATCGTGGGGGCAGGGTGGGGAATCCACCCCCCGATATGAATCCCCGGTGGATCCCGCAGCGGTTACCGCAGTTGGGAAGTCACTGACTTTCATGACGTTGTACAACGTCAAAGGTCGGGAAGGGGTTAATAGTCTTTTTCTGTAGGCCAAAGAGACTTTTGAGGCCCCCTAGGCTCCAGGACCTGGGTTCGATTGCCACCCCTGCACCTGTTGTAGTTAACCTCATGGTCATGTATTTAAAGAGGTATGAAGTTGAGGCTCAGAGGCATAATGTTACCACTTTACAAAACATTAATTTGACCTCATCTGGAATATGCTGTTCATTCTTGGAACCAGTTCATTGAAGGGATACCCTGGAGTTAGAAAATGTACAAAAAAAGAACCACAAAGCTGAGAAGAGACATGGATCATCTTGGTTAGGAGGAAACATTAAAATAATTAATTTTTTTAGTCTTGAAAAGAGATGATTCGGGGGAGACATGATTAATGTGTGCAAGTATATAAAGGCGAATAGAAAAATCACAGTCAAAAGCTGCTTCATGGAAAATGCCCTCAAAACTCAATAGGTTTTCCTCCTACAGAGGACACAAGACTTCTTTACCATAAGAAATATTCATCTGTGGAATATTCAACCTCAGCGGGAGCTGTAGCTGTTCTTGGTTTTAAAAAAGCCTTTTTTTTTTTTAGAAGAAAATAACATATTTATGCAAGTATGTAAAGTTTTTCCCTGTATGTTTGGTCCAATGGATGGACAACAGGGATTGGGAGGGAAAGAATACCAAAGGTCCTTGGGAGAAGACTGGATCGAACACTGTGGTTGGACATTTCACCCTTCTTTTTATCTTCTCCCATTCTTTGGTTGAATCTCATGGACATTTATCATTGTACAGTGGGGGAAATAAGTATTTGATCCCTTGCTGATTTTGTAAGTTTGCCCACTGACAAAGACATGAACAGTCTATAATTTTAAGGGTAGTTTAATTTTAACTGAGAGATAGAATATGAAAAATAAAAGCCAGAAAATCACATTGTCTAAATTATATAAAGTTAGGGGCCTTTCACTTTCACACTTGCAGTTTTTTCCAGATTTGGAAGATCAGGAAAACACCAGATTCTTACAGTATTTTGCCCATTCACTTTAATTTTGTCAGGTAGAATCTTGTTGCTTCATGTTTTTTCCTGAAATCATTAAAGAGAATGGGCAAAATAAATGAATCCTGTAAGAATCAGGTGTTTTCCTGATCTTCAAAATCAGGAATAAAACTCAAGTGTGAAAGGCCCCCTTAATTGCATTTTGCAGAGGGAAATAAGTATTTGATCCCTCTGCCAAGCAAGACTTAATACTTGGTGGCAAAACCCTTGTTGGCAATACCAGTAGTCAGATGTTTCTTGTAGTTGATGATGAGGTTTGCGCACATGTTAGGAGGATTTTTGATCCGTTCCTCTTTTCATATCATCTCTAAATCATTAAGATTTTGAGGCTGTTGCTTGGCAACTCAGAGCTCCCTCCATAGGTTTTCTATGGGATTAAGGTCTGGAAACTGGCTAGGCCACTCCATAACCTCATGCTTCTTTTTGAGCCACTCCTTTGTTGACTTGTCTGTATGTTTTGGGTTATTGTTGTGCTGGAAGACCCAGCCATGACCCGTTTTTAATGTCCTGGTGGAGGGAAGGAAGTTGTCACTTAGGATTTTACTGTACACGGCTCCATCCATTGTCCCATTGATGTGGTGAAGTTTTCCTGTGCCCTTAGCAGAGAAACACCCCCAAAACATAATGTTTCCATCGCCATACTTGACTTTGGGGATGGTGTTCTTTGGGTCATAGGCAGCATTTGTCTTCCTCCAGACATGATGAGTTGAGTTAATGCCAAAGAGCTCAATTATTGTCTCATTTGACCACAGCACCTTCTCCCAATCACTCTCAGAATCACCAAGGTGTTTATTGGTAAACTTCAGACAGGTCTGCACATGTACATTCTTCAGCAGTGGGACTTTGTTGGCACTGCAGGATTTTAATCCATTATGGCCTAATGTGTTACCAATGGTTTTCCTGATGACAGTGGTCTCAGCTGCCTTGAGATCATTAACAAGTTCCCACCGTGTAGATTTAGGCTGATCTCTCCCCTTCCTCATGATCCTGGATACCCCACGAGGTGAGATTTTGCATGGAGCCCCAGATCGATGTTGACTGAAACTCATTTTGTATTTCTTCCGTTTTCTTACTATTGCACCAACAGTTGTCTCCTTCTCACCCAGCGTCTTACTTATGGTTTTGTAGCCCACTCCAGCCTTGTGCAGGTCTAGGATCTTTTCCCTGACATCCTTAGAAAGCTCTCTGGTCTTGCCCATGTTGTAGAGGTTAGAGTCTGACTGATTAATTGAGTGTGTGGACAGGAGTTTTTTTATACAGGTGACAATTTAAGGCTGGCTTCGCATTAGCGTATCTGAGCGCAGCAAAACACAGGCACTATGCACTCCTATGTTTAATTCAACTCGTGCAGAAAAAAGTCCACTGACCGGGCACTACACACATGGAGCTCTGCTACCAGCCTGTCGGAACCCGCAGAAGTATCACTACACGATACGAAACGGTACCGTCGTTCCGACGGCCTCTCACTCCCTCTCCCCACCGCACCAACAATGTTTTAATGGATTAAGCCACCTGGATTAAAACACTCTTCCACCAGCCTACATGGTGAGTGCCGCCTTTCTTTATTCACTTCTTTATGACTCCTATGTTTAACATGGCAACGCATATTGCCTGTTTGTGGCTGCGTTCAGCTGTGTTTGCGTTTGGCTGCGCATTATTTATGCACAGCCGAACACAAAATGTTGGATTTTTTGTGCGTAGCTTTGTGCTTGTTTTATACGCAAGCAGACAGCTGCGCACAAAAAATTAATGAAAGCGCATCTGTGCGCATTGCCATCTGCTGGCAAGCGCACAGACGCTGCGGATGATGACCTCCTCCGAGGTCATCTACAGGTGAATCCCGTCCCGCAGTTCTCTTCTACTTCTTCTTTCTTCTTCTTCTTTCTTCTTTTTTCTTTCTTCTTCTTTCTTCTTTCCTCTTTCTTCTTTCTATTTCTACTTTCTTCTTCTTTCTTCTTCTTCTGTCTTCTTCCTTCTTCTTTTCTCTCCCTGCCGCCGCTGCAGGTTCATTTAAAATAGCTGGCGGAAATGTCGGCCTTTCATTAAAATGTTTGCGTTCGGCACTGCGTATGCGCTGCATATGCTGCAGTGCCGAACGCAAATGTGAACCCAGCCTAAGACAGCTGTTGATTTGGAGCGTTTAACTGGTCTGTAGGAGCCAGAACTCCTAACGGTAGGGGATCAAATACTTATTTATGCAAATACATTTATATAATTTCCAAAACTGAACTACTTCTGCTCCCCCCATCCACCAACCTCCCTAAATCGGACATCTCTCAGTTTGTGGCACCACCATAACGCCTAGGCAGCAGGCTCGTTGTCTGGGTGTTATGTTTGACACCGATCTCTCCTTCTCCTCCCACACACAATCTCTCGTCCGCTCCTGTCGCTTACACCTGAAGAATATCTCTAGAGTCCGCCCCTTTCTCACCATGGAAACAACAAAAACCCTCACCGTGGCCCTAATCAATTCCCGCCTTGACTTTTGCAATTCTCTATTAAGCGGCCTCCCCCTCACCAGACTTTCTCCTCTCCAGTCCATCCTTAATGCAGCAGCCAGGATCACCCATCTGGCCAATCGTTACTCAGATGCCTCTGCTCTGTGCCAGTCATTGCACTGGCTACCCGTATACTACAGGATCAAATTCAAATTGCTTGTTCTCACCCACAAAGCTCTTCACAGTGCAGCACCCCCCTACCTCTCCTCCCTCATCTCTGTCTATCACCCCACCCGTTCTCTACGTTCCTCAAATGATCTTCGACTAACATCTGCACTAATCCGATCCTCCCACTCCCGGCTCCAAGATTTCTCCAGAGCTGCACCAAACCTCTGGAATGCTTTACCCAAAGAAATCAGGACTATCCACAACTTGCATGGCTTCAGACGATTCCTAAAAACACATCTTTTTAAGGCGGCCTATCATACTCCCTAATAGAAGTCCTTTGTACTGTAGACAGTGAATGGGCTATCTCTCTGGACATTACTCTTCTACAAACTCCACCAAACCAAAAAGCTCTACACAGACTGTCTGATGACCATCCATGTAAGCTTAGTTCTATGCCCCATTTCCTCAAGATGCCTGGACCATCAGTGCAATAAGCCCCTGTACCTTGTGCAACCCCTATCTTGTTGTAGATTGTAAGCTCTTTTGAGCAGGGTCACCTTCATTTCTTGCTTTATTTATTGTATTTTCTTTGTATTTTCTTTTTACATTGATTCTATGCCTATTGTTTTGTATCCAATTATTCTACTGTATTTGTTCTCTACTGTAATTACTTACTGTATATTTTCTGTACCCTACATTGTAAAGCGCTGCGGAATATGTTGGCGCTATATAAATAAAGCTTTATTATTATTATTATTATTATTATTATAATTTAGACAATTTCCCAAACTGTAGCTGCTGTAAAGCAAATCTCGGAGCTGCTATTCAGAGTACCGTAGGTATGATGGTCGCCCTAATTATCATGTACAGGAAATAAAATAAGAGTATATACAACCAGAAAACAGATTTTAAAAAGATTGCACTTCACTATCTGGTTTTAATTAAGGAAAAAAAACCTGTAGGTGAGACATTTCTTTTATCATGTCTTGAGTATTACTAATGTAAATCATGTAGCAATTTGGAGTTGCTATGTGATTCTACTATTTATATCTCTTGTTATCTCTCCGAGCTGAAAGAGGTGTTAAATGTAATCAAAACTACAAATGTAGAATCTAATTAATTGAAGGAGAGAATGAGAGTGATTAAACTGCAGAGTGCTGGTACATAGAGGAGCGCGCTCATCCTGCATCTCTCCTAGGCTCGCTCTGTTTGTACGCCGTCACTTACATCATGTAACAAGTTCATATGTATTTTGAATATTTTTCAAAAGAATTGTTCCATAATTGTAAGTCCTCGGTACATTTTTATTATGAAGGTGCAGATATCTACTATAAGGAAATTTACATATTATTTCTATATCAGATAACCTGTGATTTTATGAAAACGACAGGAAGAAAACTAGGCCAGCAACAACTTGATAGATTTCATTTATCCTTCTTGTATAACCACATCATTAGGATGAAGTCACACATTGCAGTTAAATTACATTTTTGCATCAATTTTGCCCCAAATTGATGCTGTTTAGCACAACCATGAATAAACCACAACATGACTATAGGCCCCTATACACTGCAGGTGTCAAATAATATTCATTACCTGCATTCAGATGTCTGTGCAAATGGATCCAGGATCGTACCGCAATGCACGGACTGTCCGCAGATCTCCTGACCCGAGCATCACAGATTCATATGAACCTGTCACAATCTGGTTGGGGGAGCCGTTTACAGTTCATGCATTGAGGTTTGATTTTGAACTGATTTGCACGGACATCTGAATGCGCCCTTAGGCACATTGTCCGAGAGGATGGAGGTTCATTGCACAAGCCTCACATGACTCACACAGGATGGCCGACTGCGCTCTGGTTGGGAGCATGTCAGCTGCTTGTTCTTCTATGCAGCTCTATGCTCCCATCCGGAGAGCAGGAGACCGAGCCGGGTGAGTCATGCGAGACTCGTGCGAGTAACTCTCCTTCCTCTTGGACCGTTTGTTTCCAGCCTTAGGCAAATACTGAGTAGTATTTGACAGCTGCAGTGTATAGGGCCCGATAATCACCCTGTGGTTCAATCATGCTTGTGCTAAACAGCATCAGTTACAGCAAAACTGATGCAAAAATGTAATTTAACTGCAATGTGTAAAACATCCCAATGATGTGATGATACATGAGGGATAAATGAAATCTTACTTTTAGACAACCTTCAGATATTTGTTATATTGGAACCTGTTTACTGAGTTGTGACTCAAACTTTCATTGCTAAAACATTTTGCATTTTTTATAATAACTCTATGGCCCCTGATTTATTAAGACTGGCATTTCATACTCCAGGCTTAATGTGGGGTGTTCAGGAATATGATTCATCTAATTCATTAAGTGGTGTGTGCATCTTATCAGTGGTGTGGGCCTTTGTGTATAATGACACACATTACTCCTGTCAGTTTTCTCCACTTTTGCGTCTTTTCAATGTGTTTTCTCTCGCAACCACTTTGATCAATAGGGGCCTTTATTTATTTATTGTTGCATTATTCAGATACAAATAATGGTCATGCCTCACCTCCTTGCCTATACCAACACTTATCCTTCACCACATCCCTTCGAGGACCTTGTGAATCAGGTGCTTAGGTTTTCTTTTTCAGTAGAGGCTCAACCAAGAATGTGGGTTGCCCAGGAAATGTTTGCTAAAAGACCAAAGTGTCTCCCCCAGCAGGGCAGGGCATAAAACTTTAGTAGCCCCTGACAGCGGTCTCCTGCTGTACTGTCTGGTGCTTGGGGAGTCCTTGAGAATTGACTGCCACCAAACCTGTGTCCACTGCTGAAAAAGAATCCTCAAGCCTCATCAAGACCCACGTCCACAGTAAAAAACAGGGGAAAATATTTGCATGCTTCATGGTCTTCAAGAAGGCCTTTGACTCATTATGGCTCCCCCGGCTTGTTTCTAAATCTCATGGAAAGTGAAATAAGTCGCAGAAACTATGACTTCATCAAAAGCTTATACACTGAGAACCGTTGCAGCGTGAAGAGGATGGCTTTCTTCCAGCAGGGCTGCGAGGTCAAGTCTATTCAACATCTGCATAAATGGACCGGCAGCATCCCTGGAATCCTCCTCCACCCCAGGCCTCAGTCTGCACGACCGAGAGGTGAAGTTCCTGCTGTACGCAGATGACTTTCTGCTACTATACCCAACTCAGAGAGGCCTCCAAGATAGCCTGGCAGTGCTGGAAACATTCAGCACCACATGGGTGCTGCCTATCAACCAAAAGAAGACCAAAGTCATGGTGTTTCAGAAGAGGAACCAGAATAAAACCCTCCCTCCCTCACATTAAATGGTTCCACTCTGGAGAAGACCAACAGCCATACCTACCTAGGTCTAGAGCTAAGCCAAACTGGGAGCTTCAAGTAAGCAGCAGAGACCCTGAAAGGAAAAGCATGCAGAACCTTCTCTTCTATGCCATCAGAAGACAACCGGTGAGAGTTTGGCTTCAGATATTCAACATCATTATCACTCCTATACTGCTGTATGGTAGTGAGGTATGGTACCCAGTGACGTAGCCAGACAAGATCAAGTGGGAATCCAGCCCAACTGAAGTCTTCTAGCTGGAGATCTGCAAATATCTCCTCCAAGTACATTGCAGCACCTCAAACATAGCCTGTTGGGCAGAGTTGGGACGATTCCTGTTATGGCTCACTAAACACAAGAGGGTGCTATCACACCAGGCGCACATACAGAACAGCAATCCCAGCTCCTACCATCATAAAGCCCTGCTGCACTAAAGCCCAGAGTAAGCCATGAACCCCGGCAGCCAGTCCAACCAAAGTCAACAACACACCCTGACAAAAGCTGCAAGATGCAATATATAGAGGATTGGCAGAGTGAATTAGAGAACTCAAAGAAACTCACCATCTACCGGTCACTGCGGAGAGACTACACACCCTATATTTGGAAAGGCTACATCACCCCAAGGACAGGTAGACTCTGAATCTATAAAAACTGAGTGCCCACAGCCTAAATGTAGAAACACAGCAGCACAGAGAGACATAAAAGCCATGGGAGAACAGACTGTGCCAGCACTGCCAGCAGGGGCACTGGAGGATGAAACGCATTTCCTGCTACACTGCACCAAATACTCAGCTGTGAGGGCCTCCCACTTCCAGAGACTTTCCATTCACAACTCTGACTTCCAATCTATGGACGAGGAGAGGAAACTCTGCATCCTACTGGGGAAGAGGAATCAACAGAGGAGATTGCCGTCCAATATGTCACCATATGTCATAAGCTGAGATGAACGTAAGACCCCTGAATGGACCATTATTGCCCAAACTGTGCCCCCAACACTCCATCCCTATAACCTCTGATCCCCTCCTCGTCTCACATATTTTTCCTGCTTTGGCAACACTAAATTCATTTTGGTCCTGCCAATAAAACCTATTTGAATTTGAATCCCATAACAATAGCAACATGGCTTGCAAAGACCTTAGACAATGTGGCACTAGTGTTCTGAAAATGGATCATGCAGATGCCTATGGTGAACGGACAGCGGTGTCCAAATATGACAATGATTGGATACGCTTAGTATTCCTATGGACAGTGATTGCACAGCAATTTTTTGTAGCAAGCGATAAGTCCAGATATTGCCATGGCCGTTCACCAGCATAAAGAAAAGCACAACACAGATAGCGATGTTGTTGATAATTAGATGCCTATAACGCTTATTAACTTTGCACTAATGACATGCAGAATGTAATTGTGTTGAATTAATTCATCCATCTGATGCCCATTTGCAATTATCTACAGTACATTTCAATTTCATTTGCTGTTGATGAAAGCTGACTACGAGGCTATTCTAGAAATCTCATCTGTATTAGTATTGTGTTACAGATGATTCCATAATCTATATCTCACTGTACATCTGTAGTTTATAATCTGTACAACCTTCCGTATTGTATCCGACACAAACACACGTCTGAATGAAGCCCGAGTATGTGAATTGTTTTATATAGTGAGTATCAGTGTTTATTCTTCTACTAAGACTATGTTCATAAAAACATATTTTCGGTCCGAGTGATGTCTGTGGAGAAAACTGACAGCACATGGACCAATATTATCCAATATAGCTTTTTTTTTTCCAAAAAAACAAATGTATGTGTGAAAAAAATTTGCAGCATGCACTACCCGTGTTTCCCCGAAAATAAGACACCGTCTTACATTAATTCTTGTTCCAAAAGTTGCACAATGTCTTATTTTCAGGGGGGACGCCTTATATTAAGCATCATCCACTATCCCTCTGTAGCCCCCCATCATCCTCCACTATCCCTCTGTAGCCCCCATCATCCTCCACTATCCATCTGTAGCCCCCTCATGCTCCACTATCCCTCTGTAGCCCCCATCATCCTCCACTATCCCTCTGTAGCCCCTCATCCACCACTATCCATCTGTAGCCCCATCATCCTCCACTATCCCTCTGTAGCCCCATCATCCTCCACTATCCCTCTGTAGACTCCATCATCCGCCACTGTCCCTCTGTAGCCCCCATCATCCTCCAACATCCCTCTAGCCACAAACACACACAGTCAAACATACACACAGCCACACACACAAAGTAAAACACACCCACAGCAACACACACACACACAGCCACACACATCACTGGAGCCTGCCGGAACTTACCGCCGCCACTTGATGTCCCCCAGTGCGTACATAGCTGGGCGTCGTAGATGTACGATGGTAAGCCATCAGCCAATCCGGCGGCTGCTGGCGTCTGATCGGCCGCAGCATTACCGTACATCTACGCTGAGTGGCACAGATGACCTCTGTACAGGAGATGTACGATAATGCCGCGCCCATTCAGACGCCAGCAACCGCCTGATTGGCTGATGGCTTACCATCGTACATCTGCGGTGCCCGGCTATGTACACACACCGGGTGACATCAAGCAGCGGCGGTGGCGGCGGCAAGCTCCGGAGGAACAATGGCGGCGGCAGAGGCAGCTGAGTAGGTGAGTATGAATTTTTTTTTTGCCTGCCTGCCACGTCCTAGTTTCGGGGGGTGCCTTATATTAGGCACCCTGGCCAAATCCCCGGGGCGCCTTATTTTCGGGGGGCGCCCTATTTTCGGGGAAACAGGGTAGTTTCTTTGGTTTTTCGGATGAAATTTGCCTATTCAAGTCTATGGGTGTGCAAAAAAATTGGATCACATATGGATGAACCACATAGTATCTCATTTTTATGGGTACATTGCCATTATTAACATAGGAAACTCTATGTGATCATGTGCATCTTAAAGCTTCGATGTCACAAGCGCATCACACAGAGTTTTCTGAATGAAAACTGGTCAATTTTTAATACGCTCATCTTATCCCAGACTGATAATAATCTTGTAGGTTAAAGTTTTCAGCAGTTGTGAAATTCAGTTGGACAGCTGTCATTTTTGATCTTGCTATATCTTAATCTTAAAAGACTTTTCCGAGGTCAACATTTATTTCTGCAGTCCTCTGTGACTGCCTCATCCTGATACTGTGGAATATGCATGCTGTCAGTTTTTCTCTCTATTTTCAACTCAACTCGGCGCTGTATTCAGTTTGCGTACTTGTAGTCATGCACTATCTAGGAATTTTTCATTTACCGACTCAGTCGATATGTTTCTGCCAGTAGGCAAGCCACATGCTTTTGGCCACATGACTGCCCATAAGAATTGAAAAAAGGGAAATCCTGACAGTATGTATATTGCACACTGTCAGGATTTGGCAATCTGCAGTCACATCGATTGACTGCAGGAAACACTTTAAAATGTATAACTTTCAATCTGGGCATATGCAAGAGATGAAATAAGAGTTGAAAATGTCATCAATTTTTATGTAAATATATTTCTAAAGGTGCTATTGGCATTAATTTCTCACCAGATCCATCCAATCCACACAGGCTTGTAAATCAAATCATAGATGTTCAGAAATTGTGTGGTGTGTAAAAATGAGAAATGACACAGGGAAAAGTATCGAACACATGCAGAAAGATAAGTGCAAAAGCCATAGAAATTCATTACACCAGCTGAAATCTATGATTAATTAGAAAGCAATCCTGCCACTTAGTAAAAAATAATATTAGCTGCTTCAGCTGATGGCCTATACAAAGGTGTCTCATTACCAAGGTGGCACAAAAGAAACATCTTGTAATGGGTAAAACCAGTGAGCTGTCATAAGACATTACAGAGATAGTTCAGAGCTCACCACATAGTTAAAATGTTGTAGCATGGATGGGAACAAGTGCTCATTACCAGCTGGTGTAAGCAGCAGACATTAATAGTAGAAAAGGCAGTAATCAGATCCAGGACAATCCATCTGGCTAAAATTTTTATTTATTGAAAATATATTACAAAGTTTGATACATAAAAATACATGATACATTTCGGGTATGTGCTAGCCTTTATCAAACCATGATATCATTACATCAAGACCTTCCTAACCTCATTGTTGCAAAACATACTGATGGCATTGGTTACAGAATGTTTAAACTACTCAAGTGTCCAGTGAGTGCTGTTGGAGTCATAATCTGGATTTGAAAAGAAAATCATTCAGCCATAAACCAACCATTACCAGCTACTCCCCGCAAGATTTGAGACAGAGGAGTGAAAAGAATTATCAGAAGAGTTGTGCAAGAGACAAGGACAACCTGTGGAGAGCTATACAAGGACCTGGAATCAGCAGGTACAGTTGTTTCAAAGAAAATAAGTAATGCACTTAACCTCTATGGCCTGAATACACGATCACCATGTAAGACTTCATTGCTGAACAAAAAGCATGTTCAAGCATGTTTACAGCCTGGTCAACAACATTTAGACAAGCCTGACAAATACTTGGAGAACATAGTCTGGTCAAATGAAACCAAAATACAAATCTTTGAATGCCATGACACACACAATATTTAGGTTATAAAAGGCACTACATATCACCCCAAAAACACCATACCAACAGTGAAGTTTGGAGGTGGGAACATCATAGAGTGGGGCTGTTTTTCAGCACTGACAAACTTCATACAATTGATGGAAGAATGAATGGACAAATGTAGAGAGAGTGTTGATAAACATCTGCTGCCATCTACCAGGATGATGAAGATGAAACAAAGGTGGATATTTCAGCCAGACAATGATCCCAAACACACAGCCAAGGAAACTTTCAAATGGTCAAAGATACAGAAAATAGAGCTGCTAGAATGATCCAGCCGATCAAATGACCTGAATCCAATAGAAATGTATTGAAGGAAGGAGCCAACGGGACCTTCAGGATTTGAACAGTGTTTGTGTAGAAGAATGGCCCAAAATCCACCTGAGCAATGCCTGCAAGTAGTTTATCCATTTAGCAGGTGTCTTGAAGCTGTCATCACCAACAAAGGCTTTTGTACGAAGTATTAAATACATTTCTGTAAGTGCGTTAAATACTTTTTTCCCTGTGTCATTTCTCATTATTTCACATCACTAAATTTATATCCATTTAGGATTTGATTCCTTTGCCATTATGGATTGGATGGGTTGTTACTGACATCTGGTGAGAAATTAATGTCAATAGCACCTTTAGAAATGTGTTTACTTAGAAAATACTTTCACCCCCATACAAATTATAAACTGAGTCATTTGTTTCTGACAGGCTGACTAGTATCATCTGCTGTGCTAGTCTTCCTTGTACAAAAGACTAAAAAAAAGAATGGTCCTCATTAAGCTCAATGCGTCTCTTAGGATCTGACACGCTTCCCTTCTAATCTCCATTTCCCTTCCTATCTGTTCCAAATTCTGTTTAAATTGTATCTGCTATCCAGGAAAGGGTTAATCATGATGTATCAGTCAATTATTTAACAATTGCTTCCACCTAGGAATGAGACCCTCATTGTACTGTCACATACAGACCTTCCATCCCGCCACTTGTCACCTCAAACGCATTTCACAGCGGACAGCTGACACCAAGAGAAGTAGAGCAGCTCGCTGCAGTCATATAAATAACACCGGTATACAGGAGAGTCGGTCGTATGCCCATGACATTCTCTGTGCTGGCGTTTCCATTTTCAACGCTATTAATTGCATTGCCGTATTAGACATTTCTGGTATTTTTTCGAGAAATACTACACAGTCTATTTCTAGAAAAGTTTAGCACTTTAGCAACACGGAACACAACACATTCTCAGATGAGCAATGAAGACAATATCACCCAATGTGTGCCGGGCACTCCTTACATGGGATTATTTCTTTGTGAACCCAAAAATCGGGGCTGGATTTTGTGCATCAGGGGCTCATGTACACAGCTACATTATAGCTCCATACAACCGAGCTGTATGACGCCATTATGATTCACTCATGGAAGTCTAAGTGGCCTTACATTACCTCCATACAACTCCCGTTTCATATGGAGGCATACAATATTTTTTCTTTATTTTGTATGTATCAGACAAAACAAAAAATGACTCATTTCCATCACATGCCATAATATAAGGCAATGTTCTAAGGGAGAATGGCTCATCTGCCTCGTTATGCAGTGTTGGCTTCACACATCAGTTTTATCGCTCATGTATGTCTGTGTATTTTCAGTGTGCTGGATACATTTTTGGTCAGTTTGTACCATCCATGTTACATCCTTTTTATTGTATGTAAAAAAAAATCTTAACTTTCCTACCCATTAAATAGTAAAATGCTTACAGCAAAAATTCAAGAAAAAAGGTGCACTCACCCGTATCAGACTTTATGCACACAGACTTTTAAAGTGATCCTAAACCCAGAAACTGACCCCCCGTATCTTTAGACCTGTCCCTGCACCCCCTCTTATCATTTCTAGCCATCCCTTTTGCAGAAAAAAATCGCTTTTGTAAAGTAAGAGAAAAGGTTATATTACTTTGTCCTGTGTGAGTTCTCTCTTTCTGTGCAAGCCGCAAATGCCCCGCCTGTCTGCTGCTGCCTGGTAATTATGCACGCCCCTCTCTGCTTCTAAGAGCCTGGCCGCATCATGAAAGGGGCGGGGCTAAATCGCGTCATGCCGGCGCCCCGCCCCCTTTCATGACGCGGCCAGGCTCTTAGAAGCAGAGAGGGGCGTGCATAATTACCAGGCAGCAGCAGACAGGCGGGGCATTTGCGGCTTCCACAGAAAGAGAGAACTCACACAGGTCAAAGTATTATAACCTTTTCTCTTACTTTACAAAAGCGATTTTTTCTGCAAAAGGGATGGCTAGAAATGATAAGAGGGGGTGCAGGGACAGGTCTAAAGATACGGGGGGGTCAGTTTCTGGGTTTAGGATCACTTTAATTAACAGTGGAAAGTTGCATACAGCAGGGAGGGAGGAGAAGGAACGGACAATGAGTCGTTTTGCACTTTACTTAGCGCTTCTACTGGTCCTGGACAGGACCAATGGAAGCGCTAAGTAAATCCCGAAATGACTCGTTGTCCGTTTCTTCTCCTCCCTCCCTGCTGTATGCAACTTTCCATTGCACTGACACACACCCCGAGCACTTTAAGTTGATTTGCATAAGACTTCTAAACTTAATTACTCATCATTGTCACATCAGCTCTCTACAAAAAAGATATTATTTTTATTTGGGTAAAAGCACCAATGCAGCCATAACACTACTTTTAGATGAAAAAAAAATCTGTCAAGTTCCCTTTAAGAAAAAGAAAGGTAAAGCCCTGGTAACAAGAATTTTCAATATATATTGAATGGATTGAATGACAGAGTAGATACATAGTGTTTATTGTGGTGCTATATGTGTTGGCAATAAGAATTTACAAAACCCCCCATGAACTCGTCACTCAACTAATGCCTGGTTATAAAGTAGAGAGTAATCGGAGGACAGCAGTCACAGCTCATTGACTGAGCGATGAGCACAAGGGTGTCAGTAGACGTTGACGAGAATGGAAATATATGTCAATTTTTCCAATTAGTTGAAACTCTCCATTACATCAGATGTAAATGTCCACTGCTCAACCAGCTGTAGATATTCAGCCCTTTACCGAAGCAAGCCTACTATACATATAAAGATAAGGAAAAAGCTCACCACACTGCAGATTTCAATTAGAAGCTTCAGCTCTGATATCATGGCAGGGGCTCGTCCTTCACCGTCACCAGCAGAACATCAAGAAAATTCAAACGAAATGACGGCACTTCATGCCAACACATGTAAAATCCATAGGCGCTTGTTAATTGTAAATCCATGATCAAGAAATGGTAGGTAGTCACATTGTATGGCTACAATTGAAGCGTTTCTGGCACTACTGCACCCTTAATCATATTAGGCTAGGGTCACACATAAGCCCTTGGTCCGTTTTTGGCTTCATTTTTGGCATTTTTTTTTCTAAGTCCAAAAACTGATAGAAAAACGGATTGGATGTAATAAACACCATGTCCATTTATTTCTGCACTTAAAAACATTGCTATGTACGTTTTTGAGCCAAAAACGTTGCTGGCAACGTTTTTGGGGTCCGTTTTTAAAAAAATAATTTTTTTTTTTTTTAACATGGGCCTTATGGAAAAACGGATCCGTTTTTTTGAGAATTTTGGTCAAAAAATGACTAAGTCCAAAAACGTTCAGGGGTGTAGGAGGCTCAAAAAGCACCCAAAAAAACGGATTGGTCATGGACATCACTTCCAAAAATGGATTTCTATGTGTGACCCCAGCCTTATACTGTCATTTCTATGATTAAGGGCAGAGTAGCGCCAGAAACACATCAGATGTAGCTGTAAAATGTGACTATCTTCCTTCTCCTGATCATGGATTTACAATTAACAAGCACCTATGGATTTTGCATGTGTTGGTATGAAGTGCCATCATTTCCTTTGAATTTTCTCAATCCTACTATATAACAACCAGTCCTCAATTTCAATATGTCACTCCAAACAAACTATTACTAACTGAGAGAAACCGAGGTCTCAATCAAGGAATGAATTTCTCAATCAGATCAAATTATTATCAATAATTGAATCTTTATTATCAAGAAGGTATAAAATAAAAAAACAGAGCTACATTACAGGAAAAACCACATAGCACAACAGAAAACCTTCAAAAATACAGGTTCAGTACAAATATTGCACACAAGACCACTGTAGACAGGAATATACCTCAAACAATACATCCATAAGTATCAAGCACCTTAGATTGCTTCTTATTAGATCTATGTAAAGTGCCTATCAGTTCCCTAAGGTTATGCTTTAAATCTCAAAAGAGGCGGAACTTATGGAGTACAAGTATCTACAAGAGGTACCCTGATCACAGAAAAACAGAGGAATAAGTGTTAGTTTACCTGTTTAGAAGGAACGCTGTGCCTGGGCTTCCCACCCCTACGCCGTTTCGCTATGGAGCTTCTTCCGGGGGCGTCTGGAATGCCCAAGTACGTCCCATGCGTAGATTCCGGGCTGATGAGTGCAAATTTGCCTCCATTATTTGCTGATAATGTGCTATATTCATCTTTCCTTCAAATTTGACCAAGTTTCCTGTGCCTTTGTAGCTCACACATCCCCACATCATCAGCGATCCACCTCCATGCATTACAATAGGAATGGTGTTCCTTTCATCATAAGCCTTGTTGACACCTCTCCAAATGTAACACTTATGATTGTGGCCAAAAAAGTTTGATTTTGGTCTCATCACTCCAAATTACCTTGTTCCAGAAGTTTAGATGCTTGTCTATGTGCTGTTTGACATTTTAAAGGTGAGATACTTTGTGCCATTTGTGCAGTAATGGCTTTCTTCTGGCGACTCAACCATGCAGCTTTCTTCTGGCAACTCAACCATGCAGCCCATTTTTCATCAAGTGTCTCCTTATTGTGCATCTTGAAACAGCCACCCCGCTAGTTTTCAGTGAGTTCTGTATTTCAGCTGTTGTAATTTGTGGGTTTTTCCTTTGCATCCCAAGCAATTTTCCTGGCAGTTGTGGCAGACTTTTTTGTTGGTCTACCTGATCGAGGTTTGGTTTTTAAAGAGCCCCTGATTTTCCATTTGTTACTTAGAGTTTGAACACTGCCAACTGGCATTATCAATTCCTTGGATATCTTTTTGTATCCCTTTCCTGCTTTATACAGTTGAACTGTCTTCTCCCGTAGATTTGTTGTCAATTCTTTCGCTTTCCCCATGACTCACAATCCAGAAATGTCAGTGGCTGGATGAAAGATGCAAGAGTCTGTCTGGATCCAAGAAACTCACTCATCTGTTATGCACACACTGACTACAAGCAAACAGGTCACAGGTGAGGATGTTACCTTTATAAGCCATTCAAACCCATTTGTGTCAACTTCTGTGCATGTTATCAGGTCAAAATCACCAGGGTATGTGAACTTTTGATCATAGTCATTTGGATGGTTTTGGTTGTCATTATGATTTAAAAAGTGAAAAACAATAATTTGACAATAAATGGCTTCACCCAACCACTAGCCAGTTTTGTGTTATCGTTCATATTCTCTGAAAAAAGGTCAAGAAAGCAAAAAATCTGCTGGAGTATGTAAACTTTTGAGCACAACTGTATGTATAGTCATTGCATGATGTTTCTAGGTGCCATGTTAAATATTTTTTAACTGTAGATTTGTCTTTTTTAATTTACAGTTCTCCTTGTGTGAACATAGTCTTGATGCGGGTGTTCTCTGATGTGACCATATGCTGCATAGTTGTGAATGAAGCACTCTTAATATCCGACCACAAATAATTCAGTGCTACCCTTATTATCATATCAATTCTCACCAATGGCCCTTACAGGAAGGAGACAATAAAGCTCTACATAGAAATAACTATGGACAGGTTTTTGCAGGATATCAGACTGAGAACTAGACGACTATATTCCACACAGTGACTTGCCGCTATTTGAAGGTATAAACCAGAATGATTCATGTGACTGGCTGCACAGAGGAGAAGTGTTTTCCTCTGTGTCACAAGTCACCTGTCAACTCACTGAGACTATAATCACAGCTGCAGCACGTACCTGTCAGAAAACACAACTTGTAATGTCAGCCGAAATGAAGCACCACATAGTGTATAAATGCCAATATCAGACAGTGAGGACAGGAAGGATTGTGTGGTTTTGAGGTTCAGATAGAGATATTGCAGTTCTGTACAGTTATTCTGTATTGGGCAGCAAAATGTCCACCTTTAGAGCTGGCAACAAATAGGCAGCAAGGGAAGGTTCAGTAGCTGCAGGTTCTCCGTGTAAGGCCAAATTCACACATTGGCTATCAGGTGAGTTTTTTACCTCAATATTTGTAAGGCCATGTGCACACATTCAGCATTTAGTGAATATTTTACCTCAGTATTTGTATCCAAAACCCCGCGTGAAGGAATCAGAGGAAAAGTATAATAGAAACACATCACGATTCCTGTATTTATCACCCACTCCTGGTTTTGGCTACAAATACTGAGGTAAAAAACTCATCAAATATTCAACATGTGCACGTGGCTGTATACTGACTTGGCTCCCACATTAGGCCACATGCACACGTTGGGTATTTGGTGAGTTTTTACTTCAGTATTTGTAGCCAAAACCAGGAGTGGAGCAATCAGAGGAAAAGTATAATAGAAACACGTCACCACTTCTGTATTTATCACCCACTCCTGGTTACAGTTTATAAATACTGGGGTTAAAAACTTCACCAAATACTAACCTTGTGCACGCGGCCATACTGGAAGATTAAAGGAACTGGCTAGGTTAAAAACATAGGCACCAATTCATCAAGACTGGTGTTTTGCAAAGAGAGCGGTAGAGAAAGATGCACCAAATCCATTAAGAGATGTGCACTTCTTAATTAATGTAATGCATCTTATGGCATAGTTTCATTTTATGATAAATTTGGAAAGATAAACGGAATGTGAGCAGAGCCTAAATGTGTATGTCCAGGGGCTGACATACCACTTGTGCAGCTGATGCATTGAACCGGGGCCCCGAGCAGGAGGGGGCCCCTGCAAAGCTCCAGCACCACTAGCTGCTATCCACATTGCTAATTTGTAAGCTATGCAAATTAGCCATGTGGAGGAGTGGAGGTGCAAGCAAGGCAGCGGCAGTCCGCCGTCTGACTCTCGCTGCATGTGGCGGGACGGGGGTGCCGTGGCGGCGGCAGTGTCCCAGTATCCATGGGTACTAGGATGCTGCATTGATTGCACTGTCAGCTGGGCCGGCGTATCTGGCTGCATTCAGTTATTCTTCCTGCAGCCGGCGAGCAGACAGGAGTGGATGCAGGCAAAGGGGCCACAATACACAGCCCAACTTCTACCTCTGCCATGGAGCTCACAGCTCATATGTCACTGGGCAGTTTTCTCTACTGGGCAGTGATCAGCGCTGCCGTTGGAGCTTTTGCATTGGGGCCCCTGGACCTGAAGTTACACCACTGCGCAGAAGCCATCATGGTATACACATCCCTACGCTTTGCATCTTCTCCTGTTTGACCTTCAGCCATCTGTGACAGGATTATTATCTATGCATTGTCCTGACCACTGCTGTAGTGTTCAGTGTCAGGACTTTACTGCACAGCCAGAAAGTGACACCAGATCACTGACAGCACAGCAGGACAATATAAAGACCGGGCTGCCACTCAGTAGAACATATGAAACACCACAGCACTGACACTGGTGAGTTTTATTTTACTGCACAGTCACATACTACACACAAACACGCCAGTCACACACTAAACTCCAGCTCGCCAGTCACACACCGCACAGCAACACACCAGTCACACACTACACAGCAACATGCCAGTCACACACTACACAGCAACACGCCAGTCACACACCGCACAGCAATATGCCAGTCACACAATACACAGCAACACGCCGGTCACACATCGCACAGCAACACACCAGTCACACACCACACAGCAACATGCCAGTCACACACCACACAGCAACACGCCAGTCACACACTACACAGCAACACGCCAGTCACACACTACATGGCTACACACCAGTCACATACTACACAGCGACACACCAGTCACACACTGCACAGCGACACGCCAGTTACACACCACACAGCAACACGCTAGTCACTCACTGCACAGCAACACACCACTCACACACTAAACAGCGACATGCCAGTCACACACCACACAGCAACATGCCAGTCACACACTGCACATCAACACGCCAGTCACACACCATACAGCAACACGCCAGTCACACACTGCACAGTAACATGTCAATCACACACAGCACAGCAACAAGCCAGTCACTCACCACACAGCAACACGCCAGTCACACACTACACAGCAAGACGCCAGTCACACACCACACAGCAACATGCCAGTCACACTGCACAGCACCACGCCAGTCACACACTACACAGCAACATGCCAAACACACACAGCACAGCAACAAGCCAGTCACACACCGTACAGCAACACTCGTCACCAGGGTCATGCAAAAAAGAAAAAAACTCCAGATATTAAATGATCAGTGGTTACTGCCAATGCACCTCCCATACCCGACATAACAATTTCAATTGTAGTGTAGCTTCCAATGTGGTGACTGCTTGAGGACCCTTGGTGACATCATGGTCACAGTATTGATCATGTGTGAACAAAAGAATGCGCAATAGGGTCTTATCTCAATGATACACTTTCGCTTATCGATGTGGGATTGCTCACCTTTGTCAGTTGTGAAACCCACAACTGGTAGAATAGCGTACAAGCAGCTGCTGCAGGGACCGCACTCCCAACGGTGACCGTGGTTGTAATACAGAATCCTGGACAAAGTGCCTCAGTGTCCGCGCTGCTGCTCCGAGACCAAAGACACACAGACACAGGAATGTCTGGATCAGCGATAGCCTTTATTTTCCGACGCGTTTCGGAGCCTCCTCCCGAGCTCCTTCCTGAGAAGGAGCTCGGGAGGAGGCTCCGAAACGCGTCGGAAAATAAAGGCTATCGCTGATCCAGACATTCCTGTGTCTGTGTGTCTTTGGTCTCGGAGCAGCAGCGCGGACACTGAGGCACTTTGTCCAGGATTCTGTAGTATTGATCATGTGACACACATGTGTTATCGCCATGTTCAGAAAAGTATACAAATAATTAACCTGATCAGTAAACAAAAGAAAATTAAATGTCAAAGTTAAGTTTTTTTTTTAATACCACAGGAAAATGTGTAACATGTGATCAAAACGTCATACGTCCCACAAAGAATCTGTGGACAGAAAACTTAAAAAAAAACTTTGGCTCTGGGAAGACGGGGAGGAAAAAATGAAAGTGCAAAAACAGAAATTGGCTGAGTCGTGAAGGGTTAATGAGGACATCAGACTGTGTGGGAACCTGGTGGTATATATCAGTGATGACATCTGTATTTATAGGCTCCTGGTACTATATAGTGAGGACATCAGAATGTGTGGGCTCCTGGTGGTATAAGTGAGGACATCAGAATGTATGGGGTCCTGATTGTACATATTGGTGAGTACATCAGAATGTATGGGCTCCTGGTGGTATATAGTGACAATATCATAATGTATGGGGTCTTGTTGGTATATATTAGTGAGGACATCAAAGTGTATGGGCTCCTGGTGGTATATAGTGACCATATCAGAATGTATGGGGTCTTGTTGGTATATATTAGTGAGTACATCAGAATGTATGGGGTCCTGTTGATACATATTGGTGAGTACATCAGAATGCATGGGCTCCTGGAGGTATATAGTGAGGATATAAAAATGTATGGGGTCTTGGTAGTATATAATAGTGAGGATATAAGAATGCATGGGCTTCTGGAGGTATATAGTGAGGATATTAAAATGTATGGGGTCTTGGTAGTATATAATAGTGAGGACATCAGAATGTATGGGCTCCTGTTGGTTAATCAGTTAATTGGATTGTTTTTAGTGGTACAAAAATCATTGTTCCAGACAACACATCGCCCAGTGCAAACTGCACATGTGCTGCTGATAACATGATAGTGTTGAAGACAGATTGATCTACTAGTGATCGTTCTTTGCCCATCATTCCTCATCATCCTGTGTAAAGATACTGTATAAGCACCAATCGACTGCAATATTTTTGACCGCTCTCATTTGAACTCTTGTAACCTGTTTGTGTGTAATGGTGCAATACATGAGCATATTGGGCCTCACTTTAATCTTTTGCCCAGGGCCCAATTTTGTCTAAATCCAGCCCTGACTGTCGGCAGTCACTTCCGGGTTCCATGGAGGCTGGAGCTCAGCTAGTTCTACCTGACAGTGCGGCTGCAATGCTGTGACACAGGGAACCGAGTCCTGATCTAGGTAAGAGCGCTAGAGCAGGGCTGTGGACACTGGACTGAAGACACATTTGGGGGGGGGGTCATGGCGGAGAAGCCACATAAGGAAGAAGCTGCATGCTTGGGGGCCAAATGGGAGGGAGAAACCACATTGGAGAGAAGCTGCATGATTGGGACACCACATGGAGGGAGAAGCCACATGGGGGAGCAGCTGCAAGATTGGGGGCCACACGGGGAGAAGCTGCATGAATGGGGGGCCACATGGGCGAAGAAGCTGCATGAATGGCAGGCCACATGGGGGAGAAGCTGCATGAATGGTTGGCCACATCGAGGGAGAATCTGCATGAATGGGGGGAGAAGCTGCATGAATGGGGTGCCGAATGGGGGGGAAGCTGCATGAATGGGGGCCACATGGGGGGAAAAGCTGTATGCATGGGGTGGCACATTTGAGGAGAAGCTGGAAGAATGGGTGGTCAAATGGGGGAGAAGCTGCATGAATGGTGGGCCACATGTGGGGAGAAGCTGCATGAATGGGGGGCCACATAGGGGGAGAAGCTACATGGCTGGCCACATGGGGGAGAAGCTGCATGAATGGGTGGCCAAATGGGGGAGAAGCTGCATGAATGGTGGGCTACATGGGGGGGGAAGCTGCATGAATGGGGGGCCACATGGGGGGAGAAGCTGCATGCATGGAGGGCACATTTGGGGAGAAGCTGCATACATGGGGGGCCACATGGGGGGAAAAGCTGCATAAATAGGGGGCCACATGGGGGGAGAAGCTGCATGAATGGGGGGGCAACATGGGGGAAGAAGCTCCATGAATGGGGGGCCACATAAGGGAGAAGCACTATTGAAAACGTGGACCACATACAGGGAGAGCATTATGGAACTGGGGGGAAAGGTGGCTATATATATTACCTGGAGGATGTTCTGGGTGCAAATGTTATTTGGAGGCTGTGCAGGATTGTATATATTATTTGAAGGTTGTGCTGGGCTGTATATATTACCTGAAGGCTGCTCTGGGCTATATATGTTATCTGGAGTCTATTCTGGGTTGTATATATTATCTATATTACCTGTAGGCTATATTGGGCTATATATATTACCTGGAGGCTATGCTGGACTGTATATATTACCAGGAGGCTGTGCTGAGCTATATTTGTAATTTGGAGGCTGTGCAGGGCTATATGTAATATTTGGAGGCTGTGCTGGGATGTATGTGTTTTTTGGAGGCTGTGCTGAGCTATATATGTTATTTGGAGGCTGTGCTGGGCTATATATACTATTTGGAGGCTGTGCTGGGCTGTATATATTATTTGAATGCTGCAACTGGCCTCCAAATAATATATAGAGACCAGCAGCAGCCTCCAGATAATAAATACAGCCTTGCATAGCCTCAATATAATATATACAGCCCATTTAGTATGGCAAAATTCCACAGCTAGAATTTATATGCT